>OY755209.1:30981965-32181965 GCA_963576765.1 Draba incana
AAAAGAGACTGCAGAAGCAAATTTTACAGGCTCAGCCTTCAGTGGTGGTATAATACCTGACTGACGAGGCAAAGAGGCTGATGGCGCGGTTCTAACAGGCTCAGCCTTCAGTGGTGGTATAATACCTGGTTGACGAGGCAAAGAGGTTGCCGAAGCAGTTTTAACAGGCTCAGCTTTTGATGATGATATAATACTTGATGGACGAGCCAAAGGGGCGCCCGAAGCGGTTTTCACAGGTTCAGCATTCGGTACTGATGATCTACCTGATGGATGAGGTAAAGAGGCTGCTGAAGCGGTTTTTACAGGCTCAGCATTCGGTGCTGCTGATGTACGAGGCAAAGAGGCTGCCGAAGTGGCTTTTACAGGCTCAGCATTCAGTGCTGGTGGTATACCTGATGGTTGAGCTGAAGAGGCTGCCGAGGCTTTTACAGGCTCGGAATTCAGTGCTGGTGGTATACCTGATATAGGAGGTAAAGAGGTTGCAGAAGCGGGTTTTGTGGGTTCAACCTTCGGCACTGACGCAGGAGCAGCGTTCTTTCCCGGTTCAATCTTCGGCACTGACGCAGGAACAGTGTTCTTTCTCGGTTCAACCTTTGGCACTGACGCAGGAACAGCGTTCTTTCCCTGTTCAACCTTCGGCACTGACACAGGATCTGCGTTCTTTCCCGGTTCGACCTTCGGCACTGTAGAAGCAGTTCCCAGACCAGACATGCAGGCTGCAGCAGCTACTGAATTAGCTGTTACCATTAGTTCCGCTCTCGATGTGGAATTTGCTGTAGCTTTCTTTGTAGTAACTCGAGATTTTGCAGTTGGAACGGATGCTGATGCCTGGGCCAATCCTTGACCTGTTGACTGAGACTGTTGTTGACCTTGCAATGAACTACTATTGTTGCCACCGTTGGGCTGTGCTCCTGGGATGCTACCAGATGAACGCATTGGAGGTATACCTAAACAAACACAGTGAAATTGACAAATTTAACTTAGAGGAGCATAGGGACTAAATTAATTAAAACCTTGCAACAAAAAACAATTTAAACAAGTATAACAAGTTAGAAAGGATCTTCTCGTACTCGTACCTACTGCAAGTTTTTTTGAGGGTACCCGATTTCCCACCGCCAAAGATAATGCATGATTAGCTGCCATTTGTGCTTCTGTTCGCTGTAGGCCAGATTGGGTAGAAGCGTTTGGAGTATCACCCTTTCTCTTTATAGCGCCCCACCGCTGCAGATAAGAAAATTCAGTTCGTTACCACCAGCCCGATGAACAAAATAAGCTAAATAAATAAAAAACGAATCACATATGCTCATTCAAAGTTGTCACCGGAAATCTTCCTACACACTACTTACAGAGTATACCTGGAACCATAGGAAATAATCTGACGAGAAAATATCCACAAAAAGGGTGGACATAGAAAAAATTGCCTTCAGCAGCTGACTTTTATATTAGTCAAGAGATTATTAATCATATCATTTAGAGATCCGTTGCCGGGATTCGAACCCGGAAAAATGGGGGGAAACCCATATCCAGACCAACTAGATGACAACGGATATATTTCTAGAGCAATGAACCAAGCTCTGCTGATATAGTCTTGATATGTTAAACTTGCTACAGACACCCTTCAATCAACAAAACGTGGGTCCGATAAAGAAGAGTGTGATAATGCGACCTACTTGTATCTAGATAAAGTATGAAATATAAGATGTAAATGCTTGAGAGCATAAGGAGCTCATGAAGCTTGTTTCCAGGGGTGAGGTCTGATATGGTTCCCCTCTTCTAAGCCAACAGTATCCTCAACACAATTCAGATAATAGTGCATAAGCAGATGGCATTATCAACAGAGGAAACAATCGCCCGTCATGCCTACTCGCTATACATTCAGATCATAAAGACCCACTTCAGTTGACGCCCATATTCCTAAACCCTAATCATGTGACTACGAAATAGCTGTGTGTGATGAGAAAGAAGACCATACATATGTCACAGAGCAATAAACTACATAAGAATGCTCATGCATGCTAATATGAGAGGATGCACAATGTACATGATGATTATTTCTAAAATGAGAGGAAAATGAGGAAACAGTATCAGCCCAATGAAATTACAACCTGCGACAGTTGTTGGGGTGATCTTACTTCTTCAAATTCTTCCTTAGCAATAGTGACCCAGTTGCCTTCACCACGTCGTTTCACAGCAGCGTGTAGCTCATCATCCTCTTCAGCTGACCATTTTCTTCTTCGCTTCCGAGTAGCGATGCTACTGGCTAACCCACTTCCATTAAGTCCGTCAGCCGCTTTCTGAAGAGAAACCGGAAAGGTGATATTCATCCCTCTTGATGACCAATACGAGTCTGATGGTACTTGAGGCCCCTTAGGCAAGCCATAAGGTATGTTAATGGTCAAGGGAGCCTCAACCGTTGAGTCTTCAGGAATATCCGACTCACTTGGCACATAGGAAGTAGCCATCACCTAAAAAGGAGAGAAAAACAGGAAACTTAGCATTTGGCTCATTACTAAGTCAGAATAAGCAGACATCACTTAATGATGAGGAAGAAATACTGATAAGAGTAAACAGCACTTATGAAGCAAAAGTATAGAGAACCAGCGCGACTCTGGAAACTAAAACAAGGACTTTGAGAGGAAAGAAGAAGAATCTCAGAAAAAAATGACTTCTAATTCCTACTTACTTTCACATGCGCAACAGCTTCCGCTACTACATCAACGCCGACTGCAGGGGAAGCTTCCAATTCACACTCCATATCACTCTCATCATCCTGCACAAGCAAGATTCCATGAAAATTTGCAACAACCTCTTGTAATTCACAGCTACCACACAATACAATAATCCATTCGACCTAAGACCAACAATACTGTTCACCAAGAAGTTCTAATATCCACCGACATATTAAATCGAAAAAAAAATACAACTTTCACTCTTAGACTGTCAAGAAAAGGTACACAACAATACTGAGACTCATCAAATACTATCCCTAACTATTTCATTGAAACTAATGGGAATGAAAAGAGATCAGACGAACCGGAAGTTGAGCACCGTCTTCGACGGGGAGGAGAGAATCTCGATACGCAAGATGCCGCCAGAGCAATTGGTATTCTCTAGCATTGGTAATTCCAGTAGTTGTCTTCTTCACTAACTCATTCCAATCCATCTTAGGTTCAGCATAATACGCCATTTCCTGTAGCAATTTCAGTATCGTCATAGTATCATATCTGCAAACAACAAAGACAAAAAATCAATAACTTAAAATCCCAGTAAATCAATTCATGGCAGGAAAGTTCGAATAAACGAGACCTCTGCAAAAGAGTGGCGATATCTCCTTCACTGATGAACTCTTTCCTCTTCTTATTACTGTTATCCACCATTTGCTCGTGATTGTAAACAGCAATTCACATGTTACGATTGAGACGAATCAAATCTGCGTGCAGAGAAATCCCAGTGACAAATTTCTCAGTGAGAAACCCTAACTGGGATTTGAGATTCAGAGACACTGGAATTTCTTAGGGCTTCCGAGCTGGCTAATCGGAACGGATTAAATAATTCCGGCGACGGAGAAGGAAACCGATGCGGCGATCGGAGAGAGGGAGATAGTGGAAGGCGCGTGGAGAGCACGCGTATGCTTGGGGTTTTTGGGAATGAGGAGAAAAAAGCGACCGAGAAAAGAACGGTTGCAGTCAGAAGACTCGGCAGTAGATATCAAAAATCTTTCCAATGACTGATTTGCCCCACCTAAAGAAGTTTCTTTGTATTTATGTAAATGGGTAAAAATGGTTTTTAAATACACAAAATTAACTCAAATTTGCCTAAGGTTAATTTTTACTGAATAATTATACACTTTTTGCAGACAAAAAAAAAAAATTATACACTTTTTTTTTAGTCGTAACGTTTGTATAGAATCCAATAGATCCTACATGTGGTTTGGTAAATAATATATAAGCGCGTTAAACTAAAATCATCCAATCTAAGAAACTCTGGTTTAATATGAGTAAAGAAGCAAGATGTTTACAACAAAGATTCCAGTTAAGTTCGTAGAGAAGTGGCCTAAAATGCTCATGCAATCTTGTGTTAAAGGTTTATTTGTTCAGGTGTTGTTTCAAATAGAGACTTCCACAAGTGAATAAAATTAGAGTTTATGACTGTAGGAAGTGTCAACATATTCAAGCTTGTTTTTACCAAGTATGGTAAAGACTCTCAGGCAAAGAGAGGGTCTAGTCTCTGAAGGATAAACACGTGACATTCACGTGTGAGTCTATTGAAGATGGTTTTTTGAATTAGTGGCATTCTCACAATTATCTTCTCCTTCTCTATTTTTGGTTTGTCGTCTGGTGATAATAAATAGGGGAACATTTGTTAGAGGAGAGATTGAGGCGAAATAAAGATTCGCAGAGGGAAGTGAGAAGAAATTGTAATCGGAGACATTGTTCTAGTAAGATTCCAGTGCAGCTTATCGCCGGCGAGTTAGGGTCGGTACTAAGCCCGAAGCTCGAGTGTGTGTGTTTTTTTCTTTTCTGCTCAAGCGATTATTTCAATCAGTTTCTTAGTTTCTTGAGAACTTTGATTAGATTCTGTTAGGATCTGTTTTGAGCTCTCTCGAGTTGAATCGAAGCTATTAATCCTCACAAATTGGTATCAGAGCCAGGTTATGGCTGATTCAAGGTGAAGATGACGAGCTCAAGGATTGAAGTGGATAGATTCGATGGGTCGGGTGATTTTTCTCTATGGAGAACAAGGATGTTGGCGCATCTGAGTGTGGTAGGCTTGAAGGATGTTTTGAGCGAGAAATCGTCAACACCGCCTCTTTCTGGTGAAGATGAAAAAGATACAGTTAAGAAGAAGAACTGGATTGAGAAAGAAACAGCGAGGTTAGAGAGATGTGATAAAGCAAAGGATCTTATATTCCTGAATGTTGGTGATCATGTTCTAAGGAAGATTGATCGGTGTGAGACTGCTGCTGAAACTTGGTTGAAGTTAAAGAGGTTATACATGGCTCAAACTTTACCTAATCGAGTTCATTCACAACTGAAGTTTTATACCTTTAAGATGCAGGATAGTAGAACAATTGATGAGAATATAGATGATTTCCTGAAGGTATATATCAGATCTTAGTAATTTGAGTATTGAAGTTCCTGAGGAAGTTCAGGCTATTCTACTATTAAGTTCATTACCATCTAGGTATGATCAATTGAAAGAAACGTTGAAATATAGTAGAAATGGTCTAAAACTAGAACAGGTAGCTGGTGCATCTAGATCAAAAGAGAGGGAATTCAAAGATAATCCTAGATCCTTTTCTGAAAGTCATTTTGCTAGGGGTAGATCTAATACTAATAGCTATTATTCTGGGAAAGGTAGAGGTAAGTCGAGATCTAAGTTTAGAGAAGGAAAAAGATTGTGCTGGATTTGTGGTAAGGAAGGGCATTTCAAGAAGCAGTGTTATAAGTGGTTAGAAAGGAATAAGGGAAGAGATTCTGGATCAGATAAAGGAGAAGCTAGTATAGCTGAGTCAAGTAAAATGATTAGCCAGTCTATGGTGTTAATGGCTGCAGAGGTTAATCATGTAGTGGATGATATTACTCCTGATGAATGGGTAATGGATACAGGATGTTCTTTTCATATGACTCCTAGGAGAGAGCTTCTTCATAACTACAAAGAGTTAACTACGAGGTTAGTTAAGATGGGAAACAAGACTTATTTAAAAGTGAAGGGTATTGGGAGTATCAAGCTGATAAATCCGGATGGAACTTCAGTCATTCTAACAGATGTTAGATTAATGCCTGATATGGATAGAAATCTTATTTCTTTGGGAACTTTAGAAGATAAAGGATGTTCTTTTAAGTCAAGGAATTGCATTCTAAGAATTGTTAAAGGTTGTACAACATTGTTCAAAGGAAATAAAAGGGATACTCTATATATCTTTGAAGGTCATGCTGAAGTTGGAGAAACTAATGTAACTGAAAAGATTAAAGATGAGACAGCCCTTTGGCACAGCAGGTTGGGTCACATGAGTCAAAAAGGACTTGAGATAATGGTTAAAAAGGGTTGTCTGAAACAGAAGGTGATTGGAGAATTGAAGTTTTGTAAAGATTGTGTATATGGAAAGGCTCACAGAGTTAGTTTTGCTCCTGCTCAACATGTAACTAAAGAGAAGCTTGGTTATGTTCATTCGGATCTGTGGGGATCATCTTATACACCAATTTCTAAAGGAAATAAGCAGTATTTCATATTTTTTTATTGATGATTTTTCAAGAAAAGTATGGATATACTTCTTGGGAAGAAAAGATGAAGCATTTGAAAAGTTTATGGATTGGAAGAAGATGGTTAAGAATCAATCTGAGAAGAAGGTAAAGAAGTTGAGGACTGATAATGGTTTGGAGTATTGCAACCATTACTTTGATAAGTTTTGTAGAGATGCTGGAATTGTGAGACACAGAACGTGTACTTACATGCCTCAGCAAAACGGTATTGTAGAGAGATTGAATAGAACAATAATGGATAAAGTAAGGAGTATGCTGAGTGAGAGTGGTTTAGATCAAAGTTTTTGGGCTGAAGCAGCTTCAACTGCGGTGTATCTCATAAATAGATCACCCTCAACAACACTTGATTTTGATTTACCTGAAGAAAGATGGACATCTGCAATACCTGACTTGAGTGGTTTGAGAAGATTTGGATGCCTTGCTTATGCACATGTGATATATCGTGGTTTTTACCCGTTTTTAACCATGATATAAGTCGGTTTTGTATAGTATATTTTGTATTTGTGTGTCTTTTATAGTGTTTTGCAGGAAAATGGTCGTTTGGTGCATTTTGGACAATTATCGAGCATTTTGGAGCTTTAAAGATCAAAGTGGAATCAAGTTGCAGCGTCCCCGTCGATCGACATTAAACGTGTGTCGATCGACACCTGAAGAGACGAAGCAAAGAAGATTTTCACCAGTAGCCAACGCGTCGATCGACACTCCCATCCCTGTCGATCGACAGAGGATCTTTAAAAGCAGAGGATATTTGCACAGACACCACCGTGTCGATCGACACACCTTTAGTGTCGATCGACGGCGGACCTGCAGACCTAATTTTGGGCACTTCTATAAATAGTTTTGTTTTGTTTTCATTGTAAAATATCTAGAAAACTTGTAAAAACTAGATCTATTCTCGTTTTGAGACTTAGAGAGAGAGAGAGAGAGAGATTTGGAAGAGCTTTTTGGAGGGAGATCCATATGTTCTTCATTCAATCACTACAAACCCTCTGTATCTCCTACTTTATCTCTTTTATGCAATTATATTCAGTTATCTTGATTTCATCATCTGTTTCTGAGTGAAATTGCTTGTTAGGTTTTAGGGATTTCTTGGGTTATGACTAGAAATCATTAAGGTTGCATATTTGTTGAGGTTTATCCGTTAGTTCTTCGTTTAGACTGTTCTCAATGCTTGAATCTGGCTTGATCACCTAGAATCTTGATCTTAGGATTGTTGGTTAGCCACGACAGTGGGATTAATAACCTGAACTAGTCTAAATGGGCAAAATTACTTATTCGCAAAGGAATTTTGGCTTAGGGATTTTGTGAACCGATCGAACTCGTGCTAATTGCTTCTTTAGATTCGATGAATTCGCAAAGAAATTTGGGATTTGAGTATTTAAAGATAGATAGCCTTCGTAACGACAGTTAGCTGGCTATACTTTCGTGTTTGAGTTCTAGAACGGTGCGTGATAGAACCTCTACAGTTGTGATAATCTTCGATTCATTGCCTATAAGAATTTCCATGGTCTAACTCTCGTCTCTTCGAGAACAATGTAAATTAAAACCATTATCATCACTTGTTTCATAGTTCCATCTTTTGTTTACTTGTAAAAAGCATCGCTCTAGCTTAAGAATGGATCATTGCAATCCTAGTGTATCAATCAAACCTCTCTGTGGATACGATAACCCTTTGTGCTACAACGTACATAGGGGTTTTTGATGGCCCCGGCCGTGTGTAAAACGCCTGACATCAACATGCTAATCAAGGGAAATTAAATCCTAGAGCAAAGAAGGGGATATTCACTAGATATCCAGAAGGAGTAAAGGGTTTTAGGGTCTGGTTACTTGAAGAAAAAGAGTGTGTTATAAGTAGAAATGTGGTTTTCAGGGAAGAAGTGATGTTTAAAGATTTGGATAAAGGAAACCACAAAGAGTATGAAGAGATTGATATGGGAACTGAATCTGGAAGTTTAGGAGTATCTGAACAAGGTGGAGTTACTCAGAAAGAAACTAATGAAGAAGTTGATAATCAAAACCAGGATCCTACCTTTGTCATTTCAGATTCGGATTCAGAAGAGGAGAATGATCCATGAAGCTATCAGTTAGTAAGAGATAAAGAGAAAAGAATTATCAAGTTGAATCCGAAATACAATGAATCAAATATGGTGGTTGGATATGCGTATATATCTGAAGATGGTGGTAAGATAGAGCCAAAATCTTATCATAAGGCTATGTTTGATTTAGAATGGGAGAAATGGAAAAGAGCTACAAAAGAAGAAATGATCTCTTTATTGAAGAATGGAACCTGATTATTGGTTGATAAACCTGAAGATGTAAAGCCTATAGGATGCACATAGGTGTTTACAAGAAAAGAAGGAATAAAAGGAAATGAAGCACCAAGATATAAAGCTAGATTGGTTGCAAAAGGATTTAATCAAAAAGAAGGTGTGGATTATCAAGAGATCTTTGCACCAGTTGTAAAGCATGTTTCAATTTGGTTTCTATTGTCTATGGTTGTTCAGTTTGTTATGGAGTTACAGCAAATGGATGTCAAGACGGCGTTCTTACATGGCTTTCTAAATGAGCAGATATATATATGGAGCAACCAGAGGGGTTTGTTGATGAGAAGGAACCAGAGAAAGTTTGTTTACTAAAGAGATCTTTACAAGGTCGTGCCTAGTGAGTTATGAAAAAGACATTAGCCTTAGGGCCCCGAATAATTTATAAATTTTAGGGGCCCCAAATAACCCAAAGTTAGTAGTAGTCTAATGGTTAAAGCTGGTCATATATGTTGGTCAAAGTTGGTCTAATGGTTAAAGTTCGAAACTCCAAAGATTCAAAAAAATTCCTTTTTTTTTGTTTTATTGTTTGTTTATTTATTAACCCATTTAACTTAACCATAAGATTCTAATTATTTTTTCCTCACGGTCGAACAATTAAACAAACCTGCAAAAAAAATTAAACAAACCACTGAACAATCAACAAATCTGCAAAAAAAAAGAAAAAACAATTGCAACAACAAAATTGAAATAAAATTTGAACCTCTCCATTCATCGTCTTCTTTGAAATCAAACCGAACAATCAATTTATTGTCAGGTTTTTCTTCCTTGTCTTCTTGTATCTTGTATTTTATAATCAGTTCTTTTTTTCTAGATTTAATGGTGTTTTTGTTTCTTCTTCTGTTGATTGTGATAAAGTCTTATTTGCGATCAACTATGTCAAAACAAAGGTTGAATGGTTTGGCTATCATATCTATAGAGAGGGAGTTGGTTAGACAAATCGATTATGAGAGTTTGCTGAAAGAACTCGTAGAAAAGAAAGGAAGAAAGATATGTGAATGATTTTTTTTAGCGTTTTTTTGTTTTAATTTTTTTATCTTTGTTTTTGTTTTAAGCAATTTATCTATTTTTTAAACTATTTAATTTTTTTTTGAAAAGGGCCCATTTATTTAATTCGCCTTGAGCCTCTACAAGTCTAAGAACGGCACTGGATCTTTATATGGACTTAAACAATTCCAAGGCAATGGAATCTCAGATTTGATGAGTTCATGAAGAAGAATAAATACAAGAGAAGTGATTACGACAGTTGTGTCTACATAAAGGAGTTCAAGAAAGGAATTTTATCTATCTCCTTCTTTATGTTGATGATATGTTAATTGCTTCGGTTGATAAGAATCAAGTGAAGGAACTCAAGGAGGTTTTGAGTAGAGAATTTGAAATAAAGGATTTGGGAGATGCCAAAAAGATTTTGGGAATGGAAATCACAAGGGATAGAATGGCTGGTTTGTTGACTGTCTCTCAAGAAGGTTATGTGAAGAGAGTTTTGAAGACTTTTGATATGGAAAATTCTAAAGCTGTGTCTACATCTATGGGTGTTCATTTTAAACTGAAGAGTGCTACAAAACAAGAATGGAGAGATCAGTTTGAAAGAATGAAGGAGGTTCATTATTCTAATTTTGTGGGTAGTATAATGTACTCAATGATAGGTACGAGACCTGATTTGGCTCATCTGGTAGGCTTGATCAGTAGATTTATGAGTAAACCAGGATCACTGGTTAGCTGCTAAGTGGGTATTGATATATTTGAAAGGTTCAGAACAAAGGTGCCTAATGTTTAGAAGACATGATGAATTTGTTTTAAAGGGATTTTGTGATTCGGATTATGCAAGTGATTTAGACAAAAGAAGGTCTATCACTGGTTATGTTTTCACTCTTGGTGGAAATACAAGAAGCTGGAAATCAAGATTACAAAAGGTGACTGCTCTTTCTACTACTGAGGCTGAATATATGGCCTTGAATGAAGCGGTTAAAGAGGCAGTGTGGTTTGGCTGAAGAAATGAAGTTTTCTCAAGAAGCTGTTGAGGTATATTATGATTCGTCTAGTGCCATTGCTTTGGCTAAGAATGTAGTGTTCCATGAAAGAACAAAACACATTGCTACAAAGTATCACCGAATCAGAGATTTTATTGAAGCTGGTATGGTAAAGGTGATCAAAATTGCGAGTGAGTGTTATCCAGCCGATATGTTTACGAAGACTCTACCTATGAAGAAGTTTGAAGAAGCATTGGAGATGCTTAGAATAATTAAGAAGTAAGAAGATTAGACAGGAAGAAGGGCATGAGAGGTAAATCTTGGGTGATGTTAATCTGAAGGTAAAATTCAGGAATATAAGATGGGAGGTAAATTCCATAAAGGATGGTGAGAAGTAATTCTCATTGATTGAAGTTGGGTGGTGATACTCAGGTACTGAAGAAGGAAGATTCAGTAAGCTAGAACAAGAAGCTAGGAGGAATTGTTGACAAGATGGAGATTTGTAGGAAGTGTCAACATATTCAAGCTTGTTTTTATCAAGTATGGTAATAACTCTCAGGCAAAGAGAGGGTTTAGTCTCTGAAGGATAAACACGTGAGATTCACGTGTGAGTCTATTGAAGATGGTTTTTTTTTAATTAGTGGCATTCTCGTAATTATCTTCTCCTTCACTATTTTCGGTTTGTCGTTTGGTGATAATAAATAGGGAAAAGTTTGTTAGAGGAGAGATTGAGGCGAAATAAAGATTCGCAGAGAGAAGTGAGAGAGAGGAGAAGAAATTGTAATCGGAGACATTGTTCTAGTAAGATTCTGGTGAAGTTTATCGCCGGCGAGTTAGGGTCGGTACTAAGCCCGAAGCTCGAGTGTGTGTGTTTTTCTCTTTTCTGCTCAAGCGATTATTTCAATCAGTTTCTTAGTTTCTTGAGAACTTTAATTAGATTCTATTAGAATCTGTTTTAAGCTCTCTCAAGTTGAATCGGAGCTATTAATCCTCACAATGACTTCCCTCGCAAACCCCATTCGCATCCTTGACAAATCTCAACTTCTCTTGTATATGCTTCATCTCTTGGTTGCAATATACAAAAGAAAACGTTTTAGTTAAGTTCAAATAAAAAATATGAACAATGGCACGTTTGCAAATTATTTTTGATAATGACATGTTTATAAAGTGACATATCTCAAAAAATTTTAATATAATCTTTATATAACTTTATAATAAGATAGTTTATACATTCCTATAAGTTTGAGTTTTTATAAACAATTTTTTGATATTTATAAAATTTGGATTATTGGAAAAAGACAACAAACAATATACATATTTTTAAAAATGAAATCATAGAAGTCATATTTTTGAAATTATAGCAAATAAAAACAAACCCACTTTGGGTATAAAACGAAAAATTAAAACTGTAAGTGTAGAAAACATCGAAATCAATTATGTCTAAAAAAATAGATTTTTTTTTTGAATTTTTGGGGAATAGAAAGTAGAAAGAAAAACACAAAAGTAAGAAGAAATTAAATGAGTGGAGGCATTGGAAAATATTCATAATGGGGCAACATTGATTTTTTTCCAATTCAGCCTATGAGTATATATTATTCACTTTTAAGTTGATATCTTCAAAGAAGACCAAGTCAATACAAACCATATTGCAAGTTGCAGTTGACTAATACTATTTATTTCAAGTCCAGGAGTATCGAGTACGTTATTAAACTGTTTTGATAACAACAGTTAAACATCTTGGCTTGAAGAAACTTTGGATCTATTTACATCTTAGTTATATAAATAACTAACTCATGCTGTAATCTCTAGTATCACATATCCTTCCCCCTTTAAACAACAGTCTAAAGTCTAAAGTATTCGAAGAAACACCAAAAGAAGAAAAAAAGACAGAACAAAGGAAATAATAAAAGAAATGTGTAACAAAAGGAATGCAACATCAAGCAAAGGAGGTTTGATTACGTTATTGATTCTAGTTGTTTATTGCTTCTTCAAGAATATGGGTGAGTCTATATTTCCTCAATTATTTGTTAATTACATTCATCTTATTTCTTATCATTTTGAATTACATTTGAAAAATTCATAGTTTGTAAATACGAAACAACATATTATATGACACATACTTTGTGAAAACAATTTCCTAGATCAAACGCGCGGCCTCATAAACAAGATTTTTTCCCAAATTAATTTGATAGTCAACATTTTGTGTTAGATATTGTATTAACATTTTGTAGTGATAATTTATTCTTATTTATCATAGCCGGGACCTCGAACGAAGTTTCGCCTTATAAACAACCGGTCGGAAGTAATTTTCTTGGCGGTTTCTTTCCTCTCCACAACAAAGATAAGATGCTGAAATCGTTCCCATCTTATAACGAGTATCACAAAAGACTCAATCAAGCCACAGGTTTATTTGAAATACTCTAACATTTTGTCTCTACCAATGAATACGTTTATACAAAAAAAATTCATAGCTTTTGCATCTTCTTCTTCTTCTTATGCTAATTCGATTATGTAATTTACATGCAGTGAAAATTTGGCAAACAATAAGAAGCAAGTGTAGAGATGGTTTCATCACTTTGAGCATCAAATCAATGCATTTTTTCGTCTCAAAGTTTATGCAAGTCAGATATTCAATATCCGTCCCAACTCCAATGATACGCTCGTGGACTTCTCGAATAGTTTTCTGGGTAACATTAACTCGATCTGTCTCGTCTATGGCCAACGACACAGCTCTATGATTTGTTTTCATCTTGATATATTAAGTACGATTTTGTAATGTGTATTTGAAGCATGTAATATGACATTTGGAAAATCCTACATATTATTTGAGAAGCATTTTGGGAGCACTTTGCTTAGATGTCATCACCACAATTTTTCTCCTCTTTATTTTTATTTATTTATTTCATTCTCTTATACTCATTACCAAACACATTTAATTACAAATATACTTATTTTGATTACTATAACTCTAATTGTCAAACACATTAAATCTTCCTAAACTTACCAAAATTAAAATATTTTGAAATTTTCAACTTGCCAAAATTCAAATATTTTGAAATTATAGATTTAAATCATATAATTAAATGTGAACAAAAATTTAACATATATACCAAAAAATTGATTTAAAATAAAACAAAAATATTAATTATCTTTTGAAAATATATGAGTATGTAAAAATATGTTTGTACATGTGTTGTTCTGTTTAACTAGTAGATGTTTTTAATTTTTCATAAATGCACCTTCTACAAGTAAAAATATAATTATTAATGAAATTTGTTGGTTTAATTATTTCACGGGTGGGATACATTTGTATGCAAAATAATTGCAAAATTCAAATATATAAATTAGGTCTTAGGTTATGTATAATTATTCTTCATAATCTTTTTTTATAACTAAAACTATTGATTTTATTCGATAATCATTTTATCCCACGTATAACGCGGGTAATTTTCTAGTTATTATTAATATAGAGGAAGACATACTTTGGTTTAATATTTTGTCAATCGGTTGCACAGAAAGAAAATAAAAATCAAATATATATTTTTTTTATCATGAATATATATGAGAACTTTTGTCGAACCTACACCATACAAAAACCAAGCTAATTAAGCTTAGAATCTTAGGAGTCAAAACTCAAAAGCTAAAACATTGGAGACACGAGCAAATAACCGCGATTAAAAACAACGCATTAAGATGAAATTAAGCTAATTAACCGCGATTAAACATTGTGAAGATAGTAATCCAATTCCGGTTAGCTGAAAATTTGATTTACTCCGTTATTTGGTGGTTTAAGTGATTTACTACTAGAAAGCAGGCCAAAACTGACGGTCAAATTCGAAATTTATGAACTTCCTTCTTCTTTTTGGCTAAATAATGCACAGTGAAATACTTACCAAATTTTCTCACAAATTTTAGGAAATAATAAGGGAAATTAGGTGGAATAACACAAAAAAAATCTATAATTCAAATCCTAGCAAATTAACCTAAATCTAAGAGTCCATAATTTGCCACATACCCTCAATTTTGTTACTTACCTAATTATAATTTTTTTTTGTGTGTTATTTAGCAAATTGACCCAAATAATAATGGCTCCCGTTTAACATAAAATAAAGTAGGGTGGAATTTATGAAACATTTCCTAAAACGAAGGACTCGCTTTTGTAAATTCCAGATACTTGTCTGCACTCTTTCGTCTCTGCAGATTGCAGAAAATTGGGGGTAAATGCTCTCCGATGCTTCTGTAGCAGCTTCTTCATATCAGCAAGGGTTTATTCTTCGCCATTTCTCTCTTCCACTGATTCAAGCGAACGGTTATGTGCGAGCTTCGAAGAATCTCTTCTGGGATCGAACCGTCGCCTAGAGATCTTGAATCAGATCATTGATACGAAAATCGATTTTAACCTAATGGAATCGGCTTCAAGTTCTGATGCTACTGCGTCTCATTCGGTACGCATTTCGTTTTCGGATTCTTCTGGGCTTAAGTGTTGTTGTGATTGCTTGAAAATAGGAGAAGAATTTGGGTTTAGTTCAATATTCTGCTAATGGAATATTGTTTGATAAGTATAATTCTATGTGTGATTGTGATTGTGATTGTGATTGCAGCCTAGTGTATCTGTTCTATTAGATGCACTTGAGCAGTCTGCTTCTACGCAACCGAGGATCGCAAACGGTCTTTCGCAGCGACTGTTACGCTTGTTACAGATTTCACGTGAGAATAAACTTTCTTTTAAGGCGTTGAACGGAGCTTGTCGTGTGCTCAGATTGGCGTGCACTCAAGCCAGGGAAAGTCGAAAGTCCCCTTTAGTAGAAAGTACTGACTTTGGAGTTATAGTTGATTCACCTCATAAGAAGGCTGATACAGTGGATTGTTGGTATGAATGCATGGAAGCATGCTTAGGGATTTTCACAGAGTTTTTCTCATCAACTGATGATGCAAAAGTATATGTTTTGCGAAGCTCGGTTTGTGTTGATTGTCTTTTTGAGCTATTTTGGGAAAAAGCAGTAAGAAAAAATGTGATGAAACACATTATGGATCTCATGAAGGTATTTCTTTCAAATTAGTACAAGTTTTTACTATACTTGTGTTGGTCTTTTAGCTTGTTACGGAGCATGATTAGGATTTATTCAATTTTTTCAGATCACACCTCTGTGTGAGGAAGACAAAAGAGCAAAATTACAAGTGTGTTCCAAATATCTAGAAACTTTCACTCAAGTGAAGGAAAGAGAGAATGATTTTGTTGACGTATCTGTTGATCTGTTGGCTGGTATGAGGGATTTGATCAAGATGGATTCGAAGGTATGGTTCTAAATTGTTTTACCGAGTGCTTGTAACTTCTGTTCGGCATTATCTACTCCTGCTGTAGCTCCTTATCTTTATTTGTTGCTTCCTCTAATTTTTTCTTCTCTATTATTTCGTCCTTCAGTATTACCAAGCCCTATTCCGTGAGGGGGAGTGTTTCTTACACATTGTCTCCCTCTTAAATGGTCATCTTGATGAAGCGAATGGAGAGAAGTTGGTTTTAAATGTCGTTCAGACTCTTACTTCCCTACTTGCAAATAATGATGCCTCAAAGGTGATACTTCTTTTCTTTTGCTCTTCACTACAGCAAGTCTTCTATTCTATAGGTTGGGAAGACTTGGACCGCACTAGTATAATTTGTTCATGCTATTGCTTTTTTTGTGCCCTTCAGTTTGCATTTAAAGCCCTTGCTGGCAAGGGTTACCAGACACTACAAAGCTTGTTGTTAGATTTCTTCCAATGGAAACTTACCCAAAGGCTCCTAGACGCACTACTTGATATGCTTGTTGATGGAAAATTTGATGATAAAGGCAGTGCTCTTATAAAGGTGATGTGGTTTTCATAATGTATCTGTTAATGATTTTTTAATTTTATTTTATACCTTTTTAATGTTGGCTTATCCTTTTACCCTGTGTCCATGTTTAATTTGTTTATCCTCCTCAGAATGAAGATGTTATCATACTGTACTTAAATGTACTTCAGAAGGTTGGTGCAATTCTTGTTACTTGGATTTTCCTTTACCCATATTTTGGTATTGGGATTTATCCTTACTGTGGAGTTGTATACTTTGGCAGAGCAGCGAGTCTTTGCAGTGTTATGGGCTAGATTTGTTTCAGCAACTCCTTAGAGATTCCATATCAAATCGCGCTTCATGTGTTCGGGCAGGAATGCTTAACCTTCTTCTCGATTGGTTTTCTGTGGAAGATGATGAGAGCGTTATCTTGAAAATAGCACAGCTAACTCAGGCAATTGGTGGCCACAGTATTTCTGGGAAGGATATACGTAAGATCTTTGCCCTTCTTCGGAGTGAAAGAGTGGGTAATCAACAGAGATACCGCTCCCTGTTATTGGCTTGTTTGTTGTCAATGCTTAATGAGAAAGGACCAACAGGATTTTTTGACATGAACGGTGTTGATTCTGTAAGTCTTTGCCCCACTTGAGAAAGCTCTATCCATAAAATCTGTGTTATTGTGTGCTACAACTTGTTAAACTAAAGTTCTAGTTCATCGTTTGTTTAAAGCTTATTTTTGGATGAAACTAGTTTCCACTGTTTAATTTATGCTGCCATAACTGTATTTGAACTTGCTGCAAATTTAATTCGTAAAATTTAGACATCTTGGGGGCTTTGTTGAGGTGGAAAGCTTTTAAAACCAAGAAATCGTGGTACTCTATCGGAGATATTGATGCTAAAGTGTTTCACTTTTCTTGGTGAGTAGATATACTCTGATAATTTCTTGATTCTCATTTCTTACCTTTTTTGTAAATTATTTTCATTCGCAGGGCATTGTAATCAGAACACCTGTTCAGTGGCCTGTGAATAAGGGGTTTTCCTTTTGCTGCTGGCTTAGGGTAGAAAGTTTTCGTGGAGATGGGAAAATGGGTATCTTCAGTTTTATGTCAAAAAATGGAAAGGGCTGCTTTGCTGCTATTGGGAACGATGGATTGTCTTATGTTGTAAGACAAATGACATAACTTTTCTGATTTCTTTTTCATTCTTTCAAATTCCTTATGCCTCTCCCTAATACAATTTTCTTCCTTTTCACAGTCACTGAATCTGAAACGGCAATGTGTAAATGTGCATGCCAATTTGGTCAGTAAAAAATGGCATTTTATTTGTGTTTCTCATAGTATTAGAAGAGCCTTCTGGGGTGGTAGCCTCCTGAAGTGTTATGTTGATGGGGAGCTTGTGTCATCTGAAAGATGCAGGTGATTCCAAATATATTGTTTTGTACCAATTTGATTAAGGGCTTGTTTTAATATCCTTAGAAGATAAGTCACACTGAGTAATGTTTGGGTGCTTTATTTTTTCTTTTCCATACAGTACTTGATTTCATTATCTTTGTTTCAGCTATCCGAAAGTTACTGATGTACTTACCAGCTGCTTCATTGGTACAAGTATCACGTTGCCACATATCCAAGATAATGAAGGCCTGGAATCCATCCGAGACGTTTTCCCATTTTTTGGCCAGATCGGTCCCATTTACTTGTTTAATGATTCCTTGTCTTCCGAGCAAGTTCAGGCCATTTATTCGCTAGGACCAAGCTATATGTATGCATTCTTGGAGAATGAGATGACTGGTCCCTTTTCTGATAATCCATTTCCTAGTGGCATTCTTGATGGAAAAGATGGGCTTGCATCTAAGGTTACCTTTGGACTTAATGCACAGGTCATACATCCTTTAGAGCACTTCTTTACTCCATTTATGCCACCTTTACTCAGAACTTTCTATTTCAATTCAACAAAAAAAAAAACTTTATTTTTCTACTTTTAGGCGAGTGATGGTAGGAGATTGTTTAATGTGTCTCGGGTGTCAGATCATCTACAAGATAGGCTCGCATTCGAGGCCGATATTATGGG
This sequence comes from Draba incana, assembly GCA_963576765.1. Taxonomy (NCBI): domain Eukaryota; kingdom Viridiplantae; phylum Streptophyta; class Magnoliopsida; order Brassicales; family Brassicaceae; genus Draba; species Draba incana. The sequence goes on from OY755209.1 coordinate 31,000,396, forward strand.
TGGTACTCAGCTATGCTCGCGGCGCTTAATCCAGCAGATAATTTACTGTGTCGGAGGGATTTCTGTTTTCTTCCCTTTGATTACACAATCTGATAGATGTGAAAGTGAAGAACCTAAAGAGGAAACTTCAGCTGTGCCTGCTTCAAAAGAGCGTATGACAGCAGAAGTTATTGAACTTATTGCGTCTGTCTTGGATGAAAATCCAGGAAATCAGCAACAGATGCATCTTCTTGCTGGATTCCCCATACTAGGATTTTTGTTACAGTCTATTCAACCGAAGCAACTCAATCTAGAGACACTTACATCCTTGAAACACCTATTCAATATTATTTCAAGCTCCGGTATGTGTTGTAAATGCCTCATTTTGATTTTCTGCAGCTAGTTTGCATCACATCTGGTACTATATATTGCGGGTTTTTAACATGAAGTGGAAACATTTTCTAATTGTGGTTGTTTTTGAATTTTTTTTAAGTTCAAATGGTTGGAATATGTCATATCCTGTTTTCCGCAGCTAGTACATTTAGATTTTAGTCCAATTCTTGCCTTTCTTCATTTGATAGTTCAATATCAAAGTTGTTCACAGAATCATCGATCAGAAGCTGGTCTATTTTAAACTTCTTTGAGATTTTCTTTTTCTTCTATCCAGGGTTTGCTGAGCAGCTTGTGGAGGATGCTATTTCTAGCATTTTCCTTAATCCTCACATTTGGCTCCATGCGGCCTATGATGTGCAGCGTGAACTTTACATGTTTCTCATCCAACAGCTAGATAATGATCCACGACTTTTGGGAAGCCTTTGTCGACTTCCGAGAGTTATTGATATAGTATGGAACTTTTACTGGGAATCTGAAAGATACCGTTCTGCTAAAGGAAGCAAATCTCTTGTGCATACAGCAAGAACTATTGCAGAAAGACCAAGTAGAGAAGAAATTCATAAAATTCGTCTCCTTTTACTGAGCCTAGGTGAAATGAGTCTGAGGCATGTCATCCACTATTGAAATACACTTTTCAGGCCTATATATAGTTAGATCCATTTTATGTAGCTTAAAAAACATGATAGGATGATTTTTGAAAACTTATATTCAACTCCTTGTTTTCAGTTTTATTCAAAAATTTCCTCTGCTTTGCAGGCAGAATATCACATCAGGGGATGTAAAAGCTTTGATAGCATTTTTTGAGACATGCCAGGATGTAGCATGCATCGAAGATGTTCTGCATATGGTTATCCGTGCCATTTCACAATCATCGGTCCTTGCTTCTTTTCTAGAACAAGTCAATCTTATCGGTGGATGTCACATTTTTGTCAATCTTCTTCAGAGGTAACTTTTTGTTATCTTACCAGCTTTCACATGTCTTGTTGTTGGGTTAGTACATCTAGTGATTCCAAGCATACATGAGTTTTGCAAATGTGGATTACTCTGCTGTTTTCTGCTTAGCCATTGTCAGTTTTGTGTTACCAAAATTTGAGAAGGGGGTTGGTTGTACATCAATGGACTAATTTAGTGGAGACAGCAGGAATAGATGCTCGTCTGTTATATATGTTGACAAGATTGTAAAGCTAACAAGAACCTGCTCTGTTCATGTTTTCTTTTTGTGTCGTTACAAGTTAAGTACTTCCTAACGTCGAACTACTATTGAAAATGTGATGGCTGCTGAATCAGAGTTTTGACTATTCACCCTACGTCTCTCAGCCTTATTCACTAAAAAACCATCTTTACTTTTTCTTAGTTGGTAAACATATTGATGTGTTATGTAACTGCTGGAATCCTAGATAGAGGTCAAGTTTTTATGTGTGCATTCATTGCATCCGTATCTTTCTTGTAAAGGAAACCTGTGGTATTGACTTGAGTGTTGCATAGAACTTTTTACTCTGTATTCATCGCTCACATATCTGCACATTTGGGGTTTGGCAGGGATTACGAGCCTATAAGGTTACTCAGCTTGCAGTTCCTTGGAAGGCTTCTTTATGATTTACCTTCAGAGAAAAAAGGACCTAGGTTTTTCAATCTTGCTGTTGGAAGAACTAAACCTCTGACACAAGGACATAAGAAGATTGGTGGTAGAACGCTACCAATTTTTTTGGCCATGTCTGATAGATTGTTCCAGTATCCACTCACAGATAACTTGTGTGCCACCTTGTTTGATGTCCTTCTTGGTGGTGCCAGCCCCAAACAGGTATCAGATCAAGAGTGCTAATTTTTATCAATTTGTTTTCTACTTCTCAACTTTCCAAATATTGTTGGAAGATCATTTGGAGTTTTTCTTCCCTTGTAGGTTCTGCAGAAATACAACCAGGTTGATAAGCAAAGAAGCAAAGCAAGCAACTCTCACTTTTTCCTTCCACAAATTTTTGTTTTTATATTCAAATTCCTGTCCGGCTGTGAGGATGGATCAGCACGAATGAAAATTATTAGTGACATACTGGATCTTCTTGATTCAAATCCTATGAATGTTGAAGCTTTGATGGTATAGATACCTATGACTGAAAATTACATATATGTAATTGTTAAAATGGCAATTAATACACAATTATTATGTGTAGGAATTTGGATGGAGTGCATGGTTATCAGCATCAGTGACACTTGATGTGATAAAGAACTACAAATCTGAGTTGCTTAATCATGATGACTTGGCATTAGATGAGCAACATTTTGTCAGGGGTCTCTTTTGTGTTGTTCTCTGCCACTATATTGTATCTGTGAAGGGAGGTTGGCAGCAACTGGAGGAAACTGTAAATTTTATACTCTTGCAGAGCGAGCATGTAAGTTATTCAAATCCATTTTCTTTCTTACACATGAGAAAAAATCTGTTGTTCTGTGCTTATTCTATTATATCACAGAGTGATACCCCATACCGTTCTTTTCTCCGTGATCTATATGAGGACTTGATTCAGCGTTTGGTGGAGCTCGCATCTGAAGAAAATATTTTCCTTTCACACCCATGTCGCGACAATGTTCTGTATCTCTTGCGGCTGGTCGATGAGATGCTTGTCCGTGAATTTGGCAGTAGGCTCCTGGTATGACCTACCTACTTTTGGTTATTCATTCTTATCATGCAGTGGATTGTTAAACCAAAATCTTTTGAGACTTGATACACTGCAAAATCTTGTGAGAACTTTTTATCCTACCTGTTGCTTGCATTTTATGGAGGTTTAGTTGCAGTTTTTTGGGCTGGCATTTGTTCACATTTTCCAGGATTGTTAAGCCATGTTGATGTTGAGATCTTTTGATGCATTTTAAACTATCTAGAGTAACTTCTCTTTCCATTCATTACTTGTACTCGCCATGTATTATTCAGTGAAATTATTTAGTGAAACATTTTGGATTAACTAAAGCTCACTTGACTCTTTAAACTCAAATAACTTCATTGTATTTAAAGTCAAATCAAGCTAAAAAATGGTTTGATTTAGTTTTATGGCAAATGTATTCCTTGCAGTTTCCAGCAAATAGTACTGATTTTTCTGAGGATTTATTACAACTTGAAAACCGTGAGGACCACAGTTTGGGTTTAGACGAAAGTTTCCAGCGATTGTTGACGGAAGAAGCCTCTAGGTATGTTATTTCTGGATTTCATTTTACTGGCATGTGGCATCTTTAGCTTGGTGTCATTTATAGTTTTCTTAACAAATAATATATGGAGTTTGATAAACTATTTAAATAACTTTGTACCCACTGAAACCAATTCTAGGATACATGTATGGGTAGCAGAACGTTTGGCCTATGAACTTGTTGTAGAGAAACATAACTGACCTTCCAATCAAAAGAATGACATGTGAGTTTGGGTAAAACCAGGCTAGTGTTTAGTATGCAATAGAAAGCCTAATACTTGGTTCTCTTTTCACTGCTCTTGTATTTTTTTTGGTTTTTAAATGTTTTTTTTTTCTTAAGCGAAGTTGCATTAACAGAGAGTAGAACATTCAGATAGAAAGCATTTCAGTGACTGTTCCGTAGTATTTGCTGCTTGATTTTCTTGCTTGCTAGTTTTGGTGATGATGTTATTTTCATCATTCATTTGCCAGAAACACAGAAAATCAGCATTCTTCCACCACAATAACTCAACTTATGACAAATGAAAGATGGTGGAATTTGTATGACAACTTGTGGAAAATAATATGTGATATAAATGGAAAGGGTCCGGTGAAGATCTCTCCCAAATCGTCAGCTACTGGTCCCTCTATTGGCCAGAGAGCAAGAGGATTAGTAGAATCATTAAATGTTCCAGCTGCTGAGATGGCCGCAGTTGTGTCAGGAGGAATAGGAAGTGCATTGAGTGGAAAAATTAACAAAAACGTTGATAAGGCCATGCTCCTAAGAGGGGAGAAATGTCCGCGCATCGTGTTTAGGCTTGTCACCCTTTATCTGTGCACGTCTTCACTGGAAAAGGCCACTAGATGTGTACAACAGGTGACCTCACTGTTGCTTTCCTTTTTAGCTGCTGATGATGAACAAAGCAAGAGCAGATTGCATCTCTTTATTGGGTGTTTGCTTTATGTAAGATCCCAGTATGGAGTGTTAGATGACGGTGCTCGTTTTCATGTCATATCACACCTGATACGTGAAACTGTAATTTGCGGAAAGTCCATCCTGGCCACCAGTGGTACGAGTAAGGATGACAGCTCTGAGTCTGGTGGAATCTTCAAAGAAATGGGCTCTATCCAGAATCTTATCCACAAAGACCGTGTGCTTGCTGCGGTCACTGATGAAACCACATACATGAAAACATTGTTATCTGATCGTACTCGTCAAGTGCAAACCCTTTGTGAAAGGAATAATGAAACATTATCTTTAGAATGCAACAGCAAGAAAGCTTTTGATGATGACCTTCAAAGCGTTTTAAAAATTGTTCTTTCATGGGATGAAAGTAGACGAGTTGCAGTGCAATTAAGTCATGAAGAGCAACAGCAAAATGTTACTGAGAAATGGATTCACATGCTGCGATCGTTGATGGATGAGAGAGGTCCTTGGTCTGCTACCCCTTTTCCTAATAACATTTTAAACCACTGGAAACTCGATAGGACAGAAGATTCTTGGAGGCGTAGACCAAAGTTGAGGCGTAATTATCATTTTGACGAAAGGCTGTGTCATCCACCTTCTACTTCCACTGCCGCTGAAATTGAGACTTCAAACATTATCAATGAAAGCAAATCTGGTGTGATACATTTACCTGAGCAGATGAAGAGATTTTTACTAAAAGGCATTCGCAGGATAACTGATGAGGGTGGCTCAGAATCCTGCGAGAATGGCAGTACTCAAAGTGAGCAAAGTTTGTTGGATACTTCTGCAGATATCCAGTTCTCTGAACTTGTAAAAGGCAGCAGTGATCTCAAGGATGTTGTACAGGATAAAGTAGATGCCTCTTCTCTAGAAGTTGATACCAGCGAGGTACATATTTCACAGATTTTGAAGGAGTAGACAACAATATAGTACTTACATATGTTACATGCTTTTCGTTTTGTTCCTCAGGTTTTGATTTCAGTTCCCTGTGTTCTAATAACTCCGAAGAGGAAACTGGCTGGTTGGTTGAAGGTTATGAAAAATGTTTTGCATTTCTCTGGGGAGTTTTTGGTGGAAGGAACTGGCGGATCATCTGTCTTCAAGAACTTTAGCACTTCAAAGGGTAATGATGTAACGAAGCCTGACAATAAACAGAACCTTGTTAAATTGTCTTCAGCTGATGAGAGTGAGACATTCTCGGATTTGGAATCACAAAGAAATAATCAGAAACCCTTAATAAAGGTTAAGCGCCACAGAAGATGGAAAATAGGAAAGGTAATTAACATCAAGGTAATTTGGTATTTCATGCATCAATATCAGCGTATTTGACAATGTTTCAATTGATGTGCTGTTGATAGGTGAAAAGTGTTCATTGGACGCGCTATTTGCTTCAATACACAGCTCTGGAGATCTTCTTCCAGGAATCTGTCCCTCCAATCTTTCTAAATTTTGCATCGCCAAAGAATGCAAAGGAGGTCGGGATGATAATAGTTTCTACGAGGAATGAGTACCTGTTTCCGAAGAATGTTGCTAGGGACAGGGCTGCAATGATTTCGTTTGTTGACAGACGCGTAGCTATAGAGATGGCAGAAACAGCCAGAGACAGATGGAGAAGGAGAGAGATTACAAACTTTGAATACTTGATGATTCTCAACACCCTCGCAGGCAGATCTTATAATGATTTGACTCAGTATCCTGTTTTCCCTTGGGTGCTGGCTGACTACTCATCTGAGACTCTTGATTTTAGCAAAGCATCTACCTTTCGCGATCTTTCTAAACCGGTTGGAGCTTTAGATTCAAGAAGATTTGAGGTTAGTTTAAAGCAATGAATGTATTTACTTTCTGAGATTAGCTGCATGAATCTAATACAATATGGTTTATTTTTGTGACAGGTTTTTGAGGACAGATACCAAAGCTTCTCTGATCCTGATATACCAAGGTATATTGCAGGCATATTTTCTGAACTGAAGAGATACTTTTCCCCTTGCTCCTTAGTAACTTTTTTATGAACTTAACGCAGTTTCTATTACGGGTCCCACTATTCAAGTATGGGAAGTGTGTTGTATTACCTTTTGAGGTTAGAGCCGTTTACATCCCTTCATCGTAGTCTACAGGTAACATTTTTTTTACTTTAACCAATAGTAGACTTCTGGAGTATATAGGCATTAAGGCTGTTTTGAATTTATATAATGAAAATGGTGAAAATAGTCATATTCACTAAATTGCTCCGTCCGTGGCCAGGGTGGTAAATTTGATCACGCAGATCGTCTTTTTCAAAGTATTGAGGGGACATATCGGAATTGCCTGTCCAATACAAGCGATGTAAAAGAATTGATTCCTGAGTTCTTCTACATGCCTGAATTTCTGGTGAATTCTAACTCTTATCATCTTGGAGTGAAACAAGATGGTGAACCTCTTGGAGATATTTGTCTACCTCCATGGGCTAAGGTATGTTATTGCATATGTGATTCCTAGGAGTACTTTATTTCATTTGGAGTTTGGCTACCCAATCTTCTAATCTGGAAAACATGTTAACTAATTGAGTTTGATCCTCTATGAAGGAGACCGCCTATAGGATCTATGATTTGATAGAGTTTAGCTAGGTGTAATAACAAACTGTAGTTTAAATTTTCCTTTCGTGGTGTTTGGGCATTAAGGAATTGTAGTGATTGGTTTGTATTCCAGACACCCTGAACTTAGTTATGTATTATGTATGCAGGGTTCCCCAGAGATGTTCATTGCTCGTAATAGAGAAGCCCTAGAGAGCGAGTATGTTAGCTCACATCTCCATGATTGGATTGATTTGATATTTGGACACAAACAGCGTGGCAAACCAGCTGTGGAGGTACTCCTGATTAATACTTGAAAACTAAATTTATTTCTTGTCAGCTAATAGTGGTAGTACTTCAATTTTCATTAGCGGTTTCTTCTTTGTTTCCTTGTATAGAACCTCCGATTCGTTTCTTATGAAAAAATTAAATTAAACTTAAATTGCAGGCAGCAAATATCTTTTATTACCTTACATATGAAGGTGCGGTAGACATAGAAAATATGGAAGATGAACTGCAAATATCAGCAATTGAAGATCAGATCGCTAATTTTGGTCAAACTCCCATCCAAATCTTTCGGAAGAAACATCCAAGAAGAGGGCCACCTATTCCAATTGCACATCCGTTGTACTTTGCACCTGCTTCCATTAATTTGACTTCTATTCTTCCCGCTACAACTAATCCCCCATCAGCAGTTCTATATGTTGGTATAGTAGATTCAAATATAGTTCTCGTTAACCAAGGTCTCACTTTGTCAGTCAAGATTTGGTTGACAACTCAACTACATTCTGGCGGAAATTTTACTTTTTCTAGCTCTCAGGTATGTTTGGTATCATCTTTTTGGATTCTTTCAGTTCGATATTGTATTATACAAATTCGGTTGAGGCCTCTCTGGCACTGCAGGATCCATTCTTTGGAGTTGGTTCTGATGTTCTCTCTCCCCGTAACATTGGAAGTCCCCTAGCAGACAATGTTGAACTTGGATCACAGTGTTTTTCCGCAATGCAAACACCACTGGAAAACTTTCTTGTTTCATGTGGGAACTGGGAGAACAGTTTTCATGTCATATCCTTGACTGATGGACGGGTGGTCCAGAGCATTCGACATCATAAAGATGTCGTAAGCTGTGTTGCAGGTATACTCTTTGTGTTCTGCTTCCTTTGCCTGGTTGAAGATTCTACTTTCTTAGAGATAATAATGTAGACGAGCTTCTATCGTATGATGCTTGGAAACAATCTAGCCAATATATGATTTTAGGATAGGTCTAGAATATATTTAAATCTGGAATTTTAGTGAAGAAAAACATGATTTTGACTCGCAAAATCACTCTCCCAAAACCTAGATGCTCGTTAACCAGGTCTACATATTTCATGCTTTGCTATGTCCTCTAGCTACTCATGCGTTACTGAATATATCGTTAATGCTGCAGTGACTGCTGATTCTAGTATCCTTGCAACTGGTAGCTATGATACGACTGTGATGGTGTGGGACATTCTCCGCATGAAAACACCTGAAAAGAGGGTTAGAAATATGCCCACTGAATTGCTGAGGAAAGATATGGTCCTCGCAGACGCTCCTTCTCACATTCTTTGTGGTCATGATGATATAATAACTTGCTTATATGTAAGCACTGATCTGGATATAGTCATCAGTGGGTCAAAAGATGGAACCTGTGTATTCCACACATTGCGAGAAGGAAGATACATAAGATCTTTGAAACATCCTTCAGGTAGTGCAGTGTCGAAGCTTGCTGCATCGCACCATGGACGGATTGTTTTGTACGGAGATGATGATCTTAGTCTTCACCTATACTCCATCAACGGAAAACATCTCGCCAGCTCCGAATCAAATGGACGCATCAACTGTCTTGAACTTAGTAAGTGTGGAGAATTCTTGGTCAGTGCCGGTGACCAAGGGCAAATAGTTGTGCGGTCTATGAACACCCTTGAAGTAGTAAAAAGGTATAACGGAGCAGGGAAAGTAATAACTTCTCTGACTGTAACTCAGGAAGAATGTTTCTTAGCAGGGACAAAAGATGGAGCCCTTCTTGTTTATTCAATCGAGAATCCTCAACATCGGAAACCAAGCCCAATCTGGAGCATAAAATCGGATTTGATACGCTAGGGTTCTGTATGTAAATTTGTGTCCCATTATCCCATTTGTTGAAGGATAGTTCTCGATTTGTGGTTAATCTTGTGTTCCGCAGAGGGGATTTTACACACTTTTTTCGCTGCCTTGTAAATGTGCAATATATCTCACTTTAACAGTAAGATGCATAGACAATAGAGAGGTGTTAAATGATGTAACAGTACCATATAGATAAGCCTCGGGCGTGCGTCCAAAGAGGTAATACGATTTGTATACATTACTCGGGGATTTAAGTGAGAATATACCTCTTTTTCCATTGCCAATGTAGCTATGAACTTCACTACGCAGGATAAGTTGGGTACAAGATCGAAAATCGACAATATCCCAAATTAATAAAACTAGTGGTCTCACCGCCGCTCCTTTCTTTTCTATTGCAGATTATTATTTATTTTTTTTGTCATTGTTGTGATGGATGATGGTTAAGGTAAAAGCTAGATCTACTCTCTTCATCATAGTTTCCTCCATTTTTATTATTTTTGGTCTCTTTCAAAGTACTGGTGTCTCTTGAACTGTGGAGATTTGTTTCTAAAGAATGATGAAGTAACCAACAAATATATCAGCTATGGTAAAGAATAATCAAATGGAGCAAGTGGTGGAACAGAGTATATGTATTCTTATGAAATCATTGTTTGTCGCTCTTTTAGGCAATTTAGCTGACACTCGGATGTTTTGGAAACCTTAAAGAAATGGAAAGATTGATGAAATGAACTGTGGTTTGAACTTATAATTTTCCAATATACGTCTGTACAAATATAGTTTCTCTCTCTCTCTTCTTTATCTCAATATTCTTTTTTTCATTCTCCTATTTTAGCCGGAAAAACAAAATTTACAAGGAAGCTGAAAAAGTCTATACTTCCTCCCTCAGCCATGGAGAATGATGGTTTTAGTGTCAGAATGATTTTTCATCCCGAAAATCTTCGTATGGTGAAGATTCACTTGAATAACCACTTTCAAATGTAGTGGTGTCTCTCGGAGATGATGGAAGTGATTCTCTTTGCTGAGAAGTCGAACCTAATAAGAAAAATAAAGTTAAAAATGCTAATTCCAACCAGATGTCAAACCGTAGGAAACATCTGATGGTTTCACTGACCTCTTTGAGACCTTGGACGGAATTTCTTGGTGTGCCGTCTGATGAGCCTCTTTGCTTTTGTTATAGTTAATTGTCGAGCAAAAGGAGAGAATTCTCCATCGCTATCACTCCACTCTCCGTGGAAGTCATTCTCTGCTTCACCTCTCATAGTTCTCAAGACAAATGCTGTGGCCTTGCGCCTTTGGGTATTAAAGAGTCCTCGGATAGAAGTTACAAATCCGTCTCCTGCTCCGTCGCTTTGACGCTTAAACCATGTGACTGGATGTTGATCTTCTGCTTTCCCCGTTTGATCATTGTCACTTAGATTAAGGTCATTGTCAGTAGAGTCACGATTGTTCTGTGATTTGTCTTTGAATTTCTTCCCCTGAAATTTTGATTTGGAAAGAGACTAATTAGCTTCCTTGTCTTGTCCTCATAACAAAAATCTACACATCATTAAATTCTACAAGTATGGTGGATTCATAATGACTATATTCACGCAAGATAAAACTGACCTGCATTCCGGTAACAGATTTCAGTACTCCCCAAATTATGTGCTTCTTAACACGAGAAAAAAGTCTTCTCCAAGTCCCAGTAAACTCAACACGATGAAATGTATCCATCAACAATTTGAGGTCATTTACAACAAATCTTGAGCCCTCATAGGTAACTAGAAGCTCCACCTGAGAGATGAAATCATGTAATCCAATTATAGCAAACCAGTTTCTGACCTTATAATGTACGAAGTTATCATACAAACTAGCCAACTAACCTGACTTATTTTAATGTTGTGAAACTCCATCATCTTTCTAGGCCTAGATTTCTTTTCCTCATGTGATTTTCCAGCCTTTTTTTCTTCATGAGATGAGCGGCTAGACTTTACAGGTTTTGTCTCTTTGAGCTTCTGTTTTGATGAATCCTCTTGTTGTTCAATGGAAGATGACATGGTGCACGAATGAGCTTGTAGAACAAGTTCATTAGCAACGGATTCTACCACATTTTCTTCACAGTTCCTATCATAAGAAGAAGTCCTTCTCAACTCCTGAGCTGAACCACCATTGCTAGATCTGAGGCTTAGCATATTTGATTTCTGCAATTAGAATGCAAGTAAAATGAGAAAAAGAATGGTGAAAATTCATTCAAAACTTTTACTGAGATGAAAACCTACTTGAACACAGTCAGCATTGCTTTGTGACTGCACAGTGGCAGAAGCAGAGAAAGCTGAAGAACTCACACGAGATGCTTCAACCTCTTTAATGGAGTGACTAGTTGTTCCCGAAGATTCATGATTTGCTAGCCCCTTTTTTACGCGTTTTGAGCCAGCTGTTGTTGAAATTTTCCAGACTTCCTGCAAGAGACAGGGTTAACCGAAAAGCATTCATGTCAAATTAGTTTTTTTATCAGATTTTCATGTAAAGGCCGAATTGTGATGCATACCTGTCGTCTTTGTGAATCCTGTTCTTCCTCTGGGAAGAAATACTCCCACATCATTCTGTACATTGTTTCTGTCAAATGGATTCTAAGAGGATAAATCTCCACCTAAAACAAAAAGATAGTTCAGGGATAGACGTAAAATGGAGTCATAACCTAAAATCCACTGATACCTACGTAGAATATTAATTAGAATGGTTAAGTTTGGTCACTTTTCAAATTCAGTAACGAACGATGGAAAGAGAAAGCAATAGACGATACTTACATGGAAAAGCTCAAGAGGATAGTGTCCATCTTTTGGCGCTCCCTGCTTTGCATCAACACGTAGCATGACTTTCCTGCCAATAATATACAAAGTTTAAGTGCCTGTAGAGTCTTGGAGAAGATGTGGGAAGGAAGAGAAAGCATACTTCGAAAGTAAGAACCAGTATCAAAAAATGGTTCAACAAGATATATCTATATTATATTTACAACATCACTTTTGCCGTCTAAAACGATAAAACGATAGAAAACATTATTAATTATCAAAGTTATTAAGGTGAATGTGGTTTAGCTCTATGGTCCCTTTTCGTTTCTCTTGCGCCATTAATACCTTTTCCAGTGTAACTAAGAAACCATCATCCAGGATTCAAATGGTTTGCAAATCATGTGATACGGAAAAAATGCAAGCATGGTAAATAAGCGAGGGAAGAGAACATACTTTCCCCACTCGGATGGAGGATTCCATGCTGATAAAAGCATATCCGACTTTGCATTGGGCAGACAATTCCTAACAACGAAAGACTTGGTGGTGAATCGCGCCACACCAATGTCTTTGTAGTCCCGATCAAAGTCATAAATCTGCGTGTATGAATCCAATTAAATATGTACTGATTTTTAATATAAGGCGACAGACTACTTAAACTACAATAGAGTAAGTCAGAAATGAATTTAGACTGAGAAGATTGTAAAAAAATTGCTCAGCAAGTAACTCTCATAAACTTACCATGTCGTTTATCTCTGCCTCAGCGAAGGATTTGCCGTCTACAAGCATGCTCCAAACGACCTTATTAATTTGCAAAGAAATACACATAGCATACGATGGACTTTTGTTTTTCTCCTTCTCCATCAATCGTAGCTGTGCAGCCTTCTGCAGCGCCATTCTTAAAGACGCAGAAGCCGCCTTTCGAGACTTTTGTGCATACAGGAGCTCTTTCTTTAATCCTTCCACCTAAAACATACCAACAAGAAATGCAACATCAACTTCATACTGTCACAACAAAATAATTTAACAAAATCACTTTCAAAGATATAAACAGAAAGATGGTGTTTAGTTGCAGACTGTTACTTCCGTAGAGTCTTACCAGTATGGACCTTCTGGTACTAATCATCCACAATTCACCTTCCCTTTCCATATGTGTGTCATCCATACAGTCAGCACAATGAGACAATTTTCTAATATCATCAAGAAGCAACTTTCGCTCCCGCTCTTTCTCTTCAAGGTTGATTTTTGCAAGTTCTACTTCTTCAACTCCATAAGGAACTACCTCATCAGCCTCCTCTTCAACATCTTCATCTTCAGTGGGACACTGGAGACTACTTTTCCGAGGCCTGAATCATAAAAGGATCTCCTTCTTAATGGTGGAAAACGTTTTAAAAAGTATTGAAGTTTAGCCCTAATCATCAGTATGTTGGTATGAATTCTATAAAGCAGTAAGTTGGTATGAATTCTATAAAGCACTTCTATTCATTTCAACCTAGTTATTGCAAGAAGCAAGATAAAATGGACGATATTGGCATGAAATATGTGGGTTGCCCAATTTAATTTAAGTCAGGTTTCAATACTCACTTTGGAAGCCTTGCAAAGAGAAGGTTGGTCAAAACATCCAGCATAACTTGGAATTGGCGAGAAGTCATTGTAGCTGTTATATTGTGTGAATTAAAAGTGAGCTCTTTTAGCGGTTTCACCTACAAGGGCATAAATAAAAATTAAGTTACTTAGGAGATAATAAGAATTCCGTTAGTTGGGAGCAAATAAGAATTTTTGTACCCTGAAACGAAAGTTGTGCAACAAACACTAAAAATAAATTTTAACCAAAAACAAAAATGAAAATACTGCAAGGAAATGCTGTTACCTTTAAATCAGGGGTCCCACCTTTGTGTCTTGTATATCGAAAATACATATCACAAGGCATGAAAACCCTTTCAAGTAGAGCCCCAGTACGCTTCACTTTTGACGAGTTTCTACGAATTTTTGGGAGCCACTGCAACCCAGCACCTGGGTCAACATCAGTGGGAGCAACATGCGCCTGGACATGCTCTAACATTACTGAAAATTCCTTCCGTGTCCATGTCATTTCAGGACTACTTTCTGGAATCTTCACACTTCCAGTCCCAAGAGCCTGTTCAATCACTTCCACACCAACACGCATAATGGAATGAAACGATCGTGCTAGAACACGACCACTAACAGCAGCCAACAGAAAACGACCCTGGTATCCATCAAAATGAGGTTGATCAACCAGTCAGCAAACTCTTTCTAATACCCAGAACAATAACATGTCAGTTTTGTTGGTTAAGTGTATTAATCATACAGCTTGTCCAACTATTATATTTTTTTTACAATGCTATAAAATAGGTAATGGTGTTAAATGTACATTCTTATATAGCAATGATTACTTACATTAGCTTCTTCTGAGTGGAGATTAAACTGTGGCTCAATGACATTCACCATGAAATGTCGAGTCCCTTCTTCCTCGGATTCACTGGTCTCAACTTTACCTAGATCCAGGTCAAATGTTAATAAGTATATGATGCATCGAGACTAAAGCAGCTAGTTTTGAAGAAGAGAATAAATGAAAAAACAATGTTGATCATTAAATCAAGACATACCAGCACTGTCATATGGTTTCTCAATTTTCACAGAGTGTGACGGTGATGAAAGAGGTCCAGCCATCTCCATAGGCTGAGAAGGGAGGTTTCTTCCAGGGCTTGCAGAAGATCTCGACATTTCCGCTTGTTTCGTATCTGGACAAGATTCTTTTTGGTTTTCTTCCAGAATCTTCCTCTGTGCATACTGACGAGAAGGAGAAGGCTTTGGAGGCTCAAATGCTTTAGATATTCCACCAACAAAAGACCAAACAGCATCTCTATTCTCTATTGTCCATAGGAGTTTGAGGCCATACACAAAGACCCGCTGACAATTGTCAGCAATGACCACATTGTATCCATCATCATCACTAGGATCTGATTGTATGTGTTCATCACTCTCACTTCCATTTTCAAACTCAGACCGCACGTACGTCATCTCAAGATTTTTTCTTCCAGCCTCTTGCCATGCCAATAGTCTTTCGGGATCAGCTTTTGGGGCCTGCCTTCTGATTGTAAAATAATCAGAAGATAATAAAAACCTTTCATCGCGATGCTTCTCATCCCTTTTATGGTCCTTTCCAGAGGGTACTCTGTCTATCAAAGCATTCTGAGAGCTTTTCCTCAAAATCTGAACGCTTCCTGGAATGCAAGGATGGTCATCTCTGTTAATAAAAGCCTTAGGCACGTGAAGGTCAAGACCCTGATATACAAGGTCAAGCACATCCCGCTTGCATTCAAATGTATACTTTTGCTTCCCGCGACTGTAGCATAATTCGTATTTGAGCTTTGTCATGTTAAACATCAATCCTTTGGCAGGGTCATCAGAGTCCCAAGGCATGTACTTTATTACGGAAGGAGTGGCATCTACACGGAGCATAAATTCCGTCATCACTTTATCTAGAGATAAGTTTCCTGATCTTGCAACTCTTGCGACTCCAAACCTAGGCCATCTGGAGAAAGAACGTAATTTATGAGGAGGATAGTAATTCAAACCCCAGAACTTGAGTATCCATGCCAAATCATGAGCTCCAAGATTCAATGTGGGTGTCTCAGGCTTGACTTGCAAACTGTAGACAATTCCAGTGTCCGTGGGATGCTCAGAACCTGAGGAAGACAGGTGAACTTTTTCGGGTCTAAGGGAAAAATTCCATCGAAGCGAGAGTGATGTAGATCTGAATGGATCAAAGACCTTCTCACGGGGCTTTCCTTCGGTTGGAAATGCATATAGGTAATGATTTAAAGAATTCCCAGACTCACAATCCCAGTCCATTGTAACTTCGAGATTAAATACTGGGGCTTCAATAAATGCAGCACCAGAGGTGCCGATTGGAACTTTTAAAGAATGTCGACTTATCAAACTCTCGAGACTGCTCAAATGTATCTTAAAGTCTTTAGCATTGACAAGCACACGACCATCTGACTGCTGAAGTTCAATAGGACCAGTCACTATTTGAAGTTGATCAAGACTCTCATATGGATCCGTCGTAGCAAGAATAGCCCACTTTGATTCAGAAAAGGATAAAGTGATATTGCCATGAACGTAGTTTCTCATATCATCCCACCAAGGTAAGCTTCGTTCTTTTTTAGCGACAGGTGGGAGACCTGGACTCCTATGACTCAGATTAGCTCTACGAAGAGCCACTGTGAAGGCATAGCTAACGTCTGCAAAAGCTGGTTCATATCCAACACCAAAGGAAACATCTCCTTGTTCAAAGTGAATGTGCAGATCTGAGTAGGTCTTGATCGGAGGAGTTGTGCCGGTTGCTGACCGAAACATTCGTACTTTCCTCCATCTGCCTACAAAGACGTCTTGGGAGATTTGTGGCTGAAAACATGTTGCCTAGTTTAAGAGAACAAGTACAAAGCGTCAAATAATCAGTACATGGAGATCATAATCAGAAAATGGTGAGTCCAGAACACAGAAATATAGATGGATCAAGATGCTAGTGTTACTCATAGAAGCATTTCTGTTCTAGCTAGATGGAGAATAAAATTAAAAACAATCTTGGTACCAGACAAGGGTTATAAATAAACTTTCAGAAAAGTCCATTTCGGTTCCAAGTAGATGGAGAAATAAGATAGTAACTGAAGCAGACCATTAAAACTAAAATCACAGGTCCCAGATGATACATCAGCTATTACCTATAGTATGCTTAAGAACAAACAAAATAGCCACATTCAAAATTAACACGAAGATCAATCATAGAAGAGGAGTCATAAACAATGGCATGGGAAAGGATAATCATACCTGCTGAGCCAGTACAATACGACCTTTACATTTGCCAGAAGTGCCAGAGAGAAGAGGGAGAGTGTAATTTCTTAACTGAACTACTAAGCTTCCGGTATTCAAGCTAACATTGCTTCCATATAACCGAGAAAAGGGTATGTCGTTTTCTCTACAAATAGGATCAAGCTTCTTCAAGACTTCTATCAACCCAGCATCACCACCATGAACTGCAGTCAAGCTTAAATCAAAATCTGTGGCACAAACAGAAAGAAGAGAGGTTCTACCAGCACTTGGCTTAAAACCTGCCTGGAATCCCTCCCTACAGGCACCTGAACCATCTGAGGGAACTAAGCCTTGGCATGCCTGATAATACGACTGAAACGACCGTTTATGAATCTCTTCCTTCACTTTCTTTATAGCTAAGGGATCCTCGACATCAATTTCAACCCCATCAAATAACATCTTTCTTTCATCTGATAGAACACTTGTTTCTGCACATTTAGGAGACTGAGTAGCTTTTTGAATGAAATCTTCAAGAAATTTCAATCTGACAGCCAACTCGCAGGCTTCCTTCTTCATCAGCTGATAGTGTTCATCAAGCCAACCCTGAATTGGTTCCTCCTCAATATCTGCGGTTAGCCTGCGTATGCAGAATCTTATGCGCCCAAATTTTGGAGTAGATTTCTTAGGTTTCGAGCTTTCTCTCTTTCTAGAAAATATGTTTTTACCTTTTGCTACGGTTATAAGTCTCAAGGCTCGCAACATGTCTTCAACTGAATCATCTATGGCACGCAACTGTAGTTTGTATGGCATGCAAATATGCACATGAAGCCCTTGTACTACCCAGTCCCAGGGACCACTTGTCGTTACAGGGACTGCATCAGACAAATTCGAAGAGGCACTAGGAATTCTTGATATTTGCATTCTTGTACTTTTAAACACTCGAGACCCATTAAAAGCAAGTGTAAGCCCCTCAAGAAGCACTCCTATACAGGCATTCTCAGAAAATATTGATTGTGCCTCCAATTTAACCTCCACCCCATCTCCTACGACAGCTGATATAGTCAACGTTTCCACATCAATAGCAAACATAGATTCCTTTTCCTTCTGCTTGTCAACAGAATTGGACAGATTTGTTTTCTCATTATGGCCTCCTTCCTTCACACTAAAGATGCCTTTGTTGTACCCGTTTTCATGTTCTTTAAGCTTTTGTGCGAAAATCAGGGATTTCAACCGCAAAAACAGTTCATAAAACGATAGATGGAGGTCAGGTTCCCAACCAAGTGAAATTTCAGTAGCACTGAAGAGAGAACAAACATCAATTTCATTAAGACCACCAGATCGACGTACAAGCTTCGCGTTGTGCATATCAAACAATGTGACCTTTGAACAAGGTTTATGCTCCTCCAGATACTCCTGGTAGATGGATTTAGCTCTCTCAAGTTCCATTTGGGTTGACTGTTTATCCTTGTTGAGACAAAAGCTAAACTGTGATATTTCAAGAGTGACTGAGTACTTCAGTCTTCTACATTCTTCAGGAGCAGTAGACAAAATACTCGCAGTGCGTGGTCTGCCATCAGCCAATGAACCAAATGTAACCCGGCCACCTTGTGACCCATAATTGACAGATTTAGGATCATCAATAATTGTATTATCCAATCCTGTATCATCACAGAAATTTACACAGCAACGCTCAAGATTAAGGTTCACAAGCCTCGTTCCTTTCCCAGATGCTTTGGACAGTTGCACTCCTCCAGTCTTATTCATCTTTTTGCCGCCAACAGATAATGACTTAAAGAGAGCTTTGTAGGACATACTATTTGTTATGAGAGATTCAATCCGCTTGAATGAAAAATAGATACCCATTCCAGTCACGTCTACTGAGAGTACCAATTTACTTCTGAAACCAACTTCGTCAGATGATGTCCTATCTCTTCTTCCCCAATCCAAGCTAAGCTTTGCTATGTGCATCAATGAACCAGAGTTTGGCTCTATTCCGAAAAGGTTTTCCTTATAGCATTCTTGGTACTCATCTGCCAAATGCAGATTCAGTTCACCAAGTTCAACATGAACTGCTGTACCCATGCTTGAAATGTTATTTGCAAACACATGTGATGACTGCGAACAAAACTGCATATAAAACACCAAGGATAAAATAAGTCTCTAGTAAAACAATTCCATAAGTTGTGTCATAAAATAAATAAACTAAAAAAGCATGCATGTGAATCTGCTTAAGGCCCTATCTCATGATTTACTGACTACAGCTTAAGTTAAGTTAGTGAATGAAGTCTAAAGTTAACCAAAATTATGTCAGAGAAATATCTAGTACAGGATGCAAATAATGGGATTTGTTGTGTGCAGCACGATAGCTTGATTTATGTTTAACCACTACAGATTTATACGTGGAAAAGGTTACTTACATGATACACAGGCAAGTCATCAAGACCATACAGCATAAAAGTCATCTCTGGGGCTGAAACTGTGCCTGTCCACATAATGGCTTTCATATCAGCAGCTTTCGACTTCACCGGAGTGTGAGTTCCCCGTTGAAGTACTAGTTTTCTCTTTTTTGAGAAATGAAGGTGCAACCATGGCTGTAGCCTAGAAATGAACAGGTTGCATCGGGTACCTCCCAGCTTTATATCAACTTCAGCTCTAACAGGCAGAACTGGCTGAAAAGAAAATGTAGCAATCAAGATCATATGTAACAACATAAACTTACATGGTTCAAAAAGTTTAACGCAATTTCAAACCTGAATTGGGATGTAGATGAAAGAGACCACATCAACTTTCATAATCTCTAAAATGGAGGACTCAGCTTCTCTAAAAAGCTACAAAGAAACACAAGAGCATAGCATTAGTAAATAATAAAATTTAGAAATCAAATTACTGACTGAGCTTTCATGATCATACATGAATCTCACTGAGTTCCATCTGAACATCAAGACGTGTACTCTCCCCAGTGTCTTCAAATGATTTTGATTTAACACTCCTTAGTTCAATTCCTGTGATGTTATTCTCAGCAACAAGATCATGTTCTCGATTGATACATCTTACATCCAGTTTGGGTAAACTGAATGAAACCTGCACAGTATGACCAAACTATTCGATGAAACAGTGACTTAACTTTCTTAATCAGATTAATCTTTTCATAAATGCAGACCCATCGAAGACACGTACAATCTTTGCAACTACGAGATATGAATATACTATAAAACTATGCAAAGATATAGCCAAGTCAATTTCTATTAAGTCAACTAACCTTTTCAGGGAAAGACGGGGAATACTTTGCAAGCGCTGCCAGTAATTGATGCTCTTTATGTGGTTTCTTGGCAGATGAGGTCTCAGTAGCTGACGTTACAACATCATCCGAATGAACAGTAGGCGATGATCGTTTGCTCTTGGGAAACGAATCCTCATCAAAAGTCAGAGTTACATCTCCGGATACAATTTCAATGTTTCGTAAAACAATACCCACTGCCCTAAATTAAGAAGAAAAACACAACAAAACAATACCGACAGTGAGCAAAGCGCTGATTGAGTATAGATTTATATTCTGAAACCTAAGGCCACAGCAATCTTAAAGGTCACAGAGCACTCTAGTCTACACAATGCAAGTTTTCCAATAAAGTCTCCAAAATTAATCCATTAAAGGAGGATTTACTTCAGTCAAGAACCAGATAGGAATTATGGTACCTGTCGTGTCCGAACTCGGAAGAAAGAGAGAATTCATCACAAAATAAAGCAGCAGAGGATCTGTCTGATGTGGCAGAGAACGCTTGGGAAGCAGAACACCTTTCATAGCTTAAGCTAGATGACTGATCAGAAATTATGTGTGATTCACATAAGTGAACCAGAATCGGTAGTACATGCAGCTTAACATATAGATTTGGCTTTGTCCCACCATCCTTAGATATATCCAACTTCAACTCCTTGACTTCCACTATTGCCTTTGCCGTCTGCATTTCAAAAAGATTATTAGGATATGGTTTCCAGAGATATCCCTATCAAAAAGCAATCAAAGCTCAGACTTGAATTTGGAACACAATTGTAAACTTGAACCAATTACCTTCACAACCATATCTGCGACAGAAACTGAAAGAAACCTTGCAGCATTAGCCGCCACCATCCATTTTCCTCTGCCTGAAGTACGAGGTTTCTGACTTTTGACTTTTTGTACATTTTTGGTTGAAGTTGAAGACCTCATCACAATTTCAAGATCACTTATCAAGACTTGCATTTTTGGGTCTCTAGAAAGAAAACCAACGCCAAGTTTGACCAAGGACTGGCGTAAGCTTAGTTTAATTTCACCAGCAGACACCGACTCAATGGCACCCTGGAAAACACTCAAACCAGCACCAAATTATCTACTTTGCCTCAAAAAAACTATTGCCCCAGTAGAAACACAATAAATAACGCAAAAATGATACTACCACAGTACCAAGATTGCCTGCTACCTTCTTTCCAATCCCAAGAGATAACAAATAATGTAAAAAGGACAGATTCAATCCACTACATTCTTTCGACTAGCGCATTGACGACTAGCCAGCAGAATTTAGAGCTCACCTTATTAAACTTGACGACGACATCCCTCAGACATTTCCAACCGCTAACACGGAACACAACCGACGCTCCCAGTACTCTACTAAGCATCCAAGCAAACAACCTGGAACAAAGCCTGGAAAAAAAAATTGAAATTATAAGCTACCTACTTACCACTAGATCAAGTAGATTCCAGAAAGAAGAAGCAGCAAACACATGTAATCAGCTATTTCGACTAGTAGCAGTATAAAGGCAAACTCTAGAAACGAAAATTAGAGAAGCAAACCCTATAATCTCAACTAGTATCAACTTATTTCATCACTGAGAACTAAGATCAACACCGGAATTTCAAATAGAAACCAGAAATTGAAAAGAGTGCTTACATGAAGATCATCCACAAGATAATGGAAACAATAAGAAACCCGACGAAGAACTTAGCAGGTGAAGCCGCCATTTCTACCACCGTGAAGTTAAGAGGGAGAAAGAGCTAACTCCGCCGGGATAAACTGGTGATTCTAACGGCAAGTCTCAGCCGACGCCGGAACTGAAACAAACGATTCTCAAGCAAAACAACATAGAAACCCTAATCGTTCAAAATCAGTCGAAATTCGGCGAGAGTGTGAGACTATAGAGCTATTTCCATGGAAGAAAGATCCGATCCGCGAGGTTTTCCAGTGTGATCGGTAGAGAGAGAAAGAGAGAGAGGCACTGTTTGGGTGGTCTGATGGATGACCATGTGAGACTGGAGACGCGAGTTGAGGGGGCTAGGCTGGGATCTAGTGTGGTAAGGTGTACCGTAAGTTGAGTGGTTTCATCGGTTAAAGAAAGACGCTTGAGATGTCTTTGTATGAGAGAGTAAATTCTCTCAACTTGGGACTCGGATCAATTGGTCAGAGAGGTAGCTAGGTTTTACGGACTCTTTTAAGTCAACTCTATGTTCATTGTTCATTCCCATCACAAAACTTTTAATTCAACAAAGTAAATAAATAATCAATTATATTGGATTATGTATATATCCGGTTATTGTAAATATTGGTTTAGGCTAGATTAGTTGGTTTAGTGTCTGGTTAAGTTTTCTTTTGCTTATCCAGTTTTGTATATATCTGTTGTATTGTTCTTCTTCTTCATTAATGAGAAAATATCAGTAACAAACTTTCTCTCTCTCTCAAATGGATTCTCATTCGTAATATAATATCAGAGCCATTTCAGCTCAAATATCTCTTTATTCTTCTTCGTTTTCTTCATCTCTGAGCTCGATTTTCGGTTCCGATCACTCATTCTCAATATCCCGATGGTTCCTTTGAAGAAAAATGGTCGAAAACAAGTTCGCGCTAAGATTTCTCCTCTTCGCAAATCAACGCGAGCTTCTCGATCAGTCGCTGTACCAGATTCTCCTCCGAATACTCCACTAGATGGTCCGATTGAAGATTCTGGAACTTCGAGAGCTTTACCGGTACAATTCTTCTCAGATCCGACTCAATCTCCGTTCTATATGCATAACGCCGATCATCCAGGTTTAAACATCATCTCTCTTCGTCTTGATGGTACGAATTATGATGACTGGAATGTTGCGATGATGATAGCTTTAGATGCTAAGAATAAAACTGGATTCATTGATGGTACTATTCCTAGGCCGTTAGAAAACGATCCCCAATTTCGAATCTGGTCTAGGTGTAATAGTATGGTCAAATCATGGTTGTTGAATTCAGTCTCTCCTTAGATCTATCGTAGTGTGTTGCGTATGCTTGATGCTTATGATATATGGCGTGATCTCTATAGTCGTTTTCACATGACTAATCTCCCTCGCACTTTTAATCTTACTCAACAAATACAAGATTTGCGTCAAGGTTTTATGTCTCTCTCTGATTATTATACCCAACTGAAAACCTTATGGGATCAATTAGAGAACACTGATGAACCAAATACTCCTTGTATTTGTGGTCATGGTGCTAGGCTCCAGCTTAAAGCTGAGAGAGCTAAGATTGTTAAGTTCTTAGCTGGACTTAATGATTCTTATGCAATGATTCGTCTTCAAATCATTGCCAAGAAAGTTTTACCTGCTCTTCCTGAAGTCTAAAACATTCTGGATCAAGATGATAGTCAGAAGGGTTTCTCTGTTGGCTTGGATTCTCCCTCTGCTTTTCAAGTATCTGAGATTGGTACACTTGGAGAAGTTGCTCCTGTGACTTGCTATGTTCAGAATGGCCTAATAAGGGAAGGCCAATCTGCTCATATTGCAACCGTGTTGGTCACATTGCTGAGAGATGCTACAAGAAAAATGGTTTCCCACCTGGTTTTGTTTCAAAGTATAAAGGATTTCAGAAACCTCCAGCTTCTCCTGCACAGTCTTCTCAACCTGTCGCAGCTCAGGTGGTTGGTCCTTTTACAACTGATGTTAAGCAAGCTGGTTTGGAATCTTTAGTTGGGAATCTCACTAAAGATCATATTCAAAACTTCATAGCTTTCTTCAGTTCTCACCTACAGAACCAGACCATCAATACTCCTCATGTTAATACTCCAGCTAGTACTTCTCAGGAAACTTCTCAATCTTCTCCTCCTTCTGGTATTGATTTCTCTTCTTCCACTTTCAAGTTTATTAGGATTTTGACTGTGTCTAAGAATGTATTATCCAAAAGGACTTGGGTAATAGATTCAGGAGCTACTCATCATGTCTCTTATGATAGAGCTTTATTCTCTTTCCTGGATACATCTGTTAATAGTGCAGTTAATCTTCCCACTGGTCCTATGGTCAAGATCAGTGGAGTTGGGAAAGTTCGCATTAACAATGACATTATCCTCAACAATGTCTTGTTTATTCATGAATTTCGTCTCAATCTTATCAGTATTAGTTCTTTAACTTCTGATTTGAATTCCAGAGTCATCTTTGATGTGTCCTCTTGTGAAGTTCAGGATGTTACCAGGGAGTTAATGATTGGGAAGGGTAGAATGATTGCAAATCTATATGTGCTAGATGATCAAGAGTTTCAAGTGAATGCAGTGGTGGATATTGGAGTTTGGCACAAGAGACTTGGACATCCTTCTCTTACACGTTTAGATAAAATTTCAGATGTTTTAGGGATTTCTAAACATAAGAATAAGAAGTCGGATTGTTGTCATGTATGTCAGTTGGCTAAACAGAAGAAACTTTCTTTTCCTTCTGAGAATAATCTTTGTAATCAGATCTTTGATTTATTACATATTGATATTTGGGGACCCTTCTCAGTTGCAACAGTGGATGGTTATAAATATTTTCTTACTATAGTTGATGATCATTCCAGAGCAACATGGGTTTATTTGCTTAAAACTAAGAGTGAAGTCTTGACAGTGTTCCCTGATTTCATTAAGTTGGTTGAACATTAGTACAAGGTCACAGTGAAAGGTGTTAGGTCAGACAATGCTCCAGAATTGAAATTTGATGCTTTGTATAAGTCTAAAGGCATTGTGGCTTATCATTCCTGTCCTAAGACTCCAGAGCAGAATTCTGTAGTGGAGAGGAAACACTAACATATTCTTAACGTTGCCAGGGCTTTGATGTTCCAGTCTCAGGTCTCTTTATCTTATTGGGGGGATTGTGTCCTCACAGCTGTTTTTCTGATTAACAGGACTCCTTCTCAGCTGTTACTCAACAAAACTCCCTATGAGCTGCTCACTGGAAAGGTCCCTGGCTACTCTAAAATAAGGACTTTTGGCTGCTTGTGTTATGTTACTACTTCTTCTAAACATAGACACAAGTTTGCTGCTAGATCTAAGGCTTGTATCTTGTTGGGATTTCCTTCTGGATATAAAGGGTATAAGCTATTGGATTTGGAATCTCACAGCATCTTCATTTCTCGGAATGTGGTCTTCTTTGAAGACATTTTTCCTGGTGTTAAGGATGGTTATTCTGAGGACTGCTCAGATTTCTTCCCTTCTTTGGAATCTTTGACCTCAACCTCCTATCCTATTACCTCTACTTCTCATTCTCCACCAACTCATATATCTCCTATACCATCACCTGTCCCTTCTCCACCTCTACCAATACCACCTTCTCAACCTCTTGCTCCTTTACCATCTACCAGAACCAAGAAAACCCCTGCTCATTTACAAGATTACCATTGTTATTCTTTAGATTCTGATATTGAGTATCCTATTTCTTCTTATCTATCCTATTCTAACCTTGATCCTTCTTATCTTATCTTCATTAACTGTATCACTAAAATACCCATTCCTACCACCTATAATGAGGCTAAGGATTCCAAAGAATGGTGTGCAGCAGTTGATCAGGAAATTGGTGCTATGGAATTCACTCAGACTTGGGATGTTACTACTTTACCACTTGGCAAGAAAGATGTTGGTTGTAAGTGGGTCTTTACTCTCAAGTTCTTAGCTGATGGAAGCCTTGAGCATTATAAGGCAAGGTTAGTTGCCAAAGGATATACTCACAAGGAAGGTTTGGATTTCAATGAAACTTTTTCTCCAGTTGCTAAATTAGCTTCTATGAAGTTGTTATTGAAAGTTTATGTTTCTAAACAATGGTTTCTCAATCAGCTTGATATTTCTAATGCTTTTCTTAATGGGGACTTGGATGAGGAAATTTACATGAAATTGCCTGATGGTTATGCTGAGAGAAAAGGGGACTCATTGCCTAAGAATGATGTTTTGAGACTCAAGAAATCTATATATGGTCTTAAACAAGCTTCTAGGCAATGGTTTTTGAAGTTTATTGAAGTCTTAATTCAATTGGAATTTGTTCAAGGGACTGGTGATCATACTCTCTTTGTCAGGAGGTGTGGAGATGCTTCTTTTGTTGCTGTTTTGGTGTATGTGGATGACATTGTGATTGCCAGTACAAGTGAAGCTATCATTACTGCTTTGACTGCCAGATCTTCAGGCTCGTTTTCGTCTCAGAATTCTTGGACCACTCAAATATTTTTTGGGATTGGAAGTTGCTAGGAATTCTTCAGGAATTTCTATATGTCAACGAAAGTATACTTTGGAATTGCTCACTTCTACTGGAATGTTGGGTTGTAAGCCTGTTTCCACTCCTATGATTCATAATCTTAAACTCTCTCAGTCTGATGGTGTTCTTCTTACTGATAAAGATGTTTATCGGAGTTTGGTTGGGAATACACTCGTCTTGATATCACTTTTGCAGTGAATAAGTTGTGTCAATACTCCTCTACTCCCAGGACTTCACATCTTCAGGTTGTTCACATAGTTCTTCAATATCTTAAAGGAACCATAGGTTTGGGACTTTTCTATTTTGCTGAACAGAATATTCATCTCACAGGGTTTGCAGACTCTGATTGGTCTTCTTGTCCTGATAGTAGACGATCTACTACAGGTTATTGCACTTTTCTTGGATCTTCTCTCATTTCTTGGAGATCAAAGAAACAGGATGTGGTTTCTCATTCTTCTGCTGAGGCTGAATATAGAGCTTTGTCTTGGGCTTCTAGAGAAATTACTTGGATGAATAAGCTTTTGGTGGATCTTCAGGTGATTTCTCCTACTCCAGTCCTCTTCTCTGATAGCACAGCTGTTATATACATTGCTACAAATCCAGTCTTTCATGAACGGACTAAACATATTGAGAATGATTCTCATTCAGTTCGTGAAAGATTGGATAGAGGGTTGCTCAAGACTCTACATGTTAAAACAGAGGATCAAGTGGCCGACATTTTGACTAAACCTTTGTTCCCTGCTACCTTTGAACATCTTAAATCCAAGATGAGCCTTATTAACATCTTTGCAAGCTCATCTTGAGGGGGACTATTGGATTATGTATATATCCGGTTATTGTAAATATTGGTTTAGGCTAGATTAGTTGGTTTAGTGTCTGGTTAAGTTTCCTTTTGCTTATCCAGTTTTGTATATATCTGTTGTATTGTTCTTCTTCTTCATTAATGAGAAAATATCAGTAACAAACTTTCTCTCTCTCAAATGGATTCTCATTCGTAATAAATTAATATAGCAAAATTAGAAGATTTACTGTCCCGAAATTTAAATTAGACCGGTGAATAAGAACGAGATGGGAGGATTATTCAACTTACTGTATATCCTAATTGTGGTATTGTTTTTTATGCAACGTTATACTACCTCTGTTTTTAAAAGATTGATGTTTTGAATTTTTTCCTTATTTTTGAAAGATTAATTTTCTACACTTTACTTTATGCTTTTATATTTTACCAAATGATTAAATAGTTTTTTAATCAACTAGAAAAAGGTATAAAAAAGTAAGTTAAAACTAAAATAAATAATTAGTTGACACAAATATTTATTATGTCTTAATATATGTGAAAAATACAAAACATCAATCTTTAAAAAAAACATAAGGAATATTATTTTCAATAACTCCTCAAGAGTTTTCCGGAACATAATTTTGATATCATTATAACTAGAAAATTACCCGCGTTATACGCGGGATAAAATAATTGTCGAATAAAATCAATAATTTTAGTTTAAAAATAATTATGGTGA
This sequence comes from Draba incana, assembly GCA_963576765.1. Lineage (NCBI taxonomy): Eukaryota > Viridiplantae > Streptophyta > Magnoliopsida > Brassicales > Brassicaceae > Draba > Draba incana. The sequence continues at coordinate 31,028,159 of OY755209.1, forward strand.
ATTATTATACTTAATCTAAGACTCATTTTATATATTTGAAAATTGCAATTATTTTGTATACAAATGTGTTTCACCCGTGAAATAATTAAACCAACAAATTTCATTAATAATTATTTTACTTGTAGGAAGGTGTATTTGTGAAAAGTTAAAAACATCTACTTGTCAAACAAAACAACACATGTAAAAATATATATGAAAAATTGTTTTACATGCTCATATATTTTCAAAAGATAATAAATTGTTTGTTTCTATTTTAAATCAAATTTTTTATTGGTGTATATGTTAAATTTTTATGCACATTTAGTTATATAATTTAAATCTATAATTTCGGAAATATTTTAATTTGGAAAGTTTGATTTCCAAATATTTTAATTTTGGCAAGTTTAGGAAGACTCAAATTTGTTTGGCAATTGGATTTATAGTAATCAAAATAAGTATATTTGGAAATAAATGTGTTTGGTAATGAGTATAAGAGAATCAAATAAATCAATAAAAATAAAAAGTTGAAAATTTGTGGTTATGACACCTAAGCAAAATGCTCCTAAAATGCTTCTCAAATAATATATAGGATCCTTCAAAATTATTTAGATAGATAGATATGTTGAAGGAGAGTTCAAGTCATTTATACATAAAAGCATGAAGATATTTAATATTTCTTCAATATAGGATAATTCACATAATTTTATGCAAAAAACTGTCTTGTTCAATTATTGATGTACCATATTGATGTTCAATCGTTGGTCCAATAATCGTTGGTATATTCCAATATTATCCATTTATGTTTTAGATATATCTTTGCGTGATTTTAGAACTTCAGTTTTCTACAAATAAAATTTTATTTAATAAGAAAGAAAAAGAGTCAATAATTTTGAACTTTATTAATTCTTGAAAAAACTTTGATCGTCTTTTACTAGAGATGTCTAGAAAGGGAACAAAGTAAAGAAACTAGTTGGAATACCCAAAAAGCAACGCTTGCTTGAATAGAAAAAGTTTCCAAAAGGCAAAAGGAAACTTCAAAAACATAATAAATGAAAAGAATTAAAATACATAAACGTGAAGCAAATACAATAAAGAAACATCAAATGCTGCATGTGAGAGCCTTAATTAGCTACAAGTTTCATATAGCTTAAGTGCTCCAACTACTACTCATCACCAGGTCCACCGTTTTGAAGATTGTCCTCGAGATTGTTTATGCTACAAATCAATAAAAATTACTTAGAAAAACCGGGTGAATATATCGAATGCGAAACTTATTTTCTTACGCAATACTTACAACTTTTCCACTACAACAAACGAACGAAGCTCGCAATTGTGGTAACTGCACCAGTTAGAAGTTGGGAATGGTGAGAACAAAAAAATAATACCAAAATGATCAAAGAGAGAAGAAGAATCTATTGTAGAAAGCTAGCTCACCGGCCAGAGAATTGTTTTCTCACAGCTTCATCACACTCATTTTGAAATAATCCTAATGTATAATAATAAAAAACGCCATGAGAAACAACCGCAATCTCCTTCTCTGGCCTTGTAAATAACCTGAACAAACAAAAAAATATTATCATATGTAAACATTACCATAATCATAAAATCAATATTCAAGTACTTATATGGAGGGGCATTGTGGATACACTCACCATTTCAAGAATTTCACACCTCTAGCCGCGATTTCTTCGGGCGTCTCTGCCCTCTCAGGATTCCACAACACATCTTCCTCCTCTGTTATCTGCATATAAAATTCGAGACGATTTTATTTTCTCTATACGGACTAATAAGGATCAGTCATGGACAGTGACGAATCTTGAATCTATTTTTTTCCGGGGCAAAACTATAAAAATCTATAAAATACTTTCATAATCAAAATTATCAATAGGTGCATTATTAAAATTCCTTCTAAAAAACACTAAGTTAAAAAATTTCATCCGGGGCAATTGCCCCTTGTCAAATGGTTTGGTACTTGCCAAAGAAAAATCAACCGCAGGGAATAGTGACTCGTAGTATGATTTATTCCTTCTTCTATCACAAGGATGAAGTTCCTGAAACCCAATAATAGAACATTTTTCAGTCGTCTTAACTATTAAGCAAGTGCAAATAATGCAAATGGCGGCATGTAAACCGCACCATTCCTTCGCGGCAAAGTTCATGAGCAACGAACGGTTTGCAATTTAAGTTTGATATAGCAGGACGGTTGCTATTTCCGGCACCTTCAATCATAAGTGGAGGATTTTCACCAACATCACCTTCCCCACCAAATATCCCAACTGCTGTTTGCAAAGTCCTATAAACACAACACAAGCTTTTTAAAAAAAAAACACAAGAAAAACAAGCTATAGAGTATAGACCCGAACTGATTTTCTTTGTAAGTTTCAATAAATAAGTTTCTTATATTCTTCTACATGACCTTTTCTAGTTTTTTATAGGGTTATTTAGCTCAATAACAAAGAACTTCTATGTAATTAGAGAAATGACAAAAAATTTGGGGATTCCTTTGGAAAACTAGAGGTGGGTTTGTGAAGGTTTTTGTCATTTGGCCAATTACCCAATAATTCTTTGATGTACACCCTAAATACTCTTTTTTATATAGTTTTATTTCAAATTGGAAGGGATATATTGCTAGACAATTTGATTTACTAAGTTTGATAAACGTTGCATTATAAATTTACAATGTATGATTAATTTTGCGGTTAACAATGTGAAAACATCGCCTTATAGTACGCTAACAATGTAAGTTTAAGTGCCCCAGTAAACTTAATTCAGGATCCTCTTGATATACCTGAGCAGAGGCGACACAACAACCAATTCAACTTTGTCAAAGATCCCCTCTTCCCTAACACTCATGTGTCGCTGATCAACCTGCAATCACAGCATTCATGTCAGTTTTTTTTGCTTTAAGCATCATTACAATAATAGAAATATTTATATCTCATAGTAAGTACATGCAAGCAAGACCGACTCATGGTATATAGATTAGTTAGAGGCGTGATGGTCATGACCTCAATCCGTGATCCAATAATTACGGGATCCAAATTTTTTGTTTTAAAAAATTTAGAAAAACAAACACAATTAGCCTAATAAACAAAAATATATAATGTGTTGAATGTTGAGCATGACCAATCACTTTAAAAAATTTCCCACATAACAGTGTTTAAATTTACATTTTATGTGAAGGACCAAAAAATAATTGTCTCAAACCCCTAATAATATAAAATATTTACAAATATGTCGCATGACTGAGTTTTTAGTACATGATTATAATTTACTATGATAAGAACTTTATATGCCTAGCAAATTACCTGACTCCATCCATCAGGTGTAAGCTCTGCATCAAAGTAATCTTCAAAAAAAAAGACGGCACGTACATCTTCACCCTTTGGCACTGCGTTTGCTGCTGCATTGTGAGTCCCTTCACCATGCCTTACCTATAGAAACCATTCAATCTAATGGTTATGTCTGAACATGAAACCAAGGCCAAACATTGGGAAGAAAACAGACCCAAGTCATACTAAAAGGAAAGAGAACGAACCATATGTATGGTTTTGCAACGACTCAGTGGGTAAACACCTTGTTCGACCGCCATTCCTATCCTTGATTAACAAAATCATTAAACTATTACTATTAATCTACGAAAAGTGAGAGAGAAAGAAAAGAGAGTTACCGTGAGAGAAAAGCCAAGGAAGCAAAAGGAAGGATGAGAGGAAATCGATGAGGGAAATCACGAAGTGAGATTCATCTACAAGCTCCAGCTCTTTTATGTGCTGTGTTTACTTATACGCACGATGTACACAAACTTGTGGGAATAATCCAAGTTTCCCAGCACCTTCAAGGATTTTTTATTGACTTTAATTGATATTGACTTTAATTGTTATTGACTACAATTAACATTGACTTCAATTAGTAAATGTTTTATATAACAATATCGAATATCTTTTGAAATTTAATATTTATGGTGACGCGCGAACAAGGATTAATAATGGATTACTTCTATTCTACACCAGGTTTGGAAGCAATTCTTGATTTTTGTTTTAAATTAGAGATGTATATATTTTGAAAGTTTTGACGTGGTGTGTTGTAGATAAAATCGTCCCTTGTGTATATTTAAATTAGTTGATTTTAACCAATACGTTTTTATAACGTGTGTTACAAGACCATATTAAACGTATTATACTGTTATTTTAGAGATCAAAATGTATTCTTCCACGTTTGATCTAAGAAACCCAGTGCGACATTCATCGTGGATTGATAAATTTTACTTAATGTCATGTTAGCGTAACAATATAGTTTGTGGCAGTTTTGCGAAAAGATGTTCATGGCATTCAAGATTTTTGGCAATATTGGTACTGGTTCTAATTTTTCTTTCTTTTGATTTAATAACTTTTTTTAGTATTTAAAAAATATTTTTGGATTAGTGGAGTTCTTATTCTCAATTAAAACTAGTGAATTTTCTCTTTTCAAGTAGAGTTCTATCTTTTAAATTTGTTGCTTGTGAACTTGAATTTTGAATTATGCTTAGCATTTGTAAGTAAACCCAAATAGATTCATGCTCTTATGAGATTTATTGAGATTGAATACTAAGACAAAAATTGAAATAGCTCAAATGAGTTTTATTGTGCATAAAAGTAAGTGAAAGGAGAAAGCTTTAAGGTGTCACCAAGACTAAAATGGATTCAAAATTAATCTAATAAATGATAAAAGGTGCAGAGTTGCTTTGAGGTAACTCTCAAGATTACATCTCATAGTGCATTACAAAAGTATTTGTATGAATCTAGACTTGATCTCTTGAGAACACATTGTTGGGCCTTCTAATGGATAGCTTAATAGCACTTGCTAAGTTAAGTGATTTCCACTGAGACATATTAAGGCAAGATGGCAATTATTTTGACTACTCTAGCCGATTTACGACATGGTAAGAGCCTCACTGATCTTGAACATGAGCTTAAAGCGGATAAGCTCCATGAGTTTCCAGCTCTGCTGTCATATCTAATTTCTTTGGCATGTTTTTTTTTTAATATACCCTATCGGCTGTCAGTCTCGGTAGGAATACACTGAAGTGCTACAGCGTGGACTTCTCCCTGAAGGGTCACCGCATTGCCTATCCTGAATTTGGAAGATCGCGTGTTACTGGACTACAAGGTAAACTGCCTGATCCTTTGGCCCAAGCCCAAACTTCCCACATGGATGTGTTTTTGTATCTAGGGAGACTCAAACCCTGGAAAGACTGTTTTAGCTCATTTCCAAGTCTCATCTACCACTAGACCACGACCATGTGGGCCTTTGCCGTGTTCCAGAGAAGTGAATATCACACATCATTAGAATTTTTTCTTGCGTAGTATGGACTAAACATACCATATGTTAATGCACGTAATTACATACATAAATACTTGAGTGTCCAATGGGTTTTAAGTATTGCGAAGATTAAAGTCGCTAGACTCTAGCCAAAGTTTTTTACTGAGCAGATCCCCAGAGGTCGTTTTTGTGATTGGCTTGGTTATGTGATGGATTCAGGTATAAAATCACTATAACAATAACACTAAATTTTAAAATCGCATAGAGATTAGAATCCGATAAGAATGATGTTGAATACATAATGTATAATAAACAACGGGTATGTTGAAATCCCAGATACTAAACTTATCAAGCAATCAACTTTGTAAGATTATTGTAAATAGCATGGATGACTTTGAGATTCATAAAGGTTAACATCCTCTTATCACTTTTGTTTACTTCTTGTCAGCAATGTCACTTGGAAGATCTTCCCCGGAAGGCCGCTTTCCAGGATAGTTGGTTACTGGAGGATTCGAACTGTTCATGCTGCATTTCAACAGCCAGAGAATATGACTTTAAAAATTGTCTAAATGTATTAAATGTGAGCGCTCTTTCATTGAACAAACTTACCATTTATCCACCAGAACAACCGAACGGAGCTCACTATTGGCGAATCTGCAACCATTAGAAGAAGTTGAGATATGGAGAACACAAAACAATACCAAATGATCAAAGAAACAGCAAGCTTACTCTGAAGAAATCTCGCTTTTCACATCTGCAACGCAATCATTTCCAAATGAGTTTAATGTTACATACAACCATCCGCAATGAGTAACAACCGCAATCTCCTTTTCTTTCCTTGTACTCAACCTGAATTCAGTTGACATATCAATCAAAAGATCATGCTAAGACTATCATAATCCTTAACTCTTATGTCAGAAATAAACTATCAAATACATAAAGATGTTATTAAGAAATTCACATATTCACCAGTTCATGAATTCTACACCTCTCTCCGCAATATGTTTAATCTCCTCTCTAATATCAGGCTTCCACAAAACATCTTCGTCAGTTTCTATCTGTACACAAAATACGAGAAAATGTGAAAACAAAAGAAAACACCAAGGCCAGTCTGAAATAAAAGCAAAAAAGATTAAGTACTTGCCAATGAAAAATCAATCGCAGGGAATAATTCGCGGTACTTGGTGATATTGCTTCTTCTGTCACAAGGATGAACACCCTGAAACCAAACCAAGAACATTGTAAGAGTTTTTACTTTTTACTCTCAAGTAATTAAGTTATAGGTGACAAGCAGACAAACCAAATGCTCTCGGCAGGATTCAACTGCAATGAATGGTGGACAATTTACGCTTGATATAGCAGGACGATCGCTATTTCCTGCACCTGCCTTCATAAGCAGGGGCGCATCAACGCCATCATTATAACCTTCTCCGCCAAAAGTCCCAACCGCAGTTTGCAAAGTCCTAAAACAAAACAAAAAATTATTGAGGTACAAATACTCAAGTAATAACATAAATCACTAAGAATATGAAACTTTTCTCAAGTAAGCATCCAACCATAAGAATATCATTAAGATCATATCGAATAAGCTTTACGAGTTTAGCTCGAATATAATTACCTGAGGAGAGGCGACACAACGACCAATTCAATTTTGTTGGAGATTCCACATGCCTTAACATGCTTGCGTAGATTTTCAACCTATAGTGGACATGATGATTACAGTTATCAAAAGCTCAAAACTATAACAAAAGGTTAAAATCCAAGAAAGGAAAAAACCGAAAAAAAATACGGTACTTGTTGCCATCCAATAGGTGTGAGATATGCATCAGAGTAATCCTCAGATAAGTAATTCTCATGATTCTTCTCTCCTGCAACATTGTGAATCCCTTGAGCATGCCTAACCTAATTAAACCACAAGAAAAGAGCCAAAATCAGAAATTTGAGAAACAGAGCCAAAATCAGAGAGAAGGAGGAAAAAGAAACAGAACGAACCAGATGTATGGTTTTGCAACGGTGAAGTGGGTAAATGCCTTGAGTTGGTTTAGTAGCATCCTCCATATCTAAAATTTTTAATTCATTAACCAAATAAAATCATTCAAATCTACAAATAACCCATTTGAGTCTTTAGTATATGATTTACGATCTGATTCAACAAAATTAAACGATCTATACTAATAAAACAGGCGTTTTAGGTTTCCAGGATTTATAATATTATAAGAACGTAAGAGAGAGTTACCGTGAGAAGGAGAAGAGTTGTAACAGCGACGAGAGATTGTACGGAGCGATGGAAGAGGAGAAACAGAGGAAATGGAAATGGTATGTGAAAATGAAAGATATGAGTTCATTGGTTAATGGTGGAAGTTATATAATGAAATATATGTGTTAGATCCGTGTCTCCAGCTTTTCCTGTTTCCTAACTTTCCTTAAATATTATATTTTAGTTTCGTCATTACATCGAATACAACTTTTGGGATATTCCCCGAATTTCACAGTATCTTTGTTATATTTTCGAAAATTTTCTGAGATTTTGAATAAAAAAATAAATAAATCAAACAAGAAATGGATAAAAATCGGGTATTTATGAGTCGTTCAAATAACTTTTAACGTATTTTATGTAAAAAAGGTTTAAGGGCTTAGGTAAGGGTACCAACTAAATGTGAGCTGGTCATCCATGACAACAGAGAGGAGTAAAAAGGAGGATAAGATGTCATGAATATGGTTCGTTCCTTGATCTAATATTCTTAACAAGAGATAGTCAAAAATCATGTTAGTAAATCAAATAGAGAATCGAAATCGTATCCATCAAAATAGTGCAAGTAGCAATCTCTTTGGACTCTATTCGGTCACTAGGTGTCCGAATCAATTGTCCAGAACAAACCCTGCAATAATGGTCACTTGGTTTTGAAATCAAAACGTTGTTGATCAAAGAAATGTGTCATAATTCCCAACTGATTTTGACTCAATAAAACGGTTTTTGAAAACGATTTTGAAAACGATTTTTGAAAACGATTTTGAAAACGGTTTTTGAAAACATAAATATCCAACACGAACAAACGCGTTAGTAGCAACAATCCCCCCAAACTTAGCTTACACCGTCCCGGTGTAAATTAAATCAAATTAAGGGTGAAGTATTGGAAAATAAAAATAAATAATTGAAAAAGGTGGAGAATAGAACGAAGTTACCAGATAGAGAAACTCAATATCTCCCAAAGTTGAATCGGTAGATGGTGTTTAAAGAAGGGTCTTGAAACACCCCAAAAATTTCTCTAGGCCAAGAAATAGTGCGTCTCAATTTTCCTCACCAATGCATTCCGCCATAACCGAGTTAGTACCTTCCAACAATGATCATAATAGATCACCACAAACCATAGTTTGCATCGTGGAACTCTTCCCCGAATTATTTTGGAAATTCTTGGATATTGGTAGTTGAACAGCTGCTGGAAGAAGTAACAAAACTCTTGTTTTAAACGTTGAAGTAGAGGATTCATAAGTTGGTTGAAAAGGCTTCTTGTTTTCCTCTTTTCTCTGTGCACATCTTCTATGGATAAGGTGGATCATTCTTTAAGAAATTGGATTTCCAAAGTCAAACATGTGTAAGAGCCAAATATCCTTGCAAAAACACTTGAAATTACTTGTTAAACAAACTTGGACCTAGGTTCCAGAATACCGAAGCAACAAACAAAATTATCCAAGCTCATTCTAAAGTAGAAAACAAGTAGTGAAAAGATAAATGTAAGATGTGAAAATTATTTAAAAATCAAACTTTATTAAACCAAAATTTTTAAGTGAAATGTGAAAATTCAAAAATAAATTTTATTTAAGAAAAATCACTTTTTAAAATTATTTTGGGTTAAAAATTGTTCATGTAGATTAAAACCATTTTTAAATAATTTAAAAAGAAAAATTAAGGAAAACTTACCTCGTGGTTCGAACCGTGGTCCGTGGTCAGGTCGTGGTCAAGCTGGTCCGTTGGGTGGTGGTGCAGGATGGTTGGGACGCGGGTCCATGAGAGACGGGGGTCGGGGATGCGGGATGGTGGTGCGGGAAGGAAGGGACGCGTGACACCGGTCGCGTACGCGGGTCGGTGGGAGCGTTCGGTGAGTGGTGGATCCGTGGGACAAGGACTGGTCCTGGGGCACGTGCTGCGGGACGAGGCTGCGTGTTGCGGGACGAAGGCTGGGACGCGGACGGTTGATGGTCGGGATGGATGCGGTTGGAACTGTCCTGGCCCCGGTCGGATTCCCGTGTCCGGGGTCTCCGTCCGGGGTCTGGGACCGTGGGACGCTCGATCCGCGAGACTGTCCCGAACCAAAATCACCCGGGCACCGGTCGAAACCGCGTGACCGGTGTGACCGTCCGGTGTCTGGGCCACCGCGACACATTTTTTTTATAGAAATTTTTAGAACTTCGGTTTTCTTCTCCAAAATAAATTTTATAAAATCTGAAAAATTCATAAATAAAGAGATTAATGAATAACAAAGTTTATAAAATGAAAAACAAAGAATAAAAATTAAAAAATAAAAGACTCGATATATGGGTTGCCTCCCATAAAGCGCTTGTTTAAAGTCAATTAGCTCGACTCCTTGGGGTTTTTAGACTTTGGAATTGTCTTGTAAAGGCTTGAAGTTGCCTTTAGAGTGTGAACAAATGCTTCCATGGTCGTGGTCTTCATCATGTAAATGGAAAGGGTGCTTGATTTCAACTTCTCTTTTCTCCAAAGGAATGTATCTTGTAACTTTGGATCGAAATCCCGGTGGTGCTGCGTAATAGAAGATGTTTCTATCTATCTTAGGGAAGGAACACCGTTGTAAGGTGTAATCCATGATACCTCCAGCAGTAGCCAAGAATTGTCTTCCAAGGATGAAAGGTGTTGAGCAATCTTGCATATTAGCCACTTCAAACTCCGTCGAAACAATGTAATCACCAATTCTCACGGGGCAATTAAATATGTCACCCAATGAGAGTGTTGATGCACCATTAGCAAGTAAAATTCTCGTGGTTGAAGGACAAAGATTGGTTATCCTCATCTTTCTCACAAGAGATTCCGACAAAACGTTGACTCCGGCTCCCGAATCGATAAGAGCGGTCTCAAAGGTATAATCTCGAATTGAACAAGGAATGTTGAAAGAACCTGGATCAAGAGTCTTAGGAAGTATCCTTTGGTACCTATAAGGATTCCTAGCTTGGTTGAATAGCTCCTCAATCATAAAGTCTTCCTCCGTGCTTTGTTTAAAGCATTGTCGTAATGATGGATTTATTCTCCAAGCATCTTCAAAGGTGAGGGTGGGAGGGAGTTCTCTAACTAGAAAATTGAATACCTCCAGCATCTCATCACTTATCCAATGTTGTCTCTTGATACATTGATTAGCTATGCGAATCTCTCCGCATGGTCTTGTTGACATTCTTACCGTAAATCTTCGATTCTTCGGTTTGGCAATTAGGAACGGTTTTGGAACGACTTGCTCATCTTGATCAGAGATGGAGAAGTCTTCTTCAAGGGGTGTTATGGTGCAGCAATGGACCAAAGGTGTTGGCTCTTCTTCATTCGTACTAGATTGGTCACTAGCTTGAAACGTTTCTTCGATAAGCTTCAAGCGTTCATCAATCTTCTCCACACGGTTTGAGATGTTGTTAGACTCGTCTTCTAAGGATTTTGTTGTGTCTATGAACTCCTTATGATGGTGTTCAATTTCATAACAAACGGCGTTGATGGTCTTCACCATAAGTTGAATGTCGGATTCTAGCTCTTCCATGGTTGAGTCGATCTTGTCTTGAACGACTCCAACTTCGGTCGCGCCTTGAGCAGTTTGATAGGCCTTAGATGTGACCGAGTTTAGGCTAGAATTAAGCTCATCAATGTTCTCCTTAGTGGTCTTGATCTTCCACTCCAAGTCATCATATAAATCGTCGATCTTATACTTGATATTGATGATGTTGGTCTTGTCTTCTTGAAGATCCCTTGTATGGATGTTTTGGAGTTCTTCAAGCCGACCAAATCGAGTCTCAATAGCTTCAAATTGGTTAGCGACGATCTCGAATCTCTCCCCAAGAGACGAATTCATGGATTTGATGGTTGATTCGATCTCATGAAGGGCGTTTGTAGTGTCTTTCATGAACCGGTGCATCAAAGCTTTAAGTTGTTCTTCTTGGTGAGGTGAATTGGGGTGGCCGTGGGGCTGTAGAGGTGGATTCGGTTGCACATGGTGATGATGGTCACGTCCTTGAGTCTCTCAAGACGGTTGTTGTTGATACAAGTTGTGATTGGACCAATTGTTGTAAGGAAAAGGTTGTTGATGGAATTCATGAGGCATGGGGATGTAATCTCCATTGGAACTCCTTCTTGTCGCCATCTTCCTAGGATTTTTAGGGTTTTTGTTGTGATGTTCCATTGATAAATCCCTGAAACACACTTAAATAAAGAAAACAAAAAGGAAAATTAGCAAAAACGAAAAAAAGGAAAAACAAGAAAAATAGAAACTTAGACTTATTCTTTATCAAAAATCAATAGGTAAGCAAACTAAGGCCCCGATAACGGCACCAAAAACTTGATGCAGCCGTGTGAGGGCTATGCAAAAGAGTTTTAAATTTATAAACCCTAATCTGCAAGTGCACAGATGACAATTGTAGTACTTAGGGGTCGATCCATAGGAGACTATGTTGTTAAGCTATAAATCTATATGATGCAAAATAAGCTAAGAGAAAACATATTTTGGGGTTTTGGGGTTTATGATAAAATAGATATGCAATAAAATAAAGGGATAGATAAATCAAAACACGCAAGATAGAAGAAATTAAAAGGAACTATTGCAACATGAACTACACGGTTTTTAAAGAGATGCAACTAGTGTTCTAGAGCTCAAATCACTATGGTAGAATCATTCCCCTTTCGAGGCTCCGAAACCTATAACTTCTACCCCAATAGACTCAAATTTTGATGGTTATTGCAAGGTGGAATCATGCTGTAAGAATTAGATTCGATTGCTCACTAGACTTCTTAACTAAACTTTCGATTGTTAAGATGTCTAGCCTATTAAATATTAGATCCGAACGGTTCAAAAGCTTTTGGAATCGGCACCAATCTAATATCGGTCACTAGGTAGCTAGTCTAGATCATGCCTAGAGCATAAATAAAGATAGAGAATCATACTAGAAACAAACTCAATAAATATGTAGAAGATACAAGCAAAAGAACTTTAAAATAACTTTATATCAAACTTACAACTACTCTACATGTTATGAAACATGGAGCAACTAGAGAAGTTGATAAAACAGTAGATTTTTTCTAAATAAGGGCTCGGCATAGGTGGATCTCTAAGCACAAAGCTTGAGAAGAACACCATGGCCTTCATCGCTCTTTTACAAAGGATAAAGATGAAGATCTAAAGAGAATAACAAAAATACATGTTTATTATTGATTTGTGGTGCCTAGGGCTGCTCTCTTTCTCTAAAGAGGCTAAAAGAAAGTATATATAGGTGTAGGAAGAGGTCTTGGGTCGGTGGAACTCCTAGGGTTTCAGTTCAGGCAAAAACGTCTTTTTGTCGATAAATGCGCAGAAGTGACCACGGCACCGATTGGTCACACCGGTCACGTGACTTGGTCCGTGGTCTGGCTCAATATCATCTCCTTTTGCGTGACTTCAAGTAAATGAGCCGGCCCATGGGTTGGTTTGGTGCTTAGGCCCGTCTTGGACTTGATTCATCTTCTAGGCAGAATGACATACCTTCAGTAAAACTTTAATAACTACCAAAATACAACTCCATTTGATATAATTTCAACTCCATTGGAAATATGACTCAAAGGGCTATCTTCATGTAAAATTTCATCGTCGTCCAAGTCGTTTTGGTTGTCCGGCCGTAGCTAGGCCTCTGCTGGTTAACTTCTGTCCAACTTGGGAAATTGTGAAGTATTCAACTTGGGGGAATTAGATAGGATCCTTTGACCTTGGTAAGTTGTTGTAGGATGAAGAATACTCATTTTTCTCCTTTTTACTCCTTTTTTGGTGATTTGACCTATATGACTCTTCAAAACCAGATATACGAGAAAACTACCTCTTTTGATAGAAAAGCTTATTAAATAGATTATAAAATAGATAAAATTGGATAGTAAAAGTGGTAAAATACCGGGTATATCAGTTATGGATGGTGCTGTATATCCTAAGGTCCCTAGATTAAATTAATCATTGTTGTTGCATGATTCTCTGCGATTTCCTAAGTCCTAACGCTTTTCTCTCATTGATTTCAGTTTTATTTAATATTTGCATCCGTGTTAATTCACAATCACCCAAAACAACAAACATATTTGGTTCTAGCTTTATTTTATTCATTACAATTCGTAGTGTGGTTAACAAGTCCTCGTGGAATTCGATCCCTTATCTATACTAATTGTGATTGCTGTGCACTTGCAAGAAGTTGGATTAAGTGGTAAAACTTAACCCACCATCACTTTATTAAAGGAAGGCTTATTTGTGAGAATGTGTTGTTAGCATATGAGTTAGTGGCTGATTTCAACAAGACGAGTCCTATTAGAAGAGGCTGTCTCCAGATGGACATTTCCAATGCATATGATAATGTAGATTGGACATTCTTACTTAATATACTTCAAGCTTTTGTCAGTGGATTAAGCAGTGCATCTCAACGCCCCATTATTCTATCGCCTTAAATGGAGAGCTTGTGGGTTTCTTTTCTGGAAAGAAGGGTCTGCGTCAAGGTGACTCGATGTCTTCATCTTTGTTTGTCTTGGTCATTGACATTCTTTCCAAGGATTTAGATCGAGCAGTCACTGATGGAGTTTTCAAAGCTCATCCAATAGGTGTTGATCCTTTGGTATCTCACTTAAGTTTTGCTGATGACATTTTGGTTTTCTTTGATGGGTTTTCTTTTTCTGTGGCCGGAATATTGAGTACCTTAGAAAAATTTAGAAATGCTTCCGGTATGGCTCTCAATTTAGGGAAGTCATTTCTCTTCTTGGATGGGAATAATTTGGCGATAACTTCTGATATGGCCGGCTTGTATGGTCTTCAACATGGTTGCTTGCCGGTTAAGTATCTTGGACTTCCCTTGATGCCTAGTAAGCTTACCCTGCAGGAATATCAACCGCTTATTGACAGATTTAAAGCCATAATATCTTCTTGGACAATGAGGCATTTGTCTTTTGCTGGAAGATTACAACTTATTCAGTCGGTGATCTTCAGTATTATTAACTATTGGTCAGCTACATTAAGATCATGTGTTTTATCTCGGATCCTTTAAACTTCCAATATGGGATTCTTAATACTCCCTTTCAACATAATGGAACTTCTGGCCCATTCATCCGAATGATATTCTCATATTTTATCTTGTTTTGACATGTTTTTGGTACGTCATCATCCCGCATTTGCATATCGTTTAGGCATTTTTAGGTGCATTTGCATCTACTATTGTATTTCTATAGGTCTGGAGATGGTGTCTTCACAATAAGGTGATTTGAAAACCAAATGGATGCAAAAGGATGGAGATTTGAAAGAAAGCAAGATTTATTCATTTGGATGCAAGAAGAAGTCAAGTTGATTTCCAAAAGTGAAGAAATGAGAAAATTCGGCAGACTGCATACCGTGGCCTGATACCGAGGGTTGACCCGGATCATGACGGGTCGACCCGGTTCTGTTTTTACCTAGTATAAATGTAATTTTAGACATGAAAACAAGCCAAGTTGGATCAGACCTTCTTCCTCTTTTATGCTAAAAACTCTTCTTATGATTTTTGGCTTGGATCTTTGCACTTTTCATACAATTTAGTGAAGTTTTCTTTATCACTCTCTTTCTCTTATGATTATGTCTTTATCCTTGATTATGCTTGTGTTTTCCATCATGATTAGTGAGTAGTTTCTCTATGGGTTTTTTGGGCTTAGTAGATTAGGGATGTTTGATGAATGATTAGTGATGTCTAGGCTTAGATTCTTATGATTTCTAAAGATTAGGATGTTCTTAATGCTAGATTAGACTTAGATAATCATAATCTAGATCATTGATATTTTACGCCCGGAAGGTGTTCGATAAAATGTCTAGAAGAATCTTAATTCTTGCTTTACATTCTTAACCAATGGGAATTGATGCTTAAGGTATTCAGTTGGCTCTATGAACTTGTTCTTACTGATTATTGATCATTTAATTGCAATTGAGAAATTAGCTTAATTAAATGGTTAGTAAATAGATTATTGTCATGGGAATGGATTAGTCTATTTTGTGTGATTCATGTCATGGAATTGAGTTTGAGTTGTTAGTTCTAACATCATTAGTTAGTCATTGATCATCCCAAGTCAATTGCTTTGCCCAAAACCCATATTTTTCTATATTTGATCAAGCTTTTAATTGTTAGTCTTGTTTGTTTTCTTTTAGCATTCACATTTCACTTGTTTTACTTTATGGCATAATTAGGATCTCAAAAACACAAAAATATCATCTAGCTTAGCTTAATCAATTGCTTGCATTCTTAGTGTGTTAATCTCAACTCCTTGTGGATTCGACCATATGCTATGCTACAACAACTAGAGTGTGTTGATAGTTAAGTTTAGGAACAAATACAATTTGACACGCATCACCGAACTAAATCTCACTTTTAGATTCGTTATATGCAGGGTGTAATTCTGGAGATTATAGAACTCACCACCATAACCAATGAATTCATTTAGCAAAAATGATGACTTATGTATATATCTCTCATGATGGCTATATTTTTTCTTAAGATATGCTAAGTGAAAACGTTTAGTTTTCACATGAATTTTCAATGATCTTTCACATCATTGTATGACTGAAATGGCAAAACCAGTCATAAAAATATTTTGACCTAGTAGTAAAGCTTCTGGTTTACTACTAAACATATTTCAATCAATAAAGTAAATTTCAGATTTACTAACTTTGCCATTTTTTATCTTGTATGTACGATTAAAATTTAAGATTACATACAAACATGTCTTAGTCATATGCTTTTTTTCAGCATTTCTCGCTCTAGAAAAGCGTTTGCACTGTTTTAATATTACGTTTACACGTGCATCACAATTCTCAGAAGAAGAGAATTTTCTTTTCAATTTTAAAACTCAAATGAACATAATAGAAATAATTGAGCATAATAACAACGTAATTTAAAATAGATATTCAGGAGGCAAGCCTTCCATATAATATGCAGTAATAAAATAAAAGCAATAATAAACTATAATAAATTACTAAAAGCAATAAGAAATGAAATAATAAATTTATGGGCATTGTCTTCCATATAATCAAGGAGGCGAGCCTACCATATGAGATAACAGAGACATAATTTTTTAGGTTGATCAAGAAGGCAACGCCTACTATATAAGATCAACTCGAAAGACATAGCCTATTATATGTCTTTTCATAAACAAATAGGTAGCATAGTCTACCATAAAATTATGGAGGAAGCGAACCATGAATAAATCTACATTTAGATTGCATAATTATAAATTTAAATCTAACCTTTTTTTGGTATAGGATTAGTCGGATAGAAAAATGGTATAAAATTGATCGAATAGAACAATGGTATAGGATTGACCGGATCAAGAGACGATCGTGCTGATAACGTGTTGTAAATCGAATAACAAGAACCAAAGATTCAAGTGTTTATAATAATGAAAGTTTAACAAAAGCAAGAGAAGTATACGAGAGAGAGATTTTTTACTTCAATATCTTTTTTTTTTTTTTACTTTGTTTATGTACATGTACTATTTATAGTACTAACAAGTCGGTTGAACATAACTTAACTTGACTATGAAGTAAACTATTATAATATTATGATGGACTATTATCATGTTTGAGTATTATCCAAATTCTAATGGATAATTACTACTTTATAATAAATAGATGGAAAGAATGTATCAGCCGCGATTACGTTCCAAGTAGCTCAGCTAGAGAAAGAAAGCTGGAGATGCGCGAACTTGGCTAGAGAAGAAGACGGAGGGGAGGAAGGAGATACTACCGTTACTGGAGGTACCACCCGATCCGAGCATCCACATATCCCGATCTGCCAAGTGGGCATATCTTGGGCAAATCAAGGGCCCACTAGCGGTCTCGGATGGTTTCTCACTGACATATCAGGTCAAACATACATCGCCAAGCAGGAATGCCGAAGAAGTCTATCAGCTTTACATGCAGAGTTTGAAGAACTCCTCTGGGCGATGGATTGTCTTATTCAGAAGCGTATACTTAGGGCCCGATTTGAGACAGATTGCTCAAATCTATTGACGATGATCGACGATCCGATAGATTAGCCAGTTTTCCAGTCTGAGCTAGATCACTTTTCAGAACTTAGAGAACATTTTATGTGCTTTCATTTATCTTATATTCCTCGTTCTTGTAATTACCGTACCGATGCCCTTGCAAAAGCAGCACGAACATGTAACCAATTATTTTCCCATGTAGATTTCGATCAGTCAGTAGAAAGCATCCAATTTCGGGATGTTTCTACCGACCAAATGTGATTTAATATATGGAGTTGTTGACAAAAATAAATAAATAAATAAATAGATAAGATGGATGATTATCCATTTATAACAAACACTAAATTTTAAAATCGCATAGAGATTAGAATCCTACAAGAATGGTGTTGAACACATAATGTATACAAATAAACAACGGGTATGTTGAAATCCCAGATACTAAAATTATCAAGCAATCAATTTTGTAAGATTATTGTAAATAGCATGAATGATTTTGAAATCTCATCACTTTTGTTTACTTCTTGTCGCAATATCACTTGGAAGATCTTCCCCGGAAGGCCTCTTTCCGGGATAGTTGGTTACTGGAGGATTCGAACTGTTCATGCTGCATTTCAACAGCCAGAGAGTATGACTTTAAAAATTGTCTGAATGTATTAAATGTGAGCGCTCTTTCATTGAACAAACTTACCATTTATCTACCAGAACAACCGAACGGAGCTCACAATTGGCGAAACTGCAACCATTAGAAGAAGTTGAGATATTGAGAACACAAAACAATACCAAATGATCAAAGAAACAGCAAGCTTACTGTGAAGAAATCTCGCTTTTCACATCCGCAACGCAATCATTTCCAATTGAGTTTAATGTTTCATACAACCATCCGCTATGAGAAACAACCGCAATCTCCTTTTCTTTCCTTGTACTCAACCTGAATTCAGTTGACATATAAATCAAAAGATCATGCTTTTTTTTTGTCATTTTTAAAAGATCATGCTAAGACATAATTGTTTACTCTTATGTCAGAAATAAACTATCAAATACACAAAGATGTTATTAAGAATTTCAGATATTCACCAGTTCATGAATTCTACACCTCTCGCCGCAATATGTTTGTTGTCCTCTCTAACATCAGGCTTCCACAAAACATCTTCATCAGTTTCTATCTGTATACAAAATATGAGAAAATGTGAGAAAACAGACGGAATCTGGTTAGGTACTTGAATTGGAATTTTCCGTCCAGTCAAGGAACACAAAAAATGGTTAGGTACTTGCCAATGAAAAATCAATCGCAGGGAATAATTCGCGGTACGTGGTGATATTGCTTCTTCTGTCACAAGGATGAACACCCTGAAACCAAAACAAGAACATTGTAAAAAAGTTGTTACTCTCAAGTAATTAAGTAAAAAGGTGAAAGTAAACATACCAAATGCTCTCGGCAGGATTCAACTGCAATGAATGGTGGACAATTTACACTTGATATAGCAGGACGATCGCTGTTTACTGCACCTGCCTTCATAAGCAGGGGCGCATCAACACTATCTCTATAACCTTCTCCGCCAAAAGTCCCAACCGCAGTTTGCAAAGTCCTAAAACAAAAAAAAAGGTATTGAGGTACAAATACTCAAGTAATAACATAAATCACTAAGAATATGAGACTTTTCTCAAGTAAGCATCCAACCATAAGAATATCATTAAGATCATATCGAATAAGCTTTACGAGTTTAGCTCGAATATGTTGTTGGAGATTCCACTAAGAACCTGAGGAGAGGCGACACAACGACCAATTCAATTTTGTTGGAGATTCCACATGCCTTAACATGCTTGCGTAGATTTTCAACCTATAGTGGACATGATGATTACAGTTATCAAAAGCTCAAAACTATAACAAAAGGTTAAAATCCAAGAAAGGAAAAAACCGAAAAAAAATACGGTACTTGTTGCCATCCAATAGGTGTGAGATATGCATCAGAGTAATCCTCAGATAAGTAATTCTCATGATTCTTCTCTCCTGCAACATTGTGAATCCCTTGAGCATGCCTAACCTAATTAAACCACAAGAAAAGAGCCAAAATCAGAAATTTGAGAAACAGAGCCAAAATCAGAGAGAAGGAGGAAAAAGAAACAGAACGAACCAGATGTATGGTTTTGCAACGGTGAAGTGGGTAAATGCCTTGAGTTGGTTTAGTAGCATCCTCCATATCTAAAATTTTTAATTCATTAACCAAATAAAATCATTCAAATCTACAAATAACCCATTTGAGTCTTTAGTATATGATTTACGATCTGATTCAACAAAATTAAACGATCTATACTAATAAAACAGGCGTTTTAGGTTTCCAGGATTTATATTCCGACAATAATATTATAAGAGAGAGTTACCGTGAGAAGGGGAAGAGTTGGAACAACGACGAGAGATTGTACGGAGCGATGGAAGAGGAGAAACAGAGGAAATGGAAATGGAATGTGAAAATGAAAGATATGAATTCATTGGTTAATGGTGGAAGTTATATAATGAAATATATGTGTTAGGCCATGTTGAATGGTAACACTATGGTGTCTTATGGGGTGTTCTTAAAATATAAAATTATTAAAACACACACTCTCTCTTCTTTTTACTCAACTTTATACATTTTTTTCATCATTTTATTCAACTTTTATTAATTTTATATTTAAACACTCTCCAATTCTTTTAAGAACACCCTAAAAAATATCTAATTTTAGACTCTCTCTCTCTTCCTTTTCCTAAACACACTCACTATCTACTCTCTTTACTCAAATTTTATTAATTTTATATTTCAATATACCCCACAAAACACTCTCTTTCTTTCTTTTACAACCATTTTAATAATTTTATATTATAAGAACACCACATAAGATCCCGAAATGTCACCATTGAACATGCCGTTAGAAACGTGTCTCCAACTTTTCCTGTTTCCAACTTCCCTTAAATATATTATTTTAGTTTTGTCATTACATCGAACACAACTTTTGGGATATTCCCCGAATTTCACAGGATCTTTGTTGTTTTGGTTCTGCATCACGTATGCCAAAAAGAAAAACAAAGGAAGATAGCAATGTTAAATATTATGATTTATGGTAATGATAAAAGCGAGATATTTTTTATACGAAAAAGAATAAAGAAGTCATACTCAATAATGCAATGCCAAATTCATGAACGGAAGATCGTGGCATAATAGAGAAATAAGTCAAGGTTGCGCCCAAAAAAAACCGAACGCGAGCCAAATTACCCAAATCGAATCCGAACCGATGCTTTAAAATAGCTGAAGGAGTCTTCAATATCTAGTACCGAAAATCCGAACCAAATCTAGAACTGAATCGGTACCCAAAAATAAGATAACCTAAAGATATTTAGATTTAAGTATTGAACTTATGGATACATTCAATTAACAATAACCAATTTAGCTATTATTTGAATTTTTACAAATCATTTTGTTATCTTTTCGGAAATTTTCTGAGCTCTTGAATAAAAAATAAATAAACCAAACCAAATATAGATAAAAATGGGGCATTTATGAGTCGTTCAAATAACTTTTAAGTATTTCTCGTAACTTTTGAGTATGGTGGATAAAAAACCCGAAATATATGAATCCGAACTCAAGCACGAAACACATTTCGCATATTTGCGGTACCTAAATGCCTTGGCCTAAAAATAACCCATCAAAAATAGAAGAACAAATTTGATTCGCAACTAAGACATTCTTTACATAACCCAAGAAAACATTATAATACAGTAACTTAACTTTAGCTTAACTAAAAAATAAAGTAAAGACAGTGAGATGAGATGAGACTACTTGAAGAAAATACATTTCTCTATACCAAATGAACCAAAGTTTATACATTATTACAAATGTGTAACGGTACTTGGATCAATACCGTTACACTCGAGTCTATGAGTAAAAAACATGCAACAAAGCTCGCTTAGCTTCACAACACTTACGAATGTTAGCCAAAGAAACCGTCTCTTGCACACAAATTAAATGAATCATATAGATCCTCAGTTAAAGGATCTAACCGGTTCGAAGTAATCTCGTTCTAGTCAAAAGAGATGAACATATTCTTCTTATCTTTTTACTTTTGTTGTCCCACCATTGCCTTAAGCTTTTCCTCTAGAATGTCCTTCTCTAGACCGTACATTCTGTTCAAAGCATGCATATTCTCAAGGGTCTCGCTCAGCGTTCTACTGTCACTCCCGTCACATCTCAAATGCTGCATTGGACCATGTAAGAATCTGTTCACAATACCTCGGCTTAAGTCATCAACCGCTCTCATCGTTTTCTTATTAATATCATCTCCCATTTTCGACAAACATTTCTCGAGTTCCGCCACTCTGATTCTATCTGCATAAGCTCTTAGCTTCTTGATAGTAGGAACCGTCTCCAACGAATCTCTCCATGCTTCAAATTGCTTCGATTCTTCCGTGATTATCTCTTGAGCTTCCATTGCTTTCCTCATCCTATCCTCTTTATTAGCAGCAACAACTTCCTTGAGATCATCCACATTGTAAACCCGTGCGGTTTCTACTTCATTAACACAAGATCCTACGTTTCTCGGGACAGAGATATCAACAAATAGCCTCATTCCTCCAACCTCTGGACAACCCCAAGGGAGATTCTCTACGTGTTCTTTTAAAAACAACGGCGTCTCAGAGGCTGTGCTGGTAAACACTACATCAGCTTCTCCAGCAGAAGCTAGCATTTCATCGAGAGGTCGGTATATAATCTCAATCCCCGGATTCTCCTCACGGATGGCTGTAACTTTCCCTTCACTTCTGTTAACCACCACCATTTTAGTGCAACCCTTGGCTACCAAATGCTTTATCACAAGCTTTCCCATTTTTCCTGCACCGATTATCAACATCCTAGCAGATGTTGATGAAGATTCCGGAAGCTTCATCAGAGCAAGTTCCACAGCAGCTGAGCTAACGGATACAGCCCCTGCAGCAATGTTTGTCTCTGTTCTCACACGCTTCCCAACGGTTATAGCGTGCTTAAACAGCCCGCTGATATTTCTTCCGAATCCATTCACTCCTTGACCAACTTTAACAACTTGTTTTACTTGTGCAAGAATCTGACCCTCTCCTAGGACAAGCGAGTCCAAACCAGCCGAGACTTCGAATATATGCTGCGTAGCGTCCTTGTTGTACAACAGGAAACGGTGCTGGCAAATCTCAGAAACCGGTATCCCACTCGTCTGTCAAAAGAAATAGCATATAACTTCAGTTTCCGTCGGTTTACGCTAACATAGACTACTCTAACGCGTTCTAAAGCATAAGTACACTCGCAAACCGTAAGTGAAACCAGTCCAAAGTACCACAAGGAGAACAATAAGAGCTAAGGGGGGAAAAAGAGGAACCTTTGACATCCATTCAGTGACTTCTTTAACACCACGGTGCTGAGATAAAGCTAAAACGTAAATCTCCATACGGTTACAAGTACTAAGTACAGCCGCCTCTTCAATATGATTCAAACCGCACAATTCACCAATAGCTCTTGGCCATTCAGCTTCAGGAATAGCAAGCTTCTCACGCATCTCAACAGGAGCTGTGTGAATACTAAGCCCAATCACCACAATGCTACTTCTTTCCTTTGTATATCCTAAAATAACCACAAAAACAACAAAATTGACTTCACTATAACAACATTAAAAGGGTTGCTTTCAAATCAAAACATAAACAATACCCACAAAACAAAATTCAAACTTGATTAGCTAACAAATTAGAATCAGAGCAACAACACAAACCCAGAAAAGAGAGAAAGGAAAAGAAATTTCATACGATCAGCTGCAGAATTCTTGAGTTGTTCAAGGGCAGAGATGCTTGCCGCATTAGACGCGGAATCAAGCTCGCAACGAGCTCTCTGGATCAGACCACGCCTGTTCCTATTAGCGCGAACACCGTTCAGACCCAATGGAGTCTGTGAAGACGAAGACGAAGAAGGAGATAGATTGTGGTGATGATTCAATAAAGTCTCGAGCTTTGGGCAACCAACGAAGGCACTCGAAACCGCCATGGATTTTTCCCTCTTTGTCTACGAAACCCAGATCAGGAATCGAGCAGAGAGACAGAGAGGGATTGGGTGCGATGTGGAAGAAGGAGACTGTTTTGTGAATATGATTGAGAGGAATGGAAAAATCAAATCTTTTCTTCTGGGTCGGGTTAAACGGGTTTAGTTAGGAATAGGATTTGATTGGAAGGGAATCTAAAGAGATGTGTGAAAAAGTGGAAATGAGAGATTTGAGATTTTGATGAAATTTGATTGGCGGGTGGAGAACACGTTTTATCCACACTCGTTGTCCATTTGGTGGTGTTTGTTCTTCCACGGCAACTTTATTATTTTTCCTATTATATTTTTTTTTTTTGGTCTGAAAGAGGGGAATAACCCCTTCAATTTATTAAAACTCAAACTAAAAAAATTACAATCTTATCTGCCTTAGAGTCGAAACCCCAGCAATATCATCCAGCAAAATCGAATCAACTGCCTCAGGAGGCGAATCCAACATATGAAAGCCTAAAGGTAATAAAAAAGAATAGTTAGCTAGCCCATCAGCGAGACGGTTAGCTTCCCTATACACATGAACTATACGGACTATCCAGTCCCTTGATAAAAAGTCATGGCACAATCGTACCAGGAAAAACAGCGGATGCCACTCACTAATCCCTGTCCTCAAAAAACCCACAACAATCTCCGAATCTACTTCTAACTCCAACCGCGTAACCCAACGTTCCCAAGCAATGACTAGCCCGTAGTAAACCCCCCATAGTTCAGCTAACGGAGCGGAGCATATCCCAATATTAAGCGCAAAACCTCCACACCAATCTCCATTTTCATCCCGCATAACTCCTTCCGACGTAGCCAAACCCGGATTACCTCTCGAAGCCCCATTTTCATCCCGACATAACTCCTTCCTATTATATTTGTGACTCTTATTATGAGATCTATGATTATGTTTTTGTTATGAGGAAATATATTGGAAAATTATGTGTGCATACAAATTATCCGGATATCCCAAGGAATCTATGTAGATTTAGGAGAACCATATGAATTATATGAAAAGCTCAAAACATAATTTAAATAATCATTACTTTAAATCAATTAAATTTTAATGTATCAAAACCTCTATGAGAATGAATTTTAAGTTTGAGGACGAACTTAAGACTATCTTTAAAAATTGATTCGTTGTTTAGTGATCGCTTGACAATGTAATTAAAGCTTTCGAACTTTAACTAAGGTTGTTCTTCTTTACCTTTGAGTTGAGGTTATAAAAATACCCCGACATTTAGAGAATGGATCAAAGCTAAAAATAATATATGGAAGATATGTACTTTTTGGTACCAAAAATGGTCCATTTCACAAATAGCATATGTACCTGTGTGGTAAGATACTTAAGTTCTATTAAAGAAGATGATTCAAGGAAGAAGATGAGATTGGGAAAGATAATTCTTGTTATTCAACAGAAAAGTGTTTTACACATCTCTTATACATGAGCTTAAGAACGGTTCAACTACATACTGCAAACCGATCGAAACAATAAAAGCAAACGGGAAACGGGTTTGATATAATTAAGTTTATAACCAAAGATGTTTTGATTGGAACTTTTTTCTGTCTCTGGCTTTAATCTTGTTTTGTTTTCATTATAATATAATTGAAAGATGGAAACATAGTTCATACAAACGTGGAAATGGAAAAAAACACAACTAAGGAAGTCGGGTTCCTACATCTCGGTAACCACATAAACTTCCTATTATTATGACAAAATACCAAATATTTGAACTTTTGTTTTCTTACTTTCGATGGCCTTCCCGCAAACTGTGTTGCCGTTGGAAGCTCATTACAAATCAGGATAATAAGAGACCAAGAATCTCACTAGAAAACTCGAACGATTTCGCTGTCTCTTCCAAACAATGATTCTTCTCTTCTCTTGTCCATAACTGTCCATACAGCATAAAACATACATAAAATTTAGAATGCACCAAACTTTTAAATTTCAAATGCACCAAATTAGTAATGTTATGTTCTATACCTCAGCAACTTTGTTCAACTTTCCCCTAACGTTCTGCAACAATTCAGAAAGCTCACCGTCCCATTTGTAGAACTCGAGTTCTTTATTGTTTAGTATCCTCTCAGATATCTACAAAAATTCTTAACATTGAGAAAGAAGTTCCAAATGTTTTTTAGTGTATAAAGTTGGTTTTCTTTTGTTAACCTTTGTCCCAATCATTCGACCACCGGCGCTCTGTGCAAAGTAGACGTTGTAGAAGTGGCAAATGAATGCTAGAGGATCGTTCGCCGTTATATCCTTAAGATACTGAGAATATGCTATACCAGGACCCACTGGCTCTGGAATCTCGTAACCTTGTTCCTTGAACCACTCTAAATCCATTCTTAACTTCTCTGCTCTTTCCAATCCCGTGTTCTTAAACTCAACATCTACACAAAAATAGAGGTTTTGACATTACACAAGAATAAGATTATACCTTTGGCATGCTTGCATCTATTTCTAATACATAACCATGCGTCAAGCGTCATGCACCATGCGCAAGCTTAAGCTTAAGCTTATCTATAAGAAACTAAATGAATTAGAATAATGTGTGATATTCACATACCTTAGCACAAAAAAATGTTAGTGTACAATGTTATATCATATTATAGTTAGAAACCAAACTAAAATACTGTACTTAAATACAAAAAACCAAAGGTTATACTTATATATATATATACACACATTTGGGCGATTCTCTTAGATATCACATTTTTAAGTTTTTTTTTCAACCATACCACCAATTTTTAAAAGTTTCTAGATACCACATTTTTCAAATGTTCAAAAAATACTACAAACCCAAAACCCAAAAATTTAAATTCTAGACCTTTTAAAAATCAAATTTTGAGTTTGTGGTATTTTTGGAAAGTTTGAGTTAAAAACCGGATAAGGATAGAACCGCTAGAACGGGTCAAAACCGGGACCCGGTTTGATATAATTTGGCGATTTTATCTGTAATTAAATGACATTTCTTGCTTTGAATTCTAAATAGTTGTCTCTTTGAAAGAAAAGAAATCACATTTATTTCTACATGTACTTTCCAATTCTGTGAAAACCAAAAGTCATCCAAAATGATTTATTTGCTTGTATAAGTAACCAATCCGCAACTTTTAAGGAGAGGACAACGTGATTTTTTGTTTTAGATTTAGGTATTAGTGTATTACATGTGTCACTCAATTATAATTAACCATCTCTAAGTTGAAATTTGTAACCATTCCTTGTTCCATTCTTTATATCATTATCAATTTATCATGTCTTTCTATACTCACAAATTTCATGTTAGTGGTCGTATATAATATTGTGTTCATATTTATAATTGTAGTATCTATCTTTTTAGTCTGTCCCATCTAGTAATTACTACGTAATATTGATTTTTTATTTATTTAAGTGTATTTTCAGTCTTGTATTACCCTTTTTCATGTATACATATTTTCATTTAACTAAACATAAAAAAAAAAATCTGGTCCAACCGGTTAGACCAGTCCAACCATCCATCCAGTGACCACTCCGAGTCAGTGTCCGGTCTAGTTTTAAAAACACTGTGTATAGGGGATAAGGAACCTAAGTTTGTAATTCCGGCCTAATATTTATTCCATGTGCATATGATCCGACATTTTGTGTATATACTAAGATCTAAACATGCACCATCTAACAGACTGATTGAATCATTTAAGGTATAAGCTACAATACCTAGCAATATTTAAATTCATAAGAAGAGAAAGGAAGAGAAAAAAAAACTCACAAGTTGGGACAGTAGATTCACGAATAATCTCTTCAAGTGTGTCGTAAACAACCTTATTGTCCACGAGAAACTTCAAGTATCCTTCCACTGTGAACTTCCACGTCGCGATAGGACCGTCCTGGGGAGCTGTGGACTCCTTTTGTCCTTCCTTTGCCTGATCTCTCGTGTGCATTCTCATCGCCACAAACCTCATCTCTTCCACAAACCCCTTTGCTTCCCCGGGATACCTTTTCTTTGGGACCTCCTCCGTTTCCACCACAGCCTTCACAACCAAAGTCCGATTTTGGTTTACTCTTCGGTCAAGATGGCAATTAGGAGCGGTTAGGGTTCGGGAATAGCTGATCGTCACGGTCTTAGCTCTCAGACCAACATAGCTCTCGCGGTCGAGTCTTCTGCTCGCTGAAAAGCGGCAAGAGGCATTGAGTCTTGCTGTTGCCATACAATATACCCACGCAAAATAAGATCCGGAAGTATGGGTTGTATGAGAAAGACTAATCAAGTGTAATGTAGTCTTGCATCGGGCTTTTAATTTATAGACTTTAACAATAAGAGTTTACGTTGTCACCACAAAAAACGTTGGCTTGCATTAAGTCTTTCTTAATTATTATGATCAATAAGCCTTTAAATTTAAGAAATAGGCCAATTGGTATAAACAAATTAAAATAATAAAAAATAGGCCAAATATTGGATAATATGTCGATTAGCTGATAAAATGTCGATTAGCCCCATTCTAATTTTTTTGTTTGCAACTTCTCCCTTCTAGAATTAACTAAAAAAATGGAATATGGTTTAATTTTCCGATTGTTTAAGCTAACCAAAGACATTACATGGGGATATGATCGTTTTGATACGCCATGTTCAATCCAACGAGTTCTAATGTCTACTGCTAATATTAATATGAACTGACTGAACATTACAACCTTTTTACATTCCATAATTTTCAGTTTGGATATGTCTGATTTTCAAGAAGAGTCGAATGAACTTGACTTTGAATCGAACAGTTTTCACCCTACCTGTTGTTGATGCTTATGAACAACATAACTTTTATAAATGGCATACTGAAATTTTCTAGTGAGATGCTAGCATTAAATTGCTCTTCATGTGAAATTATGTCCCATGTTCGTCGCTATACTCTTATATATCGGACATTTAGCATCTTACTACCATAAACATTTTCAGAGTCAAGATAACTAAACTTCATGAGGATCTCTAAATTTGCATCCAGAAAGGTTTGAAAAACAAAGCTCATCATAAGTTTAGTATTTGCCATTTGCTAAAACATGAAATTTGCAAGTACACCACAAAAATTTTGAGCTCTGAAGATTTTTTCTTGTTCATCTTATAGCCGTAAACACAAGAAAAGAGAATCGTCTTATCTAGTAATTCTAAATTAGGGGTAATGAAGTTAAGAGTAGTGTATATTCATGATTCTAAAAACAAAGCCATTCACTGCACCACAATGGGCGGTGTTCAGTATGACATTTAAAATAATATGAGTTTTAACGATTTAATGATTTTGTTCTATGTATTTTTCTTGATCAAACGAGAAGTCTTATTTAAAAACTAGTAACCATAGATCGCAAATCAGTGACCATATATCGTAATTGCTGATCTTCTTTTAAAATGAGCCAACCTATATCGCAATCTGAGTCTTTTCTTAATAATGTCACTAAATAAGTATAAAATATCTGGACCCATGTGCCCGAGTATTTTGTTTTTCTTTATTGCCAAGATCGCATCTTAATTACAAACTTATTGGAAGTTAGTGGAGTTTATTAACTTGACGAGGACGACATGAGACATCGGTATTAGGAGACATGACCACCATTTTAAAGTTAAATAAAAGGGGGATTACCTGCTCAGATGCTCTTGCTTGTGTGATTGACTTTTTGGGTTTACTATATTCTTTTAAAAGCATCAATCTCTCTACTATAAATATGGCAAGTTTGCTTGTGTATATTGTGGCTAACATAAGTTTTGTTCGAGATAAGTCACAAGCGATACGTCTAGTAACACGGCGATAATTTGTTGAGAAGTTGCTACCGCTGCTAGTAATTAAATAGAAGAAATCAACGACGCACAATCACAATTATTGCTGGCCATGATCTGAAACGGAGCATGGGCTTTAGGCATCCAAATAAATAGAAAGATTGTAAGGGACATCAATTAATTGTTGCCTTTCACTAGCTGAGTTGATTGTGCAACTTATGATTTTTCTCTTGTGCTACATTCAGTTTCTAGATGTGGTTTCCCAAATATTTTAAAATTGTAATTTTGTAATCTCCTACTACCAATTTATCTAAGCATAACAGTCCATGATCGTTGGAGAATCCCCTCATGTTAACCGTTATCTTTCATTGTGTAAAAGTACAGATTTTATGCTTATTGAAAGAACAAAAGTAATGATTGCTAGCTATGACACACTAATAGTGACATTGAGCCACAACTGGTCGGCCCATTAGACTAATTCCTACATCAAGTAGGTTGACGGACTCGATCCCGGGTGTTGTCTCCTCTCAGTAGACTTACCTCCTGCAACTAGACTAAGGTCATTTCACAATAGTAACATTTTTGAGATTGTCCTTTTTTGATATCCCTTTTCCAAAACACCTTTGTTTGAAACATTTCTAAAATACGTCTGGAGCTACTAAATATTTACAGTTTTTAAAAAAAAAATCTTTTTCTTTGTATATTTGATAGTTAGGAACCATTTATCATCTCTTTTTGGAAAGGGCCGGTCTTGCACAATAGTTATTTCAACTGTGCTTCGTCACTGAAAAATTAAACCATTAGTTACAATGCAAATAACAAATTGAGAAAATTCTTTAATATACCATATTTTGAAATTTTATTTCTAAACATACCACCAATTTTTAAAAGCTCCATAGATACTACTATTTCAAAAAAAAATTCAAAAGTTCCAAAAATACCTATAACATAAAAATTGATTTTTAAAGAGTTTAGAATTTATTTTTTTTTGTTTGGATTAACTATTATACAATTAGGGTTTAGTTTTAAGTGGTAGGGTATAGGTTTAGGATTTAGGGTTTAGTTTTGACTACTAATTTTAATTTTGTGGTATTTTTGAAACTTTTAAAAATTGATTTTATGGTTGGAAATAAAACTTAAAAAAGTGGTATCTATGAGAATTGTTTAACAAATTCCTATCACCTCCAATCAACTTAGGAGATGACAATAATATGATTAACTTTCACTCTATAACTAGTTAATAAGTGTGACGATCGCGAACCGGAATTGTGGAATTTCGGTGGTGTCGATCGACACTAGTTATTTTGGGTCATTTCGGTTTGGATTTTTAATTGCGGTTTGGCTCGGTTAAGGGGTTTGGAACCCTAGAGCTTCGTTTATAATATGTTTTTTCGAGAAGCCTTCATTTTTCAGAGAGAAAAAACAGGTTTGAGAGGAAAGAAAGAGAGATAGAAGATTGGAGTGTTCTTAAGGGTGTTTTGCTCGTTGAGATCAAGAGAAAGGAGAGGACAAACTGGTCTATTTCGGTAGAGAGGAGGAACAGACAATCAAATCAGGTCTGATTGGTGTGAAATTTCGTAAGTATGTTCTTCTTTCTCTTAGCTATCTATAGGAGAAAGCGGATTGTCGTTACGATCTATTGCTAATGAGTTATGGTCGTTTTCCCGTTAGTGGTCTGTCAAGTTTCGGGTTTCGATCAATCTCTTTGGGAAGCGTTTTCCCGGTGATTCAGAGGGAGTCATGAGAGGATTTATATACCATTAGAAATCTATTTTGGTCTAGTTTTCAGATTGATATTCTGAACAGGATTCTGAGGTATGCTCCAACCTCTGCGTTGATTCTAAGTCAGCGTGTCAGTCCTGTTTTTTAGTAAATCTGATTTGGGTTTAGGGGAAACCCTAGTTGTGAGTTCTAGGTGGTAGAGGAAGCGTTCCTCGGTGTTTGCATGTGATGTGAGATCAGAGGCTGCGAGGGTTTCAAGTCGCTTATTTCGTGTTCATATCCCTTTTCCTTCGTTTTACCAGGTGAGTGCGCGATCGTGGTTATGGATGGTGATGTTAGGTTGTTGGTTGACGGATTGTGAGGGAATTGTAATTGTTAATTGTTTTCCCTGTGATATTTCGTATCATTTGGGTGTAAATTGTACTGTTTATTGTTGTGATCGATCGCTCGATGAAACGGAATCGAGCCATGAGAGGATTTGTCTCGATTCAGGTTTCTGCGATGAGTGTCGATCGACACCTAAAGGAAGTGTCGATCGATACCCCTTGTTTTCTCGTGTTGGTTTATGTGTTAAGATGGAGTGTCGATCGACACCTAGTGGTAGTGTCGATCGGTACCCTGTCGGAATTGTTGTGTTCGTGGTTGGTGTGTCGATTGACACCATGGTGGTGTGTCGATCGACACTGAGTTGCTTTGTGCAGATTTTTGTTGAATGTTCTTATTATGGTAATTCGAAAGTTGAGAATTGTGGATTGATTGTGTAGTAATTGACAGTGTTATCTTTATTATTTAACCGGTAGACGGGATGACCGTCTCACTGAGTATTTGTGATAATACTCACGCAACTCTTTTTCCTATGTGTTGCATGTAAAGTTAAAGTGTGATCGTGAAATCATGGCTGGGATGAGGGGATGATTATGATCTCTAGATTATGTGACTATGCGTTGAATTCTATAACCTGGTGTTTAGGTTGGTAGATTATTTTAGAATTGATATTCTTGAATAATTGGTTTAGTGGTTTAATTACTGATGTTTGATTTCCGTTGGTTTGGTTGTTGTTGAATTAATTGTTGAGAGTTAGTATTTATGGGAATACTAATTTGGGTTAATTAACTAATAATAAAACAAAAGTTTGATTGTATCAATTAGTTTGCTAAAAGTACATTCTCAATCATAAAATAGAAATTCTGTACAAACAAATGCCACCCAAATTTACCATGGCCAGATCCTTTTTAGACATTATACAATTACGATATTTAATTTTGGTTTGAAGCCTTACAAAAATCAAGTACCAAACCACCGTCTCACTCGCACTGGGAGGCCAATCATCATATACGTTTTTCTTTCTTTTTTGAAACTTTTCATTACATACACATTTGAAACAAACGATTACAACGATTCATAATTTGGCATGGTTACACTGAACTTCGGACACAGATAAATTACTTTTCTTTTTTGTTAAATGATACACACATAGAAAATATTTACAAACAAAATTCGTATAAGAATAATTATTACACACAGACACACATATATTTGTAATAAATATAAAATTATTTGTTTATATAGCGACGTTATCGTAGAATGCAAATCCTTAAATTTTATTTGTGATGTTCTTCAACGGTCCATGCTTGACGCTACAAACGGCGGCGTTCTGCTGTTTGATCTTCCTTCCTCTATATTCCCTTGCCATCCTTTCCAAAGTAATTAAAAATACTTTATATAATTACTGGTACATTAGTTTATACTAATTTTTGCTTTTCAATTTTGAACTCTTGAGTATAGTATATGTTCGAGCGATAAATTACTACTTTAATTTAGTCTAGATAAGATTGTACGTCTTACACATTCGTTGTCTTTTAATAGTGGATAAATGACAACTTTAATTAGTTTAGATAAGATGTCTTCTTACATATCTCCCTTACTTCATTCTGTTTATAGTGAAATAATTGTAATGATGACAACAACTAAAAAATTCACTTAAAACGATCACCATTACTGAAAAGAAAGAGGAATGAGAGATTGGTTACCTAGAGAGGGATCAAGACCACGATACTTGAGTTCGCGGTGTTCTTGAGAAAGAGCACATGGGCAGCAGAAGAAGTGAATGGCGCCATCGGCGCAAGGCTCCTCGGGCAAGGAATATTGGTTTCTCAATTTGGCTCTGTATTTTGAAGCATAGTACCATCCACAACCAATGTGAGACATTGCCACCACCATTAATCCAGCTAGTCCTTGACCTTTTTATTTCATACATCCATTAATTAATCAACTTGATAATACGAGTATACACATATATTTCACATGTGTTATGTGTACATACAAGTCATTATGATATTACTATGTGAGTTTCTTAACATGTCCTTTCAATATGATATCTCTAATATATCCTTTTATATTG
This sequence comes from Draba incana, assembly GCA_963576765.1. Classification (NCBI taxonomy): domain Eukaryota; kingdom Viridiplantae; phylum Streptophyta; class Magnoliopsida; order Brassicales; family Brassicaceae; genus Draba; species Draba incana. The sequence continues at coordinate 31,061,555 of OY755209.1, forward strand.
TGTCTACTTCAGATTGGAACGTTGAATCTCCAGTATCCAAAACTTCAGCTATATACAATTTTCCATTCTACTCTTTAATCATGGAAAATTGTATATAGTATAGGCAGCCAAAAATATAGTATACAAACTAAAATGATATCTTTTGTTTGATAAAAAAATTTTTGACAGCCAAACATTTGTTCTCAATCGAATCATAACCTATATATAGGCGAATAGTAGTAAATTAGAATGGAACGTACGTGTTTCTCCTTTGTCAAGTATCTCGACGATCCTCCCAAATACAATGCAAGGACAAAACCATGTAAAGCAACCTTCATACAAATTTAAAAGTAAAACCAATAAATATATAGTTACGACTTAAACGGAATACTTTCTTAAAACTTGTATAAGAAATAGCTACAAAGTAAACTGATATACTTACAAGTAGAAATATCTTCGGATAAACAATCGTATAAACCGGTCGTCCATTGCCCTTCAATTACTTTCTTCTCATCTTTTCCTTCATGCTCAGACATTTTCTTCGTACTAGAAAGAGCTTATTGAAAATGGTGTCGTAGATCATTTGTTGTAGCCTGTCACTATATATATAGATCCTTGATTTAAATTATTTTATTTGTTCGGTCTCCATTTTGAATATTGACTACACATTATATACATATATTCTTGCTGATCACAAGAAAATAAATATTGTTGACAGTGCAACGTCGTGGTAGCTTGTTCTAAAGGAGAAGACTGTTCTTTCCTAATGATTCACAAATATTGAGTAATGGATCCTTATTTTATGATAATTTTAATTCTTGTTCAATTCTTTTGGTTGAGTTATCTGTCAAACAAACTCGAGCTTATATATAAACTTTCATTTTTTTAATCGGTCTTACCGATTTTTCTTATCTTTTCAAACATTTCATATATTTATTTGGACATTGCTTCGTCACTGATTTATGGTATATTTGGACATTGTTATATAAAGTCACTCGTATTTCCTATGTACTCTTTTGTAATTCAATCTAACTGTTTTTTTTCATATCAATGTGACTACACTAAAAATGAATTGCTCTGGAATTTTATAAAAAGCAAAAAATGATTTCTGATCTGCTCTGAGACGAGAAAATAGTTAGTGGCATTAGTGATGCAAGGATGTAACTTAACAAAACAAAAAAAGGTTCAAACGGTAACAAAAGACCAAACAATAACAAACTCTTTAATTAATAAACTCTTTTCAAACGTTAATATATTTTTGAAATTTCAACGTTCAAACGTAACAAACTCTTTAATTAACAAAACAAAAAAAAACGTTCAAACGATAACAAAAGACCAAGTACAAACTCACAATTCACGCCGAAATTTCGGCGTAAAGTTATTTAAGTAATACATAAAGTATATGGTTATTTTATCCAGAAGATAATGCTTAATTAATGTAAATTATCTGATTGAGACGATAAAAAGTCAAATTATATGTCAATATCTATGGAATTACCGAGCTGGATCATCTATCTGGGCACAAAATGCGACCAAGTTTGGAGGTTTCGTGCATAATGTATCTACCTTCAGTATATTTTTGTCACGTAAATCTACGAAACTGCATATATTCAATAAATTTATTTTTATTTTAATCTTTCTCTTTATTCAATATTTTTATTTCGATGTTAAATTACCTTCCATCTGAATTTTGATTTTGCTACGGAATCAATTTATATCGATCATGCGTTTACTGTTGAATTGTTGGGTTTAGCCTTGTTTTTAATTACCAACCAATCACGTTGCCCAAACACAATAAAAATTGCTTACAAATAAAATTTAAAGGGCGAGAAACTAAAGATCACCCAAAAATATAATGGAAAACTTGACGTGATCAGCTCACTGATTTTATCTCGAAAAACACTCGCTAATCCTTTGGGCATTGAATGATATTAACTTGCTCTAAGCAATGCACTACAAGAAAACCTGTGGTATTCCGACGGCCAAAACCGTCAAAATTCCGTCGGAATAGACCCGTATCCAACGGTTTTGGTCAATCGTTTCTATCTCGTCAGAAATTAATATCCATCGGAAATCCATCGATCATTAGTGACGGATCTCCGACGGAAAACGGATATCCGGATTCCGTCGACCTTTCGTCGTTATAACGTCGGAAGTACAATCGGCGACGGTATTCCGACGGAATCGGAAATCCGTCTCTTTCCGACGAACTCGAAGTTCCGACGGAATACCGAGGGACAATGTAACCGACGGAATTACGACGGGAAAGGATTCCGACGGTTTTCCGACGGTATAGGATTCCGAAGGAATTGTTAATTTTTATTAAAAAATTAAAATTAATTAAATAATTAAATATAAATAAAATATAATAAAACATTTAAAAATAAATTGAAAATAAAAAATAAAAACTGATTAAATTAAAATTGTTTTGAAAGTATTTTAAAGTTTTACATAAAATTTAAAAACATAAAAAGGACTACTGTGGCCTATGGCTACTGAAGAAATCGTTCATCTTCTGCTCCATCGCTCGAAATCGTTCGTCGGCCTCCGCCTTCTCTTTCGCACACCGTTCCACCACTGCCCGAAGCCGCTCGGTCAGCTCTCGGTTTTCTGCCACCAAACTGCTACCACTGTGATATCGAATCGACGAAACGGACGAGGAACTATCTTCAGGGAGGCCGTAGACAAGGCATTTGGTCTTAGGAGTCACCTACGACAAAAAATAAATTCAATCTTATAACTTAGTTCTATTAAAAGGTATTTTGAAATTTGTTTAAATGTGACACGGTTACTAACCTCGTAGGTGAACTCGTTGATCTTCTCGACTGGAACTTCGGTGGGCGGCGGAGTTCCTTCCTCGATCGGTTGCGATTGGAGGTACTGCTCCCCGAGCCTCTCCACGCTTTCCACGATTTCACGAACAATCGGATCTTGAATTTCCCCGGTCTTCTTGTTGGTGTGCGCAACTTTGATCAAATCAAGATGCGATGGAAGCACACCGGTCTCCTGAAACTTTTAACATATACAATTTCGTTAGCGAATTTGAAAATTTTTGAATTACTTAAAATTTTACCATTTTATCAGCAACTGACGCCTTGCTCGTTGCTCCAAGATTGTGGGTCGCCGGTCCCTTCCCCTTCCAGTTGCTATTGCGGTTAGTTGAGTTTTTCCCTGAGGTCGCCTGAGTTTCCTCCCGTTCCCAATGTGCAAGAAGTCCAGCCCATAATGTTTTTTTTTGTTTCAAAACCCGAGGCACCTTCCCGTATTTGTACCACGACTCCTTCCACTCGTTCATCTTCAACGAGTACTTCCTCCCAGCCTTTTCGTCAAATTTCTTACTAACCAAAGGAGTGAGCGGTGGGTCCCACGTAAATTCTTGCTGAAAAAACCACATTCCCACATTAGTAATTAAAATGTGAGTCATATAAGAAATATATTTTAAAATTAGAAAATAAAATCATACCGCAAATTGTCGGAACCAAGTGTCTCGGTCCTCCACTAGCATATCACTGTATGTGGGATACAGTTTAGTTACCAAACAATTCATCATTGCATTGATAGAACTTGTAATCCCGTTTCCCGAGTATTGGAACCTATTATAATATTTAGTTAAATATTTTAATAAATTAATTTAATCCAGTACATATTTAAATAAGACTTACCAGGTCGTGTTAGGTGGCCTGTCTGGATCTAGACGAGTCAACCTATCAAGTCCGGGTTGCGACACAAACTCCTCGATGCTCATAACCGTGGGAGCTGAGCAGGCTGTACCCGTGGGCTGAGACATGTGTGGGGTCTCTAATCCGAGATTACTGTCGGGGATATGCATCTGACTCGCACTCCGACCTCCCATACTGGAAGTCCTAGAGTGATGATATCGCGGATAGTCCCTACGATTTCCAAAATTCTAAGATTTTGAAATTTTGGGATTTATGGAATTTGGAATTTATAGGAATTTGGGATTTTGAGATTTTAGGATTTAGTTATTTGGAAATTTAGGATTTTGGATTTAAGGATATTGGGAATTTGGGTTTTTTGGAATTTTGAGATTTAAGGAATTTAGTTTTCGGAGATTTTGTTATTTAGGGACTTAGGGATTTAGGGGTTTAGGGATTGTTGGGAATTTGAGATTTTTGTTATAAATGAATTTATTGAATTTGGGATAATGTGGTTTTGGGATATAGGGACTTAGTGATTTAGGGAAATTGGCATTTTGTAATTTAAGTAATTAGGGCTTTTTTGTATATTGTATGTTAAGAAACCGAAGTTTATGGATTTAGGTTTTGTTGGGAAATTGATATTTATAATTTGAAATTTTTTTTAAAAAACATTTTATAGAGTAGTTTTAAAATTTTAAAGGTTTAAAATGTTTTATAAGTGTTATAAAATTTTTTAATTTTAAGGATTTGAAATGATTTTCTTAAAATTTTCTATTTAGGATTTTAAAAAATTAAAAATTTTACAGATTAATCATAGAATAAATTTTCAAAAATCCCTAAAAATCACAAAAACTTATGAAAATCTTAATCTTAAAATTGGAAATATTTATAAAATTTGCATTATCTAAAAATCCCTAAATTGGTAAATTCCTAAAATTATCAAAATACCTAAATCTCTTAATCTCTAAATCCTTAAATTCCCCAAAATTCCTAAATTGAGAAAATTATCTACAAACCTAATTTCATAAATTTCTAGCATCCTCATGAACCCTAAATTGCTTAATTCCTAAATTTGTTAATTCCTAATTTACTAAAATTCTCATAAGCAATAACGAAACCATGTTGAACAATCTTTGTCATTCCACATTTAACCAATCCCAATTTACTAACCTAAAAATTCAAGAACAATTTCGCAACAACGCAAAAAAATTATGTACATTGGGTTCTGATTTGGGGGAAGGATTGTGAGAATTGAGCAACAAACGTCTGATTAGCGGCTACAACGGCGGCAAATCGGTGGATAAACGGCGGCGAAACAGAAGAAAATTGGAGAAAAAATAAACTTTTCAGTTCTGTCTGCGGGTATGACGAAGACAGTGGATTTAATAGAGTGGCCGACGGAATTCAGACGGAATTCCGACGGACTCCAAAAACTCCGACGGAATTTCCGATGGATTTTCCCGCTTTGACGATGATCACGAAGTTGTTTGGCGGTATGTCAAATTAGGGTTTTCCGTCGGAGATCCGTCGGCAATTTTGACGGAATTCCGACAGCAATTGTTTTTAATATCTTTTATTAAATTTCCGGATTAATATATACAATAAACTTAAATATCCGTCGTACCACCGTTGTAATTTCTAACGGATTTGCGACGGAGAATTATTTCTTGTATTTATTTCCGCCTATTAAAAAAATTATTTGATAAAAATACACATCCGTCAGAATTCCGTCGGAAATCCAGACGGGACTCCGACGGCTATTTATTTTTCTTACATAGATTAATTTTTTTCCACGGTAATAAATACTAAAAATAAAATTCCGTCCACAATGTGAACGAGTTAGAGATTTATGAAAACCAAGACAATATATATAGAACTTGTGGGATTCCCTGGCTTGGCTCTTTGATTGGCAGAACGATCGAACGCAATTTTGATTTGTTGACTTTTAAGTATATAGTAAAAAGTCACCAAATTAAAATTGTCTTCAATCGTCCTGCCAATCGAAGCGCCAAGCCCGTGTATCCCACAAGTTCTATCTATGTTGCCTTGGTTTTCGTAAATCTTACATTACACTTACAATATGACTTTAAATAGCAAAATAGGAAATATTACACTTGACAACATTATACGATCGTACAATAAATACTAGGAAATTATTTAACATAAAAGCAACATAAAGCTGTAATAATAAAATTATTCTTAATCATGGACGAGTTGGATGTTTATTCTTCATCGGAGTCTGGAATTGTTTCATATTCGTACACAGTAGTTCCACCATCTTCCTCCTCGATGGTAGATACTTCCATTGGTTGGTATTCATCAATCATCAAATTTGCACCGATTATCTGTTTGAAAAATGAATTTAGTTAAGCATTCCCATAAATATTTATAAACGTATGGTGTATCTACCTTAACAATATTCCGCTCTATGATGTTCAGGTACTTTGGGTTCCTATCAAAACGGCAAACGGTAACATTCTTCAGGATGACCACCGCACCTACACCAGTCGTGAGTATGTACTCGTCATTCTGGAAGATGTTATGGTTCATGGTTCCCTCGATTTTTCCCGAATGATCTTTAAAGGTTACTAGCAGATCTCCATGGTCATTGGGGGTCAAACTAGAGACCATAGCCACAATTTGATAATGAAATAGAATATAGTTGTCAGATAAATTGTTTCTCTAAATGTTAATAAAATTGGACGAAAACGTAAACCTTCTTCATTTTCACAAATTGTGAACGCAGGGATTGGATTTCTGCAATCTGGGTCCAGAATGGTGTGCTCCTATTGTGATAAGAACCTACATTTATGAATGATGGATTTTGTATTTCTCAGCTACAAAAATTATTGGAAAAGTAAAAGCGGTAATTATATATATATATATATATACCTTCACAGATTATGTAATCGATAGTAGAAGTCCATCGAGGACTACTAAAATCCTGGTCGGCTTGTGGTGCCTCATTAATGACCTCACAAATAAAATCTTGTGTTGGGCGTGTCTGAGAACTTTCACCTCGCAACACCTTTGCATCATGAGCCCTTTGCGAAACAGTCCTCGCCTTACGACTTGGGCAGGTCCCGGTATTTCGGGCGTTTGGTTCTGGGATCGTTGAGTTGGGTGGAGTGCAATTGTCGGATTAGCATCAGTAACATTTAAGTTATCGTAAGGAGGGCTTGAAGGATCAAGGGTTGGGTTTGGAGGGTTTTGACCGGGGCCTCGGTTTTGCATATAGTAATTCCATAGATCTCGGTTTGCCATTTCGCAGTTGTATATTTTTGTGTTATGATTTTGTGTTGAAATTATTTAATGAAGGAATGCAGAGATGTGAGACTTATATAAAACTGAATTCCGTCAGAAATCCGTCAGAATTCCTTCAAAACATCCGACATATCACCCCACCAATCCCATCGGCCACTGCAGACGCTTTATTAACCACCAAAACTATGGCGACATCGGATTCCGTCTGAATGACGTCGGAAATCCGTCACTACTTCCGACGGATTATGTACGTCGGAAATCCGTCCATACCCACTGACCAATCATACTTTGCCGACATCGTGCTGTCTAAATTCCGTCGGTATGCCGTCGGAAACGGCGACGGTATACCGACGGAATACCGACGGTTTAGACATATAACTTCTACTATATATTTTCTTGATGGAGTGTTTATGTTCTACACCTCGCAATTACAGAAAAATGTCTTCTACCTCTCCTAATGAAGACTCAAAAACAACAGCCGTGACTCATTTTTTTCATGTTCCAAAATACTCGTAGGAAACCGAATCTCATTGCGTCGAATTCACCCAAGAAATTCCCACTTACTCGTGGGAATTTGATACGTCCTCACCAATCTCTAATGTAGATTCTACATCGATAATAGTGCCTGACAGCCAGTGCTTGCCAAATATCCACCATATTTACGATAGGCAACCACAATGTCCTGATCATAAGCGGGTTATCGAAGCCAAACAACCATGTCAATTGATGGAAAAGTCAGATACTTACGGTGCAAGTACTTCAAACGTATGTAAGGATCAGTACTATGGTTATGAATTCGCCCAAAGCCCAGAAAAGCCATACTTAAATTTAGATGTTGATGCAATCAAAAGTGAATTGTGCGACAGATTTATAGATTCTCCACCAAAGGATCATTACTATGATTTTGAATTCGCCCAAAGCCCAGACAAGCCAAACATAAATCTAGATGTTGATGCAATCAAAAGAGAATTGTGCGACGGATTTGTAGATTCTCCACAAAAGAAAAAAAGGGAAAGAACATCACTAAATGGTTCTAACAAATGGTAAGTTCGGAGTGGAAACCGACATATGATTGTAAAATGAGGAGTTTATTATGTACTTGTACCATAACCGTTGTGTGTTAAATATTTGCAAGTCTCTAATGTACCTGTTTAAGAATGTGTTTTAAATTTTATGTTTTATTAAATGTAATGTTTTATTGGAGTTGCAATACCAATATTTATCGTTAATTAGTCATCGAACATGACTATATATATACTATTAAGTAATATGATATACAAGATTTGTCCACAGCTGAAATGATTAAGCTTCCTTTATTTGTTTTTTATTTGTCTGTTGTAATACTCAAATTGTCTTCCACAATCGGTTTTGTTAATAAAATGAAAAATATTATAGGGAACACACAAATGTGAGAGAACAACATGAACAAGCAAACATTTATTCACAAATTATTATTCTGAATCTCCGGAGGAACCTTCACTAGGGATGGAGTCTGAATCGTCGTCAAATTCTCCGCGTGTTTCCTCATCGTCCGAATGTACTAGATCATCCCCGACATGTGTGACATCAACGACAAGGTCAATGTTATCCATCTCCTCAACATGTGACATTTGTACACTTCTCGATGGTTGTAGAGTATCATGTTCTGGAACTCCATAGATTTTTCCTCTCTGGTTTATTGGAGTTACTGTGATCCACGAATCTGTACGGTAGGCAACTCGGGGATATGGAATGTAGCAAACCTATTAATAATTAGTGGATATTTTTAATATACATGAACAAGAAACCTTAACTATGAGTACATAGGTAAACATATTAGTGCATTGATACCTGGTCTGCTTGAGACACAAGGATAAATGGATCGTAATACTGTAATTTCCGACTTGAATTTATCGAAATAACACCAAGAGGGTCAACTCGAACCCCTCGACTATTGGATGGGTCATACCAATTGCACATAAACACAATGCACCTCAAGTCCAACATTCCTGGATAGTGGATTTCCAAGATTTCTTTTAAAACTCCATAGTACATGGTATCACCGGATTGCGCCAAAATACCATAGTCCAAATTTGACCTTTGACGTCCTTCCTCACGGATCCCGAACGAATATCTCCTAGTGCAAAACTTGGGATATGAAGTCGCGGTGCTGCGTAAACCATGAACAAACTCCACTAACCATGTCGGGAGTTATTGACCACTTGCTATACTTTCGAAAACCTAAAAATGATATAAGTAAGATATAAGTAACATATGAACGTGAAAACATGGAAAAGTAAGAGTAAGTAATTATATTAAACTTACATAACATTTCAACCACTCTGGAAATTCTTCATCTTTCAAGACAGCAAGTTCGGCATCTGTCTTATAAGAATAGTAATCATGTGCGAGAGACATGTAGATCCTGTAACATAACAGTCGTTAGTAGATGAAGGCAAATAATTCCATAAATTTAGTATAATAACTGATATACCTTTCGTACTCCAAAATTTCATCACAGTTTCTGAGGATATACGTATGCAAATGTGTGACCTCTTGTGGTGATAGTTTGCGTTTCTTTCCTTTTCCACTTGCTCGACCAACTTGGGCAAACAACTCAGGAACAACCACGGGATAGACTGCTTTCTCACCTCTATCATCATGTTGGGCAGGACGTCTCGCCTTAGTACGAACTTCCGATGGAAAGTAATATTCGGCAAAGTGTGAAACTTCCTCGTTTAGGCTTTGTGCGACAATAGATCTATCAACCTTGATCAAATTTTTAATCTTTTTCTTCAGGTGGAACATGTAACGCTCGAACGGATACATCCATCGGTATTGAACAGGGCCTCCTAAGGCTGCTTCTCGTGGGAGGTGAATAGGAAGATGTTCCATAACGTCAAAAAAATACGGTGGAAATATCTTCTCAAGATTACAAAGGAGGACCGGGATATTGGCCTCCAAGTTACGTATCCCGTGGACGGTAAGCGTTCTTGAACATAAATCTTGGAAGAATGCACCAACTCCTATAAACGAAAATTAAACAAGTTAGTACATATATAGTAATATTATGGTAGTAAGAAACTAATGGGAGTAAGAAATATACCTCCAATTGCTTTGTGGATAGGTTCTGGAAGAAGATATGCAAATACAAATGGAAGAAGACGCTGCATCACGACATGACAATCATGACTCTTCATTCTTATAAACTTCCCCTCCGTCGAATCCACGTAATTACGTAGATTAGATGCGTAGCCGTTTGGAAATTTTACAATTTTTTTGAACCATTCAAAAAATACTTCTTTCTGCCCAGCGTCTAACCGCTACGCATGCATCGGCAATCTACCATTAGCCGAAACATGAAGAGATGGCCTCGAACAAATTAATGGTAAGTCGAATCTAGACTTCTAGTTGTCTTTGGTCTTTCCTGGGACGTTTAATATGGTGTTCATGATATTTTCAAAGAAATTCTTTTCAACATGCATGACATCTGCATTATGCCGCAATAGAGGGTATTTCCAGTAAGGCAAATCCCAGAAAATACTTTTCTTGTGCCAATTGTGATATTCCCCACAACCGTCGACGGGTGATGGTCATTACCCCCACATTCAGGAGTTCGCTCTGCACCAAAATCACGTAACTGTTCCAATATGCTGCGATCATCTATCTCAGGAGGTGGACCATATAACACTTGTAAATTCTTCTTGAAATGTCTTTTTGACCGACGATATGGATGATTTGCAGGTAAAAAACACCTATGACAATCAAACCATGAAGTCTTCCTTCCGTGCTGCAATTGGAATGCTATAGTATTGTCTTGGCAATAAGGACAAGCCAATCTTCCATGCGTTGTCCATCCAGATAACATACTGTATGCTGGAAAATCGCTTATGGTTCACATAAGAACCGCACGCATGTTGAATTTCTGCTGGACTAAAACATCAAATGCCTCAACACCATGCTCCCACAACATATGCAACTCACAGATCAATGGTTGGAGGAATATATCGAGTGACCGTCTTGGATAATCTGGCCCGGGAACTAGAATTGAGAGAAACAGGAACTCTCACCGCATGCACATAGATGGAGGCAAATTGTAAGGTGTTACGATGACCGGCCACAATGAATATTGTCTTCCATGCTTTCCAAAGGGGTTGAAACCATCAGTGGATAAGCCTATGTATACATTCTGTGGTTCATATGCAAAATTCGGATATACGGATTGAAAGTGTTTCCACGCTTCTGCGTCAGAAGGATGCGTGATATCTCCATCTTGACTATGCTCTGCATGCCATCTCATAGCCTTAGCTGTGCGGTCTGATTCGTACAACCTCTTCAACCACTTCGTTAAAGGTAAATACCACATCCATTTGAATGGAATCTTTACCCTGCCACTTGTGTCCTGGAACCGTGGTTTCTGGCAAAATTTACATTTATTTCGGTTCTCGTCTTCTCTCTAGTATATCATACAGTTGTCGATGCACACATCTATAACCTGGTAGGGCAAACCAAGACCGGCAACAAGTTTTTGGACCTCCGGGGGCCAGATTATCTCCGGGGGCCAGATTATCTTCTGGCAAAACATCTTTCACAAACTCGGCGAATGCATCAACACATTCTTCGGACAAATTATAATCAGTCTTCAGGTTCATCATCCTACTAGCAGAAGATAGCGGTGAATGAACTTCCCTACAACTGTTGTATAGTAGTTGCTTTGATGCGTCTAACATATCGAGAAACCTTCGAGATTCTAAATTAGGTTCTTCAACCCTATCACCCTCATACCCACCCGACTGCAAATTCTCTCTAAACGCATCGTTAACCATCGCAACCGTACTTACCCCAACATCTACTTCCGGTGTAGGTTCCCCTACGCTATCCGGAAAATAAGGTTCATTACTACTAGTACTACCATATTCATAATTGCTTTCTCCATGTAAAACCAAACCTTATATCCCAGCTTAAAACCATATCTATATAAGTGAGTCCAAACATTATGAACCGCAACACTAATTCTATTACAGCAATTAGAACAAGGACATTTGATATCCTGACATTTTTTGGCTGCATCTACATTATTGGGTAAATTCATGAACTCGCATATACCTTGAGCGTACTCGTTCCTTAATAAGTCCGGGCCCACATCCATCATTGGCTCGTCCATCCATGCCCGAAAATATGAACTCACCTTTATAATTTTTTTTCGAAGTTTATGAATTTTTGTTCTGATGGAATGAAGAATTGTGCAAACTTATATATGTACATCGGAAACCGTCGGAAATCCATCAATACCTCCGACATAACACCCCACCAATCCCATCGGCCACCGCAGACGATATGGTAACCACTCAAACTTTGCCGACATCGGACACCGTCGGAATTCCGTCGGATACCCGTCACTAATTCCGATGGATTTTGTCCGTCAGAAAGACGTCCGTACACGGTGACCAATCAAACTTTGCCGACATCAGAAAGTTGGAAGTCCGTCGGTAATCCGTCGCAATGCCGTCGGAAATTAACGACAGATCATTGCCGTCTGTATTCCATCGGTAATTTCTGACTGTTTCCCAACGGAAACCTGACAGTGTGGCTTTCCGTCGGAATAATTTGACGAACTTCCGACGGATTCATTTTGGTCGGTAGAACGTCGGTAATTCGTCGAAATTGGCTGACAGAATTTCGACGGACCAAAAATTCCGTCGGAATAGTTAATGTTTTCTTGTAGTGATGTATCTCATATACTAACAGGTTATTCTCTTCTCTGTTGGAATAGATTTGTTTTCTATACAAGAAAAATGAATCTCAAGTAAAAAGGAAAATCAAAGAAAAGGGAAAAACAAGCAAGAAAGGAACTTAAGCTAAAAGGAAATCAAGAAGATGCAAATTTTTTTACTAGAAAGAAGTAATTTACTATTATTGTTTAGAGTCCTAACCCTATAAATAGAGGTCTAGACTTAAGGTTTAATGTATCAAAAATCACAAAGATCACAAAGATCATCACAAAGAAAAAGAGAAAAAAAAAATTAATAAAAAGAGAGGTTTAAGAAAATTAATTTTTTCATAGAGTGAATTCCAACATTCTCGAGGATGCTGTCCACGGTAAAGCTTCCATCTTCGAGTGTATAAATGCGACAAACACCATTGTTGACATCGAGGAGCACTGTAGCATCCACACACTAATCCACTCTAACATATTGTGATAAGAGTTGTGATATGGCGTATCCTAATCGAACTAAAAGGATGAACAAAAGTATGAGATTTTGGGGAAAATATGAACGGAAATTAAGAAAATTTGCTGTTGATAGTAAACCAATTTTTCACTTCATTAGAGCATCTCCAAGAGATACCTTATAACTTCAAATATAAGAGCATGTATAATGAATCTTTTTTTCCAGTTTTAGACACATGTCTCCATTATACATGCCCTAAGGTTCTATGCTCTCCAAGAGATATTTTAAACTCTAAAATATAATGTATCAAATAATGTGATACTTTATATATTGAGGTTTTTGTAACACCCCTATCCCAAGCCCCAAAAATCAATTGGATTTAACCCGGTCCATTAAGCAAAGTAGGCTCGGTTTATCTTTAAAAGGCCAAAAAAAGAGTAAAAATCTATTAAAGTGAGTTAAAGGAGATAAGCCGCGGATGTGTTATCTTAAGTCCAGAAAAAAGCCTGAAAGGAAAAGCCCATGAGGAGGAAACCCTGGGTTCTTGCAACTATTCTATATAAATGGAAGGAAGAGACCTTAAAGATTTAGAGAGAAACTTTCGGTGAATCCCTGCCAATATTGGGAGAGAGCCAACCGTCGCAGCCACCGTGTGAGAGAAGTCGTCGTCGTCGCCTGAAAAGGAGAAGATGACAGTTCTGACCTGTTTCAGTGGAGAAGATAAACAGACGAGCAAACCAGATTATGTTCGAGTAAAACTTTGTGGTTAAGTACTTCACTCTCTGATCTAGTTATAGGAAAAACAATTTCTTCATTCGGATATGTGGTTTACGAGTTATGTTTGTTTTCCCGAGACCTATCTATTCAGATCCGATCAGTGACCAGTCCTCTTGAGAAGTGTTTTGCTGACGATCCAAAATTATCCAAAAGAGTATCTACATATCAGTGGAAAAGTCTTTGTGTCTAGTTTCTAGAACCGTTTGCTGATTTAGAATCCAATATTCGTAGCTCCGTCTGTCGCGTTTCCAGTGTTGTGTTTTCAAGGTAACTTTCAAACCCTGATGGTTTGGTTTGGGTAAACCGACTGGTTCAGTTCGGGTTAACCGGTTGGTTCGGTTTAGGAAACCCAATTTTTCTAAAGTAGGAAGTTTCCAGAAATGAAAACTTTCCGAAGAAGGAAAGTTTCCCGAATTAGAAAGTTTCCTGAAATGGAAAAGTTAGTCGGAACGTAACTCCATTTCGTGTTTGTGCATATTCATAGCTGCTCTTCCGTTCATAGCTGCTCTTCCGTTCATAGGTGGTTAGGTAGTGATTTGTGGATACATAACATTCATAAACCTTCTTGTATATGCTTATATTAGGTTGAAGAGTAGCTATATAATGTGATGGTTTGTTTGACAGCTAGTTTGTTAGAGAAACGATTGGTATGACTGATGTTATGCTTTACATGATTGCGTGCTATGTTAAGTTGACGTGTCACAAGTTAGGCATACGAACAAGGTGTCGTATGACTTGTAGTATATAATATATATCTATTGGATGTCTGATTCAACGCTATGTATTGGGTGTCTAATCCAACGCTATTGCTATTGGGTGTCTGATCCCACGCTTATATATTGTTATGTGCTATGCGAGTACGCTATTGGTCAAGTAGCTCTGCTAGTGTTGCTCGTATGAGTTGTTTATGTTAGACTATCATATATCTATTTCTAGACTTGGTATGCGTATATACCGGTTCGTTTGTGTGTGATATGTGTCATGTGGACAGGGATGACCCTCCCTCACTGAGTAACTTGTTACTCACCCCTCATTATCCTTTTTCTCAGGTAATAAGTAGGAGCTTGGACTTGGAGCCGGTGGGATGCTTATATGGGGAATGTCACGTTTTCGCTTTATTTCAGACTTCAGTGTTTTTAATATGCGACTTTGAATTCCATTGGTTCCGATTTATTACTTCTGTATGACTATTCGTTTACCGCATTTAAAAAAGACATTTCAGGCTTATTCGATTATTTAAACGTGCATTTATAGTTTGCCTAGTAATATTCCTACTCTGGCCTGGTGACCCAGGATAGGGATGTAACAGTTTCACTATTCAATATCATTTTTTTATTTGCATTTGAGACCCTACAATTATATAGATCAGAAATAATTTGATTATATATATATATATATATAATCATTTTGGTTCTTATTGGAAGAAAGTGTTATTTCATGATATAATGATAGTGTGCATTGTAATACATATCATGATGATTTAGGATCACCGTGATATCAACACATCGATTAGAGATGCAAAAACACCGTGAGAGACAACAATTAAATTGACAACAAATGAAAATATCCGCTTTCAACACCTTTTAGCTAGTAATCAACATATTAAAAATAAGGAATCTCATTTATCACTTCGAAATGGTTTGGTTGGGTATGGGAGCATTACGGAAATAACTTTGTTGAATAATTTGGTATTTTCAATGTAATTTATGATTTAGTTTGTTTATTTTTATTATTTATTTAAATGTAATTTTATATTGTAATATAGCATATTATTGATTAATATTGATTGTATGTTTTATAGTTATTTATAAAGTTTTAGGATATTAACGAATTATATGAATTATAATCAATAGTTAAAGATTATAATGAAAGCAACATTTTTAAAAAGTTCAATAGAAATTAGAGAGAAACAATTACCTTATTTATAATGTTTCCCATACCTCATATATATAGAGTATCTCTTCGAGATTATCTTATAATCTGATAATCGTTTACAAAGAACAAACAATCCTATATAGAGGATAAAACGATCATGTTAAAAAACGTAATTATATTACATATTAAAACAACTCCTATCCTAAGCCCAAACCTACTTATAAGTAGTACCGGGTTGTATCAGAGACCCTAGTTATTCCGATATGGTCTAAGTAGGACCGATATGGAAAATACTTTACATAGAACTAGAAGAAGAAAAGGGGAAGAACACATCTCTGGTGGTTTCACTATTCAATACCTTCTAATTTAAGGTATAACTCAACATTGGTCATGGCCAAGCACTGTCTCCATCTGCACACCCACATCTCTTAACCGGAGATAAAATTCTCCTGCCGCTTTTAGCAGCTTGACGCTTGCCCACCGTCCAACACCGGAGCTGATCAGCGTTTTTCATCGCCACCTTCATCTCCGACTTCAAAACCTCCATCGCCTCCTCCATGTTCGACTGCTCTACATCGGAAAATCCTACAACTCCAATACGCCTCGTTGGAACCATAAGCGGCGGGTCCGCCACGCTCTGCTAAAGTAGCGCAAACCGTCCCATCAAAGCTCTCTCTTTCCTTTTATTCTCCAACCGGATGCTCTCCAGCTGATTTTCCTGGTCCCTCGTGAGGTCGTTTATAGAGTTGGTGATGAGTTTGAAAACAATACCTGGCTTGAAACCTCCGATCCAAAAGATGAGTTTCTCGTATGAGCTAAGCCATGGCGGGGAGAAGAAATTGTATATATCGTCTCCAGCCATGGATATGGCGGCTGATTTCTCGTTGTAGTATTGGAGACAGTGAGAGAGAAAAAAATTCACTAGAGATTTTTCTTCTTCTTGAGTTATACTGGTGGTTTCATCAGTAAGGTGCAAGGTGTTGGACGAATAGCCTGTGACGGACAAGCCAGCGGTTGAAGAAGTTCGTGAAGGTTTTAGAGCTGGTCATGATTGGCATGACTCATGATGTATATAGGCGAGGTATGCATGTGTTCACTATTTATATATGATAATGACAGCATGTAGTTTTTGTTTTTGCTAAAATTTGATGGTTGAAAATTGGTGAAGTGTTTCTTATTACACGACACCATGTAGTTAGATAAAAGTTGTAACTTACCAAAACAACAAAATAAATGTTCTTATCTTTTCACAAATCCATTTCAGTCTAAAAAGTAGTATCTTTTCGAAAAACAATGTGGAATCTCTCTAACAATTTTTTTTTTGCTAAGAAAACAAATTAGGGTCACAAGGTAGCTTTCTCTAAGGGCATGTTCATTGGAGATCTTATGGTGTTTTATGAAGTGTTCTTAAAATATAAAATTATTAAAATTTGAGTAAAAGGAAGAAAGAGAGTGTTTTTGTGGGGTATATTGAAATATAAAATTAATAAAAATTGAGTAGATGATGATGAATTGTTCTTAAAGAGGAGAGAGAGTGTCTAAAATTAGACACTTTTGGAGAGTGTTCTTAATTAAAGTTGAGTAAAATGATAAAAGAGAAGGTATAAAGTTGAGTAAAAGGATGAAAGAGAAGGTATAAAGTTGAGTAAAAAGAAGAGAGAGTGTGTGTTTTAATAATTTTATATTATAAGAACACTTCTTAAGACACGACGGTGTCACCAATGAACATGACCTAACAAATATTTCTCTTAACCATGCGTTGAACGGATTAAGACTAATACTTACTAACAAAAAAAACACTAGTAAGTTAAAAATAATAATAATATCAACATGAACTATAATTGGTGAAGAAGCTAAATTATATTAGTTCTTAATTCTTTTAATGGATTTTCTGGTTTTGGGATGGTTATTTTTACTTCAAGACTATTGTTCATCAATATGATGTAGGCTAATATGATATAGTTACTATATAACTGATTATAATTTTAATATATAGAATTAAAAAGTAAATTTTTTTTTTCAACCAAACATATAAATAAGAAGATGCCTCCTGGATCAGTTGTCTAAGTCGGAGGAGAAGAGTACAAATGAAAATGCAATAGCATGAGAGCGCGCAGAGCGGGCTAGACAATCCGCCTGGAGGTTGTTCGCACGCGCAATCTTCGATACAGTGAAATGGGTAGGTGAGCTGTCAAACTCTAAATCCTACTGAAAGAAACGAAAAATCTGGCCAATCGTCTGGATGTTTTATAATATCGACTAGGTCAGAGCTGTCAGTCTCATAGCACTCCAGTCCTCGCTCCTACAAACAAGATATCGCCCAAAGAAGAGTCTCCATTTCTGAATGGAGTGGTGATCTTCGCTGGAGCAAACCTCGCGCTCCTAATAGCACATAATTACCGTCGACTCTCGGATCAGTTTTCTTCCTGGAACCATCCACTCGGCATCTACGTTGAATAGATGTAATGTCGACAATTGGAGTAATGACCTCCATATCCGTTACCCTTATATCCTTAGACTGAGCAGCCATTCATCCCCAATATTCCTTATCTACCGTGTTAATTATGTCCTCTGATTCGGGTTCCACTCCTTGAAAACATTTTTTATTCCTGGACTTCCAAATATATCATAATATCCAGGGAAACATATTTTGGCCACACTTAATGATATCCCTCTCTTTTAGCCTCCAAAAAGATGGTCCGTATTAGCATAGATAGATGACATTTGCAGATTGGTCCTTTCCTGAGGGGATAGGAATAAAGCCCAAATATGTCTAGCTATGGTGCATTCAAAAAAGGCAAGGTTAACTGTTTCCTCTTCTAGTCCACACCGCATATACACTGTAGGACAATTAATTCCTCTTTTGTTAATATGATTTTATTCAAATATGAAATTAAAATATGTAATATTTGTTTAGGTATAAAATATAAGTATATGGAAATGAAGGGATCACTTCGTAAATAAAAAAGTTTTACTCTAAAAATAGAGGAATGAATAGTGTTACTCCAAATATAGAGATATACTTCATTTCTCTATTTTTAAAGTGAGTTATAGAGTACCACTGAAGATAGTTTTACTCTAAAAATAGAGTTTAGAGAAAAATAGAATACTATTGAAGATGCTCTAAAGCAGAACGGACTGCAACTACTAGTATGTACTAGTAGTCAACTATTATATATAGGACAATAAAAATGAGGCGTTTTTATAAACTATGTTCATAAAAAACAAACCAAGTCTGACGATCTTAAGAAAATAGAGTAGGTGGAGAAGAATCAGAAACGCATATTCTTTTCTTCTTCCGGAATGCAAACGTTCTTTTTATATAAAACTTTACACTTGTGAGTTTTTTCATGTAGAAAACAACAAATAATAATTCATACAAGCGCATGCACTCGTAGTCATTAAGAAACAAAAGACACTGAATGTACAGTGAACTTGGAAACATTGTATGTAAAATAATCAAACACATCAAGTTAAAATGATTTTTATAAATCATATTGTCATTCAAACAACTCTTTTAATGAATGAATTGCTAAAACAAACTCATATAAGCCGATGATGAAAATAAACTATCTCAAAATCAGCTACATAAACAAATGAAAGTCCAAACGCTTCAAAGCTAAGGTTCTGCTATTCTCAGAATTTTGATATAATGAGAATTTGGACTTCCCTAATTATGTTTTTAATGAGGTTTTAGAGTCTTTTGAGTTGTCTTTAGTCTTTATTTAGGTCCATACATGAGGATTTGGAGCTACACGCGTTCGGAACGAAGATTCAAGCAAATGGGCGAAAATCGGTGATATGAAGGCCCTGGACCGACCAGTCCAGTGGTTGGACCGACCGGTCCCTTTTTGCACGTGAAGACCGAGACCGATCAAACGATTCATGGACCGACCGGTCTGTTAGGTCGGTCTACCCACTGGACAACTCAGACCGACCGATCCACCATCAGACCGACCGGTCCAGGCGAGACGAAGAAACCTGATTCTGAAGAGGACCGACCGGTCCATCAAACGGACCGACCGGTCTGTTTCCCTGATTTTATGGGATTTTCCTTTTTCTGCGTTTTATCATATAAAAACCCTATTTCTTTTAGACTAAAAAGATTATCACTTTTTCTAGCACGTTTTTACTAAGACTTTAGAGAGCTTTTCGCAATTGTAAGCAAGGGAGAAGAGATCTACTACTTTCCTGAGAAGATTTCTGAACCCTATTGATTTCTTTTATATTATTATGCATTCTTCATCTTTTGCTATTGCTTTTCTTTCAATTATGTCTGAGTAGATCTTGAGTTAGGTTTTAGGGTTTCGATGGATTTCACACAATAAATCAGACACAAATAGGTTGTTTAATCTTTATCATCTTCATCACTGTTAGGCATAAAGCTAGGATTGAACTGATCACTTAATCCTAGATCTTAAGTTGATTTACATTCCAAAAGCCTGTGAATCACTGGAACTACTGTTGATGAACAATTAGGTTCTAGTCTCGAAAGTGAATTAGAAACTGATTGTGAACAAATCAAAACATAAACTGTACTGCTTGCCTAGGATAGCCGAGACCATGCGAAAGTATAGGTTCTTGGATCTCTAGGGATAATAATTATTATCATGAAAGTGGAATAATTTATAAACTGTGTTTTGAGTTCTAGATGCATGCATATCTGAATCTGAATAGTTGTCTGGTTTGTTAAAGTGATTTCCTGAGATTCTCTAAAGCCTAGCATTTTTATTAATCGGAATTAAAACCGTTTTCATTTGCAATCTTGTCTTTTATTTTTAACATCACCATCAACTCTTGTTTCCTGCTTAGTTTAATTCAATTTTCTATAATAAGTTGTGTAAGTGAATTTGGTCCTCGAGGATTCGATCCCTAAATAACTACTTCGTTTGCTGTGCACTTGCAGTAAAATATAGGGTTAAAACTCTGTGTATCAAGTTTTTGGCGCCGTTGCCGGGGACCATATTACGTTTGCCATCTTATTTGAATTGCGAATTTCATCTAAGTATTTTCTAATTTAGTTTTTCTTTTTGTTTTTTTTTGTCTTTGCTTGTGTTTCCAGGTGTATGCAGAGGAGAAGTAATCGCACTGAACCTCTACTTTCGTACACTAACGAAGAACTAGCAAGACTTGAAAGGACCAACAGAGCTCAGAGGAATCTTCAATCAGCCATGGAGGACGAAAACCCAGCTGGTAACAATGATCTTCAGACAGTTCTGTTCGACCAGATAGAGCAGATTCGTGCTGCAAATTCTGCGCAAGCGCTCGCGGCTCAACAGCAAATGCAGCAGATGCAGCAGGAGTTTGCTAGGCTCTTGGCACAACAGGTGCCACCACAGGGACAGAATGCTCCACCACACAGAGGAATTGAAGAAGGGGAGAATGTCCATCAGTACTATCAGAATAGATCAGCTATTGGGGTGCCTGAGATTCAGAGGAACGATTTCGAGATTAAGGCGCAACTGATCAATCTGGTGGAGAGACATGTTTTCCATGGGTTATCCTCTGAAAACCCCATGGATCACATAGAGAGTTTTGAAGAGGTCTGCGAGACGACCAAGGCTAATGGGGTACCATCTGACTACCTCAAATGCAAGCTGTTCAAGCATTCCCTTGCTGATAAAGATCTAAGGTGGCTGAAATCACTTCCTCCGAACTCTCTGAATGGCTGGACAGAAGCTAGAGCTGCTTTCTTGGACTACTTCTACACAAAGACCAAGACAGCCCAGCTCAGGAGCAGAATCACTAATTTCATGCAGAAAGGCGGAGAGTTGTTTGCTGAGGCCTGGGACAGATTTAAGGAGTACCGCAAAGA
Source organism: Draba incana (assembly GCA_963576765.1). Taxonomy (NCBI): domain Eukaryota; kingdom Viridiplantae; phylum Streptophyta; class Magnoliopsida; order Brassicales; family Brassicaceae; genus Draba; species Draba incana. The sequence goes on from OY755209.1 coordinate 31,083,073, forward strand.
GTGTCCCCACCATGGATTTACAGAGAACCAGATGCTCAGGACCTTCTACGATGGAGTCAACAGAGATTACAAGACCAGCCTCAACGCTTCAAGTAATGGTGACTTCGGGACTCAGAGCTTGGAAGGAGCATACAGGTTAATTGAGAACATGGCTCAGAGCTCCAGCAATGAGTGTCCCGAGTATGATCGGTCTAAGAGAGTCTGCAGTGTTGAGGCACCATCTGCATCAGAAATAGCAGAGCTGACAGCTGCTAAACTCAGGGATTTGATGCAGGCCAGCCAACAGGGAAATAACTTGGTTGGAGACGCTTCTGATGCGATCTGTTATTCGGAGGATGCTGCTTTAGTTTCAGATGATGCTCAGGAGGTTAACTATGTGAATGGTCAAGGGACTGGGCAGAACAGAGGTTTCAACAGCAATTACCGCAGCCATCCCAACCTTTCCTACAGGAGCACCAATGTTGCAAACCCCCAGGATCAGGTTTACCCTCAGCAAGCTCCAGCCCCAGCTCAGAAACCTTTCATCAATTCATCAGGAACAGCTCCACTGGCTCAGGGGTATACATGCTACAATGCAGGATATCAGAAGCAATATGGACAAGGATCAGGCTCTGGATACCAGAATTAGAATCAGTTCCAACTGAGACAACAAGCTCCTCCTCCTCCACCTCCAGCTGCAAGCCCCAATGACGAGTTGAAAGCCATGATGCAGCTCATGTTAGCTAATCAGCAAAAGGTTTCCACGGATGTTACCAACATTTATGGGCGTCTAGATGCTGTGCAAACTCACCTGAAGATGCTTGATACTCAGGTAGCTCAGAATGCAGAAGCTGTTAAGAGGCAGCAAGGGACCCTTCCAGCAAAAGGGGAGCAAAATCCTAAGAGAGATTGTCATGCCATCTCTGAAATGGACGTTCAAGCTATCACTACTAGGAGTGGTTAGGTTCTTGAGCCAGTCCTCAGAGCAGTGAAGGGAAGGACAGTTTCTGCAGGAGATTCAGACGCGTCGAAAGGTCCACTGGACGATGGACCGACCGGTCCCCCTATCAGACCGGTCGGTCTGGACGATCGTACTCAGGGACCGACCGGTCCTCTTACCAGACCGGTCGGTCCGGTCAACAGTGCACCGAAAAGCTCGTTTGTTCCTAAGGCTCCTTATCCGGTTTAACCTAAGAGATCTCAGAAAGACCTGGAAGAAGCAAAGTGCAGAGAGATGGTTAAGGATTTGACGGTAAAGATCCCTTTAGTGGACGCAATCCATCTGTGCCCTTCGCTTAAGCGTTACTTCAAGAAGATCTTGACATCAAATGTAACCGAGGAAGAGGATTATGTCAGAGTAACTAAGGAGTGCAGCGCGGTGTTGCAGAACAAGACAATCAAGAAGCTTGGAGATCTGGGTCATTTTGTGTTGTCAGTTCAGATCAACTCTACCATCTTTGCCTGCTCCCTATGCGACTTGGGCTCAAGCGTCAATCTCATGCCGTATTCTGTCGCCAAACGACTGGGTTTTAAGGACTTTAGTCCGACTAAAATCTCCTTAATCTTTGCTGATCGTTCTGTTAAACTTCCTGTAGGTGTTTTAGAAGACTTACAACTGAAAATTGGCGATGTTTTTGTCCCTGCAGACTTTGTGGTGCTGGAACTGGACGAGGAGCCAAGAGATCCTCTCATTCTTGGAAGGCCATTTCTTTGCACAGCTGGTGCAATGATAGATGTCAAGCGAGGACGCATTAATCTCCAGCTGGGAGACATTGAAATGCAATTTGAGATGGATAAGCTGCTGAAGAGACCCATGATAAATGGTCAAGCCTTTTCCATCAATGATCCAGAAGACATCGCCGACCAAGCTACGGAGGAGATCTTGATAGATGATCCACTGGAGATTGCTTTAACCAAAGCCAAGACGGAGGATGGATTTCTGAATGATGAGGCTAATGAGCTTGTGAAGAAGCTGGACCAAAGCGCCACATTTACAAAGTTGGTGGCTTCTCTAGACATCAAAGCCGACATGCCAGAGCCATCAGAGACTCCAAACCCCCCAGGTAAGTCCACCACTCACACTGATAATCCATGGAGCGAGCTGAAAGCTCCTAAGGTGGAACTTAAAACCCTCCCAGCTGGGTTGAGGTACGCTTTTCTTGGCCCAAACTCTACATATCCTGTCATCATCAATGCTGAATTGAATAATGCTGAAACTGCTTTGCTGTTGTGTGAACTTAGAAAATATCGTAAGGCATTAGGATATTCAATTGATGACATTACTAGAATTTCACCTAACTTGTGCATGCATAGAATCCATTTAGAAGATGAATCCAAGGCTTCTATAGAACATCAGAGGAGGTTAAACCCGAATCTAAAAGATGTTGTTAAGAAAGAGATAATGAAATTGTTAGAAGCTGGAATCATATATGCTATTTCTGATAGTACATGGGTTAGTCCTGTGCATGTAGTTCCTAAGAAAGGTGGAGTTACTGTAGTGAAAAATGATAGGAATGAATTGATTCCCACTAGAACCGTAACTGGCCATAGAATGTGCATTGATTACAGAAAGTTGAATGCTGCAACTAGGAAAGATCATTTCCCGTTGCCTTTTATTGATCAAATGCTTGAAAGACTTGCTAATCACCCTTATTATTGTTTCTTAGATGGGTATTCAGGCTTTTTCCAGATTCCCATCCACCCAGATGATCAGGAAAAGACAACATTCACATGTCCATATGGCACTTATGCATATCGCAGAATGCCATTTGGCTTGTGTAATGCCCCAGCCACGTTCCAGAGATGCATGATGTCCATCTTCACTGACCTCATTGAAGACATCATGGAGGTATTTATGGACGATTTTTCAGTTTATGGCTCATCTTTTTCTGTTTGTTTGGCGAATCTATGCAGAGTTTTGCAACGATGCGAGGAGAAACATTTAGTGCTCAATTGGGAGAAATGCCATTTTATGGTCAGAAATGGGATAGTACTGGGACACAAGATTTCTCAGAATGGGATTGAGGTGGATAAGGCAAAAATAGAGGTCATGGCTAGTCTGCAGCCACCCAACTCAGTTAAAGGAGTGCGCAGTTTTCTTGGACATGCCGGGTTCTACAAGCGGTTTATCAAGGATTTTTCCAAGATAGCAAGACCTTTGATTCGGCTGCTCTGCAAGGACGTGAAATTTGACTTCGATGGTCCTTGTCTTGAGGCTTTCCACACCATCAAAGGAGCTCTTATGACTGCACCAATTGTCCAACCGCCTGATTGGGATCTTCCCTTTGAGATCATGACTGATGCAAGCGATTATGCAGTGGGAGCTGTTTTGGGACAGCGAAAGGACAAGAAGCTACACGTGATTTACTACGCTAGCAGGACCCTTGACGACGCACAATGCAGGTACGCCACTACTGAGAAGGAGCTACTTGCTATTGTGTTTGCTTTCGAGAAGTTCAAGTCATACTTGGTGGGTTCTAAGGTAGTAGTTCACACGGATCACGCTGCTCTGAGGTATCTCCTTACCAAGAAAGATGCTAAGCCAAGACTACTTCGCTGGATTCTCTTGCTGCAAGAGTATGATCTAGAGATTCGCGACAAGAAGAGAATTGAGAATGGAGTAGCAGATCATTTATCTAGACTGCGAATTGAAGAGCAAGTCCCACTCGATGCTGGACTCCCTGAGGAACAAGTTTATTCGGTTAGCATTGGGACTTCATATGAGTTTGCTGCTGCCATTCAGTCCACACGCCCCCCTGAGAGACCCTGGTTGCCGATTATGCCAATTACTTGGCTGTGGGACAAGAACCAAAAGACTTCATCAAGTACAAGAAGAAGAAGTTCCTCAGAGATGTGAGGAGATACTTCTGGGACGAACCGTACCTCTACAAGCAGTGCTCAGATGGTATCTTTCGGAGGTGCATTTCAGAGCAGGAAATTCCAGGTATACTCTTTCACTGTCACAGTTCCAGTTATGCAGGACACTTTGCAACTTTTAAAACTGTTTCGAAGGTATTGCAGGCAGGCTTTTGGTGGCCTACCCTGTTTAAAGACACTAATGAGTTTGTTTCTAAGTGTGATTCATGCCAGAGACAGGGAAACATTAGCAAACGGAACGAAATGCCTCAGAATTTCATCTTGGAAGTGGAAGTGTTCGATGTATGGGGAATTGACTTCATGGGACCATTCCCTTCTTCATATAGGAACAAGTATATCTTGGTGGCTGTAGATTACGTATCAAAGTGGGTTGAGGCGCTGGCTTCCCCAACAAATGACGCCAGGGTGGTCCTGAAGATGTTCAAGTCAATCATCTTCCCAAGATTTGGTGTTCCGCGAGTAGTGATCAGCGATGGAGGCTCTCACTTCATCAATAAGGTGCTTGCAAATATTTTGAGTAAAAATGGAGTTAGACACAAGGTCGCGACACCTTATCATCCACAGACGAGTGGCCAAGTGGAGATTTCCAACAGAGAGATCAAGAGCATTTTGCAGAAGACGGTGAACACGACTAGGAAGGATTGGTCGATGAAGCTTGATGATGCTCTATAGGCTTATCGCACTGCGTACAAGACACCGCTGGGAACCACTCCATTCCATTTGGTGTATGGCAAGGCTTGCCATCTCCCAGTGGAGTTGGAATACAAGGTGGTGTGGGCGATCAAGTAGCTGAACTATGACATCAAGTCATCTCTGAACGGAGAACCATCCAGCTGCACGAGTTGGAAGAGATAAGGCACATGGCCTATGAGAATTCTAGAATCTACAAGGAACGGACCAAGGCATACCATGACAAGCGAATCATCTCCAGGGACTTCGCTTCGAATGACCAGGTTCTGCTGTTCAACTCTCGCTTGAAATTGTTCCCTGGAAAGCTCCGTTCGAGGTGGTCTGGACCTTTCACCATCAAAGAGGTGAGATCTTACGGAGCAGTGGTGTTATTGGATCCAACTGGGAATGAGTTCGTCGTCAATGGTCAGCGCCTGAAGCCTTACCTCGCTGATACCACCATAGCAGAGGGTGCTGAGATCCCTCTTGCTGAGCCACCTAACGCCTAAGAGGCGCACACGTCAAGCTAACGACGTTAAACAAAGCGCTTAGTGGGGGGCAACCCACTTGTAAGTGTATATATATGTTCTTTCTTTCTCATTCTTTTTTCGGTTTTACCTTGGTTTTTGTTTTTCTTTTTGGTTTTTCCTTAGGGTTCTCGTCACAGAAGTTTGGAATCGGAACCAGGACTGGACGGGTCGGTCTCCCAGTAGACAGACCGGTCTGTTAGGTCGGTCTACCCACTGGAGACACTGGACCGGTCGGTCTCCCCGTAGACAGACCGGTCTGTTAGGTCGGTCTACCCACTGGAGACACTGGACCGGTCGGTCTAACTTCAGACCGGTCGGTCTCTTCCACGTCTCGATGCCGATCCTCCCACGTCCCGCGGATCGACCATCCACGATGCATCCCAGACCGACCGGTCCCTGTATCAGACCGGTCGGTCCAAGCCAGGTAAGTATCCTAACCGGTTTAATTTCATTGAATTTGAACCGAAATTATTTGAATTGAACCGGTTTTTCTAATTAAAAACCCCCAATTCTCTGAACCCACCGCTCTTTCACGATTAAAACTCAATCCCCTTATCTCTTTCAAGTGTTCTTGAGAGAAATTCCCAAAAACTTCTACAAACCGTAACTCCTTGCATTCTTAACCAAATTGAACGATTCTTGGCCCTAGCTTGCTTAGTTTTTCACCCTCTATCTAATTCTAGCCTCAATTTGGTCGATTTGCAAGGTATGGGTTTCGAATTTGGGTCTTAAAATTTTGGGTTTTTGGGTAGTTTTGATGAAATTCCGAATTTTGATCCTTGACTTTGATTTGGTTGTTTCTCACTTTGATTGGGTTTGGTATTGCAGCTATGGCTCGTACTACAGACCGTCGCTCCACCTCTTCGATTCCCGGAGACGAGGAACATGAACTTCAAACCAAACGCAAGCATGACAAACAAAGATGTCCTACAAGAGAAGAAAAAGGAAAAGGAATAGCTGGGTCTCGTCAACAAGAAGCACCGCGTAAACCGCGAAGTTCGCGTTCTATTCCTAGTGATCAATGGCCACGACCGGACGGTATTCCTTTCCCTAGAATTGACCTTCATCCTGCGATAGATAAGAAAGAGTTTGTTAAGGAATCGTCTTACGCGAACAAACGGAAAACGGATGGTTGGGTTCATTACAATAGTGTCTGCTATAATGGGTTGCTTAATGTGGAAATAGCGCCGACTAGGTTTCTATGTACTGATATGTTGGAGGAATTGGGTATTGAGTATTGAGGATGAGGTGCTTACTGTTTTATATCGTATAGGACTCGGGAAAATGGTGACGACAGAGTATCCCTTATATCCCGAGCTAGTAAGGCAGTTTCTGGCCTCTTGTGAGGTTTACTATCCGTCCAATGATCAAGGGAACGTTGAGAAAGGAATTTTGTCGTACAAGATACATGGCAAGTCATACGAGATTTCGATGAGCGAGTTGTGTAACATCTACGGCTTTGATGACAGTCATTCACGTCCTGAATTTCCTGGTAACAGGTTCTTTCGTCAGAGTCATGTTCTATGGGGCAATATAGCTATGGGTGATGCCACACCACGAGCCATGAAACTGACCCGTATCCGGAACCCCATTATCCGCATTGTCGCTAAAGCTCTGAGTTTTACTATGTTTTGCAAAGCGGATCCAGGAGCTTTGGGTCATGATGAGTTGCTCTTGTTACATTATGGGATGCCGGAGTTTATGCACGATATCTACTCTGATCCTCCTCGCGACCAGAACACGAATTTCGGAGCAGCGTTTGCGAATATCCTGACAGAGAGGAAGTTTAGAGCTTTCGAGGGACCTGGGAAGAAAGAGGTCTGTGGGAGTCTCCTAACCCCCATCTTTGCATTTCATGGGATTGATCTCGAGGACACTGAGGAGATCCTAGCACCTTCACTTTTCAACATGCGGCATTTGAGTACGTGTAGATGGATAGTTGGTGGCAAGTGACGTTATTCTGCTTTGGATGGTACTATGTTGTCTATTCGGTTACCTAGTGACCATGTACCTCTCACTTCCATCGCCAATGTGAGATTCTTGCCATCATCCTCAGCTCAGACTACAGAGCCAGTTCAGAACGCAGAGCCTCATGCACCTTTACAGCGCAGGAAGCGCCGCCATGTTACCCGAGCCACTGCCACTGCAGAGACTAGCAGTGGTACTGCTTCGCATGCGCAGAGTTACCAGCTCCAGCCTTATGAAGGCCAGTTCTGCCCTTCTCCGCTTCGCGATACATGGACCGAATCTGAGTACAGAGAGCACCAGCACAGGACTTCCCATAAGATTCACAACATGCTGGTTGCAATTTGGGGTGCCCTTTCTTGTTCGCATGGCACAAATGCAGTTAGTGGACCAGAGCTTTCTAGGAGTCGCATGCCTCCACCTTCTGGACCTTCTACAGAGGTGAGACACGATGATGCTGAGGATGCTGATGATGCTCCTGACAGCGATGAGACCATGGCTGATGATGGGTCTCCAACTTTCTGATGACGAGTTAGTTTTTTTTTTTTCTCTTTTTGCTTTCATTTTTTTTTATTATTCTCTTTCTTTTAATAGTCATTTCCCTTGGATTCATTCTCACACCGGGTCGGTGTGAAGTAAGTCTGGGGGGAGTACTATTGGTACTAATTATGTTTTCTGTTTTCTTATTTTATCTTTGGTTTTTCTTGAGTCGTTTTCAATTTTATTGAGTCAGTTTGTACTAAACCTTTTGTGATTTGCATGCGTTTCTAGGACCACATGATGTTTTCTAACCCCTCTAACAGTGACAAACCAATGCTAATGGGAAGATTAGAAACACCCTAGGCGGATCAATGTTACCTGAAGGCTCCCGTCTCCTTGAAAGCTAACGCTGACACTTTTTATGCTATTTTGTTTTTCTTAACAGAGGGAATTCGAAATCGCATAAGCAGTAACAACAACGTTAGGAGTCCTATCCATTTTCAAACACATTCCTCTTTTCAGGACTCCTAATGGCCAGGCTCATCTTTAGTCTGGTACCACACCATTACCCTAACCTTTTCTTTTAAACTCCATGCCTTATGTCCAAGATATTGACATGCACTCAAGCGTAAAAATTCCGGAGAGATAGTCCGGCCAGCTGACCATTCTAAAGACTCGGTACTACTTAAAAACCTTTTCTGCTTAGGATTTTTAATTTCTTTACTCATTTTTGTTCTGCATCATTTGTACTTAGGAAAGGTTAGAACTAATCCCCAGCTAAAAACAAAAAAAAAAAAAAAAAAAAAATAAAAAAATAAAAAAAAAAAATAAAAAAAATAAAAAAAAATAAAAAAATAATAAAAAAATAATAATAATAATAAAGCTGAAAGGGATTAGAATAAAACCTCAGGTTTTCCATGAATAATTATAAGCATGTTTATATTTCTAGTTCTTTGTATTAGTCCTTAAGCAGAAAGTTTTTGTCTAAATGAAATAGTCTTAAGTTTGCAAAGTTGTGCATCATCCTTGGACTTAGTTCTCTTGGGTTTTTGCGCCATGACTGCATTTGGCCGCGACAAGGTTAGCCTAAACACTCATCGCCACCACTAAACAACCCAAAAACCTTAACCCTTATGCGACGGACATTTTCCCTCTGGTAAGATTTATGAACTCTGGTATAAAAGTCGCTGAGACATAGGAACTTGAGTAGGGTGACATTGCTATGTATTTGGTAAAAGTACATGAAGTACCATCTTGGTTTTTGATCTGTCTATGAGGGTTGTTAGTATTACATCTGTGGGGTCTTAAAGGATTGCATTCATCTTGCGAAGGTTTGCTTTTGGTTTTATAACTTCCTTGAACTTGTTTCTAGTTTGTCTTCACTTGAGGACAAGCAAAGATCTAAGTCTGGGGGAGTTGATATAATGAGAATTTGGACTTCCCTAATTATGTTTTTAATGAGGTTTTAGAGTCTTTTGAGTTGTCTTTAGTCTTTATTTAGGTCCATACATGAGGATTTGGAGCTACACGCGTTCGGAACAAAGATTCAAGCAAATGGGCGAAAATCGGTGATATGAAGGCCCTGGACCGACCGGTCCAGTGGTTGGACCGACCGGTCCCTTTTTGCACGTGAAGACCGAGACCGATCAAACGATTCATGGACCGACCGGTCTGTTAGGTCGGTCTACCCACTGGACAACTCAGACCGACCGATCCACCATCAGACCGACCGGTCCAGGCGAGACGAAGAAACCTGATTCTGAAGAGGACCGACCGGTCCATCAAACGGACCGACCGGTCTGTTTCCCTGATTTTATGGGATTTTCCTTTTTCTGCGTTTTATCATATAAAAACCCTATTTCTTTTAGACTAAAAAGATTATCACTTTTTCTAGCACGTTTTTACTAAGACTTTAGAGAGCTTTTCGCAATTGTAAGCAAGGGAGAAGAGATCTACTACTTTCCTGAGAAGATTTCTGAACCCTATTGATTTCTTTTATATTATTATGCATTCTTCATCTTTTGCTATTGCTTTTCTTTCAATTATGTCTGAGTAGATCTTGAGTTAGGTTTTAGGGTTTCGATGGATTTCACACAATAAATCAGACACAAATAGGTTGTTTAATCTTTATCATCTTCATCACTGTTAGGCATAAAGCTAGGATTGAACTGATCACTTAATCCTAGATCTTAAGTTGATTTACATTCCAAAAGCCTGTGAATCACTGGAACTACTGTTGATGAACAATTAGGTTCTAGTCTCGAAAGTGAATTAGAAACTGATTGTGAACAAATCAAAACATAAACTGTACTGCTTGCCTAGGATAGCCGAGACCATGCGAAAGTATAGGTTCTTGGATCTCTAGGGATAATAATTATTATCATGAAAGTGGAATAATTTATAAACTGTGTTTTGAGTTCTAGATGCATGCATATCTGAATCTGAATAGTTGTCTGGTTTGTTAAAGTGATTTCCTGAGATTCTCTAAAGCCTAGCATTTTTATTAATCGGAATTAAAACCGTTTTCATTTGCAATCTTGTCTTTTATTTTTAACATCACCATCAACTCTTGTTTCCTGCTTAGTTTAATTCAATTTTCTATAATAAGTTGTGTAAGTGAATTTGGTCCTCGAGGATTCGATCCCTAAATAACTACTTCGTTTGCTGTGCACTTGCAGTAGAATATAGGGTTAAAACTCTGTGTATCAAATTTCAAGTTCCTTATCACTATTTATTGATACCAAACACTTCAACGCTAAGTTTTTGACAAAGTACCGATTGAATTTGCTTCCATGTTTTTTATCCTCTCTTTGCCATGGACTAATATCTTTAGGTAACTGAATTCGTTAACTCATGTTTTAACCTATTCATTCCATTTCATCTAATGAATATTTATAATTTAGCAACAACAAAAAACACGTAAGATTCCATATAAACAATCTAAGAATCGGAAAACGTTTCCTGTTAATATGGCGAAGACTATTTATATGGTTCTTTGAAATGAACATATATAAGCAACTTTTATTTTTAGTAAGAATTTTTTTTAGTTCCAATTTCATTTACAGTTCTCCTATGGAAAAATCCTATAAACGAGAATTCGAGAAGCGTAAACAACAAAATAAAAGTAGCGTCAACATGGGTTTCACAATTGTATATGCATGAATCCTCCCTTAAAGAGACTATGGAGTTTCTTGTTCATGACATGATTTGAGAAATATTGAGTTCTCTTGTTATTTTCATTTTATTTTTGTGTGGAGTTCTCCTGTTATTTTCATTCTTGGTCTTGACTACATGATGATTGCCAACGAGAATCTACGAGATATGTTTTCCAAGGTAAGTTCTCTATCTTCCCAGTTACCTTTTCCTCTAATATAAATTTTTGTTACAGTTAGAGGCAGAGGCGGATGCAAAGAGGTGACTATGGGTGCATGTGCACCCACTAATTATTTTATTTTTTGTTATTTGGTAAGGTAAATGAAAACATAATCACTAAACAATTAAGTTTTGTTAAGTTGTAAGCCAAAATCACCCACAAATTAATCAATTTATATTGTGCATCCACTTTAAATTTATTTCTAGATCCGCGCATGGTTAGAGGCATTGTGATTGTGAGAAGATGTGGTATGAATTCTAAGCCTACGTAGTACACGTACATTTGTTTGTACATTAGTGTTTACGGATTTTAATGTCAGCTTCATTATGTTCATGAGTTTATTCTTTTTTCTTTTTTTTTGTTAAAGAAGTTACTTTATTACCTCATTCAGTTACAATGATTGTCAAATATAATTTGAACTAGATTTGGACCCGCGTCAAACGCAGGATTATAAATTTTAATTAATTTATTTCTATATTTTGATTTACATAAAATACATAGGACCAATTAAGAAAATAATTTTATGAAATAATTTCAAATCATATCGTTAAATATTAAATAAATATTATATGCGACTTATTTAGTTTATTTATGGAAATAAATTTGGTACTTCGATTTGAGTGTAATGTTCAAAATATTTATATACACTCAAGTTAATAACTTTTACATGTATTTTGACAAAAATATTAATAAGTAATCAAAATTTAAATTTTATTTTAAGTTCATTGAGTTGGTTCACACATACCATACCGATATTTTTATATTTAAACGTACAACTAAAAAATTATAATAGTACCAAAGCCAAATAAATAAAAAATTGCAAATCATTATTTATTTATCTTTTATCGACAAATCAAAAAAACAAATTCTAATGTCTTTAGAATTAATAGGAAAGTTGGTAATAAATCTTATGGTAATTAGAATGTGTATCTTAAAAATCTTTAAGATTTTAAAATTTTATAAAATCAATTTTCGTCATAAATGTTTATAGTTTAGGAAACTATATATTTCGGAATATTGTAGGAAAATCAATGTGAAATTTTAGGATTGTTCATAAGTTTTAGAAAATTTTTCTATCTTAATTTTTTTAATAGAATGATAATTGTCCCCTAAAACTCTCTTTAGCTGACGCTTAGGATTTTTAAGTTTTAGTATTTTCTAAAAGTTTTTATGAGTGACACCTAGGATTTTAAAATTTTACTCATCAATTAATATATATAGGATGATTATTTCTCTATAGATTTCATGATTTTGTTTTCATAATTTAATCCAAATCTTACTATTTCGCGATACATGAGTTCTTTTTTAAAAAAAAAATTAGGGGAGTAGTATAATTGTATGCATATTTCTGATGGTATGCATATTTCTGATCATGGCCTTGGTGAGGTTCTTTCCTAACTTTTTTTGTCTTGCCTGATTAAACAATTAATGTATATGTGTGGTCTAAGATTAAAAATATCCAAATGAAATGAAAGTGGCAATGTTAACAACGAACTTATTAATTTCCCTCTACAAAATATTAGCCTCTAATTAAACAGGCCAAAAGTAGCAGCTTTAATACAGTAGACCAAATATATCTTTATAATATTTTCAGGTTGTCAACAACCAACTTTCTTTGACAGGACGACATGTGTCACCTCTTTCTCTAAAAAAAACCTTCAAAATGTTTCTTCTGGGTTTTGAACCTCAGCTAACCTTGGTAATTTAAGTAGAAAAGAGCCACTAGACTACTAAAGACATTTGTATATATCACATAAACAAAATATATAACTCACTACTAAAATTCTTTCTAAATGTCATTCAGAAAAGTAAGAAACAATTTGAAATGTCAATCTTTATAATATTTTAAAGTTACAAGATGACACGTGTCTTCACATATTTATATAATTAATTAATTATTATTTTTAGTCAAATATGATTAATTAATAAAATTAATACTACTATTAAATTAAATACAATATCTCACATAAAATTAAATAACAATCCAAGAATAATAGATTTGTTATTTTATGTATTTAACTAATGTATTTTAAATAATTAAATAACTAAAGTTTATCGAGTTGAAATTTCTTAGTTTATATATATTTAATGGTGCTAAATATATATTAACATACCATATATATAAAGTTACGTTTAATGTTCCTAAAGTACATTACCACCATTTATATTAACTCATATATTATATACAAATCACATAAGTTTATGTAAATTTGTATTTTTATTTTTACTAATACAGTTAATCTCTTTTTTAATATATTATTAAATATATGTAAATATGATTTAATATATTAAATGTTATTGATTCATATATATAATAGAATAGATGATTAAAAAATTTGTTGTACCTCATCATATGCTAATGTATTTCAACATAACATTTTTTGATTAAAAACATATAATCATAGCTAATAAAAGTACATCAGAAATAAAAACTCTCTTTGTGTAGATAAATATAAAAAAGAATTAAAAAAATGATAAGTAATTAGAATGTAGAAAGAGGTTTTATAATAGCTAATATAAGTACATCACAAATAAAAACTAACTATTTGTATGTATAAACACAAAAAAAATTAAAGTAAAAAAAATGATAAGTAATTAGAATGTAGAAAGAGGTTTTACAATAAATAACTAATTTACTATAAAATTTTAAGCATTGTTTAGATAACATAATTGATTTAGTTGTCAAATTTATTTATTTATGTAATTAACAAAGTTGCAAACAAATATATTCAAATAGTAACCACTAATATTGAAAAATTTGAAAATCACTTTATATTTCAATGTTAATGCAATATAAATAAATAAAAGTAACTAATTTAATTTTAAGTCAATTATTATTAATTTTTTACTAGCAACCAATATAGATCTAAAGTTTAAAACAAAACTCGCGCATCGCGCGAGACATTTTCTAGTAAAGAATATTACTGTGACAAGAAACAATATATCTGTTATAAACTCATTTATTGTGAATGTCCATATATGTTATGACCTTGTTCACCAAGTTATTACTCCTCCCCAAGTTATTGTAACATTATAGATATCTTTGTTCTCTATGGAATAAGACATCACTCAATTCTCATTCTCTCTTCTCATACCACAACACGTTATCAGCACGAAACCTAGCCACTGAGTAAAACCATAGTTATCTAAACACAAAACCCTCGCCGTCCGTGCAAACATAATCCTCCGTCGAAAATCCGATCCATGTTCTACACGGACAACTAAGCAAACGTTTTCTTTCGGTTTCTCTCCGTTGCCGAGCTGATCTCTGGTCTCACCACAATGAATCACTTTTATGGTGTTATCCAATCAGATAAGTTTCTAATCAAACTCTGTTTAAATATAATGAAAGCTTTTCGTGGTTTGATGAGCATGATAAGGTTGACTTGTGGTTTACTTGATTTGTTCGTATTTTCATTGTTAGTATAATGAACCGACCATTAAATTAATAATATGTCTTCGTTTATCTACTTTATCGATTACATATGCTAATCTGTTAGAGAAAAATATATATATATATATATATATATATATATATATATATATATATATACTTGATTATTGATTTCATAAAGCATGACTACATGTTTCCTATTCGATATATTTAATGTTTTTGTATTTTGTAAGTTGTGTAACGTGGTTCTTGTTTCGTAACTAATCAATTTGGAATACATTCTTGTATATTGTTTTTATAAATTACATATGTAATAGTTTTATCAAATATAATTAGTGTTAAATATTACGACACTTTATAACATTACTTATAGATTATATATAAACGTTACCTTTTAATATTTTGTAGTTTTATTTTGAAGATTGGTTACATCAATGATTACATTGTGTTTTCAATTTATATATTATATTTAATTATACAAATCCATTTTTTGATATTAGTGGGTACATATAATTGATATACATATTTCGGATTACTCCAAAACACTATAATATGTATTTATAATTTGTAATAAATCAATAGAGAAACATATGTTGGTTTAATACTTTAGTTACACTACGAACTATATATGTCATATACCTTTGATTTTACGAAGAGCATCCAACACCTAACCCTTCCAATACTTCATATCACTCATGTATTCAGGTTTTTGGGTTTATTGTTAAAAAGTTGAGGCTAACCCTTTTGTTTTCTTTGTTTTTATTATGGAGTCTTTTTAATGTTAGTTGTTTTGGATGATTTAATTTTAAGCTTATTTTGCGATTGTACTTATTTTTGTGTTTCAATTCTAGAGTTTTCAATTCTTTTCACATGGTTTCTATTATTTCATCAAACGATATTGAAGCTAATTTTTGTAGTGAATTACGTCTTAGATAAATTTTATTCTTTGTTCTATCATCTTATTTTTGGTTTCTAACTAATAATTTGTATTATTTTCTGTAGACATTTGTAGATACGATCGAAACCGCATTGCATGTAAATCTAGCTAGCGCCTTGATATTTATATAATGGTATATAGGGCACGGCGTGGCTATTAAAATTTGTAAGAGTATCACATCCATGTATATCAGCAATAAATACTTCATCTAATTTGGTAGTAATGAAGGTTCTGTTATACAATACGAAGAATATAAAAAAAATATCTTAAAATTTGCTTACCCTTTCCCATAATCTATGTCATATATTTTATGAAAATTAATTAATTTAGACAATAAATGAAAGCTAAAAGATTTTATGTTAGTCTTGTGTATATGTTTTTTACGCTTTAGTCAAATTCTTTTGTACACTTTTTCACTAATATTGTTTCCGTCATGTTTCAACCTACATTCGTTTTTCTCAGTATATCTACTTTTGTTTCATCTTCCTATAATGTTCCATATTTTTGTATATACTAATTGTTTTAAAAATATATAATTTTAATCTCTAATAATTATAAGTAGGCATAAATATAAATAAAGATGAATTCATGATTTTCTTACTATAAGTTTTCTTGTACCATTTTTTGTTTTGATGATAAGGATACCCTATATGGAGTGAGAATGTATATATATTGCGACACTAAATTTGTTTTTCATGTTCATATAAATTTATCACATTTTGTTATTCTTCTATCTATTATCCATTTGAGGTTTTTTTGGAAAAACTAAAAATGACTTCACTTTTTATTTAATTTATTCATTTAAAAACTTTTATTTAGAAATAATTTTATTGTTTTTTCATTAAATATTTATATATTGTCTTCAAAATCTACCATATATCGTTCATCACAGAAAAATATTTAAGATTTTACAATACTATTTTTGTAAACGTTGTTCTTTCTAATAGAGTCATAAATCAAAGAGTTAAGTTAATTTATAAGTATAATGTGTGGTTGGAAAAAAGTAAGTTACATTTAATGTGAGACTTTATATTTAATTGAGGTGAAAACCTTTTAATAAACTAAAATTTTCATATTTTATGGAATATATAAATCTTAAAATCAATTTCGAAATTTTTATTTTATTTTATTTTATTTTCTTTTAACTTCTTAGAAATATAATTATCTCATTTTATTTTTTACCATATCACTTAATTCATAAGCATATTATATTTTGTTTTAATATGTGTAATATATATTTTTCGTAAGAAATAAATTCATATTATTATTACTAATAAAATCTTGAATATTCTTAGATAAACCTTCAAGTTTTCATTTTCATTTTCATTCATTTTATTCAGTAATTTACGTTTTTAATTTAATTTATTTATTTATAAGTTATAAAAATAATTAATATGATTTAGCATGCATTTAATGAACATAATATAAAACTAAATAGCTTTAAAAAGTACATATGTCTACGTGGACACTCTAGATGGAGAGAGGACTCCCTAATTATATATAAGATTTGCTTTTTATTGTGACATAACCATACTTTAATCACTTTCATTAAAATTGGTTTATTGTCCTATTAAAACTATCGAGACTACTTTAAATTACATTCATGCTTTATTATTTTCATTGGTCTATTGATTAATATTCGTTGGTGTGATTATTGGAATATTAGGTTTGCCATATTTCCGAAAATAAAATTTGAAGCGTGATAAGAGAATTCGTTGGTTTTCTTTATTGCTATATTATGGTCGGTCTATGAAAGTAAATCTTCAGTCATAGAGATTACTAAAATTATACTATGAAATTTGTTTTCATTCCACTCGTTATGATCCATTCCTTGAAGTAAATGTGAAATATTATATAGAAAAGAAAAAGACTATTAACCAAAGAAATGGTTATATATCGAAGTGGTGGATGTGAGAAATATAGTCAATACCAAAGTTATTGAATTCTTCCAAGAAATTGTATACTCACCAGAAGTGAGAAAAGAAAGATGGCAAGAAAGAGATTTTTCTCTCATATGAGAATGAAAGTATCTAGTGTGAATACAATATCAAGAGTATAAAGTTCATTAAAGGCTCCCGAAGAGCATATACATAAAAACGCATTGTGAGATATATTCCTCCAAGTCTCAAAGTAAATAGAATAATAATATATATGTCCCAAGTTGGGTATCTTGTTGATTCTAGAGTGGGATTCAATACAAGATGGATGAACCTGAAGTTTCATCATCTCGAGGGAGAGAAGTAAAAAAATCCCACATAGACAATAAGTGACATATCTTGAAGATTATGTTTACTACTTGACTCTTAAAGATTCACAAGCTCCGTAAGGTAATTTAAAAGAACATGATAATCACTTAGAGCTCATTATGAGTCTTCACATTTAAGATTAGAAGACTTAGAGTCTATAATTAAATGTCTTATCGGTTATACTCCATTCCCTGAAGCGAATGTAACATCATACTTTAAGAAAGAAAAGGACCACAAAGATAATATTTGTCGAAAGCATAAGTGAAAGTGGATATGAATGTGCTCAACATCGCGATTGAAGAGTTTCTATCAAGAACTCATATTTTCACCGGAAGTGAACAAATAGAAAATGCAATAAACTTTGCGAGTAAAACACAAAGTAGTACTAAGCATATATATGAATGCTCCAGAAGAGCACATAAATATCATTGTCTTGATACATTTCATTATCTTAAGCCTCAAAAGTAAAATACATGATCCGAGTAGGATATGTTATTGATTCTAAAAATGAGATTCAGTTCGAGATTGATAAATCTACAGTGTTATCATCTCGAGGGGGAGAGTTAAAGGATCCTATATACTATAAGTAAAACATTCGGAAGATTATGTTTACACTAAAATTGAATTTGCTTACTCCTTCATTAAAATAAATCTATGGGATTTTATATGAAAAGTGAAGGAATTATTGAATATCCCCAAATCACAAGTTTTTCCCAAGGTTGAAAGTATTTAAGAGAATCTACCTATTTTGTACTAGATTGTACTACACAAAGATTCGTAAACCAGAAGTTTACTGAAGAATGAAAAATAAACCAGAAGTTTACCGATAATGAAAAGTAAACCAGAAGTTTACTGAGAATGAAAAGTAAATCAGAAGTTTACTGAGAATGAAAAATAAATCAGATGTTTACTGAGAATTTAAATATTTGGCTTAACCGGATTGGTCATCCTGGCTTAATAGATGATGCGGAAATTTATAAAAGTGTGTGGATATTTTGTGAAGAACAAGAAGATTCTTTCTAGTCATTTATCATATGTTGATTACTCAGAAAGCAATATGATAATGTGGCATTCACCAATAAGAAAAATAAACCGGAATCTATTTATTTCTAGAAGTATATACAAGGAGATATTTATGGGCTGATTACCCACTATGTGAATTTTAGATACTAGATGCGTCGATTCAATGGACGCATTGACTCGATGGACACATCAACTAAATATTCACATATATCCTTGTCATGAAATTGCAACTTAAAGTTTGCAAGGTTATTTGATAATACTGGTGAATTTATGTTTGAATACCCATTGAAATAAAGTGTTGAACATCCAGAACCTTATGTTTATACACAAAATGGTTTGATACCATTGTTTCGCATCAAGCCAATGAATAACTAATATGTCTCCCCATCATTATTGGTTTAGGATCAGAAACCAAATAATTCCCATCAGAAAGATGTTTGAATGTTAAAAGTGCTCCACCACAACATTTTAAGATGGGACCTCAGAAAGAGGATAAAAGTATATGTTGGATATGAATAATTTTCTAGAGCTATCCCAGAAGGATTTTTATTGCTCGAGTCTCATATTAACATCAGGGGGAGAAAATAAACAGCTGGAAAAAGATATGATTTTCTATGAATTTTAAATGATCCTTGGACTAGAGAATGTACATTAGAAGTCCAAAAAGATAATTCATAAGAAAAACTTGGCGTATTATTTGCCAGACGCTTTGCTGATCCTAATAGAGTGATGAAATCACCTATGCCAGCTGTATATGCTCCAATTAAATGTATGTCCTAGAAGGATTATATCAACTGCTAGTGAGTCTAAAGATCGCATGAAGCGTGATAGACCTATTTAGTTCCATATATAAATCCTCGTAAAAGAAAGGAGCAAAAATTGAGAATGACCAAATCGAGGTAATAAAGATTTTGAATGATCTCCAGAAGAGACATCATACATGACAAATGAAAAGTTCAAGTACTTGACAATGAAAAGAGGTAGCTAGCTATGTCATGTTAGAAATAATATGGGAACTGAAAAGCAAATCGACGTCGTAATAATTTGCATGCTATGAGCAGTTGGTATTATTAAAAAGAGGACCATGAAAGAAAGTCTATTAAAGTGTACACAAAGTAATGATTGGCCAAAATAGAAAGGAAAAATAAAC
Source organism: Draba incana (assembly GCA_963576765.1). Lineage (NCBI taxonomy): Eukaryota > Viridiplantae > Streptophyta > Magnoliopsida > Brassicales > Brassicaceae > Draba > Draba incana. The sequence goes on from OY755209.1 coordinate 31,102,695, forward strand.
TTGTAATTATATTCTCTCGAAGAGAAATTTTTGGATCTGTAGTCCATGCACCTGAAGTGTAAAACCAGTGAAAGATAAATAAGTTATTGTGTGAAGTTGTCACAAAATAGAAAGGAAAAATAGACTTGTAATTATATTCTCTTGAAGAGAAATTATAAAACTGTTAAAAAAATTATATTGTTTTTAAAAAGTTTAGTATAACTGTTAAAAAAACATTACAAAACTATTTTAAAACCGTACAAAACTATTTATGATGTTTTTGAAAAGTTTTATAAGGTTTTTTTTTTAAGTTTTATAAGGTTTTTAAACATTTTTATAAAATCTTATAAACTTTTTCTAAACTTTATAAACATTATAAAAATATTATAAACCTTTTGAAAACCTTATAAATTATTAAACTGGTTAGTTTTTAAGGGCATGTACACAAGTCTTATAAAACTGTTTAAAAACTTTATAAAAACGGAAAACCCCTAAAAAAACCAAAATCCATATTTGACCAAAAAAAAACCAAAACCCAGATCTTACCCAAAAAAAAAAACCAAAACTCATATCCGAACAAAAATCGAATCAAAAGCTCAAACTTTGAACCAAAATCGAATAAAAAGCTTAGATTCGTAAACAAAATCCAATCAAAAACTTAAATTTGTAACCAAAATCGAATCTAAGGAAACAAAATTTATAGTGTTACTCCTTCAAATTATTTTAAAATTTACAGAGATTTACATTGACGAGAAGAAGAAAAAAAAGTCAAATCTGTTTTGTTTTTTAATGTTAGTGAACAATGGGACGCTCGTAATGAATCACTGAACAATGGCATATTTGATTAAAATTTTGCCAAGTGTGGCATATTTCCAATGACCCCCCTTATTATTTGAAAATCATTGCAACCATGCCATTATTTTCTGATTTTTTTTTTCTCATCCAAATTTCGTTTTTTCTCTCTCTCTCTTTCTACCAGATCGCCATCATGAGATCGGATTTTACTGTCACTGAATTCCATTCTCGTCATCTCTAAATTCACTATCTCTGTCGAGATTTCCGCTATGAAGATTTGAGAAGACGTTGTAGTTGACGAAGAACATGGATCTGAGATTAGATTGAGCAAATTTAGGAAAAAGAAGAAGAACAAGAAGAACAAGAAGATTAGATCTCAAAGCAAATTCAAACACAAATGACTGTAAATTTTCGAGTTCGAGTTAACTATTATGCATTTAGTTTATAGATTTTGGAGAGGGGGAAGGGAGTAAGGTTTTGCCTTTACATTATAAAACTGTTAAAAAAATTATAATGTTTTCAAAAAGTTTAGTAAAACTGTTAAAAAAACATTATAAAACTATTTAAAAACCGTACAAAACTATTTATGATGTTTTTGAAAAGTTTTATAAGGTTTTTTTTAAAAGTTTTATAAGGTTTTTAAACATTCTTATAAAATCTTATAAACTTTTTAAAAACTTTATAAACATTATAAAAATCTTATAAACCTTTTGAAAACCTTATAAATTATTAAACTGGTTAATTTTTAATGGCATGTACAAAAGTCTTATAAAACTGTTTAAAAACTTTATAAAAACGGAAAACCCCTAAAAAAGCCAAAATCAGTATTTGACCAAAAAAACAACCAAAACCCAGATCTTACAAAAAAAAAAAAAAAAAACTCAGATCTGAACAAAAATCGAATCAAAAGCTCAAACTTTGAACCAAAATCGTATAAAAAACTTAGATTCGTAAACAAAATCCAATCAAAAACTTCAATTTGTAACCAAAATCGAATCTAAGAAAACAAAATTCATAGAGTAACTTCTTCAAATTATTTTAAAATTTATAGAGATTTACATTGACGAGAAGAAGAAAAAAAAGTCAAATCTCTTTTTTTTTTTAATGTTAGTGAACAGTGTCACACTCGTAATGAATCTGTGAACAGTGGCATATTTGATTAAAATTTTACCAAGTGTGGCATATTTTAAAATGTTTACTAAACGACGTCAATTAACAGACGACGTTTACGTTTGTTTCCGCGTATAAATAACGGTGACGGTTTTCTTGGAGCTTGTGCACACTCGTCTTCTTCTAACTTTCTCTCTCATCTTGCCGTTTTCCCTTTTCCGAGAAAATTTTCAAAACCTAGTTTAGCGAAGAAGAAGAAGCTAGCTACAACAATGGCGTCGTCGTTATCTCAGAAACTAACCACTGCTTGTTTCGTCGTCTTCCTCATCTTCGTCTTTTGCGCTCTTACCGCTACGAATCTCCGAAACAACAAAATCTCTCGATCCAGGTCTCTCTCTCTCTCTCTCTCTCTCTCTCTCTCTCTCTCTCTCTCTCTCTCTCTCTCTCTCTCTCTCTCTCTCTTTCTACCAGATCGCCATCATGAGATCGGATTTTACTGTCACTGAATTTCATTCTCGTCATCTCTAAATTCACTATCTCTGATCTCTGTCGAGATTTCCGCTATGAAGATTTGAGAAGGCGTTGATGTTGACGAAGAACGTGGATCTGAGATTAGATTTAGGAAAAAGAAGAAGAAGAAGAAGAAGATTAGATCTCAAAGCAAATTCAAACACAAACGACTGTAAATTTTCGAGTTCGAGTTAACTATTATGCATTTAGTTTATAGATTTTGGAGAGGGGGAAGGGAGTAAGGTTTTGCCTTTACATTATAAAACTTTTAAAAAAATTATAATGTTTTTAAAAAGTTTAGTAAAACTGTTAAAAAAATTATAATGTTTTTAAAAAGTTTAGTAAAACTTTTATAAGTTTTATGATGTTTAAAAAGTTTTTGAAAATTTCTACCTACTTTATCCTCAAATTATTTTTTTAATAAAAATTATATTCGTGATAATGCTATTATAATAATTGTTATCAAAAAACAAAAAAAAAATTACATTTTTGCCATTTAACAAACTTAACATATCGATTTCACATGAATCAACATATTTGTTTTCTGACAGATTTTTCTTTCAGCCACAAATTTACTTAAGAATTAGAGATTTATAAATGTCTCACCGATTTATTTAACAAACCTTTTCTTTTTGGCCGTAGATTTACTTAATTTTGACAAATTTAAATAGTTTTCAATAGAATTATTTTCTTTTGACCATAAGTTTACTTTACTTTGAAAGATTTAATTAGTTTCTCACAAACCTGTTTCTATTTAGCCACAATTATTTTTTTATTTGACAGACTTAATTAGCTTTCAATATATTTATTTTTCTTTGTCAATAAATTTACTTTATTTTGATAGATTTAAATAGTTTATCACAAATTTATTTATTTTTGTCACATATTTATTAGTATTCGATAGATTTATCTCCTTTTGCCACATATTTACATTGATAGATTTGTATTCTATTGACCATAAATTTATTTCCATTTAGTCATAGACTAATTTATATATATTAACCTAACTATACCGATTTGGTTTAAACCAAATCGAATTATACATTTTAACCAAACCAAACTGTTTAAACCAAAACAAGCCGGAGATTCAGTTAAACAAAAAAAAAAATTAGGGTTATAATTCAACCTCAATACGTTAGCTTCGTCTCTTCCTCTTTTGCATCTTCTTCCTCTTTTTGTTAGATCACGTTCGTTTATTCTTCAATCTTTTTTAACAAGAGCATGACATTCATTAATTTGATATATGGAGGATTAATTTTTAAGATTTAACAGATCAAGAAGAATTTTTTTGGTGATAATAGTGGCTGATGAAATTAGGGTTTTGTCGAGAGTCAAAAAAAACTTTGTCGAGAAGAAAAGAAGAAGATTATTAGATGGCTTTTAATTTACTTTAGTTGACTTTTAACTTTGAATTTTTAATTTAGTAATTTGTTTTAATTTTTGAGTAATAAAATGGAATGGCATTTATGTTATTAAATTAAAATTTGATGGTTTAACTGACTTTTTACGTATTTTTTTATCAAGTATTTTTGAATATATAGGTGTTTAGTCTAGTAATATATCAATACATTAGTGCCAATCTAAGTAATTTCTCTTTTTTGAACATTGAAAAAAGATTTAGTATACATTATATACACAAGCTTTACCGTACATAACAATAATACGAATTAAAAAAAAAAAAAACAATAATACGAATAGGGTTCTTTGTATAAAATTCATTGCTTTCTATTTCCAATGGAAAAAATGATAATTATAGATCTCTCCGAATAACGGAGATGTTGATAAGAACGATGCATGAATTTTATCAATTGTTTTTCTTTCCTTTCAACAACTTTCTAAACCACTGAGCCGATTTCTTTGGGTATCTCTTACGTCCATTATTGAAATCGACGTAAACCAACCCGAACCGAACTGTGTATCCCACTGCCCATTCGAAGTTATCTACCAAAGACCAAGCAAAAAATCCCTTCACATTTGCTCCTAGCGAGATAGCGTCTTGAACCATTTCAAGATGTCGAACGTAGTAATCGATCCTATCCCCATCTTTAAGCATGACTTTACCAGTACTTGCTTCATCTCTCCCATTTTCGGTTATGTACATAATAGGATCCTTAAACTTGTATTTTGCATAGAGGACAAGATCGCGAATTCCTTTTGGATATATCAAAAGCCAATCCGATGCAGCCTTTGGACCAATAGGAACTCCTTCTCTTTCACCTGTGACGCTAACGCAAGGATCAGTGAACATCGTAACGTTTTCGGTTGAGCAAGGGACATCTTTTGCGTAAGAAGAAGAGTAATAGTTGATGCCAATGAAGTCATATGATCCCTTAAGCATCTTGGATTGTTGTGAAGTAAATGTAGGCAACCGACCGCCTTTTACATTATTGAACTTGTCAATAGGGTATTTACCGGTCACTAGTGGCTCCATGAAGTAGTCAAACGTAAAGGCCATGGCTCGTGCCGCAGCTAACTTATCCTGGGCTGATTCCGTGTAGGGCAAGTTCCAACCAGCGTTCAAAGCAATACCAACTTGACCATTTTGAGACGTCTTGTATTTTTCTCTGTATACTTTGACCGCGGCTCCATGAGCTAGGATGAGGTTGTGACCAACGATATAAGGCTCGGTGGCTCCATCTCCCACGGTGCAATTAGGGTTAGTGAATTTGGAACATCTACCTGGAGCCATTACACCAGCAACATACCCTTGTTGTACTACCGTCAATGGCTCGTTTAATGTCATCCAATGCTTCACTCTATCTCCAAAATTATTAAAGCAAATATCCGCATAATCGCGGAAATCATTCACAATCTCTGAACCACGGAATCCACCATAAGCATCTTCAAGGCCTTGTGGTGTATCCCAATGAAAAATTGTCGCAAAGGGTTTAATTCCTTTGGACAAGAGCTCATTGATCAAGTTGTTGTAATAGTCAATACCAGCCTTGTTGATTCCTCCTTCAAGATTCCCACGAGGTAAGATTCTCGACCACGAGATTGAGAATCTGTAAGCATTGAAACCAATCTTATGCAATATAGCCACGTCTTCTTTGTAAAGATGGTAAGAGTCATCTGCAACAGATCCATTGCTCCCATCTTTTATCCTCTCTGGGTATTTTTCAGAGAAGGTATCCCAAATACTTGGTCCGCGGCCATCTTCATGAGCAGCTCCTTCGACTTGGTAAGCAGAGCTTGCTGACCCAAAAGTGAAATCTTTTGGGAAATCACTTATTCTTATTTTAGGTGTTGTAGAGTTTTTCTTGGCAAAAACTTCATTTGAGGCCAAGACAATGAGCCCTAGTAAAGAAAGATATTTACCTCTCATTCTAAATTTTCTTTTGATTGTTAAATCGTGTTGTTTCTTAAGAAGATGAATTTTGTGGCGATTTATATAGGAAGAGAGTTGTGTTTTTGCATAGGGTATGTGAATCTATAAATAGAGCAAAATTTGAAAAAGATAAGATCTTGTATGATAATTTTCTAATTTCTAGTTGTTTCTTTATTAGTAAACAAAAATTTTCAACTAACCTTATCTCTAGTTGTCTTTCAAAATTGGAAAAGAATAGCAAAACATTAGTGAAATTTGTTTCTTGTTTTGTTTTAAATTGGATCATACCGGCATCGATTTTTCACTAAATATTTTTGACCACCAGTGATAATCACAATTTTATCTCCTGCCAATTTTGGTGGTCGATCCTTCTGACCTTCTCCTATAGTACCTTTCATCACATGTTAATTAAGATTGGGGTACATAGAAAAATGATGTTAGTTCAAGTAGTAGTCTGGTTGTCTGGTAGGGCTCTTTAAACCAGGTCTCCCAAATTTTGTCTGGTCGCAGTGGTCCATGGGATCACTCTCTCACTCTTTTTTATATGAGGCTTTCTTGCCATTCTTGCTATTTCTATGATATTTATGTGCCTAGTCATAAACTAGTAGCACTTAGGTTGTTGATTTAGTAAAGGTGGTTGGTCGATGCAAAGATGGGATTCTTTGAGACAAAAACAGACAAGTTTTTTCAACACGTATGTGAGCAACTTCCTATGATCAGGCCCAGTTCTAGGGCTGTGCGGAATAAGCTTTTGCATAAGGCCCATTTATTTTTCCACAAAATTTTGCCCAAAATATTTCAAAATAGGGTTTCAAAATTTTGTTTTTACATATGAAAAAACCTTGTTTTGTAATTTTTAGAATATAAAGGACTAAAAAAAACATTTGCTCTGGGCCCAATTTTATACTGAGTCGGGCCTGCCTATGATTGTAATAAAATATGCTTAACATTTGTTGCATCTAAATCGCCCCCCTCTCTCTCTGGAGGTTAACTTCACTTATAATAACCGTCTTTAATCATCAAAAGGCGATTTTCTCTTCCAAACGTCGCCTCCTTCTTTAACCACCTAGTTTTCACCGGACAAATTATCCGGCCGGCGGCTTGAGCCGCCGGATCTCTTCCTTTTTTTATTATTCCATTTTCTTCTATTTGTTGTAACTTTGGTGATTAAATTTCCACTCAAAGATAATCGGGATAAATTGAAACTTAACCATATCTCCTCCGATCGACAACGGCTCTGGCATCGGTCATATTTTTGCTTGTATGTGTTAGAGTTATTAATAAGCCGGAGGGCAATTGAGAAGAAAATTGATGAATGGTCTTCTAATGGGATAACTTTTTGATTGCATTTGGTGGTCATGTCTTTTTCCGACGGTGGGCATGCCTTTCTCCGATGTTTGTTAAGAGATGTATTTCTGTTTTGATTCTAATGAATCAATTGTGCATATCTCGCTATTTGATTCCATCCAATTCTGGGAAGCTATTATCCTTGACAGCCATTCATAAATTCTCAATTGCGTTGTTGTTGTTTTCCATGTCAATGAAAACAAGAATCTATGGTTTCGATGGAAGTTCTTATGGTAACAATGGCTGTAAAACATCCATTCACCACATCTTATCCGGTCGGGCTCCGACGTCGGTTGTACTATTTTCTTCTTCATAGTTTATGTACTATTTTCTTCTTCAAGCGACACTTCTTCTTGACAACAATCTCTTTGGAGGCTTTTTAAGCTTCTAAGTTTTATCTTAAGAAGGATTGTTGCTTATGTGGATTATTTCAAATCTCTCCTTCGTCGCTTACACCTTCGAATCACAAACGATCACGACATATGGTTGGGCATATAAACATCATAGATCAAGCGGTAAATCTGGTTTTCCAAGGCATAACAACAAGTTTCGTTTCAATTATGTGGTTTCTTGTTCAAATTGAGTTGGTTCATTGTAACCGTTTCTTCTCTTATGGAAGAGCTTTTATTTTCCGGCGACGATATCGTCTTCGATGTGATAGTTTTAAATTGTCAATCGAAAGCATAGTTGTATCTATGTGGTGGAATTCCCTAGTTTAGAGGATATCGACAAATTATCTTTGAGAGGACTCCCAACAGCTTATCGATCTCATTCATGGCCGAACAAGGAACATAGCTATGGATAATCTAGTAATGGCATACATTATTGGATTACTCGTTTTGCAGGTGTTCATATAGTCTATATCGGATGTCGTTCAAATTTCATAGCCGACGATTTCACAATTTCTTTCTTGTTGTATTTAAAATAACTTTCAATATTGTATACAACATCTACTCTCTTGAGTATGTAACGATTTCAAGATCAATCCTATATATATTAATTGAGGAGACACTAAAAGTTAAAAATCCTATGTGTCATTCAAAGAGAGTCTTAACAAACATTAAGTCTATGTGTCATTCAAAGAAGAACTTAAGGAACACATTAATTAAATCAACCAATCAAAACATTTCAATTTGTCATGGTGGAAATCTTTACATATTTTCAATATCTTTAATATATGCGGAGCATTGATGACAAAAATATATACTTACCAAATTCATTACCATATTGAGAAACTCAAACCGATTTAACTCATTTATGCAGTAATATTTTGGTCAGTGATAAAGTTGGGTTTAAAAACATTTTATAGAGTTATTAAAAAACATTTTTTTTTTGTAAATATAAGATATATATCACTCAATTACATTTTTTGTCATCCATTATAAGACAATATTCACTTTTTGGTTTTGTTATTGTAAATCAATTTTTTTTATTTTTATATTTTGTATACATTTTAAACGTAAGACCAATCATATTAAGACATTCAAGATTCGAAAATCGACTGATTAATTTTTTTAGTGAACATAATCATTTATCTAATATCTTTTTGGTATGTATGATTCAAAACAATATATTTTTACTATACAATAAACTGAAATTTATATTCCCAAGCTTGGCGTGGGTCAAAATCTAGTAAAATAAACGTTCAAAAAAAAAAAAGCCTCTCTATATGATGACTGTTTATCCAGGCTTAAAAAATATAGTAATAGTATAATATTAGTATCTTAATTATTTTTATTTGTAAAAAAGGATGAAACTGAAATAAATTTAGTTCTCTTTCGGACTCGTTTTTCCGAACCCGAACCAATAAACAGCGAATACCCAATGGATAGTAGCCACTACGGTGATATTGCTTCAAAAAAAACAAAAGGGGTCTATTGCTTCAAACAAAAAAAAGGGGGTCTTCATCTTTCTATGTACTCATGCACTTGAGTAAAAACTTCGGAAGCTATTGACAAATCAATTTTCATGAGTACTTTCATAAATAAATTTCGGTCTTATTCTGTGTCGCACCTTAGGAGCACAACAAGTACATATAAAATTTGTCATCCATTATTATTTTTTTTCTTTTTGATCTTTGTTCAGGAGTTGACATTATATTATAATTCGTTGTTACGTAGTGCATTACTTAGTGCACGATTGTTTCATGATGAATACATGTAAAAAAAACCTGGTGAGTTTGAAAAATAACCTTCTGTTTATAATGATGCTTCTTTTAGTGGTACAAATTTTTGTTAAGAGATTGGGAAACCACATAGAATGGTGCATTGGAATTAGATTCATTTGGGAAGTTTAGATGATAGACACCTTCGATGAGACAAATCTTTCTGGTTCTTGTTTGGTTAGTGTTATAATTAATATTAATTGAGGGAACATGGTACTATAATGAGAACTAATTCGATTTGCTTTTCAGGGGTTTTCACACAATTTTTTAGTCTGGTCGAATCAAAGCATCTCAATTTGGTGCAATGCATCCACTGTACTTTGTGGCAGTTGACGCTTAGTTTCGTAGTAACGTGAGACAAGTCATGTCAAGTCAAGTCAAGATTGTAATATTTGGGTTACTGTTTTTAAAAATCCTTAGATAACATGAATTAATGAATACCATTATTTGTATGTAAATGTAAAACTACAAAACTGTTTGTACGTGTTGTCGAAAAATTATAATTTCTTGATTCTAAAATGGGAAATTGGCAAAACTAGCAGATACAAAGTTCTATAATTTGTTCTTGGAAAAATGAATTTTAGCTACACAAACTATTAGCTAATATATTGTTAACCATCCCAAGTATAGAATTGTCCTCTAAATTATACAAAGTAATATATAATACATGGTGACATACACCAACTATATGTAATGTCACCATGTATTATATATTAGTTAGAGTAGTTTAGAGAACATTTCTATACTTGAGATGGTTAAAAACATATTAACTAATAGTTCGTGTAACATCCCGAAACCAAAATATAGATTTTGGTCAGGGGTGTCGATCGACACCAGGGCAGGGTGTCGATCGACACCAATGTTTTTGATCGGTTCGGATTAATTTTTAATCGTCCGGTTTACGGGTCGGTTTTGGGACGCAGCCCTAGGTCGGGTTTTATATAAGTCCAGCCGCAGTTGCACGATTACCAGGGACTTTAAGAGAGAAAGAAATCGTGTTTCGAGTATTGAGTGAGAATCGAAGGGTTTGTGAAGTGTTCTTCGCCGTTCTTTGTGTTTTCCTTTCCCGTAGAGGTTTGTGTGCGTCCGTGTTGGCTTTTGAGCGTGAGACCGGTGGTTTCCAGCAAGGAATCAGTGTTTTTCGGGGCTGTTCTATGTCAGATTCTTAGCCGTTCTTCCTCTTTTCGCGTTCTCGAGGTGAGTGCGTGATCGTGGATATGGGTTTAGGTTATTAGGAATTGATTGTTTGATTGTGATGATTTGGAGCGTTTGCTGTGTTGTTTCTGTGTGAATTGTGTGTCTGGAATCGTGATGAACTCGCACGATGAAACGGAACACGAGTTGTGTGAGGATTTGACTCGGTTTAGGTTTCTGCGAGAGGTGTCGATCGACACCTAGAGGTAGTGTCGATCGACACCACTGTTTTATGATCGACACCACTGCGAGAGGTGTCGATCGAATACTTGAGTGAAGTGTCGATCGACACCAAGTGGGTGTGTCGATCAACACCCCTGTTTTAAATGCTGAATTTGTTTAATTGTTGCAAATTGTTATTTGCTCGCGTAGAATTGATAATCTATTTCCCTATTTTTATATCTGGTAGACGGGATGACCGCTCCACTAAGTATTTATTAAATACTTACGCAACTGTGTTTTTCCATTTGAGTTGCAGGTACCAGAAACGCGTGATCGCAGAATCAAGGCGAGAGAAGAGGATGATAGGGTGTTAGATTATGTTTCTAGTTTCTAGTGAACCTGGTGTTTAGGTTGCTAGATTTCTATTATTATTCTGGAATTTGATTTTTGGAATTGATTTATTGAATTATGGTTTTAATAATTTATTGGATTATTTTTATGAGAATTTCCGCAACTGTTTTAAAAAAAAAAAAAAAAAATTTGGGTGTTGCATTTTGGTATCAGAGCCTAGACGTTTTTAGGACATTGAAATTGGATGAACTAAGACTATGTGTTTAAATTGTTCATTGGTGGTTAGGCAGTTAATAGTGTTAGATCATCCTCTTCGGCCTTTAAAGTGATTCCGCGGTAAGTTGTGTTTTATTTACTTGTGACTTCTCGTTTGCTTATGTTTCCTGTCCTGTGTGGTAGATGGATACTGGAGCGAGAGGTCATGGCAGAGGCCGTGGTAGAGGCCGTGTCGTGGTCGTGGCCAAGTGCCAGAGTTGTCTAGCAGTGTGGCTGCATCCCAGACTCATCAGATGGAGACCGCGAGCGAGACTAGTGCCAGTGTCAGTGTGGCAGTAGGTGCCGGGAGGGGCGCCGGGAGGGGTGCTGGTGTTGGAGTGGGCCCGGGTGGGGGTGCTGCTCCAGCTCAAGGTCGGGATGATGTCATCGTGGGGCTTTTGACACAGCTGTTGGAGCGGTTTCCGGCGGCGGCTCCAGTACCGGCTCCAGCAGTACCTCCGGTAGTGGAGGGGCAGCAGAGAGCTGCAAAGGTTGAGCAGGCGAGGGTTGTGGTTGCTGAGCATCCTCCCTATCTCGTGATGATGGGATAGATGCAGAAGATTGGTACGCCTTTCTTCATTGGTAGAGTTGGGCCAGAGGGGGCCGATGAGTGGCGCTTGAGAGTGGAGCGTAATTTTTGGTCAATCTGATGTCCTGCAAAGTATCGGGTAAAGTTGGTTGTGCATTATTTGAGCGAGGATGCGCATAGCTAGTAGAGATCGATGGAGTCCAAGAGAGCTGTTTGGACTTGGGATGAGTTTGTGGGCGAGTTCAATGCCAAGTTCTTTTCTCGAGATGCTTTCGACCGCCAGCAGATGAGGTTTATGGAGCTGTCTCATGGAGCGAGTTCAGTTCGGGATTATGATACCAAGTTCAGCAGACTTCAGGTTTATGCTAGTCAGGGCATGACTGATGAGCGGACCCTTATACAGAGGTTCTTGCAGGGGCTTCGGATGAGTATTAGGACCCAGTCTCGGGGTTCAGTGTACGCCTCGAGGGTGGAGTTGGTGAAGCTTTCTGCTTTCATTGAGGAGGATCAGCGTGAGCAGACTGGTCCAGTGGTTGTTCCATCAGTGGCGGTTCCATCTGTAGCTGCTCCTGCTGTTCAGCCGAGGAGAAAACGGCAGCAGCAGCAGCATTCTCGGAGTTCTGGTTCTGGCAAAGGGGGCAAGCCTACTCAAGGTCAGAAGAGGAGATTCTACAAGGTTTCTGGAGGAGGCCAGAGCGGTCATGCTTGTTATGCGGGAGTACTGAGCATCGAGTGGCTAGTTGTCCCAAGAAGGAGGCATCTCGGGATGCCAAGGTGTGTTTCCATTGCCGAGAGCCGGGGCATATCCGATTAATGTGTCCTTAGTTGCAGCAGATGACTGTGGCAGCAGTTCAGCCAGTGACAGGGCAGCAGGTGGCTCAGTTGGCGGCAGTGCAACCGTTGGGCCAGATTGGGCTGGCACCGCGGGTTTATGGTCTTGCAGATGTGGGGCAGCCGAGCAACGCGCAGATCACAGGTAAAATTCTAGACTCTAACTTTGTTAATTCTTAGTGGTTGAATTTGTGTAATGTCTTTTATTTTGCAGGTGGTAGTCGTTAGGGTTCTCAACGCATGTGAATTGTGGAGGGACCTTATTAGTGGGAGGTTTTAAGTCCCACGTTCTTTTTGATTCTGAAGCATTGAACTGCTTCATTACTCCAAAGCATATCGAGCGCAGTGGCATTCGGAGCAGTGCGACTGAGCTTTTGGGTCTGGTTAAAGTGGCTGGAGGAGATTCCTGGCTACTTCCGCCCAAGCTAGAGCAGTGGATGTTCAGATTGTCGGTCAGTCGATGCCGGCAGATTTGGTGATTAGTCCGCTGGAACTTTACGACGTGATTCTTGGAATAGATTGGTTGTCGTTTTATAAGGTTCATCTAGATTATTTCAGAGGAAGATTAGCTTTTGAGCGAGATACGGAGAAGTTAGTGTTTCAGGGCGTGAGACCTACTTCCGGGAGTCTGGTAATCTCGGCTATTCAGGCTAAGCAAATGATAGCACGGGGTTGCGAGGCTTACTCGGTGGTAATTTTGATACCGGAGTCTGATGGTGAGGTTGATATTGGGGAGATCCGAGTTGTTCAGGATTTTGTGGATGTTTTTCAGTCGTTGTAGGGATTACCACCATCTCGGTCAGATCCTTTCACGATTGAGTAAGAGCCCGAGACAGCTCTGATTTCTAAGGCTCCTTACAGGATGGCTCCGGCAGAGTTAACGGAACTAAAGAAGCAATTGGAAGATCTGTCGAGTAAGGGTTTTGTGCGACCGAGTGTGTCACCGTGGGGAACGCCGGTTTTGTTCGTAAAGAAGAAAGATGAGAGTATGCGTTTGTGTATTGACTATCGAGGTCTGAACCGGGTCACTGTGAAGAACAAGTACCCTCTCCCAAGGATTGATGAGCTCTTGGATCAGTTGAAGGGTGCTACTTGGTTCTCCAAGATAGACTTGGCGTCGGGTTATCATAAGATCCCGATAGATGAGGCAGATGTTCGTAAGACAGCTTTCAGGATGACATACAGGCATTTTGAGTCCGTGGTCATGCCTTTTGGTTTGACAAATGCGCCGGCGGCTTTCATGAGATTAATGAACACTGTGTTCAAGGAGTATTTGGACGTGTTCGTTATCATCTTTATTGATGACATCCTGGTTTATTCGAGGAGTCCCGAGGAGCACGAGACTCATCTGAGGTTGGTTTTGGAGAAGCTTCGAGAGCAGAAGCTGTTTGCCAAGTTGAGTAAGTGTAGTTTTTGGAAGAGACATATGGGATCCCTTGGACATATTGTATCTTCAGCGGGTGTTTCAGTGGATTCGGGGAAGATTGAAGCTATCAAGGATTGGCCTAGACCGTGTAATGCTACCGAGATCAACAGTTTCTTGGGTTTGGCAGGTTATTACCGAAGGTTCGGCAAAGGTTTTGTAAAACATCCATTCACCACATCTTATCCGGTCGGGCTCCGACGTTGGTTGTACTATTTTCTTCTTCATAGTTTATGTACTATTTTCTTCTTCAAGCGACACTTCTTCTTGACAACAATCTCTTTGGAGGCTTTTTAAGCTTCTAAGTTTTATCTTAAGAAGGATTGTTGCTTATGTGGATTATTTCAAATCTCTCCTTCGTCGCTTACACCTTCGAATCACAAACGATCACGACATATGGTTGGGCATATAAACATCATAGATCAAGCGGTAAATCTGGTTTTCCAAGGCATAACAACAAGTTTCGTTTCAATTATGTGGTTTCTTGTTCAAATTGAGTTGGTTCATTGTAACCGTTTCTTCTCTTATGGAAGAGCTTTTATTTTCCGGCGACGATATCGTCTTCGATGTGATAGTTTTAAATTGTCAATCGAAAGCATAGTTGTATCTATGTGGTGGAATTCCCTAGTTTAGAGGATATCGACAAATTATCTTTGAGAGGACTCCCAACAGCTTATCGATCTCATTCATGGCCGAACAAGGAACATAGCTATGGATAATCTAGTAATGGCATACATTATTGGATTACTCGTTTTGCAGGTGTTCATATAGTCCATATCGGATGTCGTTCAAATTTCATAGCCGACGATTTCACAATTTCTTTCTTGTTGTATTTAAAATAACTTTCAATATTGTATACAACATCTACTCTCTTGAGTATGTAACGATTTCAAGATCAATCCTATATATATTAATTGAGGAGACACTAAAAGTTAAAAATCCTATGTGTCATTCAAAGAGAGTCTTAACAAACATTAAGTCTATGTGTCATTCAAAGAAGAACTTAAGGAACACATTAATTAAATCAACCAATCAAAACATTTCAATTTGTCATGGTGGAAATCTTTACATATTTTCAATATCTTTAATATATGCGGAGCATTGATGACAAAAATATATACTTACCAAATTCATTACCATATTGAGAAACTCAAACCGATTTAACTCATTTATGCAGTAATATTTTGGTCAGTGATAAAGTTGGGTTTAAAAACATTTTATAGAGTTATTAAAAAACATTTTTTTTTTGTAAATATAAGATATATATCACTCAATTACATTTTTTGTCATCCATTATAAGACAATATTCACTTTTTGGTTTTGTTATTGTAAATCAATTTTTTTTATTTTTATATTTTGTATACATTTTAAACGTAAGACCAATCATATTAAGACATTCAAGATTCGAAAATCGACTGATTAATTTTTTTAGTGAACATAATCATTTATCTAATATCTTTTTGGTATGTATGATTCAAAACAATATATTTTTACTATACAATAAACTGAAATTTATATTCCCAAGCTTGGCGTGGGTCAAAATCTAGTAAAATAAACGTTCAAAAAAAAAAAGCCTCTCTATATGATGACTGTTTATCCAGGCTTAAAAAATATAGTAATAGTATAATATTAGTATCTTAATTATTTTTATTTGTAAAAAAGGATGAAACTGAAATAAATTTAGTTCTCTTTCGGACTCGTTTTTCCGAACCCGAACCAATAAACAGCGAATACCCAATGGATAGTAGCCACTACGGTGATATTGCTTCAAAAAAAACAAAAGGGGTCTATTGCTTCAAACAAAAAAAAGGGGGTCTTCATCTTTCTATGTACTCATGCACTTGAGTAAAAACTTCGGAAGCTATTGACAAATCAATTTTCATGAGTACTTTCATAAATAAATTTCGGTCTTATTCTGTGTCGCACCTTAGGAGCACAACAAGTACATATAAAATTTGTCATCCATTATTATTTTTTTTCTTTTTGATCTTTGTTCAGGAGTTGACATTATATTATAATTCGTTGTTACGTAGTGCATTACTTAGTGCACGATTGTTTCATGATGAATACATGTAAAAAAAACCTGGTGAGTTTGAAAAATAACCTTCTGTTTATAATGATGCTTCTTTTAGTGGTACAAATTTTTGTTAAGAGATTGGGAAACCACATAGAATGGTGCATTGGAATTAGATTCATTTGGGAAGTTTAGATGATAGACACCTTCGATGAGACAAATCTTTCTGGTTCTTGTTTGGTTAGTGTTATAATTAATATTAATTGAGGGAACATGGTACTATAATGAGAACTAATTCGATTTGCTTTTCAGGGGTTTTCACACAATTTTTTAGTCTGGTCGAATCAAAGCATCTCAATTTGGTGCAATGCATCCACTGTACTTTGTGGCAGTTGACGCTTAGTTTCGTAGTAACGTGAGACAAGTCATGTCAAGTCAAGTCAAGATTGTAATATTTGGGTTACTGTTTTTAAAAATCCTTAGATAACATGAATTAATGAATACCATTATTTGTATGTAAATGTAAAACTACAAAACTGTTTGTACGTGTTGTCGAAAAATTATAATTTCTTGATTCTAAAATGGGAAATTGGCAAAACTAGCAGATACAAAGTTCTATAATTTGTTCTTGGAAAAATGAATTTTAGCTACACAAACTATTAGCTAATATATTGTTAACCATCCCAAGTATAGAATTGTCCTCTAAATTATACAAAGTAATATATAATACATGGTGACATACACCAACTATATGTAATGTCACCATGTATTATATATTAGTTAGAGTAGTTTAGAGAACATTTCTATACTTGAGATGGTTAAAAACATATTAACTAATAGTTCGTGTAACATCCCGAAACCAAAATATAGATTTTGGTCAGGGGTGTCGATCGACACCAGGGCAGGGTGTCGATCGACACCAATGTTTTTGATCGGTTCGGATTAATTTTTAATCGTCCGGTTTACGGGTCGGTTTTGGGACGCAGCCCTAGGTCGGGTTTTATATAAGTCCAGCCGCAGTTGCACGATTACCAGGGACTTTAAGAGAGAAAGAAATCGTGTTTCGAGTATTGAGTGAGAATCGAAGGGTTTGTGAAGTGTTCTTCGCCGTTCTTTGTGTTTTCCTTTCCCGTAGAGGTTTGTGTGCGTCCGTGTTGGCTTTTGAGCGTGAGACCGGTGGTTTCCAGCAAGGAATCAGTGTTTTTCGGGGCTGTTCTATGTCAGATTCTTAGCCGTTCTTCCTCTTTTCGCGTTCTCGAGGTGAGTGCGTGATCGTGGATATGGGTTTAGGTTATTAGGAATTGATTGTTTGATTGTGATGATTTGGAGCGTTTGCTGTGTTGTTTCTGTGTGAATTGTGTGTCTGGAATCGTGATGAACTCGCACGATGAAACGGAACACGAGTTGTGTGAGGATTTGACTCGGTTTAGGTTTCTGCGAGAGGTGTCGATCGACACCTAGAGGTAGTGTCGATCGACACCACTGTTTTATGATCGACACCACTGCGAGAGGTGTCGATCGAATACTTGAGTGAAGTGTCGATCGACACCAAGTGGGTGTGTCGATCAACACCCCTGTTTTAAATGCTGAATTTGTTTAATTGTTGCAAATTGTTATTTGCTCGCGTAGAATTGATAATCTATTTCCCTATTTTTATATCTGGTAGACGGGATGACCGCTCCACTAAGTATTTATTAAATACTTACGCAACTGTGTTTTTCCATTTGAGTTGCAGGTACCAGAAACGCGTGATCGCAGAATCAAGGCGAGAGAAGAGGATGATAGGGTGTTAGATTATGTTTCTAGTTTCTAGTGAACCTGGTGTTTAGGTTGCTAGATTTCTATTATTATTCTGGAATTTGATTTTTGGAATTGATTTATTGAATTATGGTTTTAATAATTTATTGGATTATTTTTATGAGAATTTCCGCAACTGTTTTAAAAAAAAAAAAAAAAAATTTGGGTGTTGCATTTTGGTATCAGAGCCTAGACGTTTTTAGGACATTGAAATTGGATGAACTAAGACTATGTGTTTAAATTGTTCATTGGTGGTTAGGCAGTTAATAGTGTTAGATCATCCTCTTCGGCCTTTAAAGTGATTCCGCGGTAAGTTGTGTTTTATTTACTTGTGACTTCTCGTTTGCTTATGTTTCCTGTCCTGTGTGGTAGATGGATACTGGAGCGAGAGGTCATGGCAGAGGCCGTGGTAGAGGCCGTGTCGTGGTCGTGGCCAAGTGCCAGAGTTGTCTAGCAGTGTGGCTGCATCCCAGACTCATCAGATGGAGACCGCGAGCGAGACTAGTGCCAGTGTCAGTGTGGCAGTAGGTGCCGGGAGGGGCGCCGGGAGGGGTGCTGGTGTTGGAGTGGGCCCGGGTGGGGGTGCTGCTCCAGCTCAAGGTCGGGATGATGTCATCGTGGGGCTTTTGACACAGCTGTTGGAGCGGTTTCCGGCGGCGGCTCCAGTACCGGCTCCAGCAGTACCTCCGGTAGTGGAGGGGCAGCAGAGAGCTGCAAAGGTTGAGCAGGCGAGGGTTGTGGTTGCTGAGCATCCTCCCTATCTCGTGATGATGGGATAGATGCAGAAGATTGGTACGCCTTTCTTCATTGGTAGAGTTGGGCCAGAGGGGGCCGATGAGTGGCGCTTGAGAGTGGAGCGTAATTTTTGGTCAATCTGATGTCCTGCAAAGTATCGGGTAAAGTTGGTTGTGCATTATTTGAGCGAGGATGCGCATAGCTAGTAGAGATCGATGGAGTCCAAGAGAGCTGTTTGGACTTGGGATGAGTTTGTGGGCGAGTTCAATGCCAAGTTCTTTTCTCGAGATGCTTTCGACCGCCAGCAGATGAGGTTTATGGAGCTGTCTCATGGAGCGAGTTCAGTTCGGGATTATGATACCAAGTTCAGCAGACTTCAGGTTTATGCTAGTCAGGGCATGACTGATGAGCGGACCCTTATACAGAGGTTCTTGCAGGGGCTTCGGATGAGTATTAGGACCCAGTCTCGGGGTTCAGTGTACGCCTCGAGGGTGGAGTTGGTGAAGCTTTCTGCTTTCATTGAGGAGGATCAGCGTGAGCAGACTGGTCCAGTGGTTGTTCCATCAGTGGCGGTTCCATCTGTAGCTGCTCCTGCTGTTCAGCCGAGGAGAAAACGGCAGCAGCAGCAGCATTCTCGGAGTTCTGGTTCTGGCAAAGGGGGCAAGCCTACTCAAGGTCAGAAGAGGAGATTCTACAAGGTTTCTGGAGGAGGCCAGAGCGGTCATGCTTGTTATGCGGGAGTACTGAGCATCGAGTGGCTAGTTGTCCCAAGAAGGAGGCATCTCGGGATGCCAAGGTGTGTTTCCATTGCCGAGAGCCGGGGCATATCCGATTAATGTGTCCTTAGTTGCAGCAGATGACTGTGGCAGCAGTTCAGCCAGTGACAGGGCAGCAGGTGGCTCAGTTGGCGGCAGTGCAACCGTTGGGCCAGATTGGGCTGGCACCGCGGGTTTATGGTCTTGCAGATGTGGGGCAGCCGAGCAACGCGCAGATCACAGGTAAAATTCTAGACTCTAACTTTGTTAATTCTTAGTGGTTGAATTTGTGTAATGTCTTTTATTTTGCAGGTGGTAGTCGTTAGGGTTCTCAACGCATGTGAATTGTGGAGGGACCTTATTAGTGGGAGGTTTTAAGTCCCACGTTCTTTTTGATTCTGAAGCATTGAACTGCTTCATTACTCCAAAGCATATCGAGCGCAGTGGCATTCGGAGCAGTGCGACTGAGCTTTTGGGTCTGGTTAAAGTGGCTGGAGGAGATTCCTGGCTACTTCCGCCCAAGCTAGAGCAGTGGATGTTCAGATTGTCGGTCAGTCGATGCCGGCAGATTTGGTGATTAGTCCGCTGGAACTTTACGACGTGATTCTTGGAATAGATTGGTTGTCGTTTTATAAGGTTCATCTAGATTATTTCAGAGGAAGATTAGCTTTTGAGCGAGATACGGAGAAGTTAGTGTTTCAGGGCGTGAGACCTACTTCCGGGAGTCTGGTAATCTCGGCTATTCAGGCTAAGCAAATGATAGCACGGGGTTGCGAGGCTTACTCGGTGGTAATTTTGATACCGGAGTCTGATGGTGAGGTTGATATTGGGGAGATCCGAGTTGTTCAGGATTTTGTGGATGTTTTTCAGTCGTTGTAGGGATTACCACCATCTCGGTCAGATCCTTTCACGATTGAGTAAGAGCCCGAGACAGCTCTGATTTCTAAGGCTCCTTACAGGATGGCTCCGGCAGAGTTAACGGAACTAAAGAAGCAATTGGAAGATCTGTCGAGTAAGGGTTTTGTGCGACCGAGTGTGTCACCGTGGGGAACGCCGGTTTTGTTCGTAAAGAAGAAAGATGAGAGTATGCGTTTGTGTATTGACTATCGAGGTCTGAACCGGGTCACTGTGAAGAACAAATACCCTCTCCCAAGGATTGATGAGCTCTTGGATCAGTTGAAGGGTGCTACTTGGTTCTCCAAGATAGACTTGGCGTCGGGTTATCATAAGATCCCGATAGATGAGGCAGATGTTCGTAAGACAGCTTTCAGGATGACATACAGGCATTTTGAGTCCGTGGTCATGCCTTTTGGTTTGACAAATGCGCCGGCGGCTTTCATGAGATTAATGAACACTGTGTTCAAGGAGTATTTGGACGTGTTCGTTATCATCTTTATTGATGACATCCTGGTTTATTCGAGGAGTCCCGAGGAGCACGAGACTCATCTGAGGTTGGTTTTGGAGAAGCTTCGAGAGCAGAAGCTGTTTGCCAAGTTGAGTAAGTGTAGTTTTTGGAAGAGACATATGGGATCCCTTGGACATATTGTATCTTCAGCGGGTGTTTCAGTGGATTCGGGGAAGATTGAAGCTATCAAGGATTGGCCTAGACCGTGTAATGCTACCGAGATCAACAGTTTCTTGGGTTTGGCAGGTTATTACCGAAGGTTCGGCAAAGGTTTTGTAAAACATCCATTCACCACATCTTATCCGGTCGGGCTCCGACGTCGGTTGTACTATTTTCTTCTTCATAGTTTATGTACTATTTTCTTCTTCAAGCGACACTTCTTCTTGACAACAATCTCTTTGGAGGCTTTTTAAGCTTCTAAGTTTTATCTTAAGAAGGATTGTTGCTTATGTGGATTATTTCAAATCTCTCCTTCGTCGCTTACACCTTCGAATCACAAACGATCACGACATATGGTTGGGCATATAAACATCATAGATCAAGCGGTAAATCTGGTTTTCCAAGGCATAACAACAAGTTTCGTTTCAATTATGTGGTTTCTTGTTCAAATTGAGTTGGTTCATTGTAACCGTTTCTTCTCTTATGGAAGAGCTTTTATTTTCCGGCGACGATATCGTCTTCGATGTGATAGTTTTAAATTGTCAATCGAAAGCATAGTTGTATCTATGTGGTGGAATTCCCTAGTTTAGAGGATATCGACAAATTATCTTTGAGAGGACTCCCAACAGCTTATCGATCTCATTCATGGCCGAACAAGGAACATAGCTATGGATAATCTAGTAATGGCATACATTATTGGATTACTCGTTTTGCAGGTGTTCATATAGTCTATATCGGATGTCGTTCAAATTTCATAGCCGACGATTTCACAATTTCTTTCTTGTTGTATTTAAAATAACTTTCAATATTGTATACAACATCTACTCTCTTGAGTATGTAACGATTTCAAGATCAATCCTATATATATTAATTGAGGAGACACTAAAAGTTAAAAATCCTATGTGTCATTCAAAGAGAGTCTTAACAAACATTAAGTCTATGTGTCATTCAAAGAAGAACTTAAGGAACACATTAATTAAATCAACCAATCAAAACATTTCAATTTGTCATGGTGGAAATCTTTACATATTTTCAATATCTTTAATATATGCGGAGCATTGATGACAAAAATATATACTTACCAAATTCATTACCATATTGAGAAACTCAAACCGATTTAACTCATTTATGCAGTAATATTTTGGTCAGTGATAAAGTTGGGTTTAAAAACATTTTATAGAGTTATTAAAAAACATTTTTTTTTTGTAAATATAAGATATATATCACTCAATTACATTTTTTCTCATCCATTATAAGACAATATTCACTTTTTGGTTTTGTTATTGTAAATCAATTTTTTTTATTTTTATATTTTGTATACATTTTAAACGTAAGACCAATCATATTAAGACATTCAAGATTCGAAAATCGACTGATTAATTTTTTTAGTGAACATAATCATTTATCTAATATCTTTTTGGTATGTATGATTCAAAACAATATATTTTTACTATACAATAAACTGAAATTTATATTCCCAAGCTTGGCGTGGGTCAAAATCTAGTAAAATAAACGTTCAAAAAAAAAAAGCCTCTCTATATGATGACTGTTTATCCAGGCTTAAAAAATATAGTAATAGTATAATATTAGTATCTTAATTATTTTTATTTGTAAAAAAGGATGAAACTGAAATAAATTTAGTTCTCTTTCGGACTCGTTTTTCCGAACCCGAACCAATAAACAGCGAATACCCAATGGATAGTAGCCACTACGGTGATATTGCTTCAAAAAAAACAAAAGGGGTCTATTGCTTCAAACAAAAAAAAGGGGGTCTTCATCTTTCTATGTACTCATGCACTTGAGTAAAAACTTCGGAAGCTATTGACAAATCAATTTTCATGAGTACTTTCATAAATAAATTTCGGTCTTATTCTGTGTCGCACCTTAGGAGCACAACAAGTACATATAAAATTTGTCATCCATTATTATTTTTTTTCTTTTTGATCTTTGTTCAGGAGTTGACATTATATTATAATTCGTTGTTACGTAGTGCATTACTTAGTGCACGATTGTTTCATGATGAATACATGTAAAAAAAACCTGGTGAGTTTGAAAAATAACCTTCTGTTTATAATGATGCTTCTTTTAGTGGTACAAATTTTTGTTAAGAGATTGGGAAACCACATAGAATGGTGCATTGGAATTAGATTCATTTGGGAAGTTTAGATGATAGACACCTTCGATGAGACAAATCTTTCTGGTTCTTGTTTGGTTAGTGTTATAATTAATATTAATTGAGGGAACATGGTACTATAATGAGAACTAATTCGATTTGCTTTTCAGGGGTTTTCACACAATTTTTTAGTCTGGTCGAATCAAAGCATCTCAATTTGGTGCAATGCATCCACTGTACTTTGTGGCAGTTGACGCTTAGTTTCGTAGTAACGTGAGACAAGTCATGTCAAGTCAAGTCAAGATTGTAATATTTGGGTTACTGTTTTTAAAAATCCTTAGATAACATGAATTAATGAATACCATTATTTGTATGTAAATGTAAAACTACAAAACTGTTTGTACGTGTTGTCGAAAAATTATAATTTCTTGATTCTAAAATGGGAAATTGGCAAAACTAGCAGATACAAAGTTCTATAATTTGTTCTTGGAAAAATGAATTTTAGCTACACAAACTATTAGCTAATATATTGTTAACCATCCCAAGTATAGAATTGTCCTCTAAATTATACAAAGTAATATATAATACATGGTGACATACACCAACTATATGTAATGTCACCATGTATTATATATTAGTTAGAGTAGTTTAGAGAACATTTCTATACTTGAGATGGTTAAAAACATATTAACTAATAGTTCGTGTAACATCCCGACCAAAATATAGATTTTGGTCAGGGGTGTCGATCGACACCAGGGCAGGGTGTCGATCGACACCAATGTTTTTGATCGGTTCGGATTAATTTTTAATCGTCCGGTTTACGGGTCGGTTTTGGGACGCAGCCCTAGGTCGGGTTTTATATAAGTCCAGCCGCAGTTGCACGATTACCAGGGACTTTAAGAGAGAAAGAAATCGTGTTTCGAGTATTGAGTGAGAATCGAAGGGTTTGTGAAGTGTTCTTCGCCGTTCTTTGTGTTTTCCTTTCCCGTAGAGGTTTGTGTGCGTCCGTGTTGGCTTTTGAACGTGAGACCGGTGGTTTCCAGCAAGGAATCAGTGTTTTTCGGGGCTGTTCTATGTCAGATTCTTAGCCGTTCTTCCTCTTTTCGCGTTCTCGAGGTGAGTGTGTGATCGTGGATATGGGTTTAGGTTATTAGGAATTGATTGTTTGATTGTGATGATTTGGAGCGTTTGCTGTGTTGTTTCTGTGTGAATTGTGTGTCTGGAATCGTGATGAACTCGCACGATGAAACGGAACACGAGTTGTGTGAGGATTTGACTCGGTTTAGGTTTCTGCGAGAGGTGTCGATCGACACCTAGAGGTAGTGTCGATCGACACCACTGTTTTATGATCGACACCACTGCGAGAGGTGTCGATCGAATACTTGAGTGAAGTGTCGATCGACACCAAGTGGGTGTGTCGATCAACACCCCTGTTTTAAATGCTGAATTTGTTTAATTGTTGCAAATTGTTATTTGCTCGCGTAGAATTGATAATCTATTTCCCTATTTTTATATCTGGTAGACGGGATGACCGCTCCACTAAGTATTTATTAAATACTTACGCAACTGTGTTTTTCCATTTGAGTTGCAGGTACCAGAAACGCGTGATCGCAGAATCAAGGCGAGAGAAGAGGATGATAGGGTGTTAGATTATGTTTCTAGTTTCTAGTGAACCTGGTGTTTAGGTTGCTAGATTTCTATTATTATTCTGGAATTTGATTTTTGGAATTGATTTATTGAATTATGGTTTTAATAATTTATTGGATTATTTTTATGAGAATTTCCGCAACTGTTTTAAAAAAAAAAAAAAAAAATTTGGGTGTTGCATTTTGGTATCAGAGCCTAGACGTTTTTAGGACATTGAAATTGGATGAACTAAGACTATGTGTTTAAATTGTTCATTGGTGGTTAGGCAGTTAATAGTGTTAGATCATCCTCTTCGGCCTTTAAAGTGATTCCGCGGTAAGTTGTGTTTTATTTACTTGTGACTTCTCGTTTGCTTATGTTTCCTGTCCTGTGTGGTAGATGGATACTGGAGCGAGAGGTCATGGCAGAGGCCGTGGTAGAGGCCGTGTCGTGGTCGTGGCCAAGTGCCAGAGTTGTCTAGCAGTGTGGCTGCATCCCAGACTCATCAGATGGAGACCGCGAGCGAGACTAGTGCCAGTGTCAGTGTGGCAGTAGGTGCCGGGAGGGGCGCCGGGAGGGGTGCTGGTGTTGGAGTGGGCCCGGGTGGGGGTGCTGCTCCAGCTCAAGGTCGGGATGATGTCATCGTGGGGCTTTTGACACAGCTGTTGGAGCGGTTTCCGGCGGCGGCTCCAGTACCGGCTCCAGCAGTACCTCCGGTAGTGGAGGGGCAGCAGAGAGCTGCAAAGGTTGAGCAGGCGAGGGTTGTGGTTGCTGAGCATCCTCCCTATC
Organism: Draba incana; assembly: GCA_963576765.1. Lineage (NCBI taxonomy): Eukaryota > Viridiplantae > Streptophyta > Magnoliopsida > Brassicales > Brassicaceae > Draba > Draba incana. The sequence continues at coordinate 31,128,066 of OY755209.1, forward strand.
TCGTGATGATGGGATAGATGCAGAAGATTGGTACGCCTTTCTTCATTGGTAGAGTTGGGCCAGAGGGGGCCGATGAGTGGCGCTTGAGAGTGGAGCGTAATTTTTGGTCAATCTGATGTCCTGCAAAGTATCGGGTAAAGTTGGTTGTGCATTATTTGAGCGAGGATGCGCATAGCTAGTAGAGATCGATGGAGTCCAAGAGAGCTGTTTGGACTTGGGATGAGTTTGTGGGCGAGTTCAATGCCAAGTTCTTTTCTCGAGATGCTTTCGACCGCCAGCATATGAGGTTTATGGAGCTGTCTCATGGAGCGAGTTCAGTTCGGGATTATGATACCAAGTTCAGCAGACTTCAGGTTTATGCTAGTCAGGGCATGACTGATGAGCGGACCCTTATACAGAGGTTCTTGCAGGGGCTTCGGATGAGTATTAGGACCCAGTCTCGGGGTTCAGTGTACGCCTCGAGGGTGGAGTTGGTGAAGCTTTCTGCTTTCATTGAGGAGGATCAGCGTGAGCAGACTGGTCCAGTGGTTGTTCCATCAGTGGCGGTTCCATCTGTAGCTGCTCCTGCTGTTCAGCCGAGGAGAAAACGGCAGCAGCAGCAGCATTCTCGGAGTTCTGGTTCTGGCAAAGGGGGCAAGCCTACTCAAGGTCAGAAGAGGAGATTCTACAAGGTTTCTGGAGGAGGCCAGAGCGGTCATGCTTGTTATGCGGGAGTACTGAGCATCGAGTGGCTAGTTGTCCCAAGAAGGAGGCATCTCGGGATGCCAAGGTGTGTTTCCATTGCCGAGAGCCGGGGCATATCCGATTAATGTGTCCTTAGTTGCAGCAGATGACTGTGGCAGCAGTTCAGCCAGTGACAGGGCAGCAGGTGGCTCAGTTGGCGGCAGTGCAACCGTTGGGCCAGATTGGGCTGGCACCGCGGGTTTATGGTCTTGCAGATGTGGGGCAGCCGAGCAACGCGCAGATCACAGGTAAAATTCTAGACTCTAACTTTGTTAATTCTTAGTGGTTGAATTTGTGTAATGTCTTTTATTTTGCAGGTGGTAGTCGTTAGGGTTCTCAACGCATGTGAATTGTGGAGGGACCTTATTAGTGGGAGGTTTTAAGTCCCACGTTCTTTTTGATTCTGAAGCATTGAACTGCTTCATTACTCCAAAGCATATCGAGCGCAGTGGCATTCGGAGCAGTGCGACTGAGCTTTTGGGTCTGGTTAAAGTGGCTGGAGGAGATTCCTGGCTACTTCCGCCCAAGCTAGAGCAGTGGATGTTCAGATTGTCGGTCAGTCGATGCCGGCAGATTTGGTGATTAGTCCGCTGGAACTTTACGACGTGATTCTTGGAATAGATTGGTTGTCGTTTTATAAGGTTCATCTAGATTATTTCAGAGGAAGATTAGCTTTTGAGCGAGATACGGAGAAGTTAGTGTTTCAGGGCGTGAGACCTACTTCCGGGAGTCTGGTAATCTCGGCTATTCAGGCTAAGCAAATGATAGCACGGGGTTGCGAGGCTTACTCGGTGGTAATTTTGATACCGGAGTCTGATGGTGAGGTTGATATTGGGGAGATCCGAGTTGTTCAGGATTTTGTGGATGTTTTTCAGTCGTTGTAGGGATTACCACCATCTCGGTCAGATCCTTTCACGATTGAGTAAGAGCCCGAGACAGCTCTGATTTCTAAGGCTCCTTACAGGATGGCTCCGGCAGAGTTAACGGAACTAAAGAAGCAATTGGAAGATCTGTCGAGTAAGGGTTTTGTGCGACCGAGTGTGTCACCGTGGGGAACGCCGGTTTTGTTCGTAAAGAAGAAAGATGAGAGTATGCGTTTGTGTATTGACTATCGAGGTCTGAACCGGGTCACTGTGAAGAACAAATACCCTCTCCCAAGGATTGATGAGCTCTTGGATCAGTTGAAGGGTGCTACTTGGTTCTCCAAGATAGACTTGGCGTCGGGTTATCATAAGATCCCGATAGATGAGGCAGATGTTCGTAAGACAGCTTTCAGGATGACATACAGGCATTTTGAGTCCGTGGTCATGCCTTTTGGTTTGACAAATGCGCCGGCGGCTTTCATGAGATTAATGAACACTGTGTTCAAGGAGTATTTGGACGTGTTCGTTATCATCTTTATTGATGACATCCTGGTTTATTCGAGGAGTCCCGAGGAGCACGAGACTCATCTGAGGTTGGTTTTGGAGAAGCTTCGAGAGCAGAAGCTGTTTGCCAAGTTGAGTAAGTGTAGTTTTTGGAAGAGACATATGGGATCCCTTGGACATATTGTATCTTCAGCGGGTGTTTCAGTGGATTCGGGGAAGATTGAAGCTATCAAGGATTGGCCTAGACCGTGTAATGCTACCGAGATCAACAGTTTCTTGGGTTTGGCAGGTTATTACCGAAGGTTCGGCAAAGGTTTTGTAAAACATCCATTCACCACATCTTATCCGGTCGGGCTCCGACGTCGGTTGTACTATTTTCTTCTTCATAGTTTATGTACTATTTTCTTCTTCAAGCGACACTTCTTCTTGACAACAATCTCTTTGGAGGCTTTTTAAGCTTCTAAGTTTTATCTTAAGAAGGATTGTTGCTTATGTGGATTATTTCAAATCTCTCCTTCGTCGCTTACACCTTCGAATCACAAACGATCACGACATATGGTTGGGCATATAAACATCATAGATCAAGCGGTAAATCTGGTTTTCCAAGGCATAACAACAAGTTTCGTTTCAATTATGTGGTTTCTTGTTCAAATTGAGTTGGTTCATTGTAACCGTTTCTTCTCTTATGGAAGAGCTTTTATTTTCCGGCGACGATATCGTCTTCGATGTGATAGTTTTAAATTGTCAATCGAAAGCATAGTTGTATCTATGTGGTGGAATTCCCTAGTTTAGAGGATATCGACAAATTATCTTTGAGAGGACTCCCAACAGCTTATCGATCTCATTCATGGCCGAACAAGGAACATAGCTATGGATAATCTAGTAATGGCATACATTATTGGATTACTCGTTTTGCAGGTGTTCATATAGTCTATATCGGATGTCGTTCAAATTTCATAGCCGACGATTTCACAATTTCTTTCTTGTTGTATTTAAAATAACTTTCAATATTGTATACAACATCTACTCTCTTGAGTATGTAACGATTTCAAGATCAATCCTATATATATTAATTGAGGAGACACTAAAAGTTAAAAATCCTATGTGTCATTCAAAGAGAGTCTTAACAAACATTAAGTCTATGTGTCATTCAAAGAAGAACTTAAGGAACACATTAATTAAATCAACCAATCAAAACATTTCAATTTGTCATGGTGGAAATCTTTACATATTTTCAATATCTTTAATATATGCGGAGCATTGATGACAAAAATATATACTTACCAAATTCATTACCATATTGAGAAACTCAAACCGATTTAACTCATTTATGCAGTAATATTTTGGTCAGTGATAAAGTTGGGTTTAAAAACATTTTATAGAGTTATTAAAAAACATTTTTTTTTTGTAAATATAAGATATATATCACTCAATTACATTTTTTCTCATCCATTATAAGACAATATTCACTTTTTGGTTTTGTTATTGTAAATCAATTTTTTTTATTTTTATATTTTGTATACATTTTAAACGTAAGACCAATCATATTAAGACATTCAAGATTCGAAAATCGACTGATTAATTTTTTTAGTGAACATAATCATTTATCTAATATCTTTTTGGTATGTATGATTCAAAACAATATATTTTTACTATACAATAAACTGAAATTTATATTCCCAAGCTTGGCGTGGGTCAAAATCTAGTAAAATAAACGTTCAAAAAAAAAAAGCCTCTCTATATGATGACTGTTTATCCAGGCTTAAAAAATATAGTAATAGTATAATATTAGTATCTTAATTATTTTTATTTGTAAAAAAGGATGAAACTGAAATAAATTTAGTTCTCTTTCGGACTCGTTTTTCCGAACCCGAACCAATAAACAGCGAATACCCAATGGATAGTAGCCACTACGGTGATATTGCTTCAAAAAAAACAAAAGGGGTCTATTGCTTCAAACAAAAAAAAGGGGGTCTTCATCTTTCTATGTACTCATGCACTTGAGTAAAAACTTCGGAAGCTATTGACAAATCAATTTTCATGAGTACTTTCATAAATAAATTTCGGTCTTATTCTGTGTCGCACCTTAGGAGCACAACAAGTACATATAAAATTTGTCATCCATTATTATTTTTTTTCTTTTTGATCTTTGTTCAGGAGTTGACATTATATTATAATTCGTTGTTACGTAGTGCATTACTTAGTGCACGATTGTTTCATGATGAATACATGTAAAAAAAACCTGGTGAGTTTGAAAAATAACCTTCTGTTTATAATGATGCTTCTTTTAGTGGTACAAATTTTTGTTAAGAGATTGGGAAACCACATAGAATGGTGCATTGGAATTAGATTCATTTGGGAAGTTTAGATGATAGACACCTTCGATGAGACAAATCTTTCTGGTTCTTGCTTGGTTAGTGTTATAATTAATATTAATTGAGGGAACATGGTACTATAATGAGAACTAATTCGATTTGCTTTTCAGGGGTTTTCACACAATTTTTTAGTCTGGTCGAATCAAAGCATCTCAATTTGGTGCAATGCATCCACTGTACTTTGTGGCAGTTGACGCTTAGTTTCGTAGTAACGTGAGACAAGTCATGTCAAGTCAAGTCAAGATTGTAATATTTGGGTTACTGTTTTTAAAAATCCTTAGATAACATGAATTAATGAATACCATTATTTGTATGTAAATGTAAAACTACAAAACTGTTTGTACGTGTTGTCGAAAAATTATAATTTCTTGATTCTAAAATGGGAAATTGGCAAAACTAGCAGATACAAAGTTCTATAATTTGTTCTTGGAAAAATGAATTTTAGCTACACAAACTATTAGCTAATATATTGTTAACCATCCCAAGTATAGAATTGTCCTCTAAATTATACAAAGTAATATATAATACATGGTGACATACACCAACTATATGTAATGTCACCATGTATTATATATTAGTTAGAGTAGTTTAGAGAACATTTCTATACTTGAGATGGTTAAAAACATATTAACTAATAGTTCGTGTAACATCCCGACCAAAATATAGATTTTGGTCAGGGGTGTCGATCGACACCAGGGCAGGGTGTCGATCGACACCAATGTTTTTGATCGGTTCGGATTAAATTTTAATCGTCCGGTTTACGGGTCGGTTTTGGGACGCAGCCCTAGGTCGGGTTTTATATAAGTCCAGCCGCAGTTGCACGATTACCAGGGACTTTAAGAGAGAAAGAAATCGTGTTTCGAGTATTGAGTGAGAATCGAAGGGTTTGTGAAGTGTTCTTCGCCGTTCTTTGTGTTTTCCTTTCCCGTAGAGGTTTGTGTGCGTCCGTGTTGGCTTTTGAACGTGAGACCGGTGGTTTCCAGCAAGGAATCAGTGTTTTTCGGGGCTGTTCTATGTCAGATTCTTAGCCGTTCTTCCTCTTTTCGCGTTCTCGAGGTGAGTGTGTGATCGTGGATATGGGTTTAGGTTATTAGGAATTGATTGTTTGATTGTGATGATTTGGAGCGTTTGCTGTGTTGTTTCTGTGTGAATTGTGTGTCTGGAATCGTGATGAACTCGCACGATGAAACGGAACACGAGTTGTGTGAGGATTTGACTCGGTTTAGGTTTCTGCGAGAGGTGTCGATCGACACCTAGAGGTAGTGTCGATCGACACCACTGTTTTATGATCGACACCACTGCGAGAGGTGTCGATCGAATACTTGAGTGAAGTGTCGATCGACACCAAGTGGGTGTGTCGATCAACACCCCTGTTTTAAATGCTGAATTTGTTTAATTGTTGCAAATTGTTATTTGCTCGCGTAGAATTGATAATCTATTTCCCTATTTTTATATCTGGTAGACGGGATGACCGCTCCACTAAGTATTTATTAAATACTTACGCAACTGTGTTTTTCCATTTGAGTTGCAGGTACCAGAAACGCGTGATCGCAGAATCAAGGCGAGAGAAGAGGATGATAGGGTGTTAGATTATGTTTCTAGTTTCTAGTGAACCTGGTGTTTAGGTTGCTAGATTTCTATTATTATTCTGGAATTTGATTTTTGGAATTGATTTATTGAATTATGGTTTTAATAATTTATTGGATTATTTTTATGAGAATTTCCGCAACTGTTTTAAAAAAAAAAAAAAAAAATTTGGGTGTTGCATTTTGGTATCAGAGCCTAGACGTTTTTAGGACATTGAAATTGGATGAACTAAGACTATGTGTTTAAATTGTTCATTGGTGGTTAGGCAGTTAATAGTGTTAGATCATCCTCTTCGGCCTTTAAAGTGATTCCGCGGTAAGTTGTGTTTTATTTACTTGTGACTTCTCGTTTGCTTATGTTTCCTGTCCTGTGTGGTAGATGGATACTGGAGCGAGAGGTCATGGCAGAGGCCGTGGTAGAGGCCGTGTCGTGGTCGTGGCCAAGTGCCAGAGTTGTCTAGCAGTGTGGCTGCATCCCAGACTCATCAGATGGAGACCGCGAGCGAGACTAGTGCCAGTGTCAGTGTGGCAGTAGGTGCCGGGAGGGGCGCCGGGAGGGGTGCTGGTGTTGGAGTGGGCCCGGGTGGGGGTGCTGCTCCAGCTCAAGGTCGTGATGATGTCATCGTGGGGCTTTTGACACAGCTGTTGGAGCGGTTTCCGGCGGCGGCTCCAGTACCGGCTCCAGCAGTACCTCCGGTAGTAGAGGGGCAGCAGAGAGCTGCAAAGGTTGAGCAGGCGAGGGTTGTGGTTGCTGAGCATCCTCCCTATCTCGTGATGATGGGATAGATGCAGAAGATTGGTACGCCTTTCTTCATTGGTAGAGTTGGGCCAGAGGGGGCCAATGAGTGGCGCTTGAGAGTGGAGCGTAATTTTTGGTCAATCTGATGTCCTGCAAAGTATCGGGTAAAGTTGGTTGTGCATTATTTGAGCGAGGATGCGCATAGCTAGTAGAGATCGATGGAGTCCAAGAGAGCTGTTTGGACTTGGGATGAGTTTGTGGGCGAGTTCAATGCCAAGTTCTTTTCTCGAGATGCTTTCGACCGCCAGCATATGAGGTTTATGGAGCTGTCTCATGGAGCGAGTTCAGTTCGGGATTATGATACCAAGTTCAGCAGACTTCAGGTTTATGCTAGTCAGGGCATGACTGATGAGCGGACCCTTATACAGAGGTTCTTGCAGGGGCTTCGGATGAGTATTAGGACCCAGTCTCGGGGTTCAGTGTACGCCTCGAGGGTGGAGTTGGTGAAGCTTTCTGCTTTCATTGAGGAGGATCAGCGTGAGCAGACTGGTCCAGTGGTTGTTCCATCAGTGGCGGTTCCATCTGTAGCTGCTCCTGCTGTTCAGCCGAGGAGAAAACGGCAGCAGCAGCAGCATTCTCGGAGTTCTGGTTCTGGCAAAGGAGGCAAGCCTACTCAAGGTCAGAAGAGGAGATTCTACAAGGTTTCTGGAGGAGGCCAGAGCGGTCATGCTTGTTATGCGGGAGTACTGAGCATCGAGTGGCTAGTTGTCCCAAGAGGGAGGCATCTCGGGTTGCCAAGGTGTGTTTCCATTGCCGAGAGCCGGGGCATATCCGATTAATGTGTCCTTAGTTGCAGCAGATGACTGTGGCAGCAGTTCAGCCAGTGACAGGGCAGCAGGTGGCTCAGTTGGCGGCAGTGCAACCGTTGGGCCAGATTGGGCTGGCACCGCGGGTTTATGGTCTTGCAGATGTGGGGCAGCCGAGCAACGCGCAGATCACAGGTAAAATTCTAGACTCTAACTTTGTTAATTCTTAGTGGTTGAATTTGTGTAATGTATTTTATTTTGCAGGTGGTAGTCGTTAGGGTTCTCAACGCATGTGAATTGTGGAGGGACCTTATTAGTGGGAGGTTTTAAGTCCCACGTTCTTTTTGATTCTGAAGCATTGAACTGCTTTATTACTCCAAAGCATATCGAGCGCAGTGGCATTCGGAGCAGTGCGACTGAGCTTTTGGGTCTGGTTAAAGTGGCTGGAGGAGATTCCTGGCTACTTCCGCCCAAGCTAGAGCAGTGGATGTTCAGATTGTCGGTCAGTCGATGCCGGCAGATTTGGTGATTAGTCCGCTGGAACTTTACAACGTGATTCTTGGAATAGATTGGTTGTCGTTTTATAAGGTTCATCTAGATTATTTTAGAGGAAGATTAGCTTTTGAGCGAGATACAGAGAAGTTAGTGTTTCAGGGCGTGAGACCTACTTCCGGGAGTCTGGTAATCTCGGCTATTCAGGCTAAGCAAATGATAGCACGGGGTTGCGAGGCTTACTCGGTGGTAATTTTGATACCGGAGTCTGATGGTGAGGTTGATATTGGGGAGATCCGAGTTGTTCAGGATTTTGTGGATGTTTTTCAGTCGTTGTAGGGATTACCACCATCTCGGTCAGATCCTTTCACGATTGAGTAAGAGCCCGAGACAGCTCTGATTTCTAAGGCTCCTTACAGGATGGCTCCGGCAGAGTTAACGGAACTAAAGAAGCAATTGGAAGATCTGTCGAGTAAGGGTTTTGTGCGACCGAGTGTGTCACCGTGGGGAACGCCGGTTTTGTTCGTAAAGAAGAAAGATGAGAGTATGCGTTTGTGTATTGACTATCGAGGTCTGAACCGGGTCACTGTGAAGAACAAGTACCCTCTCCCAAGGATTGATGAGCTCTTGGATCAGTTGAAGGGTGCTACTTGGTTCTCCAAGATAGACTTGGCGTCGGGTTATCATAAGATCCCGATAGATGAGGCAGATGTTCGTAAGACAGCTTTCAGGATGACATACAGGCATTTTGAGTCCGTGGTCATGCCTTTTGGTTTGACAAATGCGCCGGCGGCTTTCATGAGATTAATGAACACTGTGTTCAAGGAGTATTTGGACGTGTTTGTTATCATCTTTATTGATGACATCCTGGTTTATTCGAGGAGTCCCGAGGAGCACGAGACTCATCTGAGGTTGGTTTTGGAGAAGCTTCGAGAGCAGAAGCTGTTTGCCAAGTTGAGTAAGTGTAGTTTTTGGAAGAGACATATGGGATCCCTTGGACATATTGTATCTTCAGCGGGTGTTTCAGTGGATTCGGGGAAGATTGAGGCTATCAAGGATTGGCCTAGACCGTGTAATGCTACCGAGATCAACAGTTTCTTGGGTTTGGCAGGTTATTACCGGAGGTTCGGCAAAGGTTTTGTGAGTATGACTCAGCCGATGACAAAGTTAACTGGTAAGGATGTTCCGTTTACTTGGTCGCCGAAGTGCGAGGAGCTTTGCGGGGCTCAAGGAGATGTTGACTAGTACGCCGGTATTGGCATTACCCGAGCCGAGGAAGCCTTATACCGTGTACACAAATGCTTCAGGAGTTGGTTTGGGGTGTGTTTTGATGCAGGAGGGCAAGGTCATTGTGTATGCTTCGAGGCAGTGGCAGGGTAGTGAGCGTAATCACCTTACGCATGATCTTGAGTTGGGAGTTGTAGTCTTTGATCTGAGGTTTTGGAGATCGTACCTTTATGGTCGGAGGGTTCAGATCTATACAGATCATAAGAATCTACAACATATCTTCACTCAGTTATTTCTGAATATGAGGCAGAGGCGCTGGATTAAGTTTTTGGCAGATTACGAGCTAGAGATCCTATACCATCCGGGTACGGCTAATCAGGTGGTTGATGCTCTGAGTCGGAGGAGGGTTGATTCGATTCGGGAGCAGGAGGTTGAGGCCTTAGTGGGCGAGATTAGTGCCTTGCGGTTGTGTGCTATTTCGCAGGAGCCTTTGGGATTAGAGGTCGTGGACCAGGCAGATCTTTTGAGTAGGATCCGAGTAGCTCAGGAGAGCGATCAGGTTTTGGTTGAGGCATCGAGGGTTGTTGGATCTGAGTATCTCTCCGAATAGGACTATTTTGGTTTGTGTGCGGGTTTGTGTGCCCAAGGACGAGTTATTGCGGCAGGAGATTCTGCGAGAGGCTCATACGAGCAAGTTTTCTATTCATCCGGGTACGACCAAGATTTATCGTGATCTTAAGCAGTATTATCATTGGGTCAGGATGAAGTGAGATGTAGCTGACTGGGTCGCGAAGTGCAATACGTGCCAGTTAGTGAAGGTAGAGCATCAGGTTCCGGGAGGGAAGTTGCAGAGTTTACCCATTCTTGAGTGGAAGTGGGATATGATCACTATAGATTTTGTGGTCAGTTTACCTACTTCAAGGACCTACGATGCGATTTGGATTATTGTGGATCGGTTGACTAAGTCTGCACATTTTCTAGCCGTTAAGAAGACCGATGAAGCTGCAGTTTTGGCAAAGAAGTTTGTGCGAGAGATTGTGAGGCTGCATGGTTCGCCAGCCAGTATTGCGTCAGACCGAGATCCTAAGTTTGCGTCTGAGTTTTGATGAGCTTTTCAGACAGAGATGGGCACGAGGGTGTATATGAGTACAGCGTATCATCCGCAGACTGATGGCCAGTCAGAGAGGACTATTCAGACCTTAGAGGATCTGCTCAGGATGTGCGTTTTGGATTGGGGTGGTCACTGGTTTGATCATTTGTGCCTCGCTGAGTTTGCGTATAACAATAGTTTTCAGGCGAGTATTGGCATGGCTCCGTAAAAGGCGCTTTATGGGAGGCCGTACAGGACACCTTTATGCTGGACCCAAGTGGGAGAGAGAAGCATTCTGGGTGCGAGTTTCTTTCAAGAAACGACGGAGAAAATCCGTGTTTTAAAGCTGAACATGACGGAAGCTCAAGATCGTCAGCGGAGTTATGCTAATAAGCGGCAGAGAGAGTTTGAGTTTTCAGTGGGAGATCATGTGTATCTCAAGATGGTTATAATGAGGGGTCCTAATAGATCCATAGCAGAAAACAAGCTGAGCCCGCGTTTTATGGGACCGTTCCCGGTGGTGGAGCGAGTTGGACCGGTGGCGTATCGGTTAGAGTTACCTCCAATCATGAAGGCATTCCACAAGGTGTTTCATGTGTCTATGCAGAGGAAGTGCCTCCATGAGTCAGAGGAGTTGGTGGCTAAGATCCCGGAGGATCTGCAGCCAGATTTGACAGTTCCAGCAGTTTTTATGAGGATTCTTGAGAGGAGAGAGAAGGTTCTGCGCCGGAAGAAGATACTGTTGCTGAGAGTCTTGTGGGACTGTAGCGGTACAGAGGCAAATATGAAATTGAAGTTCAGGAAGTGGTTCGACAAGCAGGTCGTAGCTTGAGCTTACTTGTATCATTGTGGTTCCAGATTTGTTATAGCGTGGTTATTGTTGTTTTGGTTAATGTATTTTTCGTTTTAGTTGTAACGACATACATTTTTGGAATTTATAAGATGGAGTTTCCTTATCTATTTTTCATGTCCTTATGAGATGTGTTGTTCTGATAAGCATGTTGTTGATTGACCAGTTTGGGTCGTGTTCTCAATGATATTTCGGGTGGGAAATATTGAGATAGGGCAAGTGGGGCAGATCTAATCATAGATGTTAGTAAACGTTTTTCTTTTGAATTTAATACTCTAGGGATAGTGGTATTCTCGAATAACTTATTACAAATTTAGAAGATAATGGATCTTCGGCGGTCTACTCGTGACTGGTGGATCACAGAGTAGTACCGGAGGTTACTTACTGATGACGGGTGGATCACAGAGTAGTACCGGAGGTTACTTACCGATGACGGGTGGATCACAGTATAGTATAGTGGGATGCTTACTTATCTGTGACAAGTGGGTCTCAGGATAAGTATCAGGAGATGGTGGGTCTCTTGAAGGGAGTGAGTTCCCTGCATTCTTTTATGGAGTTGGTGGTCTCCAGAGGCTTATTTGAGATGGATGGATCTCAGTATGAGTCTAGAGGGAAAGTGGTCCCGGTATACCATAAGTGGTTAGTATAATTGTTGCTAAGGGATGCGTCCCGAGAGCAAGGTAATGAGTTAGGAGTAATAAATGTCTAGAAAGTGTGTGTATTAACATAAGGATTAGATGAGAGTTCATGGATCGGGTGAGGATCTTTGATGTGTTGACCAAGTGATGTCAAGTTCTTCGGTCTTGGATAGATGGTTTGCGGGATTCGAGGACTAATCTAGATTAGTGGGGGAGAGTTGTAACATCCCGAAACCAAAATATGGATTTTGGTCAGGGATGTCGATCGACACCAAAACAGGGTGTCGATCGACACCAATGTTTTTTATCAGTTCGGATTAAGTTTTAATCGTCCTGTTTACGGGTCGGGTTTTATATAAGTCCAGCCGCAGTTGCACGATTATCAGGGACTTTTAGAGAGAAAGAAATCGTGTTTCGAGTATTGAGTGAGAATCGAAGAGTTTGTGAAGTGTTCTTCTCCGTTCTTCGTGTTTTCCTTTCCCGTAGAGGTTTGTGTGCGTCTGTGTTGGCTTTTGAGCGTGAGACCAGTGATTTCCAGCGAGGAATCATTGTTTTTCGGGGCTGTTCTGTGTCAGATTCTTAGCCGTTCTTCCTCTTTTCACGTTCTCGAGGTGAGTGCGTGATTGTGGATATGGGTTTAGGTTATTAGGAATTAATTGTTTGATTGTGATGATTTGGAGCGTTTGCTGTGTTGTTTCTCTGTGAATTGTATGTCTGGAATCGTGATGAACTCGCACGATGAAACGGAACAAGATTTGTGTGAGGATTTGACTCGATTCAGGTTTCTGCGGGAGGTGTCGATCGACACCTAGAGGTAGTGTCGATCGACACCACTGTTTTATGATCGACACCACTGCGAGAGGTGTCGATCAAATACTTGAGTGAAGTGTCGATCGACACCAAGTGGGTGTGTCGATCGACACCCCCTGTTTTAAATGCTGAATTTGTTTAATTGTTGTGAATTGTTGTTTGCTCGCGTAGAATTGATAATCTATTTCCCTATTTTTATATCCAGTAGACGGGATGACCGCTCCAGCAAGTATTTAATAAATACTTACGCAACTCTGTTTTTCCTTTGAGTTGCAGGTAACAGAAATGCGTGATCGCGGAATCAAGGCGAGAGAAGAGGATGATAGGGTGTTAGATTATGTTTCTAGTTTCTAGTGAACCTAGTGTTTAGATTGTTAGATTTCTATTATTATTCTGGAATTTGATTTTTGAAATTGATTTATTGAATTATGGTTTTAATAATTTATTGGATTATTTTTATGAGAATTTCCGCAATTGTTAAAAAAAAAAAAAATTGGATGTTGCAAAGAATATTTTTCCTTTGTTTTAACACAACGCACATGCATGTTATAAGAAAAAAAATCCCACTTTGCTTAGTTACGTTGGATCTCTTTAAAAGAACTTCCAAATTCGTAATATCTTTTTTTTTAAGTCTATATTTTTTTCGTACATGTCATAGTTTGAATTTTTACAAATTAACAAATATTATTCGGAAAACAGAATGCAATTAAGTGAGCGTTGAATTGATATTGTTTCACATTTTCATGTAATAGTTTTAGAATACTATATATTAAAATTAATCATGGTCGTTATAGATACTAACTATTCCAGGGTTCTTCCAAAATATTCAATTTACAGCTAGCTTTTTTTTATAGATTTTTACAGCATTATTGTGCGGTGGATGCAGGCAAATGGACATCACATCAATATCAACCGATTTAAAGAAAGGTTCGTATATTTGTTGAGTCTTTATTATTTTTCCAAAAATGTACATTGTGGATCGCTAAAACTTCAAAAAGTACGTCGCATAGATACAAAAGCTAAAGTACTCGCAAACATGCATATTAGGAAAGATAATTTTCCATACTAACATATTTGAATTTCGATGGCGACACTATATAGAAAATGAATTTATTTATAAGAATTTAAAGTTTCCGGTTCCTAGATGTGTATATCAGCCAAAGACTAACGTAAGTATTTTCTCAAGATTTTCTATTTGTTGTTAAATTTTTATATATTCTTCTTTTGAATTCAGCCATACATTATCAATAGTGTGGTGGCATAATGGTAACATAAGAGAATTAGTTACTTTGTTTCCCAGGTCCAAACCCGTTTTAGGATGGAAAGTTGTTCTTTAGTCATAATATCTAAATTGGGTATCTAAGGGGTTTAGTTCCTTTGTGCAGAGCCAAATTTAGCAAAAGACATTGTGATATGTTTCTTCTCACATAAACGTGGTAATATATATGTAAATAGCATATCATTTGATAAAAGAGATGATATTTAAAAATACGCTTGAAATTCATGTTCTTTAAAAAGATACATGTGATAAGTGAATCACTAGTTTTACAAATATATCATCCACCAATTTTTTTTTTTTTTTTTGCTAACCATCATCCAACAATTTTGCAAGCAAAAAAAAGATAAATGTAGCTATACAGTGTTATATAATTCACAGTTTTGGTCTGCCTGAAAACTAGAAAAGAAAGAAAGTAAACACGGCGATAAAACTCACTAATTAATGGAAAGAAAGTTCACATGTATTTTATGCATGATCTTCTTTTGTAACTCTTGTGTTTTCATGTTTTCTTTTTTTGTTTGGTTTAAAGCTTTTCTTGTATTCATGCTTGACAGTTAACATACAAAATTTTGGAGATATTTTTCCGGAAGATCACAATTGGAAAAAAAAGGAACAAATCTAAAATAATTTGTTTCAACGTGAACGTAAAACGTTAATTTTTTAGGGCTCGCCTACAGACAAATTTCAAACCAACAAAAAAAGAGCTCTCGTATTTGTCAGCAAAACAGGAGATAGTGTTCCAAATTGAAACAGCCAGGCAAATAATGGTATTATTCGGCCATAACTTATCACAAAAAATAGCAGCAAACACATATAGTGGATTCTGCGAATTTGTTCCACAAGTTTGTGGACAAATTTTTTTATATGCTTTTTTTTGTTTTTTCGTTTTTTATACGTTTGTCATCTATATATAATATATAAAAGATCTTTAGTATTTATATATATTTTCAGCTTTCTCATATGTCTTACACTTTGCACTTTTGAATAATTTCCTTATTTTATTTGATTGTGGATGTTTTGTGAAGCCGACAGAATCACTCTTCTTGATCTCCACTATCAGAAAAATGTCTAAGTTATATAAGAGAAAAAGAGAAAACAATAATAAGAAATACGCACCAAAACTGCCAATACACTATGTTTGTGGCCACACCTTCTTCTCTTTCAAATTTTGCTTATCGACAACAATACAAATGTGATATGTCCAAGATCATACTAGAAGTATGAAGAAGTCGGTTTACAAAGTTTTGGCCCATTTATACCGGTTTGGTTTTCGTTTTTCGTTTTCTCACCTCTCTAACTTGAAACTAGAAACAGCCATCCCACATTTTCTATATATTATTTTCTAGGATCATTGTCGATTCTCTTACCTTCGATGGAAAACAAATTTATAATAATATTTTTACACTGACCAATTTTTCACTGATTTGTAGTTATTTATAAAGTTTAGTCACAATGGTCCACAAGAAGAATGGATAGAAAAGAAAAAAAAGTGAAGATAGTTGATAAGGCAGCTTTTGTTTGTTTATTGTATTTTATTTTTATTTTTATGTTACTTCTTTTTTGTTTGTATTGTTTCCCCAATTAGTTTTTGCCCCCGGAAGCAGAGGCAGTGGACTAAGTCTATCTCTCACAGTGAAACAATCTCATTTCTGTTCACAAATATAATAATGGCTACTGGTTTGCACTCTATCTCTCCCCACTTGTTGAAGTGACAGTACTACCCACTTGGAATGCATATCAACAAAGAATAATTCTTTTAGTACTATACTATAGTTAAATATTTCAATTTTTTTTTTTTGGGATATTTGTGCGTATAACACTTTTGCCAAAATGCTTATGAAATGTACCACAAGCCTAAAATATTTAAGAAATGTACCACAAGCCTAAAATATTTAAGAAATCTACCATTGTTAAAAGAAATATTTGACCTTATCCTCCCTCTCTCTTCCCTAACCTCTTCAATGTTTCTTCTTCTAAAAATAAACTGTATTTATTCTTCACAATTCTTCTTCTCCATCTCTCTCTTTCTCTCTAATCGGAAAAAATGGAGTTCATGGTGGAGACGACAGACATAAACAACGCCGGAGGCGGTGGACATAAATGATATCGAAGACAGTGAACAGAGGCAATGACCACGACGGAGAAGATAGAGACAACGCAGAAGACGGTGGAGAGAAACGATATCGGAAACGATGAACAGAGACAATGACCACGACGGAGAAGACATAGACAACGCCGGGGACGATGGACGTAAACGATATCGGAGACGATGCTAGAGATGGTGATTGGCGGCGACAGAAAACGGTGACCGTGAACGGTGACGGTGGTCATAGACAAAAACAGTGACAAGTTGTTTAATCGGTTTCTGCATAATGCATGTCATCCCTTTGTTGTTCAAACCATCTATATTCCTGTAAAATATTTGTATTTTGTTCGGATCTACATTTTTCTATCCATAAACCCTATTGGTTCAGATGTCATCCACCACTAATGTTTTTTTATTGATCGTTAACAGAAATTGATCACGAGATGTCTACATGTAGAAAAGACAGCCAATTTCGTATATTGATGTCTATATCCTTTTCTCAAAAGAAATTTTGGAGTCTTTAACATAAATTACAACATATTAATGTCTATCTGATGGACGATATTTTATTGTGTGCACAAAATTAATCACGTGGACAAGATAATTATGATATTGCTAAACATAAAAAAAGAGATTGTGGGTAACCTAAGGATCTATGGTCAAATGTTAACCTCTTGTTTGAGAAGATCTAAAACATGGTATACAAACTCTTGTCCCCGTAATTAACAACAATTACCAAAATCTATCACAATTTAAAATTTCTTTTATTGAGGACAAACATGGGTCTTTTTGTGACTGTCAATTGAGACAATTACCCTTAAACTTCATCTATCTATTTAATTTTCGTCCACAAACCCATGTTTATCCACCGCATATGTTCACATCCACTGTCACCGTTTTTGTCTTTCACTACCGTCGCAGCCATGTTCACGTCCACCGTCACTGTCGTCGTCATGTCCACCATTGTCGTCTTGTCCACGAACATCGTAGATTTTTCTGTCGTGGTCACCATCACCCTTTTTGTCTACGACGAACGACGATGTCCGCGACCACCGTCTCTATTCATATCCACCGTCGTCATCAACCACGGTCAAATTTTCATCCACGATCATCGTCTTCGTCATTCTATCTCCGTTTTGTCCACCGCCATCTTTATGTTGTCCACGATCATCGTTTTTGGTCAAATCCTATCCACAGAAGTCCAAAAATATGGTATGAAATCAAAGACAAGTGAGTATGTAGTACATTTTGTTACAAATTTGGAGACAAATGGTATGACTTATTATTTTTCCTTTTTTTTTGGGTTAAAAATTTACAACTATGGTCTAAATGAAACAACCAAGCTTTTTGTCTAAAAAATCATTAATCCAAATTATTCTCATAAATAATAATTTTCAATGATTAATTCAACTAACCAGCGAAAATCAACATGAACCATTTAAACCATTAAATCAAACAACCATTTATTCCAGAATATCAATTCTACAGAAATTTAGCAACCTAAATCGGGTTCCATAATTCATAGTACAACCACATAATCTAGAGATCCTCATCATCCTCTCGTCCCAACTATGATTCCACAATCCCAAACTTTTACCTGCAACACATGAAAAACGAGTTGCGTGAGTATTACCACAAATACTCAGTGAAGCGGTCATCCTGTCTACCGGTTACAAAATACGGATAACGGATGCCAAAATACTACACAATCACTCAACAGTTCACAACGTTCAAATTACCAAAATAAGAACAATCAATAAAAATCAGCACATAGAAACTCGGTGTCAATCGACACACCACCACGGTGTTGATCGACACACCAAACACAATCACCGAAGAATTCAACTTCGTGTCGATCGACACTGCCACTAGGTGTCGATCAACACACGGTTCTCAATCACAAACCTCACGACACATAAGTGGGTGTCAATCGACACTCATCGCAGAAACCTAAATCGAACCAAATCCTCCATGTCTCGATTCCGTTCCATCGAGCGATCAAACACAACACAACACAATAAGATTTACACCCAAATCATACGAAATAACACAGGAAAAGCAATACCAATAACAATTCCAATAAAAACCAACAAAACAACACCCTAACATCACTATCCATAACCACGATCACGCACTCACCTCGATTCGACGAAGGAAACGGAATGGATTACCAAAAATGAAACACGAGCAACGACTTCCTTCACTTGAATCACTGAGAAACGCTGATCAAACGTTCTCCACACTCCCACGAGTCTTTACAATGAAAACCAAGGGAAACAACTCACAAATCGCCTCTAAACATCCTTTTCTATCAAGAAACCTAAAACCTCCTTCCCAAACCTTTTTCTCACGTATCTCTCTCTGAAAATGCAAATCTAAACACCAATAAGATGCATCCCCACTAAGAGAGTAGGGGAAAAGCTTGCAGAACAGGTAGTCACTGGACAAACCATTAGTCTTGATGCTGAAAGCTAAATCTTCAAATTTCTCTATGTGGTCCATTAGATGCTCGTGAGAAAGTCCATGGAAAGGATTATGAGCTACCAGGCTGAAGTAAGTAGGCTTTAGTTCGAAATCGTTCCTCTACAAGGTAGGTAGACGAATCGTAGCTCGATTCACATAGAACTGGTCATGCCTGTTGTAGTCTCCCAAGGTGCGACCACGCTCAACATTCACGTTGTTCCTCAAAAAATTTGGCCGATTCTAGACCTGGTGTCGATCGACACCCACGTTTTCCTCATGTCGTTCGACAGCTTCTTGGTGTCGATTGACACCATCTTACACCTGTTCAACAATCCTTTCGACGATCACAGTACCATCGTCATCAATCCTCTCTCCTTGCTCGTTATACTTCAATCTTGCTAGATTACGCAGAATTCCATCACCTCCCAGAACCCGAACGAGTACTTGTGTAGCAGCCATCCTAGCCTCTTTGACTGCTCTTTTGTTGTCACGTTCTAAACGTCTTTGTTGCTGAAGATTGTAGTTAACTAACTCTTGATCTTGATTGCTTCTAGTGATGCGATTAAACATGCACCTGAAACCAAAAAGTTAAAAGCTAGTTTAGAAAAACAAAAAAAAAATACTTAGACAAAAGTCTAGTAATACAAATCTAATGGTGTTGATTCCCCGGCAACGGCGCCATATTTTGATATGCTCAAATTCTCCTAGAGCTACTCTCTCAAATTAAGAGATCAATTGCAGTACTTAGGGTATCGAATCAACAGGGAATCAGGTAACACAATAGATTTCAATATTCGAATTAAGCAAAGTAGGATAATGGTAAATAAAGTGAGATCGATTTGTAAATCAATTAAAATAAAAGGTAGGTATAGGAAAATCTCAGGTGAATCCGAATTGTAAATCTAAACGAATAGTTAGGAATTATTAAGCACATTTCTTGAACTTGAATCACTAATATAAAGCTAATTAGTTTTCGCTGCAGAGATTATCTATGTCTCAACCCTAGAAAGCCAATTTTTGTTGTTAATTCTATCAATTTAAACAAGCACTAAAATCAGGTTCAATTGTTCACAAACCTCTAAACCACATTTCTTTTCGGATACGAATCCTGCTCATCTAATATTAGTTCAGGCAATTAATCACACATTCGTGTCTACTAACTAACGTAAGATCAGATTCTAGGTCATGAAGTTAGAATAAGCAATAAACACAAATTCAAATGAAGAATTCCAATGATTTTATCCTAACAATATAATTCAACGTAGCAATTCATCATCACCTTTGAAAAACCCTAAACCTAACAAGGGATCTACTCAGACATGAGGAATGAAGCAAACATCATATAAAATATAGATATCTCTTAAGATTCAATAAAATAAAGTGTAAGCCTAAACAATGGCTACGAATAACTATAAATAAAGTCTCAAAACCGACTGGAATGATAATGTAAACTTCTGGAACTTATAGGCGAAAACATAATTTCTTCAAAATTATAATCTTTAGACTGTTAGGAACAGGTTTTGATCAACACTAATAGACGTGTCGATCGACACCAATCTGAAATTCGATTCCAACTTGATCACTTCGGCTCTTCCTTCCGCAATACTCCAAAAAGCTCCATAATCTTACATTCTGTCACAAACGTCCAAATACATGTAAAGAGACTAAAACCAATGCAAAACACTAGAAAGACTCTAATAAAATGACTTATATCATGGTCGAAAACTAGTAAAAACCATGATATATCAACCGGAACCACAAAGATAGAAGTAAGCTCAAGCCGCGACCTGCTCCTCGTCGAACACTTACTCAACATCATCTTCATCTTTGCTTTAGGCTCCCAAGTCTCTTCCCTCGCATCAGCACAAAACCACCACTCTCCACAGAGGAAACTTCCTCCGACGCAGCATCTTAATTCTCCTCTCAAGAATTCTCAAAGGTTACGCCGCCACTGACACATATGGCTGAAGACCCTCCGACATTTTAGCCACCATTTCCTCCGAATATGCAAGCATTTCCTCAACAACGACACCCAAAAACTTTATGAAAAGCCTTCATAATCGGAGACAACTCTAACCGGTACGCCACCGGTCCAACTCATTCTACTGCCATGAACAGACTCATAAACAGACTAAGCTGAGTCTCTGCAATTGATCAAATAGGAATTTGCAAACCTAGCCATCCTGAGATACACTTCTTATTGGCATAAACCCTCTGCCAATCCTGAGCCTCCCTCACATTTAGCTTCTAAAACACGAATCTTCTCCGCCGTTTCTGGAACAATTTCGCACTAATAATTCTCCTCTCTCCCACTTGGGTATAACATAGAGATGTCCTACCCGACCACCATACCAAACCTCGTATGAAGTCGTCCCCATCCAGAAAACTCATCCTCAGTAAACCCTCTAAGGCTCTAACGTAAACCTAGAATCCCTGTTTGATACAAAATTGGCTCAGACTCCCTACATCCTCTCAATCTTCTTACTAAAAACCTTAGCCAATGTCACGGCACTATCGATCTCAAAATCCATCACATTTCCTATCCCACTTCCGCTCTGGAATGGGAAACTCTACATCATTCCACTTCAAAAACATGTGCTCAGCCTTCACTAGCTGACACAAATTACACTCTGCAACTCACCACTCGGTCTCACTCGGAATCACATACCCAAAATTTGGGGTTTATATCCAGTCGCATGCTTATGCCACAATCTAACATTGATTACTCAGACTCATCTCAACACCCTCACACTCTCGGGAACACATCCTTTGAGCTAACGATGTAGGAGACACTCCACTCTCAGGACGTCTTCCTCAAGCTCTAGTCATATCAGAAAAATGTTTCCTTTAGAGTAATCAATTCATACGCGCACAAGCACCTCATAACTAGAATTACCTCTCGTGATACCGATCTATCATTCCATACTCTGGAATAACATCTCACTCCGACCGCACACCTGGCCAACAAAACCAACCCTCTCGAGATCCTCTATGGACCTCCAAAACTCAACACTAATTCATGTTAATACGCACGTTACACACATTTATTACTCTCAACTCTCTCCTCAACCCACTCACTCACAGGAACACATCCTTTGAGTTATTAATAACCGGGAAAATACTCATCCCCTCGAGAGAAATCATCATTTCCTACTACTTATACTGGGAAATCCTTATCCCAACAAGTATACAGGAATATCCTCATTTCCCTTAGAGTAATAATTTTGTAATGTCTATAAACATCTATCGGCCAGAACTACCTTGCGTAGTTCCTAACTTGATACTCCTTAACCCAGAATATCATCATATCCTGATCAATTCTCAGGTGCACTCAAACAACCCAACTGCACAGGGCGTTCCACTAGAGTCCTTCAAAAAATAATTAGTCTTAATTCCTCATAAACTTCTATTTTTAGACTCCACAAAAATCAACACAACTCCACACCCCGACTACTCAAGTCACAAAATAAATAAGAAATACTCATCTTATATATTCCAAAAAATGTAATAATTGTTTCAACACCAAATGAAAATACAAAAATCCAAAACCACATAGCAAAAGCAATAACTCTGAAACTAGAAACAAAACAGAATACCAGCTCAATCCTCAACCTGCTCTCTCAGGTCCTCCTCGATCGATGCAGTTGCCTCCACTAGCTTTGTCCTCGAGGCGAACTTGGAAACTTTGAACACCATCCTCAGCCCAAGCTTAAGTCCTCCCATGAACTTACTCATATGAGCTCGCTCCTCATCTATGCCTTTACCCGCATAGACTACTAGCCTGCTGAAACCAGCATCATACTCACGTATCGTACCGAACGGTCTCCCTGAACTAGTCTCCATAACTGCATCCCCAACTGATCTACTGCTTTTTGAAGAAAATACCTGGCATTATACTCAGTCAAGCATTTTCATCAAGTCCACACTGTCTGCTTCTTCTTGGTCTCAATACCTCTCCACCAGAGACGTGCATCGCCATCCAAGAAATATACCGCCAAATCCAACCGGTACTCATCACGACACCTGATAGAGCAAAACTTATGCTCCACCCTCAACCTCCACTTCTCAACTCCTTCAAGGTCCCCTTCACCTGAGCAAGACAAAGAGTCGATACTCTCCATCAGATCCAACATCGCATCAAAAGATGGATGCTCCACTGCCACCGGAGTCCCAACTGGAGCCTGCACTGGTATCGCACCTAGTAACCGCTCTAAAATTAAGGCTAGCATCTAGGCCAAATGATCATTTGGATCCTGGGCTCCACCTGCACCAGCACCCGCACATGGGCCTCCTGCAGTACCATCTGCTCCGGCGCCCTCACCAGTACCGACAGCACTAACCATCACACTGACATTGCCCACTTATTCATCCTGATACGTCGGCGAATCAGCCACCTGCTCTAGCGACTCACTCTAAGCCACCAACTCGAATGATGTACTCACGCGACCTCGACCATGTCCTCGGCCACCCTGGCCATGAACTCTGCCTTTGCCTCGACATTGACCTCTCAAAACTCTAGCCATCACTCAGTGCACTTCCCAGTAGCACAAACTAAGATACTAGAATTCAAAACGGAAGTCAAACAAACACATACCGTGGAATCTCTTTGAAAGCTCGGAGAGGGTGATATAAGACTTTGCAACTCAGTAAATTAACTAACTACACATAGCCAATTCAAATAAAAGTCTCAAATCAACCAATCAACCTACTGTCATAAAACCGTAAGGGCTCTGATACCAAAATGAAACAACCATTCTTTAAAAAAAAACAATTAACTCCGAGTCAGTATTCCCATAAATATTAATTCTCAATTACGTTAGACCATTTAACAACCAGCAGAAGACAATAAACCAATTAAGCTAAGCATTCAACCAATTCCAGTAATTCTAGCAAAACCTAAACCAAGTTCTAAAATGCAACAACATAAACAATAAACTAGAGATCCTAATCATCCTCTTGTCTTAGCCATGATTCCAAAGTCACAATCTTTACCTGCAACACATGGAACAAAGAGTTGCGTGAGTATTATCACAAATACTCAGTGGGCGGTCATCCCGTCTACCGGTTACATAATAAGGATAACAATGCCATTTACTACACAATCAATCAATAATTCTTAATGTTTGAATTACTATAATAAGAACACTCAACAAAAATCTGCACAAAACAACTCAGTGTCGATCGACACACCACCTCGGTGTCGATATACACACCAAACACAATCACGACAATTCCGACATGGTGTCGATCGACACTACCACTAGGTGTCGATCGACACTCTATCCACGAACACGAACCCACACGAAAATCATG
The DNA here is from genome assembly GCA_963576765.1 of Draba incana. Taxonomy (NCBI): domain Eukaryota; kingdom Viridiplantae; phylum Streptophyta; class Magnoliopsida; order Brassicales; family Brassicaceae; genus Draba; species Draba incana. The sequence goes on from OY755209.1 coordinate 31,151,910, forward strand.
AGGGGGTATCGATTGACATTTCCTCTAGGTGTCAATCGACACCTCGACACAAAACCGGAATCGACCAAATCCTCACATGGCTCGACTCCGTTTCCTCAAGAAGCATTAACAACAATACACAATACGATAATCTCATGAACATAAACAATGTCCACGAATCAACACCATCAAATCACTCACACAAACCCTAACATTGATTACCTGATATATCATGGTTTTTACTCTGTTTAGGCCATGATATAAATCCTTTTATCTTGAGTCTTTTGTTGTTTTTCGAGTCTTTGTGTTTATTATTAGGTACAAGAATGTTTGGAGCACAATTGGTGTTTACTGGATCATTTTGGAGCATAATGGAATGATCAGTTGAAGTCGCAAGTTTGGATTGAAGAATTTAAGCAAGTGTCGATCGACACTGATCATAGCATCGATCGACACCAAGAAATCAGTCATGTCGCTCGACACCACTGTTCTAGCGACCAGAATTTCAGAATCGGAAGATTTCCTATTTTGCGCCAGAAAGCCCAGATGTTTGCAATTGGGCCCCAAACCGTCATTGTACTCCATAAATACGTTTTTAAGCCATTGTTTAGGCTTCATGCTTTATTCTATTGAATTCTTAGAGATATCTTTTAATAAATTCATTTTTTCTTCATTCGATATGTCTGAGTAGTTTCCTTGTTACGTTTAGGGATTTTCAAGGGTTGTTGATGATTTGCTAGATCTGATCTGAATTGCTTAGGATTAATATCATTAGAAGTTCTTCATCTTAACTTGTTCTTATTGCTGATTTTAGCCTCGCGAACTGAAATCTGATCTTAGGGTAATTAATAGAAACGATAGTTTTATTGATTCCTTTAACTAGTTTTTGATGAGCAAAATTCCTATTCGCAAAGGGATTTGGTTTACGGTTTTGTGAACAATTGGGCTTGATCATTAATGCTTGTTTAGGTTGTTAGAATTCGCAACGACAGTTGGCTTTCTAGGATTTAGACATAGATAATCTTTGCAGCGACAGCTGATTGGTTTTACATTCGTGTTCATGTTTAGGAACTGAGCTTCATAAATCCTATCTTTAATTGATCATCTGCATATCTGATTCACCTGAGATTTCCTTGTGCCTGACTTTTGTTTTATTGATTTTCACAACCGTTCACTGCTTGATTTAATTTACTTGTCTTTTCATTATAACTATTTTGCTTAGCTTAATCTGAATCTATTTATCTATTGTGTTTCATTGATTCCCTGTGGATTCGACCCTAAAGTACTACTTCTGATCTCTTAATTTGAGAGAGTAGCTCTAGGTCTAATTTGAGCATATCATTACCCATAACCACGATCACGCACTCACCTCGATTCGGCGAAGGAAGCGGAAAGGTTACGAAATCAATCCACGAGTAGCGATTCCTTCACTGGAAATCACCGATATTCACTGCTCAATCGTTCTCAACAATCACACAAGCCTCTAGAACGAAACACGCGAGAAATAGCTCACGAATCACCTTGAAACACTCTTTTCTCTCAAGAATCCTAGAATTCTCCTTCTCAAGACCTTTCACGCGTTTTTCCCTCTGAAAACGACCAAAACTGCGGTTGGGTCCCTTTTAAATGATCTCCTAGGATTCCGCACCCAAACCGATCCAAACCGCGCAATTACAAATCAAACCGGAACGGTTTCGAATTAAGCTGGTGTCAATTGACACACCTCCTGGTGTCGATCGATACCCTCACCAAAATTCAATATTTTGGTCTCGGGATGTTACACTATTTCTTTTACAGGGTTAACCATTCGACCATTGGACCAAAAATTGGTATTAGGTCATTTAGATTGTTTTAAGCTCGCTTAAGTAAAATGGACATTAGTGTCCTTCTGAACCAGAGCCAGCATCCATTTGGATATTCACCTTACAAGAAGATAGTAACAATGTGGGTTTTTTTTCGTTGTCTTTTAGAGTCATGTCCTATCTTTTAGATAATTCTTATCTTCAATAATAACGAAAAAATATTAAATTAATGGGACCAGAAAGATGAAGAAAATTATGAGAGAAGCATATCCTGTGGTGGTTATGAGTTATGCTCGACACTTAAATGTTTTGCTGAAAAGAAGAGTAGATTTTGTTGATCAGTACTTAACAAAAAATGGCAGTGTTTTGTTGCCTTTCAATACGAGACAGCCACCACTTTGGCCAAACATTTTACCATAAAGCCCCTTGTCCCTATCCCTAATTGGAACTATTTGTCGATCTTTCACGTTTCAAAAAACATCATTCCATTATACAATGAGTAGCAGCATAAGGTTTAATAAATGTTGCATCTATGTTTTTACTACTTTTCTAATAATTTCAACAATATGTGTTTGTCTCGTATGATACGATACGTGATTACTAGAAATGATTATTAGCATATGAATGATAAAAGAAAATCATAACAAAAGTTTATGTTGTTTTAAAAAAACAAACGTTTATATGGATTGTGGCACAATTTGTCCATTGCACAAGTTTTGGATCGGCGAACCACAAATTGTATGACAAATATACAGACAAAGCTGGATCTGAGATTATCGGGGCCCTATCCAAAATAAAATAAAAATTTATGTATTTCAATTTTTTACCTTAGAAAATACAATTGTTTTACAATAATACATTTGTTATTTTATTTTCTCACGTGAAATAAAATTATGAAAAGTATTTATAATTTTAATTGTTTTTTTATCATATTATTTCATAAAATAATAAATTTCATAAAAAAATAGTTTGTTATCTTTCTAAATTTTTATTATTTCCAATTAAATTAACACATTTTCCATAAACTAATATATAAATTTGATTTTTTTTCTAAAAAGTGGGGCCCCTAAAAAATGGAGGCCCCATTGCAAATGTTTCAAAAACATGTCCTCAAATCCGGCTCTGTATGTAGATCGACACTAATCATTGGATTTGCTTGAAACCACTTGGAAATCAATATTAAACTTCTTTTATCTATCTTGTTTTCAAATTTGAGCATGTTCTATTGATGGGAAATTCTCTGGCAGTTCAAAGCTTTTGAAAAAATGGCACATTTTGTTTTCTCCTTCATCTATTTTGCCTATATAACCAGTAAAATTAAGACTACATACCTCTAAAAACACAAATAAAGCACCAAAAGTAACTGAAATAATTAATAAAAATCTATCACTTGAAGAAAATACCTAAATATTTTTGTCTGCTTAATATGAAAATGAAACAATTAGAAAGACCATTCAAAGTCTTTTGTATGTTAGAGAAGATACAAGAACAAGACTAGTTGATTGTTAGGATAAACTCTTCTATTGCATTATTTTTTTATTGATGGTTTACAAATGACACTTTTATTTATACTAAGGGTGACTATGTACTATATTACTTTAGAATGCTCCCTAAGCCTTATCCATTTGTCTTGACAAATCTATAGACACGTTGATATATCATGGTTTTTACCGGTTTCTACACCATGATATATGTCCGTTTTATAGAGTCTTTTGGTGTTTTCGAGTCTTTTATGTTTTATATTAGGTACAAGGACGAATTAGACTCAATTGGTGTTTACTGGAACATTTTGGAGCTTAACGGAATGAGCAGTCAAAGTGGCAAGTTCGGAGTCAAGATTTAGAGACTGTGTCGAGCGACTTGGATACTAGTGTCGCTCGACACCGAAGATTTGCAAGCGTCGATCGACAGACTTAGTCGTGTCGATCGACACGACCATCGGACCAGCCCAGATTCCAAGTTTTAGAAGATTTCCTTTTCGCGCCAAAAAACTCATATATTTGCAATTGGGCCCACGACGCTTTTGTACTTTATAAATATGTATTTTCAGCCATTGTTTAGGCTATGCTTTATTTTAGTTAGAGATTTTTATACTAGGGATTTATCTTTCATGTCTATGTCTGAGTAATTCCCTAGTTTGGTTTTAGGGATTTTTCAAAGGTTAATGAAGAGTTGTTGATTTATTTACTTTTGGGATTTTGCATCATATTTATATTCTTCACCTTGGTTGCTTTGAATTCTAATTTAGGCCTGAATTAGATATCCTTGGTTGTTTACTAGATGTGACAGCATTATTGAATTGCTTGAATTGAATCATAGGTGAGCAAAGATCTGATTCGCAATGACAGTTGGCTTTGGATCTTTGTGAACGATCAAACTTGTTTTTATTGCTTGTTTAAATTAATCTGATTTCGCAACGACAGTTGATCTTCTAGGGTTTAAGCATAGATAGTATTTGCAACGACAGTTGATTTACTTTATAATAGTGTTTTGAGTTCTAGAATTGCACTTCATCAATCCCATTAGTAAATTTATTATTCAACTTGGATTTAGTCCTGCGAATTCCCTAAAGCCTAGCGTTTGTTTCCTATTGATCTAAAGTTTCTGATATCATCCTGATTTATTTTCCTGCAATTTATTTACAACTATTCTGCTTAGCATAATCTGAACTTATAAATCTATTGTCCAACTGATTCCATGTGGATTCGATAACCCTAAGTACTACAATCGATCTCTTGTTTGAGAGAGTGGTTCAAAGGGAAATTTGACCGTATCACACGTCTCCTCTTCTTAGTTCAAGAATTGTCATCTCTATCTTGGGCTTCTCTTTTCAATTTTTTATTACAAGCTATAATTAACTTAACGAGACCCATAGTTTGAGCTAAAAAGAGAAAATACAACGACATAATTTCTTCTATTAGGGTTGGAATATGTTGAACCAAATACATAGACAAGTTTCATTTGAATGAAATTGTGTGTCGGTTTCTAACGGTGAGGTAGATGTAACGGGTGAGGCTGCCGGCAAGGCGTGAATCGTGATTCAGCCCATTGCAACTTTAACCGCGTTTTCCGTCGGCAAAAGTCGAAGGACTGGTTAAGCAATCTTTGTTGATGTAGAAGTCTCATTGTCTTAAATTTTGCAAAGATAATTATTTTCTCTCTAAACTGAATCTAGACAGTTATTAAAACAAAGTCTATAAAATTTGGAGAAACAAAGGTATTTTAATAATACATTAAAAATATCTATTAAAATTCAATTTTAGTTTTTATGCCACGGTTGCAATAGATATGCAATCTAAAATATTTATGGCATTTTTAGATTTTCTGCATAATTCAATACAATAGTACATTACAAATATCTATTAAACTTAAATTTTATATTTATGCTATAGCTGCAATAATCATGGTGTTTTTGTAACATCTTGAAACCAAAATATCGTATTTTGGTAAGGGTGTCGATCGACACACCTCATGGTGTCGATCAACAACAATGTTATTGGACCGGTTCTGGCTCGATTTCGAATGCCGGTTAGATGCGGTTTGGGAAAGAAAACCCTAGGTTTGCGTTATTTAGTCGAGCAGTCGAGTTTTTCGTGGGTTAGAGGCAGATAATCAATAGAATAGAGAGAATTTTGAGAATTCTTGGTGTTTGAGTGATTTAGGATCATAAAAGTGTTATTTTTGAGGTTTGAGGCTTGAATCAGTGGATTTTTGTCTCAATCCAATTTCGTTCATAGCGATAGTGAGTGCGTGATCGTAGGCTTATCGGAACCATTAACGGGTTGATGATCGTTGATATGATTCTCTTATGGAATGATGGTTGATTTGTGGTGTTTATGTGGTTTTGTATTGTTTGTGTGCTTGTGGATTGTGTTTTTTGTGCAGGTATCGGTTGTGTTTTGTGGCGAGAATGAGCCAAGAGAGGAGAGGCTCATTCGGCGGTTTTTGCAACCGAGTGTCGCTTGACACCTAGTGGTTATGTCGATCGACACCTCTGTTGTTCGTGTGTCGATCGACACCTAGCGATTGACACCACTGCTGTGCTAGTGACAACCGACACCAGATTATTTCATGTGTTGAATGTATTGAAATGTATTATTTGCTGGTTGTAGTTTTGATATAAATAGCATGTAGACGGGATGACCGTCTCACTAAGTATTTATGATAATACTTACGCAACTCTTTGTTCTATGGGTTGCAGGTAAAAGAAATGTGTTATCGCATAATCATTGCATAAGAAGAGGATGATTAGGAATCTTTCAATGTGCTTTATTTTCTAGTAGAACCTGGTGTTTAGTTTGCTAATGTTGATTGATTGGTTATTTGGAATTCTGAAATTGAAACTGAGTTGAATTTGGTTGTTGAATCTTTAAATGTTTTATGGAGTTGTGATTTTGGTATTGAGGTATTGGTCTTCCGCATTGGTAATTTGTTAATTAGCCGTTGAGAATTTAGTATTTATGAGAACAATAAATTTGGATTAATTATTTATTTAATTATTTAATTAAAAAAATAGTTTGGTTGTTTCAGTTTTAGTTTCTCAGCATAATTCCCATATTTTTTTGTCTGAGGGAAAATTTGAAATCTTATCTTGCGTGACTAAGAATAAGAAAAAGAAAAAGAAGATTATCTTCCCGAAAGTAAGTGGTCTGATGCTAGTGCAGTTTCTGTTTGTCATTACTACACCCAACCTTAAATTTACATAGATTTAAAATAGGACCGACCTCTGTTTCTAAACGTTGTGGCGGCATTTAAGGAAAAAGAACTCAAGTGATTACCCTATCTCTCTGAATACTATTTTGTTCCGCCATGGTTGGAGCCAAAGTGAAGCCAGTCACTGATTTTGATAGTTAAATACTAAATTATAGGACACTAACGTCATAGTTTAGGACATCATATTTTTTATTCTTTAATTACTGTCACAAGCAATTTAACCAAATACTTTAGTTAGTGAACAAACACTAATCGGCCTTGGATCAGTCATCTTTCTCGGAGTCGTAACCTTTGGAATTAAGGTTATATGAAAGTTCTTTTCCTTTGGAAAACTTATGGTTCTGAAAAACATTTCACCTCCGTTACAAGCTGGTTTTTGATGATGTCCCAGTCAGAATAACTATTGTTAATATAGAAGACTGTTATCTTAATTTCCTCATAAGCGTATTGACCTAAGGCTAGACATTTTCCCAAAGACTCTCAAAAACACTGAATTATAAGTTTTAAAGACGTCTGTGAAATAACAAAGTAAAAATAAAAATTAAGATGGCCCATGACAATTTCTTTCCATAACCAAACCTAAAATAAAATTGACACACAAAAATTAAGATTTATTTAGCAACAAAAACCCTCAAAATTTCAAAATTAAAGTAGCCCTCAAAAATCTCTTGTTAGGATCTTTAATAATTTGGTTAGATAAATTTTAATAATTAGGGTTAAAAATGTTTTCATTACGGTTATGGATTTTAGTCTAGTAGCAAATGACAAATCCACTGAGAACATATACCATCACACCCAAAATCCAGTTTTGTTCTTACAAATAAAGGAATATGGCTAATAGACCGCTAGTTGTGGCTCAATGTTGACCAAAAGAACAAAAAAAATAACAAAAATATTCTGGCTTTATAAACTTTGCATATGAGTATAGTTTCAAAGTAGATTATTGAAAAAAAAATGATTGGTTTAATTTTCCAAAACAAATTGTAAAATTTGAAAACTAACCCTTGTTATGAAAAATTTTGAAAAATTATTTTTTTGTTGATAAAAGAAAAAAAATTCCTGATATGTGAAGATTTGGCTTTTAAAGAAAAAAAAAATTTCTGAAATTAATAATTATTTAGTTATTTAGGATATATTGTCATAATCACAAAAAATTATATTTTGATATTAAGAGTTATAGATTACTGAATCTTTTAGTTTCAAAATTATAGACTTTATTTTAAACAGATTATAGCATAAACTCTCACAAACGAACGTAAAATATTGTATGATTTCAAGTATTCGATTTGACTAAACTTATAGATTTAGAGGGATACTAAACCCTAGTATGGGAGTCTAAACTCTCACAAACGAACGTACAATATTTTATGATTCAAAACACTCTATTCGATTAATTTAGTGGATTTAAAATAATATTAAATCTTAAGATATCGGCCTAAATCTTCACAGACGAATGCAAAATATTTAATGATTTAAAACACTTGGTTTGAATAATTTAATAGATTTGAAAGCGGTAATAAATCCTAATATGTGAGTGTAAATCTTAATATGAGAGCATAAAAAGTAGATTACCTAATTTATATAAAATACCCTTTTTAGTTTAGTTAATTGAAGTATAAAAAATATTATTTTTCATAAATTTTGACAGAGGGGTGATATTCAAAACAAAAACAAAAATTTGAGAATATTGTTACAAATTTTCTCAAAAAAATAAAGTAAAGACAGTTAGAAGATAATTAAATATTTATAGTTACTTAATCCAAATTTTTAGCTAAAGGCATTCGTATGTGTCAATTTCGACTGGTGTTTTACAATTTTTTAAGTCAAAGGAAACAAAAAAAAAAAATTCCCACTTCCAGAAAAATAATATAAAAATATATTATAAAATATTCCAATTTTCCATGTTAAAAGAGAGATTAAAAGTTTTAAAACTATAATATAGCCACGCGTCGAAGCAATATCAAATCTCTACAGGTATAAATAGAGAGCTCTATCCTCCAAAAGGCCCAACCAATTCCACATTAAAAATTTAGTCCCTCAATATTTCTTTTATCATTTGCATAAATCATTTTGCCTCCAAAAGACTTAAAAGTTCTGGGCTCTTGCCGTTTGTCTCTTTACCTCTATTCCTCACGAAACCATTTTCTCTTCTCTAATATTATGTGTAATTCACCAACATCTCCTTCCTCTTCCTTGTTATCTTCTAAAGACAAAACCCATTTCTCAAAACTCGAAACCTGTCATTCAAACCATCCTCATTATTCCGAATTCGCGGATAATGATTCTGAAGACCTTAAAAGATGGCCAACTTTTCTCGAGGTATATAACAATTTTTTCCCCGTAAATATATACTTATCAAAGAAAAATACAAGAACCGAGTTCTTAACGAACTAGTCGATATATTATATAATATAAACGGTATAAGATATTTATATCAAGGAATGGTTTCATAATTATCTTCTCCTTTTGAAACCACAAAACATCTATGCCCAGTTTTTCCCTTTTTTTTATTTTGGAAAGGTTTTCATTAAATTAATAAAATTAACCATTAACCAAAAAAAAAAAAAAAAAGCCCGGGTTGGTTAAAATATCAATAGACGTGGACGGTTCTTGTTCTGGACTTACCTTTTCTTGATAATTTGACTGCAGGGCTTAGAGGAAGTGAAGGCAATCGGAAGAATCTCTGGTCCCACGGCGATGACCGGACTTCTTATGTACTCAAGGGCAATGATATCGATGTTGTTCCTCGGCTACCTCGGCGAGCTTGAGTTAGCTGGAGGATCCCTCTCCATAGGCTTCGCCAATATTACCGGCTACTCGGTTATCTCCGGCTTGTCCATGGGGATGGAACCAATTTGCGGCCAAGCTTACGGAGCTAAACAAATGAAACTTTTAGGACTAACCCTTCAAAGAACCGTCCTCCTCCTTCTTTCTTGCTCGGTCCCGATCTCTTTCTCTTGGCTCAACATGAGACGAATCCTCTTGTGGTGCGGCCAAGACGAAGAGATTTCCTCTGTTGCTCAAAAGTTTCTTCTTTTCGCCATCCCTGACGTCTTCCTCCTCTCTCTGCTTCATCCTCTCCGTGTTTACCTCCGAACACAAAACATTACATTGCCGGTCACTTACTCCACGGCTGTATCCGTTCTCATTCACGTTCCGTTGAACTATCTCCTTGTGGTGAAACTAGAGATGGGAGTCGTGGGAGTCGCTATAGCTATGGTCTTAACCAATCTCAACCTTGTAGTCCTCTTATCTTCTTTTGTGTATTTCACGAGCGTGCATAGTGATACATGGGTCCCACTTACTGTTGACGCTTTCAAAGGTTGGTCATCTTTGCTCTCACTTGCCATACCCACTTGTATATCTGTTTGTTTGGAGTGGTGGTGGTACGAATTAATGATCATTTTGTGTGGACTTTTGGTTAACCCAAGAGCCACCGTTGCTTCCATGGGAATCTTGATCCAAACTACGGCTTTAGTCTACGTCTTCCCTTCCTCTCTAAGCCTCGGAGTCTCCATAAGAATCAGCAACGAGCTTGGGGCTAAACATCCGGCCAAGGCTCGTGTATCTATGATCATTTCCCTCTTCTGCGCGGCCGCCTTAGGCCTAGTAGCAATGGTGTTCACCGTGCTGGTTAGACACCGTTGGGGACGCATGTTTACGACAGATGCAGAGATTCTTGAGCTGACTTCACTCGCATTACCCATCGTCGGTCTATGTGAGCTTGGAAACTGTCCTCAAACGACCGGTTGTGGGGTTTTGAGAGGTAGTGCAAGACCAGCACTTGGTGCAAACATAAACTTGGGTTCTTTTTACTTCGTGGGCATGCCGGTGGCTATTGTCTTAGGGTTCGTTTTCAAACTAGGGTTTCCAGGTCTCTGGCTTGGTTTACTTGCGGCTCAAGGGACATGTGCTTCTCTCATGTTGTGTGCACTCTTGAGAACAGATTGGGCAGTCCAAGCACAAAGAGCTGAAGAGCTAACGTCAGAAACTCCGGGAAAGACTCCTCCTCTCCTCCCGATAGCAAGGACGAAAAACCGGGTTGCGTCCGGTACAGAAGATATGATGAGAACCATGTTGGTTTAGATTGATAGCTATTCTTTGGAGTCATTTTCCATCAACTTTGACGTACATATGTTCTTATCAAAACATCATTTTTTGGAGTTTATGTTACTCCTTAATTTTTACTTTTTGATTCAAAAACGACTTTGTTTTGTAGGCTTTATTTGTGCTTGTGTTATTTATTATTGTATGGATGTAATAGTTTTTACTTTTTAGCTTCGAAGTAGCAGTTTGTACTATATTTGTTGCCTTTTAATTTGTTATAACTAACTTTGATTTGGTCATCTTTATGTTTGTCCGATTCTAGGAGAAGATTATACTTTATTTTCTTAAACTAAGAATCAAATAAAATAAAATAAATTAACTCCACTAGAACTTCAGTTTTTACATTAATGATTGGTCATGTATGAAAATATTAGTGCTAAATTATTCTTGCTGTCAATACAAGGCCAATCTAGAGGAAGACCATACTAATATATATGTTGGTAATATGTTTGTATCGATCAAACCTATTAAGAGAAGACAATCAGAATAACTACTGGTCCTAATTCGAAACCTAGAATATTTTTCAAAACGTTTTGTTTGTTTTTCGGTCATTTTTTCATATTCTTGTATACATTGTGAAAACTTTGCAGATATAACAATCAATTCTTTTCTTCATGACAGGCAAAATGAGTCTTTAATTACGAGCTTTTGATTGTTCTATGTTCCATAACAGGAAATATATTCGCAGCCAAAAATGGGGAAAAAATTATCTTTAAACTCTCATATTCTTTGTCTCAAAGCCATAGAGATTCGATACGTTTAAAGTTTAATTGAGTTCACATTTATTGATTTGGTTGCTTCCTTTGGGATGAGAGAAGCATATTTTCGTCCTTGACACAAAAATATCCGTTCTTTTCCTTTTATATTTACTTTTTTGATAGGACCAGCACATGAATTTATACGAACAATTTACAGCAATGTGGCCAGAGCATAAAACATTAATATGACCAAAAAAAAAAAAAAAAAAAAAACTGAGTGGAACTGATAATGCGTTTACGTGTCGACAATATGAATTACTTTCACATTTCTTTTCCACATATATTTATAAGAAATAAAATGAAGAACAGTGCTAAAGTGAATTCCATTGGCTTTCTGAAATAATCATTGAATTTTTTTATTTTTTTTTTGATAACCGAAATAATCATTAAGTTTCATTGGCTATCTGATAAAAGTTTGAATTTCATTGTCTTTGGAATTATGACGAAAGAAAAGACAATTGTATTATATACTTTGGACATCCACCTTTCGGTTTATATACACGTGAGTAGTTTATTTTGGTTTTTGTCTTTTTTGGTAAACACTATGCGGTAATATCATACCGTCTAAATTTATTGGTGAAACTATATCGAATTTACAAAGATGATGAATATTTATAACTAAAAATCGAATTGGATTGCGTAAATTTGGAACCTAAACATGCATTTGTTTATTGTCACATGATTTTTGATACATTAATTTAGTTTAGATGTATAGCCATACGGTGATCTATACTTTGTTAGCTGACATTTTTCTATATCTTAAAATTATTTGGTTAACCCACGATTTAGTCGGTTAGCCTATCTTATCATGAACCATTTCTTTTTGGATTATCATATTATAGTTTTTTCATACAACTCTCTTTATAATTTTTGTAGTGACATATTTACCTTTTGTTTTAAAAACATTCTGGGTTTTTGAACCATGATTTCCTTTGGCTCGAACCCACTTTTACTGACATATGTTTTAAGTTTAGTAAAGGTTAAATTTCAAAGAAGTGATTCAAAATTCAAGAGTAATCTAATCTAATTAACCACAAGCGCTACCTCAGCTAAATATTGTGTACCTCATACAAAATTTTATATTCAAAAGATGGTGTATCCAGCTAAATGGTGGTTGGCTAGTGATTCTCATTTGTATAAAACATTTTGCTGTGTGGATATAGACCATAGTTTAATGGGAAAATTTCCTAATCTGCGAATTTTGACAAATATTCTTTTAAAATTTGCCAACATTCTAATTTCTTTCAAAATTTGCCATTTTTTGTCTTTTTGTGATGTGTTAAATTACAAATTTATCATATCTTCTCTCCACCATTTTTCTTCTCTCCACCATCTCTCTCTCTCTCTCTCTCTCTCTCTCTCTCTCTCTCTCTCTCTCTCTCTCTCTCTCTCTCTCTCTCTCTCTCTCTCTGTAACATCCTGAAACCAAATTGGGTAATTTTGTAAGGGGTATCGATCGACACCAGGTCTTGTCAGTTTCGATTTAAATCAAATCACTCGGTTTTGTGCGGTATAAGGGTTGAAACCCTAGGTCTTGTATATGAGGCTTTGCACAGCCTTATGGTCGCGTTTTGGAATTAGAAAACATGAGAGAAATTGAGGATTGATAGAGAAAATATGGATTTTGTGTGTTCTTGAGAAAGAGAGTTGATTGGGAGATTAAGGCAATTATGTTGCCTTGTGTTGGAGAAAAGGATCGGATGATAAAATCAGATCTGATCATCTTGAAATTTTACGGGTAAGTTCTCCTTTCTCTTAGCTAGTCATGAGGCAAATCTGTTTGTCAATTAGTTTTGTATGCTAAGAGATATCTTTGTTTTTGTCAGTGAGGTCTGTACAGAATCGGGTCTGCGATCAGACCACTTCAAGACCGTTTTGCCGGAGTTGTAGAGAGAGTTAGGCAACGATTATGTACCATTGTGAAACCCTTTGTGTATAGTTTTCGAATCTTTTTCCCAATCGTTATTTGGCTTAAAGTCAGCGCGTTGTTTTAAAGTCAGCGCGTTGGTTCTGTTTTTCAGAATATCCTAATTTGGTTTAGGGAAAACCTTGTGTTGAGTTTTAGGGATAGAGAAGGTAACCAGTGGATTTTGGTCTCATTGAGGCTGTGATTAGTGATGCTTGTGATTAATCTCCTAATCCCTAAGGCTAAGGTGAGTTGTGACCACGGTTTCTAGGCTACGATGGTTTGTTTGGTGATTTTGAGATGATTTCGTGAATGATTTTTGTGTGAAATCATTTGTTATTGTTGTTGTGTATTCGTGGCATGTCTGTGTTGATTGTTTTGCTGGATTGCGACTCATGTTGCCTAGAATTGGGCTGAGAGAGGTGATTCTGGTGCAACACAAAGGCGTATCGATTGTGATTCTTGTGCAACACAAAGGCGTGTCGATCGACACGAGGAGGGTGTCGAGCGATACGAGCACCTTGTTGGTGTCGCTCCACACAAGTTGTGATGTTGTGGAAATGTGTTTAAAAATACATTGTTGAGTAATTGTATTGTTATGTGTGGTTTGTGTATTGGTTATGTGATATTGATTGTTAGATGAGCCTGCTTGTTACGGCAGTAGGTGGTAGGTATCGCTCAACACAATTTGTGATGTTGTGGAAATATGTTTAAAAATACATTGTTGAGTAATTGTATTGTTATGTGTGGTTTGTGTATTGGTTATGTGATATTGATTATTACCTGAGCCTGCTTGTTACGTCAGTAGCTGGTATGACCAACTCACTAAGTATTTATGAAATACTTACGCAACTCTTATTCCCATGTGTTGCAGGTAAAAAAATGTGTGATCGCGGAATCAAGGCCGGTGTAGAGGATGATAGGATGGTTTTATTTGTTTAGTTTATCTAGTAAACATGGTGTTTAAGTTGCTAGAGTTTCTTTAGAATTGATTTGTTGAATTGATATTTGGATTATTGGATTAATGGTTTATTGTTTGAGAACTTCAACAATTGTTGAAATAGCCGTAGAGGGTTAATATTTATGGGAATGTTAATTCGCGATATTTAATAAATAAATAAAATGTTGGTTGTTTCATTTCTCTCTCTCTCTCTCTCTCTCTCTCTCTCTCTCTTTTATCAGGACAAATGTTTATTCTATGGTAGATTTTATATTTTTTGTCCTCTGCACGGACGTCTAGTTCGTAAATGTTTTGTATATCTTGTCCTCCTATGTCGACCACACAAATATTGACAAAAACGTTAGTCAACGGTGTCAGAGATGCTGGTGAACATAGCCGGAGACAGTTGACGAGACAGTGGACAAATGAGGACAAGAAATACAAGACAGAAGACAAGAAATACAAGATAGGGACGTCTACTCTGTGATTGATTTTGTATTTTTTATCGCCTGAGAGGGACGTCTATTTTTGTAAGTGTGCCACCACCGTTTTGTCCTCGTCTTGTATTTGTTGTCCTCGTCTTTTATTTTTGTTGTCCTCTGTCTTGTAATTTTTGTCCTTCGATTGCCACCGTCTCGTCCACCATCTCCGGCTATGTACACCACCATCCTGACACCGTCGACCACTGTTTTTGTCAATGTCTGTGTGGTGAACAACGGAGGACAAGAAATACAAGAGATTCACAAACTAGAAGTCCTTGTTGGAGGAAAAAAAATACAAAATCAACCATAGAGTAGATTTATGTGATTTATTAATATTAAATTTATGTGATTTATTAATATTAAATTCAATCTGAATGATTCTTACCATTTATACAAGTCATTCGATTTTTGTTTGCTTTAGGTCACATCACCTATAAGCATAAATCGTCTCTTTCACACCTTGGGTGAAGTGCCCAATAAAGTTAATCTGACAAACGCACTATTTTACTTTTGGGACTTTTCATCCTCCATGAATTTTACATGGTTAAACTGGTTACATCTCTCTCCAAAAGTCACGTTTCGTTGGGGCATTTAAGTTCCTTCCAAAAGTCATCTTTCTATTATTTTTAAAGACGTAATTAACATTTTTCCCATGTCCACACTATAAGATGTCCCCAAGACATTATTAATACACTGCATTGCCATCTACGTATTCTCTGACATCTATTTAATGAAGGAATCAAGGATTTCATGGTAAACTGAAGCCAAACAGTACTCAACCCAATGTCACTCCTCTTTGATCTACCTCATCACCACAGACTAGATGTCCTTGTCTTGTGTTTTTTGTCCTCTGTCTTGTATTTCTTATCCTCCTTTGACACCATCGACCACCATTTTTGTCAATGTCTATGTGGTGGACATCGGAAGAAAAGACGTTCACAAACTAGACATCTGTGTCAGAGGACAAAAAATATGAAAACTACCACATAATAGACGTCCGCCCCTGATAGAGAGAGAGAGAGAGAGAGAGAGAGAGAGAGAGAGAGAGAGAGAGAGAGAGAGAGAGAGAGAATGGTTTCAAGAAAGAAAAGAAGAAAAATGGTGGAGAGAAGATAATGAATAGTAAAAAAATAAAGGAAGAAAGAAAGATTGGATAAATTTATAATTTTACACATCTCAAAAAAACAAAAAAAAATGGCAGATTTTGAAAGAGATTATGGATAATGGCAGATTTTGAAAGAATTTGCCAAATAATGACAGATTTTGTAATTTTCTATAGTTTGATTCTCTTCAAGAATAAAATTATCTAATTATATTCATTTTGTCAGCCCAATTGGTGTCATATTTTAAGTTCATTAGAGCACCCCTATTGAGGGGTTTTTTACATAGTCTCTTACCAAATATAAAATAAAAGATAATCAAAAGGTAAGAACAAGGAGAAGAAACGTATGTAAAACAAGAAAAGCAAGATAGGGTCTTTTAAATTATTAGCCATGTGTCCTCATGTGAATGGTTCACAATTTTCCTAATAATTTCATATTTTTATAAATAATTAAATTAAATAAAATTGATTAAACTAATGTATTCAAGAAACTCCATGAGTCTTTAACTATTGTTGATGCTCTTAAAAAACTTGTTGAGTAGGCTACTCGCGACTATAATTATCATGAAATATTAGTCGAATTGTAAAATTCTGGATCACCTCTTCATTCAAAACAAAAGTGATGTAATCAGTGCCGGTCATGAGTTTTAAGAGACTCGAAGCGAAGAAAAAAAAAGTTGGTTTACAGCTTTAGGGTGACTCGAACTCGAGTTAATCACTACAACACCACGCATTTTTGCCACTATACTAAAGGTAATTAATGACAATTAGGGGCTGAAATGTATTTATAATATTTGGGGCCGGAATCTAATGCTTCTCCAGCTTCCTTCGAGGGCCGTGTCTGGATGTAATACAATAATAGTAAAGTAGCTACATAAACCACATGTTCTTACTGTCTTTGTTTGGATCATCACATGTTCTTACTGTCTTTTTTGGATCGAACTTTCATATGTAGCCACATGCAGCATCACACATATATATTTACAACACATAGAGACAAAAAAAAGAGTGGTAGACAAATTTGTGTTCAAATAAAAACTGAAATGAAAGATGCGTGTGGTAAATAAAGCTCGAGTTTGGAGGAGAAAAAGGATAGAGACGTAGAGTGCCGTCAAGCCTATCTTAGGCAGGCAATGGTCCCCCACGCGGAGACATAGAGCTAGCCTATCCTTTTCTTGTTAACAATATATAGCTTTTACAATCCAATTGATCATTTACCTACTCTTTCAACATCATCAAATTGCATTGCTATATTTATAAATAAAAACAAGTAATCGATTACTTCTTTTTTTTTCAAAAATTATATTAATAAAAAATATCTTGTACCATTATGAAGATGAATGAAAATAGTTGACAAAAAAAAAATATATTAATAAAAAATTATAGAAAAAATATAATCATAAACGAGGAAGACAAATTACTCATAATTGATTTGCAGTAAAAACACATGTACACGAAGCCTCACTTTTGCCTAGAGGAGACAGCAAGTCCAACGGCGTATAGAAAATTAAGTGTATTTTACAAATAAAATAGTAATACTTTGAATTAAATTTAAGTATTTAATTAAAGTAAAAATATGGAACCAATCACAAAGTCACAAGTGGCACAAGAGTCTCTCAATTGTCTCTTAAATCTCTTGAATGAGAAATAGTCTCTGAGTCTCTCTCCTCTTTTCCATTTTTTTTTTTTTTAATGCTAAATATTTTGCAAGAGATTGGATTTATTGTGGCAGTCGAAACTCGAACAATTAAACTTGTCAAGGGTTTTGAAGGGAGAAGAAATTTCTAGGTTAAAACTACAAACGATAGTTGCGATTGATGTAAAAAAAAAGCTTTATTGCTGTTTAGCGTAAAAAATTGCGGATCCCTTTCTCAAGGAACGCACATGTGTTTATATAGCACCCTAAGTCGTTTAAGTAATCTTCTAAACGATAATGGAAAGTTTACGCGGCTTCGTCTATGAATAACGTCAGTCTCTGGAATCTTCTTAGGTTAAGACTTCGGCCCATCAAGTGAATTAAGGGACTTCGGTCCATTGTTCAAACACTTCGTTACTGAAACATTTCATAGTTGCGAGGCTTCGCACTTGCAGCACCATCGTTGCCCGTAGCTGCAACACCGTTGTTGCTTATAGGTGCAACATCGTCGTTGCTCATAGGTACAACATCGTTATTGCTAATAAATGCATCATCATCATTGCTCGTAGTTATTGCGTTGTTGCTTGTAAATGCAGCGTTGTCATTTGTAACTGTATCAACGTCGTTGCTCGTAGCAAGAATGTCGTTGTTGGTCGTAACTGCAACACTTCGCTTTCTGCAGGAAGACATAGGGGTTTTCTGCATAATGACTTAGGGATTTTTTTGCAGGAAGACATATAGGTTTTATGGAGGAATACATAGGGGTTTTCCTGCAGAAAAAACATAGGAGTCTATTTTTGTATGATGACCTAGAATTCAACAGTTGATCTTGAAGGGTGAAAACTGACCCCAACAGTAAGCCCCCCAGCTCAATAGCATTTTTGATAATGGTGTTGAGCGTGTAAGAGTCGTGTATCAAGATCAACGGTTTATTACTATAAGTTCTGATGCAAAGACTTTTGACGCTTGTTGCGTGTACTTCTCTGTATTGACTCAATCATGACTTTTTCGGTTTGAACCAATGTTATTAGGAATCGAACCCGATGTGTTTCGATTGTGTAATCCGATGACTCAGAGTTCAATCCGCAATTTTTTATTTATTTATCAATGTCAATCGGGTGTTAACATGATGTGTGTAAATCAAGTCATGGTGACGATGACAATGATAGCAAAATGACGATGAAGAAAACTTCATCCTGATCAAAACCCAATGAGTCCAACTCGGTTCCAATGACCTACGTAGTGATGCCACCGAAGATGATGTAACCAACTCCCAATGTGGTGCAAAAGTTACCCAAAGTCGCGAAGATCCAAAGACTTAGTCTTTTTGATGTTGAAACGCCGCTGGTGGCTGTGTAATCGATTTCCAATGAAGAAGCTAACTAGACTCGAAGACAAAAAGCTTTTGACACACTGAGAACCGAAATCTCAATCAAGCTTTGCCCGATGTTTCCTAATGATAACTTGCGACCGATGTCACCGATGATGATGATGAAGATGATGTATCAAAGCCATGTACCGAAGACAAAGAGTCTAGCACAAGATGTCGTCTTGGGAGTTATTTGATGTCGATGTCAATCAGAGCAAGATGACGATGACAACACATGAGTGATTCAACGTCGTGGCTGTTATTACCTGATTCCAAATTGAAATCGTAGTGATGATCTCATCGTCAAATCTAGTGACATAATGATTAGTGGAGTTCAAACCGAACCGAAAGAGATGTTGAATTTTTTGATGATGATGTCACTAACACCCGTTGTGGTGGTGAAAGTCGCCCAAAGTCATGAATGCCCAAAGACTCTATGTCTTCGATGCCAATAATAAAGGGTTCAAGAGTCGAAGATCATCGTAATTTGACCCGATGCCGACTCCGATGTGCGGTGATGTTGATTTAATTAGGATCCGACGACGATAGTAAACTATCACCGATGAGTCGATTCGAACTTTGACCTAATGTGAATTTGGGTTTGCCGATATGATTTAGTGATGATGCGAACAAAAAGACTGATGATTGCTAGTGGTTTTTAACCGAATCCCATCTTAACACATCCATATTTCTTTAGCTTTGAAGTAAAAATTCATGAAGTTGCTTATAAGCCAAAGTTAGTTTGTTCTCCATAAAACTCCTCATGTTGACAATTTTTGACTTGATCCTCCGATGAACGAATTTGAGGTCTCGTATCATCAATCTGATGATATCATGCCACTAACATCGAATTCGAAGGAAACCCGATGCGATGAAGATGATGATAAGGATAACGAGCCATTGATCATTGATTAGAAACCTGACGATAGTGCTTGACGAGACTTGATCTGATTGTGATGATGTGGAAGCCGATGACTTGATCCGATGACATGAAATTCTTTGAATTCAAAACAAAATTAACTACTTCGTACTTCATTTATGTTTCACACGAAGACTTGATGAATGGTGATCTATGGGCTTTAAATTAAAGTTATTAAGTTGCTACTTCCACTTTGATTCGACATGGTGATGATGATGGTGATGATGACAATGACGTAAAAGCCGGTGAAGATGATGTTGATGTTGATCCAAAGAGTTTGGGTCTCCCACTCGATGTCTTTGTTTAATTGATCTGATGACTTACACAATCGAACCCGATTTCTATTAAGATCAAAATTGAAGAGTCAACGACATGTTTGATCACCGTAGCCGAAGACATAGTGTAGTTTGTTACCTTGTATCAGATTATGATCAAAGATGATGGTTTATGCGGCTTTTGATATTTTTTTGTTTTGGTCGATGTTTCTTTCAAGTAATTCGGTTTACGAGAGCAATTTCATGCTTACGATTTTATACTTTGAAACATTGCATTTTTTTTACCAATGAAGTGCATGTTGGGTGTTCTGATAACTAATTTGGTTTACGTAAATATTATCCTTCTAACAAATACGCTCCAAAATTGTGTTAAATAAGTTATATCGCGTATGACTACTTATTTATTTGCTGAGTTTTTTGTTGAAGACTCGTGGCTTATAAACTAGCTATTATTCGCATTTATATTCCAATCGTAGACCAGTGGTGCGTTTCCGGGGTTTTTTATGATCATTATTGGTTTACGGGCTAGTTCTCATAAACGAGTCTGCTCCGATAATGAACAAGTTATTTCGTTATAACCAACAATCTAGTTTCTTGGGTTTAAGACAAACATTTAGATTTACGGATATGTTCCCATGAACATATCCGCTCTTATAATGATCTTTTTAGCGATGAACCAACGTTTGTTGGGTTTGGAATAAACATTTGGGTTTACGGACATGTTCCCATGAATAGATCTGCTTATATAATGATCATTTTTATTTATATAGCATGCCTTTTAATCCAGCGAAGGATGTGATAGTCGGATCCAAAATATCTGTAAGAGTCCATCGCTATGGCCAGCAACGACAAAGGTGTTATGAGAAATCAGAGTTTGCATAGACTTTTAATCCGTGAAAGATGTTTGAGATATATCTGTTTTGTTAAGACGTTATATAATCCACGAAGGATGTTGATAGACTTGGAGAAAGCTCCATGATAGCTTATTCGTAGAATTTTTGAGAAAAATAGGAGTATATGAGTATACATACCCCCCCCCCCCCCCCCCCCCCTCTCTCTCTTTTCTAAGGAGGGGGCAGCTGAACCCGTCTGAAAATAAGATGCCTAGTACCCTTTGCAGGGATCAAGCCGCCTCGTAGTTAAATGAAAGTACCTTAGTGAGAGTTGAGAAAGGTCTTCGTCGTCTCTCTGTCTACCTTCATCTTCTTTCATTCAACTTTAGGGATTTGAGCTGTATTCGGGTTTCGCAGTTTGTGCTCAGCCATGGGTGACTACTTCTGACTTCCCTGAATTGTCTTGTTCCTTTTGGAGTTGAAAATTTAACACACATATGGTACATCGAAGGTACTGCTATCATTGAATTCAACCATGGAATTCCCATGATCATACTATAGACAGTTGGATTATCGGAGACCGAGAACTCGACAACCTTCGTTACACCTTTTGCCAGAATAGGTAGTCTAATAGTTCTTATTGTCATCGTTGTCTAACCAGAGAAACCAGTCAATGGTTTTGGAGATGTTTTGACCTCGGACAATTCGACGCACATTCGCTTGAGTGTGTCTATGAAGATGATGTCTACGTGATTCATGTATCGATCAACACCCTCGACACAATGCAATCAGCAATAACTAACTTGATCACCAGTGGAACATCGTGTGGCATGTCGATTCCGCTCGTTTCTTCTTCCTCGAAGGAAAGCAGGTTGTTTGGAAATTTTGAGGGTGAGAGAAGTTGGCACTAACGTTCGTGCTTCGCTGGAAAGCTTTGATTGAAGTGACCATATTCACATAATGATGAGATCTTCCCATTATCATAAGGATTTCCGTCCTCTTTGTTGCACGTTGTGGTTCTTCGTCGTTGTGCCTTTCTCGCCGATGTGGTCCAGGGAAATGTGCTTGTTCTTTTTGATCGGTGTCTGCGTCGACGAATTCGTTGATGCTAATATTGTTTCCGAGTTTCCCTTCTATATGTTTCTTTGCAAGGCAAGAACCTAAGACACGATAGTTCGCAGTTAAACGGCCATGCGTCTTGTAAAACTCGTAGTAGGCTGCCTCGTCGTATGTCGTATCGTTTCCAATCCAAGTGTTATTCCACGAACCTCATCCACAGCCTCAACCTCGACCAGCCTAGCCACGGCCTTGTCCAAAACGTAGGGAATCTACCTGATTATTATGAGCTCTTTTGAATCCTCCTTCGTGCTCTACGAATCTTGATCCTTGGTTGTGTTTCTTTGCACTTAGTTAATTTTGAGCGGGAGGATGGTTGTGAGTCTTAGTTTTCCCTGCCTTCTGATAAACTTTCTCTTGTTCCTCGTATCGGGCATGAACTGTTCCTCAATGAAGATCGTCTTGGATCATGGTTGGGGGACGCAGGGCCATTTCTTCCTGGTAGGCAGATCCAAACCATCTTCTTGGGGGACGCAAGGCCATCTTTTCTAGCGCCTATAATGCAGTTGTATTGCTTATACCTTTTATCTTGGATAACACTCCTTTAAAACGGTCTATGAAGCTTTGTAGTGACTTATTCTCTCCTTGAACCATCATCCAAATATCAGCATCGGACGTTCGCTTCTTGATGTAAATGGCGTAATGTTTCTAAAAAGCTGTTGTCAACTGGTTGAAGCTGTCAATCGAGTTTGGCGGAGGTCGTGAGAATCATTGCAGGGCTGGTCCTTTGAGGTTTTCCACGAACAATAAGCACTGACTATCATCCTTCTTTCCTTATTTGAAGCTTGTTTGTCCTATCGCTACTGCAAATGCTCTCAGATGTTTGGTGGGATCGGCTTTTCCATTGTAAGCAGGGATCTTCATCTTTCTTGGGTCAATAACCATTACTCTAGTTATTCATGCTGTGAATGGATCATTCTGCGTCTCCTCCAAGACTTTATCGACCTCAATAGCGTGGCTGGTTGTTTTGTGGATTTGGGAGCAGAGATCTCTCATCTCCGCCGCTGTTCGTGCCATGTTAGCCCTTATAGCAGCCATCTCGTCTCTTTGAGCCTGGATTAGCACTCTGTGCTCTTCTTCTAATTCAGAGTGTTCCGACCAGGGGGGTCTTCTTCTTCGTCTTGAGACTCTTGGTCCTGCTCGACAGTGGTATTCACTTCTGCAGCTTGGTTCGCCATTCTGCATGCAAACGTGTTCTCTTGAGTACGTATGGCTCCTAGGTTCTCTAGGTCGATCACCGCTATCGTAGTCGCTTTAGGTCGCGCGGTCACGGTAGGTGTAACCGCGTTTTACTAAATGCATGGCGTATCAGAGAAAAAACTTTAGATTCTTGGCGCGTTGACCAGGGTTGTAAAGTCTAAAGCCATAGGGTTGACTCGTCCGACAGGTCATTGGAAGATGAGATCTCCCCTTTTGTGACCACGATCTGTCGTTGCGAGGAATCTTAGTTCTTTGTTGATCTTTTCTTGCTCTGACGTCCTCTTGAGCAGCGTTTCCAGCATCGTTTCATGCCGGTCAAGAATTTAGGGCTCACCGTTGCATGTATCGTTGCTAGAGTGTCGAGATCAATTGTAGTATCGCTAGTATTCCCGGTTCTACTTGTTCTTTTTCTTGGTCCATCGCTGGTTTTGTTGGCATGTTCTTGATCGGCGCTTTGTTGTTCAGCGATGCATTGTTGTTCAGCGACGCATTGTTGTTCAGCAATGCGTTGTTGTTCTACAACGCGCTGCTCTTCGGCGACGTGTTGTTGCTCGGTGTCGCGCTGCTGATCTTCGCTTGTTGTCATCGTTAGATCGGTTGCTCGTAAGTTTTTTGAGTTAGAAAATATATATATTCCCTTAGTCGGTGCCAAATTGTGGGAGTCGAAACTCGAACAATTAAGCTTGTCAAGGTTTTTGAAGGGAGAAGAGATTTCTAGGTTAAAACTATGAACGGTGATTGCGATTGATGTTAAGAAAAGCTTTATTGTTGTTTAGCGTAAAAAGTTACGGATCCCTTTCTCAAGAAACGTGCATGTGTTTATATAGCACCCTAAGTCGGTTAAGTAATCTCCTAAACGATAATGAAAAGTTTCCCGAAGTCTTTGGCGATTTCAATTTTTTTACGCGGCTTCGTCGGTGAACAACGTCAGTCTCTGGAATCTTCTTAGGTTAAGACTTTGGCTCAATAAACTTTGGCTCATCAAGTGAATTAAGGGACTTCAGTCCATTGTTCAAACACTTCGTTATTGAAATATTTCATATCTGCGAGGCTTCACACTTGCAGCCCCGTCATTGCCCGTTTGTGCAGCACCGCCGTTGCTCATAGGTGCAACATCGACATTGATCATATGTGCAACATCATTGTTGCTCATAAATGCAGCATCGTCGTTGCTCGTAGTTGAAGCGTTGTTGCTTGTAACTGCAGCGTTGTTGTTTGTAGCTGCATCAACATCGTTCCTCGTAGCAACAACGTCGTTGTTGGTCGTAACTGCAACACTTCGCCTTTTGCAGGAAGACATAGGGATTTCCTGCATAATGACTTAGGGATTTTTTTGCAGGAAGACATATAGATTTTCTGGAGGAATACATAGGGGTTTTCCTGCAGAAAGACATAGGAGTATGTTTTTGTATGATGACCTAGAATTCAACCGTTGATCTTGAGGGGTGAAAACTGACCCCAACACTTACTCTGAGTTACGATTTAGGGCTCACAATGACTTTTTATACATTTAGGTTTGAATCTAAAGTTAAAGTTTATTCAAATTCTAGATATGAAGTTAAAGCAGATGTGGAATTCGAATAAATACTTATAAAAATGGAATAATTGGTTGAATAACCATTAAAAAAAAAATTAAAACTAATAAAGTAACCAAAATGAACCTCCAATCTTAGCCCTTTATTTGAGGGGTTTTGGTTATTTTGTTAATTTTAAAAAAAAAAAAATTGGTTATTACACTAATTGACCCTATAAAAATCGAGTAGAAAACAGAGATAACAAAATAATATTGTGTTTTCTGTAACCAAATTTATTCTATTGTATATTTTATTCAAATTGCGATCAAATTATAACAAATTAGTTCATTCTTTCTCACTACAAGAACTTGAAATCTGATTTACATTTACGCGTGTAATATGCAAGTTCTTATTCTGTAGTCTGTACAGTATTACAAAATAGCATGTCATAAAATAATAAGACTTTATCGTTATTGAGCATTTTTTAATAATTGAAAAACTAGATTTTGTGAATTCCAACAAAATTTGAACATATGTATTTAAAAAAATGTATTGACATATAGGATCCCTTTTAGTATAGTTTTTGGATTATTGACTTGTATGATAAAATACCAAATAAAACTTTATTCTCTTTTTTGAACTTTCACATATAATAGTAATCGTTGAAATTAAATAAAGGATAGGATCCACGATATCGTGATGCATGAGCTTTCTTTCTCAACCGACCTTAATTCGCCATAAGCATACCCCCCTAAAATAGGATATGATATAAGTATTTATAAGAAAGATAACTCATTGGCTCTACCGTCCGGATGAATCCTTACCAACAATTATGCCTTTTCTTATTCACTTTGAAATGCTCGCTATTACTTTATATATTTTATATTGAAATAACAATAAAAGTCAATTATGAAAGATCAAAAATAAATAAATTATTACAATAATCAGTTTATCACTTATCAGGATAAGAAAAGAAGGCCCCTTTGACACTGCGTACTTATAATGGCGGCTTTCCATTCGTTGCCTACTAAAAAAATAAAACCTAACCCGAAAATTATGATTTAAAATGGACAAGTAAAAGTGTATAAAAAGACACTTAGTTGTTTTAACTAACTTGGGAACTCTTTTTTTAAGTATTATTATTACATAAATATGGGTTATGCTAGTAACAGCATAGACTATATTGACGAGTACAATCTTCTTGTTGACAAAATATAAGTTTGTATGCTACATGTCACTAGCACTAACAGAAAAAAACAAATTAAACATTTTTTTTTCCTGGTCACCTACAAATTAAACATTTTAAATAACTTTTCAAATTAAAACAGAATGTTTGGGAAAAGAAAATGATATGCAACCGTTTGGACCGGCCCAGTCTATGACAAAAAAAAAAAACAAATAGTGTATGCCCTTAAAGAAAAATGTGATTATTTTTCTAAATAAATTTTTTAAGTATTTTGTTATTTTTGGTGAAAGCAAAAAGTCCATTATAAAAAAAAATTTGGGCCTTTTCCAACTTTTTTAGAAAATATTTTTGTATTAAAAGAATTAGATCCTTAAATTATTAAGACATGGGATTGAAACCCGGACCGTCGTTCTTGGTGTCTCCCCTCTTAAGACGACCATGTCAATCGTATATGTTCTCTACTCTATAAAGAATCCAACAAGTAGGGTGGTCTTATGGGCGTGACTGGTTAGATTTTAAACAAAAAAGTAAAGTCTCGTAAAATATTTTATAACAATTGTTTACTAATCAGACTTTGAATTATTTTAGTGAATCGCATAAAAGAATTACACCTTCTACAACTCTGGTTTTTTTTGTATGTGCATGTTTCTTTTTCTTATAGCAATTTTCAAAAGGTTTCTGAAGTCATAGAATTTTCTCATAACAAAAAAAATTACAAATACAGCGGAAAAATCTACAGTAGATTGATTATTACATTAATTTACTTCTACAGTCTAACCTATCATCTACTATGTTTTGGTGATTATTTGTTAAGAGAACTGGCTAAAACTTCTTCTCTCATTTACTTTACAAATAAATTCCATTCTTATTGTTTCAAGTTTCTAAATAACACTTTTCGTTTTTCTCAAGGTAAATGATCAATTTTGGAAGCAAAATAAAACTGGTAGATTACAGCATTGAACATCAGTGCATATTTAACGCGCAAAAACATGTCAATGCATAGTATTTCTATCTCTTTTAATGGTCGGCGTAGATTAAGTTGATTTATGTTTCTCTTTTGACCAGATGATAAAGAACAAAAAAACTAACAACCCACTATTAATAGAAAGTATATGTTATATTAGGTTTTTCCCTTGTTTGTTTTGAATTGTGCACTATATTACCTCGCTTTGTTTATGTTAGTGGCGTGAGTATGCTTAGACCAAATTGGACATACGTGCGTTAAAACGATAAATACAAGATGAGATAGTAAATTCAACCACAAACTTTCTACAGAATAACAAAGAAACACGTAAGAAACTTTCATCTCAGTTTCACATTATGGACCCAAAAAAACCTTAACTGTATATTTGCCAATTGGATGTGCTTTTGGTAACGTCTTTGATTTTTGTTTTGATAACGCCTTTCATGGTTTGGTCAAAGACTCTATTGTGTTACATTTGCTAAGTAGTGGGATCGGAAAATATGATCTATTATTTGTCTAGTATTAATCCGAAAATGATATATTCCAAAAGATCTTATGTTAGTCAATTGAATTGCATAAACGTTAAACAATCACACTAGAACATCATCTCACGTATAGTATAATTAAACTTTAATATGTAGAATCAATTAAGCAAACATTCTTAAGAAAAGATGTCTCCAAGCTATGCCACACGAAAGTCCATACCAACTGTGCCAATGAAAGCAACGAAAGTTAATTGCACAGTTTGCACTGTGCCCCCATTTCATTTTTGTCATTTAAAGAATGACAGATTCAATTAAAGATACTTTCAAACTATCAAATTCTGGTTTTTTACTCATAGTTTTTGAAGGGGATGCGTTTCGGTAATATTTTGTGGCAGATTCAAAAACAATGGAAATTATACACTTTTAACATAGTATAAAAGTTTCGAATTTGGACTTGTTAGGACTTCCATATATTACTAGTTGAGCTAACCAACGTTTATATAATTGGAGATACTTTTAGAAAATTTCTTTTAAAGTTACTGTTACACTACAAAAAAACAAGGCATTTTCCGGCGGAAAAATAAATTCCGTCGGAAATCCGTCGGAAATTTCCGACGGATTGCGAAGAATTCAAAAAAAAAAAAAAGGAATCCGTCGGAATTTATTTATTTATTTTTAAAAAGGTTTTCCGTCAGAAATTCCGACGGATTTCCAACTAGTTTACATTTTAAAATCGTAGGTAGGACCAAAATGTACATTTTAAAAGAAGATTGTTCAACTAATTTAGCCATAACAATCGGGTCAAAACTCAAAACCCACTTCCATATGGAATCATTTTACTTATATTTTAATATATAAGCTTCAAGCAAATTCTAGATCAATCAATCAAAGGGCACGAACTTTCTATACACTAAAAATCCGAAGAAACTAAAATAAAATAAAAAGATAAATATACATACCGAACCTTGGAACGTTTCCACAAGAGCGCCAGCACCAGCTGAAGCAAAGTTGACGCCGTAAAGCTTCTTTTGACTGTTCCAAAAACGGCGGAATAAACGGTAAATTCGCATATTCCGCTATCATTGACGCACATTTCCGTCAATTTTAAATAGGCCACGAGTTATGTAATAAAATATAAAATAACTAATATATTATTGTAAATCTAATCTCCAAAATTTGTAAAATAAAGAGTTTCAAATGGTGGAAAACAAATTGCGCAAAAAAATAAATTAGTTTTTCGTTTTGTGGCATACACTAACATGATAAATACAAAATCACTAGTAAACTAAGGTATAGAATCCGACGGATTTCCAACGGATTCCTTTTTTTTTTTTTTTTTGAATTCCCGCCCATTTAATTAAACGGATGTGTTTAGGCGGTAAAAATTAGGGTAAAATTAGAGTACTCTGATACGAGTAGGCATTAGTTTGTTTCAATAGGTATTGTTTACTAGGTATTGTATACACGTGTATTTTGATTAAGTTTGATATTATATGAAACTAAATTTGTGTAATTTAAAAGGTATACATTTTTATTGTATTTTTATTGTTCTTTTGTTTTACACCATATGAACTTTGTTTTGTTATTTTTTTAATTATTAAGTTTTGTTATTTTTTTATTTTGTTATTTTTTTTAATTTTAAAAAAAGGCTTTCCGTCGGAAATCCGTCGGAGTTTCCGACGGATTTCCAACGGATTCCTTTTTTTTTTTTTTTGAATTCCCGCCCATTTAATTAAACGGATGTGTTTAGGCGGTAAAAATTAGGGTAAATCCGTCGGAATTCCGACGGATTCCGATGGATTTACCCTAATTTTATACCCAAACACACATTCTCTTATTTGGTAAGAAGAAGAAGAAGAAGAAGAAGAAGAAGAAGAAGAAGAAGAAGAAGAAGAAGAAGAAGAAGAAGAAGAAGAAGAAGAAGAAGAAGAAGAAGAAGAAGAAGAAGAAGAAGAAGAAGAAGAAGAAGAAGAAGAAGAAGAAGAAGAAGAAGAAGAAGAAGAAGAAGAAGAAGAAGAAGAAGAAGAAGAAGAAGAAGAAGAAGGAGGAATTCCGGTGACTCCGCCGGAATCGAATCTCCGATTACTCCGCCGGGAAATTTCGTATAAATTCCGACGGAATTCTGACGAATTTTTTTTTAAAAATCCGTTATAATTCCGTCGGAAATCCGTCAGAAATTCCGACGGAACTCAATTTCCGACGAGATAGAAACGACGGACCAAAACCGTCGGAAATCGTCCTGTTTTCTTGTAGTGTTAAAAAGCCTTGTTCTAAACTACGATCCAAACCCCCGCGTATACGCTATACAATGTTCCACGCCCGACTAGCGTATGGCATCCTAACACTGTTAAAAAGCCATGCATCAATGATCAATGAGCAAGTATTTTTTTTTAAATGTATATTTGGTATTATAGACTCATGCTTGTTTTTTTTAAGTTTTTCTCTTATTTTACTTCTTGTTTTTGATAAAAAATGAAGAAAAAAAAACTGTAACTCCCTAATATTTTTACGATAATAGAAAATAGATGAACTCTCATATTGGAAATGAACCATTATGAATTATAGATGTTTTTCATTTCGCATTTAGTTGTTTTATGGAATAGAAATTCCAAGTAATATATATGTAACTATCAAGCTTGAAAATAATAAGTTATCGCTTTCATGAATGTCTGAAAAATTGTTGACTAATCCACTGTACAACATAAGCATACGGTCTTATTGGCAAGCCAAAGTCGTCAAAGACCATACCAATCGTGGAACCTATCTCACAACTTTTTTGTTATTTGGTCGTCATCCCACATCAATTTTTGTCAACATGGCCCATTTAACAATTTTCTCGTGAAAGAGTATAGTCGAATTCCTATGGAAAAAACCGGGTAAGTAGAATGTATGAATTTTAAAATCTAGAGAACAAAATAATATACTTCTCAAACAGCCAAACCTTTTTTTTTCAACCAACCTTGCTTCTAAACCACTATCACAAGTATCAAAAGCCAAGATAATGATGCTGATCCAATGTGGGTAACATACTAGATAAAAGTTGACTCCGAAAGTTTTCTATTCTCACGTTTTCCTTTTAACGTAAGAAAAGAATGATTCTAGATTGTTTAAAACACGTTATTTGTACATGTCTCGTTCATTTTGCAAGCACATATTTAGTTTATAAGCATACGTTGACTGGTAAAAGCTGTACGTGCGTATCAAAATGGTGGTCCTATTGCACTTGAGATTTCTGAAAGAGGACACGTACGGGTCTATTACGTACGTCAATGCGTTATGCAGAAATCTCATCATGCTTTGTCGATCCTTGGAGATTGAAAATATCTTCCTTTTTTCTTTTTTTTTTTGGTCATAAAAAAAAAAAATCTTTCATCTTTCTATTTTCTTCCAAAACGTGCAACATAATTCTAAAAAGACTAGTCAAAAATTTATTTCATCCCAAGCAAATATAACCAATGCAAACATAAAAATTTGAGAAAAGATTTTTAATTCAAGTCCACTTGGAAAAAAAGGGATTTCCAAAAGAAAATGACTAAAGACTGACTCCGGACCCACGGAAGTTAAAATTTCAGCCCGAACTCCAAGATTTTCAAAAAAAAACTATTACTCTTGACAATTGGCACATAAATAAACAGTTTAGTGCCTAGCTAGGTTTTTAACCCTTTGACGCTATCTTTATGCAGACATTGAAACACATATGGTGGAAACTATAGTAGCAATATATCACATGCATGTGACGCAAACCTATATTCAAATAATTGCATGCATCTTTTTTTACTTGGGATGGGCCGAGAAATGACAATCATTGAATCAACGCAACAAAACCTAAATAATTGGTGCATAAAAGAACCATACATGATGATGATAGACCTAAAACCTACGCAAGTATAGAGAAAGCAGACGACAAATTTCAGTGGAATTTCGGTATAGAGAAAACGAGGTGGGAAATTCCGAAAGAACGATAACTAGAATGGCTATATAACGAGGGAGAAAAAAATGATATAGAAGGAAAAGATTGATAAGATAAAAAGAAAATGAAATATGTTTATTTTAAATGTATGATCTGAATATTAGGCCCAATTTACTAACGAGTAAATAAGTAGCTTAGGATGTGCAATTTAGATAGGTCAATTCATTCTGAAGAATCATAAGAAGAATATAATTGTATAATTGGACCCGGGTATCGGATCCTTTCCAATGATAATTTTGATTTAGCACTTTAAGCAAGTTAACTTTGATGAATTTAAAGCGTAAAACAGGAGTGGAAATTATATAAGTATAAAAAATTCTGATAGAACTACAAATCGTGGCATTATACAGTGCACTTTGATTTTAATCATCTTGAACGACAAAGCGTTAATCATCTTGAACTACAAATCGAGGCATTATACAATTACAAAAAGATCCCCAGTAATTGTATTGACAAAGAAAGAAAAATAGGGTACATATAAAAGAGTTTCACTTTTACAAAAACGAAAGGAAAAAAAAAACGTTTACATAAGTAAACAAATGAGTTAAAGTTTGATAATAGATATGCCGAATCTAATGCAAAGACTATATTGGCCAAAATTAGGGTCGCTAGCCACCGACAGATTCAAAAATTGTCGTCAAAGATTAGCGGAGTTGAATGTTTTTTTTTTATATGAAGTTTCAACAAATTAAAGCAGCTGCTTTTGCATATTAAGTTTCAAAAGAAGCAGCTGGTTTATCGTTGTTATGGCCATGAAGATATATTCTACGTATACTAAGACTCCAAATTAGTACTTAGAGAGACAAAGAAATAAATTTAGAGGAAGAAATTCATAGAAGTGGAACTTGCATTGCTCAAAATACTTGGATTAGCTTGTATGATATAAGGGATTACACCAATTTATATAGAATTATGCTGGTCACCTCATCGACATCTTTCCACACTTCTTTAAAATCTCTTCAATCTTTTAGGATCTTCTAAATGTTCTATTATATTCTCTCAAGTTTTAAATTATTCTAGAAAATGGACAAAGAGAAAGAGGTTGCAAACATTTTCTTTTTTGTGATAACCGAGAGGTTGCAAACATGGTTAAATGTTTACGGACGAACCCCAATGTCTTTGCCCATTTAACATTTTATCTCGCAAAGAAAACTAAGTGGTGACATTCTCTCCCATTTAACTCGTTGGCGCCTTCGTCATTGCGGGTATCTCAATCTTTGTTCCTCAAATTCCCCGAGTCTTGATCCAAATGCACTATACTTTCTGACTAGGGTACGGGATCATATCCCGGCCAGTTGGCTCCAACTCGTCTACAACATGTTACTCTCGGACTCCCTTGGACATTTTCTCCTTCTCGGTTTGACGCTTTTTGAGGTTACCTCACATTTTCCCCTTTTACAAGGATCATCTTTATTAGCTCGATTTTGAACATGACAAGCTTAATCGCAAGCTCACAGTAAAGTGTAAGGATAGTAAATAAGGGAACGATCCAAGAAGATCAAAATGTCACACAAAAATCTATGATAATATCAATATAGATTAATTAAGATACATTGTTTGTGTGGTTCTTTTAAAACTAAACCACACCAACACAACAAATTTGAGCAATCAATAATGATGATTAAATGGGAAAACAATAATATCAAGGCATCCAAATCATACCGAAGATATTAAGACCATCTAGAACTCAAATCACGAAATTAGAACATTTTTTATAGAAAAAGTCATTTAAGTAATGCTCTAAAGTCTATGAATCTTAAACCAGCGTTTTGAAACACGGTTTATATGGCCGCTTTTCCCTCGCATTTGTATTGGCTCGTGTTTTAATCGTTCATTCACTATTCATAAACGAAAATGATTTCAGTATACAGATGTTAAAGTTTACATCTTTAGAATTTGTAGATGCTATATAATGTGTTCTTTAAAACTCTCGATTTCGCCATCTAAGTATGCACCTATATTCAGCACTCTAGCCCATCTGTTCTTCTCAGTTTGGGCAAACAAGTGTGGATCCCAAACTTATAAGCGTTATGGACTTGCGTTGTCTTCTAATACATTTGAGTACCATCTAAAACAAAACGATGGTTATATTTCTACTTACAAAACAAAATAAACACATCTTGCTTCAAGAAGGTACATTTCGCTTGTAGACCAACTATCTAAGTTCTCTTTCAAAAACAACTGTAGATCAAACTATCTATATAAGCTAATATACAACAGTTTACCTTAAATCCCAAAATTTCTTCAACTTGCTTTGGTAAATCATATTCTCTTACGGATCGCTCACCGGAAGAGATCTTGGAATGACCACATTATGAATCTTGCAAAGATATCGGATTCCAAGAACTCTATGTGAGCAGCACGTCCGATGAATGAGTTCAGGTTACGCCCATACAAGGTCGTATCGAAGTTGACATCACAGCGCATGAACACCCTTTGTTGATGCGGCGCTTCAGGGGACGGTCCACGCATTTGGTCCATACAATTGTTCAGCATTTCCAAAAACGCGATTCCTCTTTTTGTACTGTCGAATGAAGCCGGTTGGCATGATTCGATTCTTGCTGAGTGATATGGAACATAACCATCCTGCATTATACACATGTTTCTGTGGTTTATATCGCCCCGATACAGAATTATATTTCACTGTCAGGATATAAAAAAAATAGCATTCGAAATTATTATACATATCAAATCTAGCATAGTTTATTCATCTATGACTAAAATATTTCCATCTCTACAATTTTTCTAACTAAAATCTAAAACTATATTATAAGACGATTAACTCCAGCGTAGTTATGTAAACCCGTGTAAGTCGAAGTGATCATGGCAGTAATAGTTAGTAAAATTTGTCGTTTTAATATATTTCTCCATCTTTCCATTCACAAGGACCAAACTGCTTCACCAATCAACTGTAAACATACCTGAGGGGACGATAGGAGAACTATATTTTTGAAATTTTCCAACGTCTTTTGCTGAAACGGATATAAATTTGATATTAGAAACGAACAACAAAAAATCATGGTGAATCTGAAGACAAATTGAGATCTTTTTCTCTACCTTGCAGAGTTTGTAAAAGAACGTATGCCGTATATCGGGATCATCTGTGAGTGTAAGCTGATGAATAACCTGTGTACTCTTTAACTTCTTCAGGAGCCAAAGCCCGGAATTAAACAAGGAGTTTGTACTGTACAAATACCCCAAGTGTGGACCCGAAAGCGATAGATATGTGTATAGAAACTTCCTATATGGTTCCATCAAACTATCTGAAACAACAAAAGCAAAAAAATCACAAAAACAACGAAACAAGACTAAAACTCATCCAACGTTAACCAGATTTCTAAGAATGTTACCTGCAATTGCTGTTCTGATGATGACGTTACCAATGGAATGTCCAACAAAACTTAATTTGATGCCTTTTAAATGCCCGTGTCTCGCATACCTATCCTTTTTCCTCTTAAGGAAAGAAACAACTTCGTGTGCGAGCCTCTGTCCCATTTCCCTGAAATCGCCATATGTTTTGTCCTCATTTGCTTCAGACATGAGAAACTCTATCTTTGGATCTATCAAAAGCCACTGATTACGTACAAGCCTTAAGTCTAAGTGATGCCCCTACGGTAAGAAACATGAACAAAATTCTATCAAGTGAGTGAAAGAACAAATCGAGAAGGGACCGACCTAGCGAATGAGATACTTGCCTGGAAACCATGCACAAAAACAACGATTTTTAGTTCACGGCCACTTTGCCGGGAGTTGGTAGTTTTAGTGTTTTCCACTTCAACGTTGTGCACATTAAGCGGGCTAGAATCAAGCATATCCACATGTCTCAAGTACGAATTATCACTTAAAGTGCGTCTTGGTGCATTCAAAACACGTTCAATTATAATAATAGGAACCCGCATAGGATCTCCTAGTATATGCATGTCTTGTATTGAACGGTTATTAATCTGCACCAACAAAATGCATTGATACAATAATTAAACAGCTTATAAAGCCAACAGGGAACTAACATCGAACAGAATACAAAACAAACCCGCATCTGCGCAATACTTCGACGGTGAAGTTCAGCACGGTTAGCTGCAAGTTGAGCAGGCTGCATCAGGCAAAACTTAGATGAGTCAGACTTGTACATTCACAAAATTTGGTAAACAGAGAAAACAACACTAGACTCACATCGTTTAACTTCAACACACTCGAGGCCCTTTTGTGCGCACTTTGGTTTAAGATATCCGTCATTCCACTATTTATAAAATGATGAGGCATTTCAACTTTAGAGTACACCATCCATATTGACCATTCAGCTCTCCGGTCTCTAGTCCAGATATCACGAAGATATTCCAGTATCTTTGTGTTATTATCCCTATAAAGGACACAAGAGATACATGCTTAAGAAACCATCTTGGCCTGCAACATAATTTAAGTCCAGAGGAATTACCGGTGAAATCCGAGAAACGTGTTCCAAAGAAAATGTAGCTGAGTGCCGAGTAAGTGGAACAGACGAGATAGCTGATCCTTCGAGAGTTCATGATGCCAGTCATCGCTTGCTAAATCAAATGTGATGATATTCAAGTTCTGAGGCCAAGAGAATGGAGAAATAAGCAGAAGAAGATGAAACAAAATAGTTTATAAAAACCAGTCAGCATCAAAATAAAGCAAGGACCTCAAGACTGTTTTGTTCCTTGCCTTGTCCTGAACCGTCAACTGTTGAATGAGATAACTGAACATTGTTCATATTTGATACAAAGTCAGACAAGTCAACTGATTGATCAATTGCCTTGCTAAGTCTTTGCATTTCCTCGAGTAAAATACCGCGAGCTCCAAGTAATGCTTTAACAAATGACACCAGTTTCTTGTCAGCAGAAGCAAGCAGACCAAGTGCCTAGTGAGTTAACAAGTTCCAACCAATCAAAATCTAGACAAAATCAAAAGATTAAATTACTGAATCAAAACTTCAAAACCACTTACTTTTTTGAAAGATTGAGCA
Organism: Draba incana; assembly: GCA_963576765.1. Classification (NCBI taxonomy): domain Eukaryota; kingdom Viridiplantae; phylum Streptophyta; class Magnoliopsida; order Brassicales; family Brassicaceae; genus Draba; species Draba incana. The sequence goes on from OY755209.1 coordinate 31,188,147, forward strand.
GTGCCGGCATTGACATTTTTACTATTACCTACGCCACTGCATCAAACAAATTGAGATATCAACTAAAAAGAAACATAAACTTAAGCAGACAATATGTAAATTATGTCGAATCCAAACTTTTTTTTGTCAAACCTTAATAGATTTGCAGGTCGCCTGTAAGCAGCAGATTTCAATACACTGATGTGGACACTCACATCGACAAGAGCCGCATGAAGTGTATCGAAATGCACTGGACAGTATGAATGCAAGCCTGTAAGAGCTTTAGGCGGAATACGAAACTCATGTACAGCAGTAGGCAAAGCATCTAAATGCTTTACCGATGAATTATCCATAGAAGGAGCATACATGAGCTCAAATTTCAATATAGCAGCAGATGTAGCTAACCCCTGCATACCCATAATCAATTCACAACCTGGTAAATGCAATATCCTCGTATCTAAAAAAACATAAATTCTGAATTTGTCAGAACGCGTAATAAGTAGATATTGCTACCTCATATCTTGGGAGTGGCAGAGTAAATGAGATCATCATACACAGACGTATGTCCTGCCTTGCATATTTGACGCGGAAGGGCTGTGTTAAGAAACTATTATCTCTATCATCTATCCTCCACACTCCATATGAGGCACTAGGGCCGGATTCAGGAGCTGTAAGAAACACAAATTCTCTATGTCTAATTATACTAAAAAAAATTAAACTCTCTTATGAGGCACTAGGAACATAACTAATACATAAGAAAGCAATATAGCACCTTCATATTGAACGACTCGAGAAGGAATTCCACGAGTTATGTTATCGCTACCTTCCCATCTCATGGTGATTTTTATTTGATACCATCTGAGACATTTAAATTTTTTTTTAGAAATAATCATACAAACTTAAATCAGAGAAATATAACTAAAAAGCTCCATACCCTTGTTGAAATAGATCAAGGTTATGAAACCTGTGGATATAAATCGAGATTTCTTGAACCGTGTCAACCATCAGTACCGGCTTAACCTTTGCTATGAAAGGCTTCGCATCAAGCGTCTTTGCTTGTCTTCTTCTTCTGCTGAATCCAAATAACCACGCAAGACGGCGTAACATATGTGAACCAAAACGCAGTGCATTCACATCACTTTCTTAACCATTGCTAGTGTTTTTCTCAGGACAAATATTATCCTCAACTTAGTATTAGCCAACTTATAGCAATCTCATAATTAGATCCTTAAATCCAACACTAACAACACCTGCAGATACAAGATAACCACATTTAGCAACACTATCAATATAAGTACTGAACACGATTATTGGGTTTTTTTTTATAAGGCAAGATTAGGTCTGAGATTAAGGAAATTGAAATCATTTCAAAATACCCAAATCGGTGCAAAACATTTCTCTAAATATAAAGTGAAAAAAAAAACGGAAACTTTATCGAACAAAAAACCTGTATTAGGGTCTGAGATTCAAATCTGACGATTTACAGATTTTCTAGGGCTCAGCTTCTGGGGAAGGAACAATCCGACAAAGACTGAAGATAACAATGTGTAGAAAAAGAAGAAAACAGAGGATCTGGGGAAAACTAGAAATGATGGTACAAGAATATAATTTCGTTTGGAGCAATTCGAGGATTTTTAATTTAGTCAGATTTTATTATAAATTTGTCGGGTAAAGGACATTGAATGTGTTCATATACGTAAGAGAGACCTTCTAGTTTTGACCCGGCAAATTTCGGGTAACTTGATAAATTTATATTGGGCTTTACGTAACGCTTAATGGGCCATAAGTTTATGCCCAAACCATAAGTCTAAAAACATTTTTCATTTTTAACTAAGCCTAAAACAAACCTAGTCAAAACTCACATATTTACCGAGAGCTACGGTTTGATTGCTTTGGTGCGGTGTTAGTCAGTGTCTGGTTCCTCTAAATCCTTGTCATTCGGTCGCCTTTCTTGTTTTGGATTAGTCTTTCGGATTTCTTCTTTTGAAGATTTATTGTACTTACGTATTATGTTCACGAAATTATTAGGTATACACATAAAATATAATTAAAAAAAACATGCATGTTCATTTATGTTTTAAGTGTTTTTTCGCAAAAAAAAAAACATTTTCCGATGATTATTAGAAAATTTTATTTCGTCATCGCATGAGATGAATATTATTAAATACTTTCAATCTACTGCAAAATGAAATGCAGAATGTACATTATTAAAAACAAAAACATCTATACCTACATGCTCTCGTACATTATTAAAATTCTTAAACGAAATAACGAAATGAAGTGTTGAGTTTAAAAGATTTTATATCAGTATATCAGATTCCATATATTTTGGTTTTCATTTGATATTTGAGACAAGGCATTTTCGGAAATAAAATAAAGAAATGTACGTTTTATCCTAAAATGATATCTATGAAAATTGATATGTAGTAGTGTATGATTTAAATTTGTATATGGACCATTGTAGATTCTTTCACAATTGTAGGCAAACGCATGAACCTATCGAAGAACATAGTGTTAGAAAGAGACACATCTTTTTGTAAAGCTTATAAATGGAGAAGATCGTTAGCATCACGAGTGGCATCTTCATTTCCTTACTCAAGTCTTCTTGTTCTTTCCAAGCGCAGAAATCTAATATTCCGTTTGGATGCTTTTTTTTATTATATCATTTTATTTATTTTAGTAGATAAGAATGTGTCGCTAAGATGATATTTTTAGTAGATAAGTAAAAGGGTTCGCTGAAAAGTAGATAAGAATGTGTATTCATTAGCCCATAAGATGATATTTTTGTTGAAATTTGATTTTCATGTTGAGATAAGCAAAGTCTTATGTTCCTGTTGAAATCAAATATATATATATATATATATAATTAATAGACATTTAAATTAAGAGATTCAAATGACATAATAGACGAAAAGCATCTCAAGCACCCAAATTTGGATCCGAATCTATTTAACATCTCTATGTAGAAAATAGAAATTGTTAGCAGAATTTAAATGTACTTTACATGCAAGTATGAAATTCCCAACTTATAATGATGGATTAAAAACAGGAAGCTTGGTGGCACTATTTTTCTTTCTCACTAGGCAATGTTTCTTTCAATAGAAATTTTTTTTTTTGGTCACATGTTTCAGTAGAATTTATAAAGGGTTAATTTACTAAATAGCAAAGAAAAAAAAATTAAATTAAAATACTAACCAAAACCCCTAATTTTAATGGCCAAGATTTTGCCACATAGACTAGTTTTGGTTAGTTTTTTAGTTTTAGTTTTTTTTTATGTTATCTAGCAAATTATCCCATTTATAAACTATTCCCTCCGTTCTCAAAAGATTGATGTTGTAGAATTTTCACAACTATTAAGAAAACACATTAATTCTTAGTTATAAATGTCTTGTTTTTTGTACAAAACAATTTTCTATGACTCTAAACCAATAGTAATTCAATAAAACCAATTAATGTGTCTTGAAATTTACAATTCATCATTACTTTTTTATTAAAAATGTATTGAGAATGTAAAAAATCAATTTTTTAAAAATATTTGTTTTTCCTACAACATCAATTTTTTGAGAACGGAGAGAGTATAAATAAGCCATTAAATTGGTTTGTGGCGTTGTCATTTTATTGAGTGCAAATTCGGCTGTAATAATGAGCAATGGGACAATGTGACTCCGCATTTTCTTTCTGTCTACTTCTAGCAATTATGTGGCACACACTGAGCGTCAGCGAACCCTTTTTCTAATCCATAAATCCGAAAGAAAAAATGCAACTAAAACATACATTCCCAAGTGACATGAATATTTTCATTATCCGATGGAAAAAACGTGAACTAATCGATTTAATAGTACCATTTATATTTCTACCTTTTAAAGTTGGGTTTGCTGTATTAAAAAGGTTGCCCATATTCTATTAATGAAACAAACATTCGAACCTAAGATTCCGATAAGGCAGTTTAGTTAATATGTGGATTAATCATACGTAGTATATAATAAGTAAATAACTCTATACATGATAACTTTACCAAAAAAAAACCATATACATGATAAATCACGCTAAAATATTCGGTCCATTTGACAAACTAAATAAACGTTAAAAAATCACATAAACTCGTTATAAATACTGCTAAAACATTCAAACAAAACTATTTGAAACACATGAAAAAGAAAACTAGACTATGGTCGAAACATTTTTTTTTGTAACATTGAATTGAATTTATTTTTTCGTTATATATAAGTTACTATTATGAAACTTTTGGTAGTCAATGTTACTTTTTATTTTGAAAAACACAGCAATCATTAAATCAATCAGTATCAAAGACTAACATGAATCATGTTAGTTGAGTCGTATTTGGACTAGTCCGGTCGATAAGGTCTGAGAGATCATCTAGAAAATCATGTGATACGACTTCAAATGGGAATCCGAGAACTACCTTGGTGATATTGTAAACCAAAATTATTATTAATTTTTTTTTTATGTTTATTTATTGTTTTGTGATTGAAGTTTTGCCTTTTTGACTTTCCAGGAGGTCGGCACTAAAGTTTTATAACGATACCATTACAACAATTTAAATAACATTCTATTTATGCTAGGTTTTTGCTGCATTGATTTTATTTTTAGTATAATGCTTATCAAAGTCGAGAATATTATTTTGTCAGTTACATGTACAATTTTTGGGAATTTACGACTATGAAAACTTGGTTTACCTACAAAAAGTTGACATGCGAATTTAAGTTCTTTTATTTTCCATACTCGAAATTATTGAAAGTTGATAATTGGGAATTTTAAGTGGGGTCGACTTTATAGGCCAAACTATTTCACGTGTCTTTGAATTTGATAAATTATATAATATCCGAAAGTTTGAATTTTAATATGAACCTCCCACGTATATTATAAGAGCTAGTGAAATAGACATTGCACCACTAAATAAAGCAAGAAGAAAATTCGTTTGGTCAATTACTTTACCATGTATTACTTTATATATTGCTCTCTCTACCCATATCGCAAAATCTCTTTCTGGTAAATATATTGTGACGTGGGATTGATATCTCATACCTAGATTTCTCTTCTCGGATTGTCTTTGATTCAAAAGATAATTAATCCTTTGTCTCCAAAATAACCACAACCCCGTTTTGCTGAAAAAAACCCACCACAACATATAGTTAAATACAATAAAATATTATTAATTTATTTGGAAATGTTGCAAATCAAAGAATACTAATCTTGAAATCTCGTTTAGTGATCCAAAAAATAGTCATGTGGCTTTGATCTCTACAGAAGAAAAACTTGAGACATAAAAATGACAAAGAGACTTCAGCTCATTTCAAAGACTTGAGTTGACTTGTGAAATTTGCACGACACTCTAGCCGGTAACATAGCCTATTAATCTGCTGGAAAAGAGATCACAAACTTCTAACAGAGTATGACAGCTTCTTTGTCACCTATTAGGCTATTACTCATGTAATCTTTCGAACTTTTATGCCATATATATATATATTAGATTTTGAGGCACGCCAAGCGTGAAAATATAAATTTCAGTTTATTGTATTATAAAAATATATTGTTTTGAATCATACATACCAAAAAAAGATATTAGATAAATGATTATGTCCACTAAAAAAATTAATCGGTCGAATTTCGAATCTTGAATGTCTTAATATGATAGGTCGTACGTTTTAAGTGTATACAAAATATAAAAATAAAAGAAATTGATTTACAATAACAAAACCAAAAACGAACATTGTCTTATAATGTATGACAAAAAATGTAAATGAGTGATATATATCTTATATTTATAAAAACAAATGTTTTTTAATAACTCTATAAAATATTTACAATAACTCTATATATATATATTCTTTTGTAATCATCATATCAATCGTCCAAGTTATATCGAAAAAAAGTATTTCCGATCTAATATTGAAAATAAACAGTGCCGCCGACTCAAGAGGGAGGCAACGGTCCGAAGCTTTGTCTCGTGTCTTTAATTAAGGGCGTTCACTTTTTTCTTTTTAACAAAAAAACACAAGAACATTTAGAAACTTTTTTTGAATAGGGCCCATAATTTTTGTATAGTGTATATGAAATTTCTTTTATGACACAATTTACAAAATAAACTAACAAAAAGTTGAATTTTTTTTTTAACAAAAAAAAATCACAAAATAGTATTTTAGACCCTAAATTTTTTTTGTCCTAAAACCCATAATAGTTTGAGCCCATCGCGAGTTGATTTGTAACATCCCAAAACCGAAAATATGATTTTTGGTAGGGTGTCGATCGACACCTAGGAGAGTGTCGATCGACACCAATATTTCAAGGCTGGTTCGGTTTGAGTTTTAATCGCCGGTTTGGTTCGGTTTGTGCCTCGAAAACCTAGGGACTCGTATTTAAAGGTCTTAGGTAGCGAGCAGCCGTAGGGTTAGAGAAAAATCAGAGTTTAAAGAGGTTAGAAGAGAGAAAAGAGATTGATCCTTGAGTGATTATCAATTGGATTATTCTTAAGTGAGTTTTGTGGCTTTAAGAACATCGTATCGTGTTGTGCTTGATTCTTCGTGAATGTAGAGAGAAATCAGAAGTTTGGTGGTTGTTCGAGTTTGATTTTGTCTCCAAATCCTTCCTTTTGTTCTTTCAAGCCTTGTCGAGGTGAGTGCACGATCTTGGTTATGGATAACCGTTTGTTAGGGATTTTGGATGGTTGTGATGGAATTGATATTGTTAATTGCTTTTCATGTGAGTTTTCGTATGATTTGAGTATAAATCGTGTTGTTTGTGTGTGATTGGTCGCTCGATGGAACGGACTCGAGCCATTGAGATTTTGGCTTGATTCAGGTTTCTGCGATGAGTGTCGATCGACACCTCTTGTTTTCGTGTGTTCGTTTATGAGTTGAGATGGAGTGTCGATCGACACCTAGTGGTAGTGTCGATCGACACCCTTTTATGTTTTCTGTGTTGTTGTTTGGTGTGTCGATCGACACCGAGTTGATGCGTGAATATTTTTATGGTTTGTTCTTATTTTGGTAATTCGAACGTTGTGAACTGTTGATTATTTGTTCTTATTTTGGTATTTCGAACGTTGTGAATTGTTTATGGATTATTCTTGTTTTGTTAATTTGAACGTGTGAACTGTTGAGTGATTGTGTAGTAATTGGCATCTGTTATCCTTATTATGTAACCGGTAAACGGGATGACCGCGTCATTGAGTATTTGTGATAATACTCACGCAACTCTTTTTCCTATGTGTTGGAGGTAAAGTTAAAGTGTGATTGTGGAATCATGGCTGAGACAAGAGGATGATTATGATCTCTAGATTATATGTATGCATTGAATTCTAGAACCTGGTGTTTAGGTTGCTAGATTACTTAGAAATTGATATTCTGGAATAAATGATTTAAATAATTGCCGGTTATTTGTTGACATTTAATTTCCGCTGGCTTAATTGTTGTTGAATTAACCGTTGAGGGTTAGTATTTATTAGAATACTAATTCAGGTTAATTAATAAAAAATAAAAACTTGGTTGTTTCATGATTAATATTAAAAATAAGCAGTACCGGCTCAAGAAGAAGACAAAAGAAACGACGGTTAAAAGGCCCGTCCCGTGTCTCTATAATTAAAGGGTACAATTGTTTTCTTTTTAATTGGAAATACGAAAACATTTTTTTTTTTTTGAAAAGGGCCCAAAATGGATATTGATATATCATGGTTTTTACCAAGTTTTATACCATGATATATGTCTGTTTTATAGAGTCTTTTGGTGTTTTGGAGTCTTTTATATTTTATATTAGGTACAAGGACGTTTGGAGCTTAAAAGATGTTTACTGGGAGTTTTGGAACATTTGCGGAATGAAGTAGCGAAATGCAAATTCGGAGTCAAGATTTGGAAGTTGTGTCGAGCGACGTGACCAAGTGTGTCGCTCGACACGATGAGTTCAGAAGCAAATATTAACGATTTAAATATTGGTGTCGATCGACACCATCTAATGTGTCGCTCGACACCCTGTTCTGTCAAGCCCAGATTTTCATCAGAAAAGTTCGTTCGAAGCCCGAAAGTTCCAGATGTTTACTTTTAAGTTTCTAGCCGACTTTGTACCCTTATAAATACATTTTTACAGCCATTGTTTAGGCTTACGCTTTATTTTATTGAATTACTTAGAATTTTTTGAATAAAATCATGTTTTCTTCTATGATTATGTTTGAGTAGTTCTTTTGTTAGGTTTAGGGTTTTTAAAAGTGTTTGATAAATTGCTGATCTGATCTGAATATTAGGATAAAACCATTAGAATGTTCTTCATCTTAACTTGTTCTTAATGCTGAATTTAGCCTCGCGAACTGAAATCTGATCTTAGGGTAATTAATAGAAACAAAAGTTTTATTGATTCCTTGAACTAGTTTTTGATGAGCAAAATTCGTATTTGCAAAGACATTTGATTTAGGGTTTTGTGAACAATTGTGCCTGAAATTAATGCTTGTTTAAATTAATCTGATTTCGCAACGACAATTGGTTTTCTAGGATTTAGACATAGAAATTATTCGCAGCGACAACTGGTTTGTTTTACTTTCGTGTGCATGTTCATGAACTGAGCTTAATATTCCTAATAACTGATTTATCTGCAATTCTGATTCACTGTAGAATTCTCTGTGCCTAGCGTATTTCTCTTATTGTTTGACAACCTTTTTTAATTGTTTGTTTACTGCTTTCATAACTATTTGCCTAGCATAATCTGAATTTGATATTCTATTGTGTTTTCTTAGACTCCTTGTGGATTCGATAACCCTAAGTACTGCAATTGACCTCTTAATTTGAGAGAGTAGGTCTAGGGTAAATTTGACCATATCAAATTTTGACGCCGTTGCCGGGGAGTCAAATAACCATTAGATTTTTATTACTAGGATTTTGTCTAGGTCTTTTTATTTCTTGTTTTTATTTTTGTTTTTCTTTGTTTTTGTTTTCATTTTTCTCTCTTTGTTTTGTGTTTCAGGTAAATGCGAAATCGCAATACTAGGAGCAGCCAAGACAAAGAACTTTTGGAACTCGAACTTAAGAAACTAGCACGTCTAGAACGAACCAACAAAAAAGCGACGAAAGAATCTAAGAAGATGGTTGCGAATACGATTGTGTTCCAGAGAGATGGCGGGTTTTTCGACAGAGAAGGAAACCCATACAACGAGCTTGGACAGAAGCTCGACGCTGATGGGAATGTGATCATTGAGCAGATCGGCGAGGAGCAGCAAAGAAGTGACGAAGAAATTCGTCTTGCTCACGAAGAAGAAGCTCGTGTCGAGCGACACAACTTGGCCGTCGCTCGACACGACAGAAACAGAGGCGTTGATCGACAGGGTGTGCAAATCGCTCGACAGGAACAAAACATTGATGTCGAGCAACACCAACTAGACGTCGCTCGACACGACGCCCAGAATAGGATGCTGGCTGATTTTAACAGACCGGAGCAGTTTTACGCGAATCGAGCTATGATTCGTCCTCCAGCGTTCCAACGCAATGACTTCGAGCTCAAGCCTGCGTACTTCTCCTTTGTGGCTCAAGACCCGTTCTGTGGTCTTCCTCATGAGCATTTGATGGATCATATCGAGCGATTTGAAGATCTTGCATCAAGCATCAAAGCTAACGGAGTCTCTGAGGATTATCAGTTTTGCAAGTTGTTCCCGTACTCGCTGCATGGGGAAGCCAAACGTTGGCTAAGGACGCTTCCTCCAGGCTCGCTTACTACATGGGAAGACACGAAGAATGCTTTCCTAAGCAATTTCTTCGATGATGCGAAGTCTGAGGACATGTGATACAAGATCACTATCTTCAAGCAAGGAGATCAAGAGGCGTTCAAGGCTGCGTGACAGAGATTCAAGGGTTATCAGAGGGACTGTCCGCATCATAGGTTCAATGAGGTCCAATTAATCAGTATCTTCTTCAGAAAGATTGCTCTGCCGTATGCTATGAGCCTGGATGTCGCGAGTAAAGGAGACTTCAACACCAACTCGCCTGAAGCTGCTCTGAGATTGATTGAAAATCTTGCTAACAGCAACAGCACGAAGAACCTGGATTTCGAGAGGGGAGAGTCTGGACAGAGCATCAATGGGAATCAGCTTGCTGAGGTAACAAAGAAGCTTGATACTATGACTAGTCTTCTAGCTGGGAAGAAGACAGTTCACTTTGTGCAAGACGTTGAACCTGCAGAAGAGGATGTGAACTATCTTCACCAGACCGGATTTCAGAAGTACGGTAGTCAGAAGCCTTTCCAGAACGACTACACAAGGGACTATGGATCGTCTTCTTATCAGAAGCCCCCTCCTCCATCTTCGAACAGTATAATGGAAGCTATGATGGAGCAACTTCTAGAGGGACAGCAAAAGTTGGCTGTGGACTGGAATGGGAAGTTCGATTCGCTCTACACGGATTTAAACGAAAAGATTGAAGCTCAGAGTACTCATGTCAAGAAGCTGGATGTTCAAGTAGCTCAAACTGCTGAATCAGTAAGGAGACAAGAGGGATTTCTTCCTGCGAAGACGGACTCCAATCCTAAGAGAGCTTGCAACTCTATCCTAGTGAAAGAAAACGATTATTTTGACGAGTTTGAGGCAATTTTTGAAACTTTAAAACTTGTGTCGATCGACACAGAGTATGCGTGTCGATAGACACGTGAAGAATCAGCCGTATCTGAGATTGAAGGTTTGATGTCGAGCGACAGGGATAGTAGTGTCGCTCGACACGATGAAATCTGCAGCGTCGATCGATAGGCACCCCATGTCGCTCGACACGATGCTCAGGCCGAGATTGTTCATCCGAAAGCTTCTCCATTTGTCAAGGAATCCGTCCACAAGCCCAAGCTGCCATTCCCCAAAGCTAGAAGGAGCAAACAAGAGGTTGAGGAAGCCATTTTGCAAGAGAATGATTGAGAAAATCATGATTGAGATACCTCTTGTGGATGCCATCAAGCTTTCTCCTGCGATTCGACGATACGTAAAGCGAATGGTAGCAAATGGAGTTAGTCCAGAGGAAGGAGCTTTGCTGACCAGAGATCTCCAAGCGATTCTCCTGAACACGGTTCCGATCTCCAAGAAGAAGAAGAAGGAGATAGTGGTTTCCGCTGAAGTTAGCGTGATGATCCAGAGCAGGATTCCTGTGAAGCTACCTGATCCAGAAAGCTTTGTTCGTAATTGCACCATCTCTGACGAGTGCTTTCCTCATTCACTTTGCGATTCGGGTTCTGGAATCAACATTATGCCACTCTCCGTAGCTGCAAGACTTGTCATGACAGACTTCAAGAAGACAAGGATGTCTCTTATCCTAGCAGATCGTTCAAGGCGTTTCCCGAAAGGAATTCTTGAGGATGTTCCGATAGTGATTCAAGAGTGCATTATTCCAACGGATTTTATCGTTTTGGAATACGATGAAGAATCTCAGGATCCTATTATACTGGGAAGATCGTTCTTAGCTACGGCTGGAGCTAACATGGATATGAGGAAACAGACGATCAAGCTTGACCTTGGTGATATTGCCATGGAATTTGACATGGACACTACAAGGAGAAGACCCACCATTGATGGTCAAGCTTTTTCTGTGGATACTTCAGAAGAAGAAGAGCAGATCAAGGAACCTTCAGAGGACATCCCTATCGCAATCGTCAAGGACTTAGTCGTTTCAGAACCATCTCCTGTGAATCCTCAAATGGAGCTAAGGTATGAGTCTCCTGCACTTAATTTCAAATATCTTGCATTCGTCAATTCAGATTTAAAATGTGAAAAGTCTGTTACGCGCTTACGCAAGCATCGAGTTTCTCGAGCGCTTGGTTCTTCTAATGAATTTGCAGGAAACAGAAAAGAAGAGGAGAAGCCTAAACGGACTTTAAAGCCTTTCGCGCGAATGAGAATCATTGTTCCCCAAGAGCTTAAAGATCAAGGATAAGCAATTCTTCAGGAGAGGATGGAGAGAACGATGAACCTTTTCCCTGAAATTGCTTCTGATAAGTCTGGGGAAGCTGTCCAGAAGCTCCGTTTGAAACAAGCTGCTACGAGTTCCATCCAGGATAATGGAAGTACAGTACTTCCTCAAGATCCACCATAGTCCTGAATTCCATCACAGTCCATCTAATGACTAAAAACAAGCGCTTAGTGGGAGGCAACCCACTTGTGAGTTTTATAATTATGTTTCTTTTTTCAATTTTACGTTTTGGTTTTGTTTTTGTTTTGATTTTCAGGAGTTTAAACGTTGAATTAAAAGTAAGAATGAACTTCAGATGATGGTGTCGAGCGACACCACCAGGAGAATCGCTCGACACCTACAAAAATCAGGCAGTCGATCGACTTGAACTTCAGTCGCTCGACGTGACATTAATCCGAGTGTCGATCGACACAGAGGTCGTGTCGCTCAACACAACCCCCAGGTTATGCTACTCACTTGATTTTTCATTCGTTTCATTTCCTATCTATTTATTTTCACCAATCTTAGGCTTAATAACATTGGGGACAATGTTGTTTAAGTCTGGGGAGGTAGTTGCTGATGTTGTGTTTTATTTTGGTGTTTTTGAGTCAATTTTAAAAAAATTTAGAGTCAAAACCTCTTTTAGACTTGCTTTAAACATCACTCAAGGACCATTTCTAATGCAAGTTGGCTGGTTTTACTAAGGTGGGTAACTGGAAGTGGATCGGTTTAACGGAGCGAGTTCAGACGTCTAGAGAACGCCAGAAACGATGTTGTAGACCCCGCCCCTAATGAACTCTAATTTCTCATCTTGGGCGTTGGTAATCGCGGGACTTGATTCCTCTTTCAGCACTAGCAAGGTGAGGATAAGCTCCCTTAGTTTTCCCTTCACAGAGTAGAAACGTCTAATCAAAAATCAGAAAGTTGAGAACAAAGTCTTAGATAGAAAAGCGTAAAGATACTCGTGACCCTGTCTTCTCACAAGAAACAACAGTAGCGAGGCCTCGTGACCCTGTCTTCTCACAAGAAACAACAGTAATGAGCGCTATTCTAAGCAAACATAGTGATAAGCTGAATCCTATGAAACCATGAAAATGGATAGAATAAATTAAGGGAAATGAGAAAGGGAGCAGTGCAGAAAAGTGTTTAAGTAAGGGAAATAATCTATAAAGTTCTGCGGTCGATATTCCATCGATGAGACCGCACCTAAATGACTAAAGGGGTTTGCGACTGAAAGTCTGAGTTTCTCTAAGGGGTCTAGATTCAATCTGGAGGACTGCTATACTTCTAGGGAAACATCGAAGTATCACCGGATGACTTTGCAGGTATGTGGTTCCTAAAGTGGTGAGTACATTGTTTTGCTTAGGGACAAGCAAAAGGCTAAGTCTGGGGGAGTTGATATATCATGGTTTTTACCCAGTTTTATACCATGATATATGTCCGTTTTATTGAGTCTTTTGGTGTTTTGGAGTCTTTTATGTTTTATATTAGGTACAAGGACGTTTGGAGTTTAAAAGATGTTTACTGGAAGTTTTAGAACATTCGCGGAATGAAGTGGCAAAATGCAAATTCGGAGTCAAGATTTGGAAGCTGTGTCGAGCGACGTGACCAAGTGTGTCGCTCGACACGATGAGTTCAGAAGCAAATATTTACGATTTGAAGATTGGTGTCGATCGACACCATCTAATGTGTCGCTCGACACCCTGTTCTGTCAAGCCCAGATTTTTATCATAAAAGTCTATTCGAAGCCCAAAAGTTCCAGATGTTTACTTTTAAGTTTCTAGCCGACTTTGTACCCTTATAAATACATTTTTACAGCCATTGTTTAGGTTTATGCTTTATTTTATTGAATTACTTAGAATTTCTCTGAATAAAATCATGCTTTCTTCTATGATTATGTCTGAGTAGTTTTTTTGTTAGGTTTAGGGTTTTTGAAAGTGTTTGATGAATTGCTGATCTGATCTGAATATTAGGATAAAACCATTAGAATGTTCTTCATCTTAACTTGTTCTTATTGTTGATTTTAGCCTCGCGAACTGAAATCTGATCTTAGGGTAATTAATAGAAACGACAGTTTTATTGATTCCTTGAACTAGTTTTTGATGAGCAAAATTCGTATTTGCAAAGACATTTGATTTAGGGTTTTGTGAACAATTGTGCCTGAAATTAATGCTTGTTTAAATTAATCTGATTTCGCAACGATAGTTGGTTTTCTAGGATTTAGACATATAAAATATTCGCAGCGACAACTGGTTGGTTTTACTTTCGTGTGCATGTTCATGAACTGAGCTTAATATTCCTAATAACTGATTTATCTGCAATTATGATTCACTGTAGAATTCTATGTGCCTAGCGTCTTTCTCTTATTGTTTCACAACCTTTTTTAATTGCTTGTTTACTGCTTTCATAACTATTTGTCTAGCATAATCCGAATTTGATAATCTATTGTGTTTTCTTAGACTCCCTGTGGATTTGATAACCCTAAGTACTGCAATTGACCTCTTAATTTGAGAGAGTAGGTCTTGGGTAAATTTGACCATATAAGATATATTTTCTTATAACACAATTTTAAAATTAAACTAACTATAAGTTAGTGAAAAAAAATTCTTCTCTCTCTTCCTTCTCTCTAGGCGATTCTACCCTCTTCTACACTCTTCTTTTATGACGTCACCTCCGCCATCGGCGGTTTTCGTTTTCCAATTAATCGGATTTTCTCTTCGGCCCTGATAATCTCAGAGGTCGATTAAGCAATTATGGAGTTGGATTTGTGGACATCGTTCCAAAATATCAATATTGGTTTGGACCAAGCACCTTTGAAGCCATTTGTTGAAGCCAAGAAGATGCGGGATGAGAACCACCGGTTAAGTTTGATTGTGAAAGGTTTAAACCCTAGTCGTCAACCTCCTGCAGGAATTAAAAATACCTTGCCCAAAGCATGGAAGCTTGACGGAAGGGTCACAAGTAGAACAAATGATGATGGAATAGTTCAGTTCTTTTTCAAGGCAAAACATCACTTACTTACTGTTCTTGATAAAGCACCATGGAATTTCAAAGAGTGGATGGTTGTAGTGGATCGATGGACTAGAAGACACTCCCCGGATTACCTTAAGACAATTAATTTATGGATTAAAGTTCTCCACATACTTGATGATTCTAGAGAAGATCGAGTGATTAGAGAAATTGGAAGTGTCTTAGGTTTTATTGAAGATGTTTTGATTCAGCAACATGCAAGAGAAAATGAAGGTGAGGTCTGGATAAGAGTAAGAATGGATTCTTATGGTAAACTAATATTTGTCATCCACTTTGATGATTATGAGGAGCCTGTAATGATTCGCTTTATCTATGATAAGCTTTGAAAGTTATGTTCAAGATGTGGAGCATTAATCCAAGCAGAATCTGATTGTCTTGAACCAGCCATTGCTCCAATAGTACAACAACCTACAGATCCCATGTCTGAGCAAGCTGGATTATATTTAGAAGGTGGAATTGAGGAGGTTGAGGTGAATCTGAACCAAGGAGAGAGATTAATTCAACATCAAATTGATCAGCCAGATGATGCAATGGGGGAAAATGTGGATTCTAACATTAACATGGATATCTCAGGTAATGTTCTAGCCGTAGGATCGGAAAAAGATCACATGATCTTTCTTCAATCCAAGGATGTCCCAGTTGATCAGGGTCAAGCATTGGTAGTGTATGAGATTAGAAACGCATCTGCAATGCCAGATAGAGGTACAAAGAGAAAGCTAGAAAGGTTTAACAATGAAGATGAAAATTCTATAACTAGGCAAAAGATGCAACCAACACATCGTAAGCAAGATTCAGGGGAGGTGGCAACCCCGAAGTCACCAGAGGCCCCATGAGAATATTGCATTAGAACTGTCAGGGTTTGGGGAACCCCTGACAGTTCGATATCTAAAGGAGATACGACAAAGCTATCTCCTGATGCAATGTTCCTCACAGAAACTATACAAAAGGAAGATTATGTGAATAAAATCAGAGTTGATCTCGACTACGCCAATATTTTCATCATACCTCCATTGGGTCTTAGTGGAGGGTTGGTTTTTTTCTGAGATAAGGATGTACAAATAGACATTCAGTCAGTCTCTGGGAATTATGTTAACATGGATATCACTGATAGTGATATCAAATTTTGCCTCTCCAATGTCTATGGATTCCCAGAGAGAAGGAAACGGAATGAATTATGGAATTAGATATCTAATATGGTAGAAGCAGGGTTGTATAGTCAGCTTCCAAGAGTTGTTATGGATGATTTAAACGACATAAAAGAGAACAGTGAGAAGCAGGGAGGGCCTAGAAGACTAATAACCTTCTTCGAGCCTTTCAATTCAATGTTGACTATATCTGGACTGCAGGAGGTTAAAATTTGTGATGGAATCTTCACATCGGCTGGAAATAGGCATAAGTATTCAATTAAGAGTAAGCTAGACAGAGAGCTGGAAACCGCATCATGGCAAGATTTGTTTCCCAAATCGAATGTGAAGCTTCTCAAATGGATTGGTTCTGATCACAGTCCATTGTTATTTACAACAGGGGAGAGGAAATGGAAAGGCAAAAAGTTGTTTAGATATGATAACAGGTGGAAAAAGGAAACTGAAGTTGCTAAGTTAATTGAAGAAACATGGCAGCAACATTGCTCCCAATTACCACCTGAAAATTTCAGCCAGGCTCTCAACAATTGCATAGATGCTTTAGTGGAATGGAGAAGAGCTCATTCTTTCAATTCCAACAAGCAAATACAGGTACTTCAAGAGAAACTTCATAAGGCGTATGCTGCTTCATCACTAGACTTCTCAGATCTCTGAAGAAGGATCTCAAATTGCAATATAAAATAGAAGAGGAATATTTGAGGGCAAAAATTAGAGTTCTTTGGCTGCAGGCAGGGGATAAGAACACGAAGTTTTTCCATGAAAAAGCCAAGCAACGCAGAAGCTATAATAGAATAATCTCGATTCAAGATCAGGAGGGATTTATTCAAACAAAACCAGAAATAATCCAAGAAGTAATTCAGAATTACTTCTCAACATTATATGGATCCACTCAAGATTCAGTATCTACGCATCTGCTGGAAGGTATTCCCTTTTCTGTTACGGAGGAAATGAATAATAGTTTAACAGATCCTTTAACAGAAGAAGAAATATATAAAGTTGTGTTCTCGATTAATCCAGATAAAGCACCAGGGAATGATGGTCTAAATGGAGGTTTCTTCAGGGATCATCGGAACACTATCAAAGAAGGTCTGTTTAATACGTTAAACTATTTTTTGATCATAACTACTTAGAGGAATCACAGAATCATACTAATATCTGTCTGATTCCTAAGGTAGAATCGCCTATTACAATTAAAGATTATAGGCCTATAAGCTTATGCACTGTGGCATACAAAATCATTTCTAAAATTCTGGCTTTAATCATTTCTAAAATCAATTAAAGATTTGCTGCATTTAATCATTTCAGAGAATCAATCTGCATTCATAAAGGGTAGATGCATCACATACAATGTCTTAATAGCTCATGAACTATTGCATTCACTGAGATGTAGGAAAAGAGTTCAATCTTTTATGGCTTTGAAACTTGATATCACTAAAGCTTTTGATCGTGTAGAATGGGGATTTTTGAATGCTGTGATGGAGAAGATGGGCTTTTGTTCCAAATAGAGAAGCTGGATAATGAAGTGCATCACATCAGTCTCTTACTCGATTTTATTGAATGGAGTACCTACTGGAAGAATCATTCCACAAAGAGGTATTAGACAAGGGGATCCAATCTCCCCATACTTATACCTTATCTGCATAGAAGCTTTATCATGTTTAATTACTCAGAATTTGAAACAGTCTCTCATTCACGGGTTTAAAGCTTCAAGATCAGGACCTGCTATTTCACACCTATTTTTTGCAGATGGCTCTCTATTATTCTGTTAAGCAACGGAAGCAGAGTACAACAATCTAATGACAATTCTCAAATAATATAATAGCATCTCAGGACAAGCTGTGAATTTTCAAAAATGAAAAATAACTTTTGGAAAAGGTGTGTCTCCTATCTTGCAATCTAGAATCAAAGCTATTACTGGTATTAGCAAGACTGGAGGATTAGGGAAATATTTAGGATTACCTGATCATATAGGACGTAATAGAAATGATTCTTTCTTCTATATAACTCAGAAGATAACCCGTAAGATGGAAAATTGGTATGCTAAATTGCTATCTCCTGCAGGCAAGTAAATACTTTTGAAAGCGGTTATTACAGTTATTCCCACATATGTTGTCCTGTTTTTTATTACCAAACAAGTTAATTACTCAAATTACTCAAGCTATGAGGAGATTTTGGTGGTCAACAGATTCAAAAAAGAATAAAACAGCTTGGGTAGCTTGGGGTACACTAAATAAGTCTAAACAGGATGGTAGGTTAGGGATTAGAAACTTGAAGGATTTCAATATAGCCCGGCTAGCTAAACAAGGTTGGAAACTTTTAACAAAGCCAAACTCTCTCCTGGCTAGAGTTTTCAAAGCTAAACACTATCCAAAAAAGAGTTTCTTTGAAGCCATTCCCAGCCGTTTTAGTAGTTTTGCATGGAAAAGCATCCTACATAGTCAGGATTTGCTTAGACAAGGAACTAAATGGGTTGTTCGATCGGGGAAACAAATTAGGGTATGGAAAGATAACTGATTGAATTGGGATCAACCAAGACCTCCAAAGGGTCCAGATTCTGTGACTCATCCAAATCTGTGGATTAATGATTTGTTACATTCTGATACAGGACATTGGAATATACAGAAGCTTGGACAATTAATTGATCCAACAGACTTTACTCTAATTCAATCAATCATGCCTAGTGTAACCCAAGTAAATGACACTCTTGTCTGAGTACATTCTAAGAATGGAACTGGATATCATTTCCAACATAAATTACGGACTCAAGCTTCCACAGATCTAGAAACTTTGAATGAGCAACATACTCACGTCAAGTCTCTTGTTAGCAAAATATGGAAGCTGAGAGCTCCCCCAAAAATAAAAATGTTCTGTTGGAGAGTTATTCATGCCACTCTGCCAACTCTCAACAATCTAGTTCATAGAGGAATTCATTTGGACAAAAATTGTTATCTATGTGAGGAGCATGAAGAAACAACTAATCATCTCTTATTCCAATGCAAGGTTACAAGAGAGATATGGGAAATGGCACCATTGAGAACACCTACAGGTGAACAATTATTTTCTAAATTCCTGGATCAAAATTTATATTTCTTCCTGGATAATGGGAATCAAAGAAATGATGAAGGGCAACTATTTCCATTTCTCTTATGGAGCATATGGAAAATGAGGAATAAGTTGGTGTTTAATAATTATAGGGAAGCCATTCCCTTAGTAGTAAACAAAGCTGTTATGGAACATAATCTATGGAATGAAGCACAAAGTCTTAATGAGGATTAGTTGAGAACCCTACTACAAGGACTTCAAATTTGTTAAATCTCACTCCATGGCTTGTTTGTTTTGTAGATGCTTCTTGGATATCAAATCAACATTAAGTCGGTGTAGCATGGTGTCTCACTCATCAACAGCAACAAATCCTTCAAGGATCAACAGCCACTCTAGTACTGAGTTCGTCTCTTGAAGCATAGACGGAAGCCTTGCGTACGGCTGTATTGGCACTGAAAAGGTTTGGCTACAAGGATGTCCTCTTTTTGGGAGATGCTCAAGTCTTGTATAATACACTTAATCACCACTCGCATTCTCTGGCAGACAATGTGGAAAAATCCATTATCACTTATGTAAAAGATATTAAACTCATGGCTAAGTCGTATAACTATGGTTTTGCTTATGCTCCTCGGAATAGTTTAGCATATGTGGATAGGTTGGCTAAGCTAGCTAGAACAAATACACTGCCTTATGTAATAAAATGGCTACTTGTGTAATAGTCTTTTATTTAATAAAATGTATAATTCAGACCCAAAAAAAACTAACTATAAGTTAAACTTTTTTCTTGAACAAGAAAATTATTACAACAAAGTGTTTTAAATCTTTAAATTTTTTTTGACCAATCCATAGTAGTTTTGAGCCGGCCGCGAGTTGAACAATTTTGAACTTTGCTACATGCATATACTTTTTTTTCTTCATCAATTCACTTCTAACATTTGGTCTTATATTAACATCGGCTTTCGTATGTTAAACCCGTATTTCACCCTTGCATCCCACTTTGGCATCCCACTCATGTTTATGAGTTATAATAAAATCAGATGACACATCACATTTCCTAGAATGAAAGATATATAGAGAGATTTACATATATATACACGAGTAATATAATATTCTTACAATTCTAACAATGTTGAGTCCTACGTGGGAATGTATTAAGCAATATATATTGAATGTTTTGAGTTTTTAATTGATTTTGACAGTTTTGAGTGAATATACGACGTTGTTATGCAGTTATTGGGTGCAAGCGCAGGAAAAAGGTGAAAAACTCTCTCTGCCGACACACTTCATCTCCTTCGCCAATCTGAAGCTCCAACCGGACTGGCGTGCGGTGGCTCTGTAAGCACCGACGTCAGTCCTAACTCTCTCTTTTGCTTTGTTTTTCTTTTCTTAGATCTCAAAACCACCAGATTTTTGCTCGAATTTCTCTTTGTTTGTTTTTTTTCCATTTGATTTTGTCGGAGAAATCCGGAGAATCTTTAGATGGAGAGAACATATCCGGCTAGAGGATGAGGTTTACGGTGGTTTTCCTTGGTTTAGTCTCGGTTTTTAATCCTCTCTGTATATGTCTCATCTTTTATCCCGATTTGGTTTAGAATTTGTGGATCTATCTTTAAAACTGTGGTCCATTCTTTAATCTTGGGTATTTAGTGCTTTGCATGCTCGATTCTCAGTTCTCTTTCAGATCTGACAGGTTCATATCGGCAAAAGCGGATTCTTTTAACGGTCCTTTCTCCGCTTTGGTTCTGGAGGTGTTCACCATCAATGTTTACTCCATCCTTGCAATCTTCTCAAGGGACTCGGTTTGTTCCAGGGTTTGTTCGTTATGCCGTCTCGGATGGCTCGGCTTTGCCGGAGCAGGTATAAGAGGGACAGGTAGCGACTGATCCGTGTATTACTTGTAGTAAAGAAGAGCTTCAATAGTAATTCGATTGTGTGATTTTCTCTAGTGCTTGATTTGATTTATTCTTCAAAAGGATCTAGTTTCAAGTTTAGTTCATAAGTTTTAGGCTATTTCTATGATATTTGACCTTTGTTCTAGTTGGATTATGTTTTTGGTTTATGTCTTTTATGCTTTAGTTTTTTCTGGAAATCGACATGTCATTTCCGGAAATCGGGCTATACTCCCGGAGAACATCGGACTTGTGACTCTCGGAAACCAGACTTGTATTTCTCCCCCCTCGTGTAAACTTTGCGTTCTTAATGAAAATATTTAGATTTTAAAAAAAATACGACGTTGTTATAATTTATTAATAAAATATTTCTGCATTATCCTCAATCATATAATTTCGATCATTATATTTTTAAATAAAATAGGTTTTTAGAACATTTTTACATAGAGAAACAAAAAATGCCTATACTTTCCGCTTCACTTTCATTTAAAAACTGCAAATTCTATAATGAACAAATTTGTATACTTTTACATATTTAAGGGGGTTATTGGTTTAGGTATTTTAGTGGATTTTGAAATCCACTCCAAATCCTATGTTATTCAATTTCTCATTTTAAAATCTTCATCCAAATCCAATATTATTCAATCAATCATTTTTAAATCCTCATTAGAATCCTATGTTATTTAATTTATGATTTCAAAATACAAAATAGAATCAAGTCTTATTCAATATTAAAATTTTGTATAAGAATTTGGATTTGAATGGATTTGGGAGTGATTTTGTGTTAAAAAAAAATGAAGAGTGAAATCCTTAACAAAGACTTGTTATTTTGAAATGATTAGACACATCTTCCACATATTTTCCCAAATATTACGTCTATATTTATTTCTTCACATTATCAAAGTACACAAATATTATGTTCATATTTATTTTTGTAAATCTCACTATATCTTCAAAAAAGATTTCTCTATATCAACGATTGTTTATTTTTATGATGTTTTTTGTTGCTGGATTTAAAAATGCACTTTATTTGATTTTAAAATCTTCTTTGTTGATTCTTAAATCCATATTATTTTATTTTGAAATCTTTCTTATTGATTTTTAAATCCATATGATTTGATTTTGAAATCAATGGATTTGCTAATTCTACATAGATTTCAAAATTCATCAAAATACCAAAACCAATAAACCTCTCTAACAGTTTGTTTTCTCCATTCATCTTAATTTTACAGCATATATACACATAATATAATGATTTCGTTGAAACAAATCTCAAATGGGAAATTAAGACATAAGGCATTTTAGTGACATGTAAATGGTTTTTGTAGAATGTTCATTTTGCAAATATGTTGTTTCATGAAAAAAGATGTGGGATAAAACTAGACTTAATTAAGTCTAGACATAAGGCATTATATTGACTTTTGATATTATGCAAGTAACCTCATATTCTGAAACGTTACAGAACGGACCTGCCTCCCCATGCCATTTGTTGAAAGATTTAATAAATGCCATTATTGCTTGTTAATGTTTTAATTAGGTCTCGAATCTTTCTAGAAATTACGGATTAGAAGAAACCCCTTGTGATTATGTGAGTACACCTAATACGTAACAGGAGACAAATTAAAGAAGTCAAACTTTCACATATAAAGTCTTTTATTGATCATTATAAAAACAACAAAAAGAATACTAGCCACATGTTATACGATTTACAAAATCATCGTTGAAATAGTTTTATTGAACAATCGAAACAACTTGTCTCTTCAAAGGTGTTAGAGGCTTAGAGCTACATATATAAAAAAAATGAGAAATCTCTTGGGAAAAACTATAAGGTTCTATAATGGATTTTTTAGGAATATAGGCAGTTTTAAGTTTTTAATTTGTAGAATAGGCAGTTTACTATTTATAATTATTAAAATAGCCACATTTTCACTATTACACTATTTATAATTAGTAAAGTAGGCACTTTCAATGTTTACGGTGTACAGAGTCTAAGGTATACGGTGTACATATTTTAAGGTTTTCACTATTTACGGTTCACGCACTATTTACGGTTTACGGTGTATACTGTTCATAATGTATACTGTTTACGGTGGATACAGACGGTGTATACTGTTCATGGTGGATATAGTACATCGTGTACATTATTCACGGTAGATACAAGCGGTGTACACTATTCATGACGAACACTGGTCACGGTGTATACTCGTCACAGTAGATACACACGGTGTACACTGTTCACGACATATACTATTCATTGTGTATACTATTTGCGGTGGATATACATGGTGTACACTGTTTACGGTGTATATTGAACAGTACCCTCCGTGAATAGGGTATATCGTAAAGAGTATCTGTCGTGAATAATGTTTCGTCGTGAATAGTAATTGAGTTCCTTCAATAGTATTTTGTTGTGAATAGTGTTTGTTGGGAATACTATATGTCATGAATAGTGTTCCGTCATGAATAGTGTTCGTCGTGAATAGTAGTCTTCATGAATACTAATTGAGTCTTTTAATAATGTTCTATCGTGAATAGTGTATGTGTGAATAGTATCATTTGTGAATAGTGTCTTTCGTGAATAGTATCCTCTACGAATAGTCCGTTGTAAAGAATGTCTGTCGTGAATAGTATTTCGTCATAAATATTGTCTTCTGTCGTGAATAGTGTGTACACCATCCACCATGAATAGTATGTACACCTTCCACCATGAATAGTATGTTCACCTTCCACCATGAGTAGTATGTTCACGATATATACTATTCATGGTGTATAATATTTACGGTGGATATACATGGTGTACATTGTTTACGGTGTATATTGAACAGTACCCTCCGTGAATAGGGTATATCGTAAAGAGTGTCTGTCGTGAATAATGTTTCATCGTGAATAGTAATTGAGTTCCTTCAATAGTATTTTGTCGTGAATAGTGTTCGTTGTGAATACTGTCTATCGTGAATAATGTTCCATCATGAATAGTGCTTGTCGTGAATAGTAGTCTTCATGAATACTAATTGAGTCATTTAATAATGTTCTGTCGTGAATAGTGTATGTGTGAATAGTATCATCCGTGAATAGTGTCCATCGTGAATAGTGTCCATTATGAATAGAGTCCGTTGTAAAGAATGTCTATCGTGAATAGTGTTCCGTTGTGAATAGTGTGTACACCATCCACCATGAATAGTATGTACACCTTCCACCATGAATAGTATCTTGTGTATTAGTGTAATAGTGAAACATGTCTATTTTGACAATTATAAATAGTAAACTGCCTATTTAGCAAATTATATAAGTTAAAAGTGCCTAGTGAGCAAATTTTTCCTTCTATAATTGTCTTCTTCGTCAGAATTTTTGTCGAATGTTTTTCTATTAATAAATTTTTCATTTTGTTTAGGAATTATTCTAATAAATTATTAAGAAATTATAGGGTATGTACCTAAAAAATGGCAGCTTTTTTTTTTTTGGAACAACAAACAAGCTTTATATTATCAACTAATAGTGTTTACAAGCTAATACAAAGAAGAGGATTGTTCAACAAAATTAACAACAACATTTGCTAATCTTGAGCTAAAAGTAAAAGGGATAGATTCAACATGAAGGATTCCATAGAGCTTGAGAGCGGAAGAGCTATGAATGTTAGCTCCGATTAACTATAAGGAGTCGGATATTACCGAACAAATCCTTATATCCTCATCGATGGTGTGTGACAAGGCTGCTCGAAACGCCAAACCTTCATCGAAATTAGCCACCATAACCATATTGGTTTTGGGTTTACACTCTTGAAAAAGCCACCATAACCAGGTTGGGGTTTTGGTTTTACGCCAAGCTTTATGGTCGAATATATGCAGCGGTTGCGACAGGAAATGTCCACAAAAAACAACCCAATCACCAACCTAAGGGAATCAAACAATGTCCCTTTAGCTACCCAAGTAAGCTTTCCTTCATCAACAATACATATTACACTTGAGAATATCACAAGTGAATCTTGTCTCAGCAATTCACAATTCCACCAGGAAGACTTGTCTAAACTCATCTTTTTCTCATAAAGAGAGAATTGGTTACTAGCTAAGGTTATACATGTTTCAACACTAACCTTGGACTCTAAAACCATTAGTGAACAAGAGAATTTGTAGGCTAAACCATATAAGCATTCTTTCTCAAGACCCATTAATACAAGACCAGTGGGACATAAGCTTACGATTGGAGATCGACATCGGAGAATAAACTCCGGATTGACCATCATAATGACCGGTGCGCTCCCGAACCACCACCAACGAAGTGCAGATTGTTGCGGATTTAAGTCTGACTGAGACGCAATTGTACAAAGATTGGTTACACCCAAAGTTTCTCAATGAGATTTTGGCCATGGAGATAAGGATAACACCTATTGCTGGAGGAGATGCGACTCTTTGCCGGAGCATCCCACATGACCAGCGGCTAACATGGAGGCTGAGCCGGTAGATCTAATAGATCTCGACAGTAGAGTGAGATTTGCAGACACCGGAGCAAAAATCAAAACCGGATCTGGTGGCTCCGGTGGTTCACCGAGAGAGAAAGTCTGGTGGTTTGGGAAGAGGAGAGGTTAACGGGGGATTCTCCATAGCTGCACCAAGGATGAGAGTTAGGTCGCCAAGTGAGCGACGTCTCACCAGCGCTAGGATCCCGGTCGGTGGAAGAAGGGATCCATTTGAGAATTGCAGCTTTCGAGACCTCAAAGTACAACCATTCGGTGAAGAAACAGATCTATGGTTAATACGGGGTGTGGTCCCGATCGTGAGAAGCATGGCTTCTCAAACGTCAATCACATCGAAGGAGGGCAGTGGTGAAGCCATGGAAATCTCTGGTTGAAGAAGAAGGAGTGGCTCCTTTGAAAGTGGACTAGAGAGAAAATTAGGTTTGGCAGCTCTTCATTGTTGAAACTAATAATTAAACTAGGACTATTCAAATTTATCACATTTAATTACTTGTTTATTCATCACATTCAAATTTATTTATTCAGTTTTTTTTTTGGAAAAACTTTTAAACCAATTTTGAAGACCAAGAACTTTTTTTTATGGTAATCATCTACTCTCATTATTTGATGATAAGCCTTGTTTCAATATAATTTCTTCATCAGTAAGTAATATTTTAAATTGTAAAATAAACAATTTACTCTCTCATTTCAAACAAGAAATAACAAAATTGAACATCTTAAATAACTTTAAAAACAATTAAAATAGCCATTTTGATTAAAAATAATACTTTATATAGTCTTCTAGATACAAGATTGTTGAAGGATTTTATATGTTTTGAAGCCGAACATGTTAAAAAATTTGGATTGGGTTCTATGAATATTAGGAGTAAAAGAATTTGATTTTAAAAAATAAAATTATATTGGAAGTTCTTTAAGAAGAGAAACAAATTATAATGATTTTGTGTACATATATATGAAATATTATTTTCCATCATTTGCTAGAAAGAAAAATAATAGCAATTCAGTTTCTTATATAAGTAAGTAATATTTAGAACATAATTATTCTAAAGAATCTGTACATTAAAAATCCTCCCCACATAGGTAGGTGGTCTCAAAGTCTAGTCCAAAACAAATTACACATCCCAAGCCGAAACCATATTTAATAAAACATTTACAATAAAGTTAAAATCTAACACGTAATTACGTAGACGTCTCGTTGGCATATATGCTAAACAACATTATATCATATACATACATAAATATATACATATACAAGTATCTCTATATATATGGTAGTATGTTAACACAAATCTGTTGACTATAATTGACTTGTTCATTTACTCTCTCTGACTTACCAATTTATTCATCTTCTTTGCTTTCTCTCTCCCTCTCTATGAAGAGTCTCAACACCGAACACGATCAGTCCGCGGCGGAATCCGGCCACGGCTACGCCATAACCGATCCGACGAAGAACGTGGACGAAGACGGTCGAGAGAAGAGGACAGGGACGTGGCTTACGGCGAGTGCGCATATTATCACGGCCGTGATAGGCTCCGGAGTTTTGTCCTTGGCATGGGCAATAGCTCAGCTTGGTTGGATTGCAGGGATTGTGATTTTGGCCATTTTCTCTTTTATCACTTATTTCACTTCTACTATGCTCGCTGATTGCTACCGTGCGCCGGATCCCGTCACCGGAAAACGAAATTACACTTACATGGACGTTGTTCAAGCTTACCTCGGTATGTTTTTTTTTCCTTGTCTATTTTTGATTATTCTTGTAAAGGACACTTTTTACAAACATTAAGTTTTTTCAAAAAAGGGTTCTATACTAGATTTTCATTTTTGTGAAAAAGGAGTTTTTCAAAAATGAAAGTTAAATGGTATCAGTAGAATCATTATACCAATGGTAGAATCATTCTAGAACAAAAAAAAAATGGTGGAACCATTAAACTGACAATAGAACTATTATACTAACACTAGAACCATTATACCAATGGTAGAATCATTTTAGAGACAAAAAAAAAAAATGGTGGAACCATTAAACTGACAGTAGAACTATTATACTAACAGTAGAACCATTAAACGAATGGTATCAGTAGAATGGTTATTTCCATAGTAGAACCATTAATTTTACACTTTTAGGGCCTTTATGTGTGGTGTTTAGTTAGCATGATGCTTGTCGAAAGAATTTCTTGATAAGGAAAAAATTAAATATATTATCTAAATTCTATAGAAGGTGATTAAAAACGACACTATGGTTCATTAATTTGAGATAACAAGAAAATTGGGTGTTGTTGTGATTCTCATAAAATAATTAAATCATGATAGTTGAATTATTTCTTCTCATATATAAGACAATCTATATGTATGTTATGTTATGTCTCGTTGAATAATTCATGATTTGTGCATCATCTTGGTTTGTGGTGAGGATTGTAGATGCAGTAAATGAATTTTGTAGATTTCCTAGAGTTTCCTTTAAAATTAAATCCCTGCAATTTTGGTTTGACAGAAAAAGAACATGTGGATTGAAAAGTCATACTCTGTTTCTTAGAGTAAAACATTGACTTGAATGTAAAAGTGTAGTAACCGTCCATTATTTCTAAACATAGACTATGGTTGTTGAAAATAATTAATTAGGCTGAATTTTCTCGTAACATATCAATAATATCTACACCAGATTGTATAAAGTATTGATTAATTAAGTTATGTACTGTTTATAATAGGTTAAGACTTAAAAGAAAAACCGAGGATAACGACAGAAAATTAAAGAATATTTTGACATTATGAGGCAATGGTTTTTGTAGTATTAGCATTATTGTTGGTTTGGGATGTTCATGGAAGAAAATATAAATAGATTATTATATATAGTTCCGTGGAGTGTTTTGTGTTTGCTTTATGAAACAAAAGATTAATTAATAATAGCTTAAAACACAAGCAATAATAATATATAGACTTTCGATTCTTAATAATACTTTGCAATAATTGTAACATTGACAGGTGGTAGGAAAGTGCAGCTTTGTGGAGTGGCACAGTATAGTAATCTAATTGGGATCACTATTGGTTACACAATCACTGCCTCTATTAGTTTGGTGTAAGTCAACTAAATTTGAATTTGTGATTTTCTTACTTTATAACCGTTACCAAATTTACTGTTTTGAGTAGATTTGTTATAAGTTTTGAAAAGTTACTGATTTGGTTTGGTATGGTGTTTGGGCAGAGCGATTGGGAAAGCAAACTGTTTCCACGATAAAGGGCACAAAGCAGATTGCTCTAGCTCGCCTTATCCATATATGGCGGCTTTCGGGATCATTCAGATTATTCTTAGCCAAATTCCGAATTTTCACAAGCTCTCTTTTCTCTCACTTATGGCCGCGGTCATGTCCTTCACTTACGCAACTATTGGGATTGGCCTAGCCATCGCGACAGTCGCAGGTACACATATACAATTCTTGTTACGATTGGATTAGTGACAAAGTTGCCATTGTTAACCATTGAGTATGTTTAGATTATTAATGGTTTCAAAATACTTATATCAACAAAAACACCAAATTTTAATTAGTGGTAGTTAAAAGTTATTTTTTTCAAAACAAAATCGATACAATTCCACTAGAAGTCATAAAAAATACGAAAACTAACGGTCGATATGTCACAATATGGATAGGTGGGAAAGTTGGTAAGACAACTTTGACAGGCACGGTGGTAGGAGTTGATGTAACCGCGACTGAGAAGATATGGAGATCGTTTCAAGCGGTTGGAGACATAGCGTTTGCTTACGCTTACGCAACGGTTCTCATCGAGATTCAGGCAAGTTATCAATCAAATTTCTTCGAATATAGAACTGTGGTTAAAGGTTATTGACACTGACAACCAATTCTCTGTGGACCACTTTTGTTTGCTTTTAACCAAAAGAGTCAAAAAGTAGAGAATCTGTTTTTTAGCTTAAAGATAAAACATGTGTTATTGTAGATAAGAAGTCACATTCAAAGATATTGTCAATCTCTTCTCCACAAAATATTATAATTCTTATCAACAGAGTTGACATTACAACTCATAAACTTTTGTCTCTGAATGATCGTAGTATTCACCATTTAATGAGAGTGTGGTACGGTATTTGGTACCATAGAGTATATGTCGAGTAGATAGTGACGATTTAATGAGATTAAGAGACAAATTTGCATCGAATTGTATAAAATAATGATTTGTATACATTAGCTAACCAGTGAAATAAAAATAATTTTTGCAGGACACATTGAGATCTAGCCCAGCAGAGAACAAAGCAATGAAAAGAGCAAGTCTTGTGGGAGTATCAACCACCACATTTTTCTACATGTTATGTGGTTGTGTCGGCTATGCTGCATTTGGAAACAAAGCCCCTGGAGATTTCCTCACAGATTTCGGGTTTTTTGAGCCCTTTTGGCTCATTGACTTTGCAAACGCTTGCATCGCTTTCCACCTTATCGGCGCCTATCAGGTAAAAACTGAAAACCAGGAAGAGAGATTTTTTTTTTTTTTTTTTTTTTTTTGCCACCTTGACTAATGAAAAGGAACCATACATTTTCAGGTGTTTGCGCAGCCGATTTTCCAGTTTGTTGAGAAAAAATGCCATAGAAAGTGGCCTGACAACAAGTTCCTCACTTCCGAACATTCGGTAAACATACCTTTACTTGGAAAATTCAACATCAACCTCTTCAGATTGGTGTGGAGGACAGCTTATGTGGTTATAACCACTGTGGTAGCTATGATATTCCCTTTCTTCAACGCGATCTTGGGTTTGATCGGAGCAGCTTCATTCTGGCCTTTGACGGTTTATTTGCCCGTGGAGATGCACATTGCACAAACCAATATTAAGAAGAATTCTCCTAGATGGATTGGGCTGAAAATGCTGTGCTGGGTTTGCTTGATCGTCTCACTTTTAGCTGGGGCTGGATCGATCGCAGGACTGATAGGTAGTGTCAAGCAATACAAGCCTTTCCGGACTATCCATGAGTGAGTTTGAGATCAACGAAAGAGTACTCAGGAGAGTAAAAAAAAAGTATGTAGTAGTTTGCTCTTTTTATATAAGCCATTTGGTGTCTAAATCCAATGAAAATACTTTTCCCTAAAGCTACATGAAAACCTTTATATTCACAGCTATCAATGTAATACATATGATCCTGTCACAGCTCTTGCAAATTTTATTGATCATATAATCATAAGAGTATAATAACACTGTACAAATCCATATACATAAAAACCTCAATAAATTAGTAACATCGGAGCATAATATTTTATTAATTTAGTGAAATATTAATGTATCGAGAGAGTATTTATGTTGAAAACTTAATTTGGGATCAATTTTTTTAATTAATTTATCGAGTATTGATTTATAGCGTTTATATTGTATTTGACTATTTTGAGACGAGATCATAATAGTACGACATAACAAAGCCAAATCTATTTAGAAATTGGTTACTAAATCTCAACATCTAAATTTTGTTTTTAGCTCTCACTCCTTTTCCTGATACTAAAATATCCAAGAACAGTTATTTGCATAAGCAAACTCATGTGCGTTTAGACAGAGACACTAAATAGAAGACCCAAACCGATGACTACGGACAAAACACGAATACATGAGGGCATGTTCGTTAGTGATCTTATGGTGTTTTATAGGGTGTTCTTAAAATATAAAATTATTAAAATTTGAGTAAAAGAAAGATAGTGTTTTTGTGGAGTATATTGAAATATAAAATTAATAAAAGTTGAGTAAATGATGATGAAGTGTTCTTAAAGAGGAGAGAGAGTGTCTAAAATTAGACATTTTTGGAGAGTGTTCTTAATTAAAGTTGAGTTAAATGATGAAAGAAAATGTATAAAGTTGAGTAAAAGGATGAAAGAGAAAGTATAAAGTTGAGTAAAAGAAAGAGAGAGTGTGTGTTTTAATAATTTTATATTATAAGAACACTTCTTAAGATACGACGGTGTCACCAATGAACATGGCCTGAGAGAACCATAGAGAGATGATGCTCGCAAGCACAAGATCTCTTAGCAATCGTGTGGCTGTGATCAAGTTCAAGTTTGATGTTTTATTTGTTTCTTACACAGATTAGAAGTGATTTAATTTTTGGTAGGACCAGAACAGTTGATAATGCGTTTGTGGACCTTCTATAAAAAGATTAAAATAATAGGAATATTAAACATTACTACACGGAATATAATTATTAAAAGATGGATCGTATAATGTGGGTATCATATGTGATAAGGGTAAAATGGATAAGTTAAAATCACCATCCGAACAATATCATAAGACTAATATGAGTTAAGAAATCATTTTCTATTCATTTTTTCCAAAACTAAAACATCATTTATCATCAAACTAAACACAATTCAATCAATGATTAAACAATCTGTAAATATATATCGTCTGTAAAACAAACAAAAAACATTCTCTAAAACATAATCCATTATAAAATGGAAGGAATATTATTCTTGAGTGTATCATTACAAAAAATTATCTCAATGTGAAAAATACTTAAAAACAAAAAGGTTTTATGAATGTAATTATTTCATTATTCTTTGAGGACAACAACTTGTGTTTATTCTTTAAACGTTTTGAACTTCAATACTGGCCGAAACAATGATAGTCACATACGCAAGTATGAACATATGTAGGATGACATTTGCACCGAATAATTCTTCTTTTTTCTATCGATTACTTAGCGCATTGAGCAACATTGCAAACTCCGTTATGCTCCTCCATGGTAGTGCACACCTTTCGCTTAATCTGAGCTTCGACAACTAGTAGTTTTTAACAACAACAAAAAACTTCAATTGTAGATAGAAAATTTTCAGATCAACAATTGGTGACAGAAAATTTTCTTATTAAACCAATCTCTCAAAGTATGTATGTTGTCTTTTAAAACCTTTATTATAAATACTCAATGTTTTAAAAGAATATTAAAGTAACAACAAAAAATTAAAAGAATGCATATACATTACCTTGTACATTACTCAAAACGAGTGAGGTGAAAATACAAGAAACCATGAACAAAGTAAAAAATCTCATGATTCAAGATAAATTATCAGAAAATTTTTTTACTTATTTTTTTAATTTTTTTTGAAAAAAAAATTATTCCTTGCAAAACCTATTGTTTGTCTAACTTTTGTAACATATATGCAACAAATTCTAAATATAGCTATTTCGAGTAATGCTCGGACAAATTTTAGAGCCAATTGAATCGATCAGCGAGATATGGCCGCGTCATTCATTTTTATTCTTAGAAATTTGTTCTTGTTTCCATAAACCTTGTACTAATTATGGATAATCCAAATTTATAGTTAAAAATATCAAAATAAATGTCAAAATCCATAGTTATTTTCGTATTTTAATTTTTATTTATCTTTTTCAAATTTTAATGTTATAATCAAATTTACACCTACAAAATTTACATGAAATTTTCAGCGTGGTGCAAAGGGAACCGTTTGGACTGATCCCGCATGTCAAAGCTGAAATTGTCCGCTGTATAATTGTCCGTGTAAATTTTCTCATAATTTGTAATAATTCATAAATCCAAACGATTAAAAAAAAACTAATTTTATAAGAATTAACTTAGCAAAATTAACTAATATTTTTCGAAAATGGAGCAAACTTACACATAATCGTTCTCTAATCTCCACGGTAAAACTTAGTATTTCTAACGTATTACACTATGTCATAATTAAAGATCATTAGAAATAATAAATGCTCTTGATTAGAACATTGCAAAATATTCTGCTGATTCAACACTGTTGAGTCGTTTCAGTGGTTGATACACCAAAAAAAAATTTAGCACCAAAAAGGTACAGAAAAGTTAGACATTGCTGAACATTCTTGATTCTCCGCGCATATTTTATGTAGGCTTCTAAAACAAATTACATATTTTTTTCCCAAACAAAACAAACGAATGTGAAAATTAACGACATTATCTTGTTTATCCTTGGAGCCATTGGTTTTTTAATCAGTGAATAAATCATATAATCAGTACAAAGAAATTGATGAGAATAATTTGTATTTATAATGGTGATGGTAAAGTGTAGAAGCGAAGATGTAATAGTGGTATTTATAGGTATTATTTTAATAAACTTGTTTGCTTGATACCACTTTAAATAAAAGCTTAATTTGCTATATAGCACTCAAAAAAATTATAACCAAGTAACTAACCAATTTTGCCCTATGTGGCAAAATATTAACCACTAGATTTAGGGCAATTGGTTAGTTACTACTCCCTCCGTTCCCAAAAGATTGATGTTGTAGAAAAAACAAATATTTCAAAAAGATTGATTTTTTACATTCTCAATACATTTTTAATGAAAAAATAATGAAAAATTGTAAATTCCAAGACACATTAATTGGTTTTACTGAATTACTATTGGTTTAGAGTCATAGAAAATTGTTTAGTACAAAAAACAAGACATTTATAACTAAGAATTAATGTGTTTTCTTAATAGTTGTGAAAATTCTACAACATCAATCTTTTGGGAACGGAGGGAGTAGATTATAAATTTTTTGATTGTTATATAGCAAATTAACCCTTAAATAAAAAGTTTCATTTCTATTACCATCTACTGAAATTCATTTATGTATGAATATATTGCAAAGCTAATCCCTTTGTTTCTATTTTCTAGCATATTTTTGGTGTTTCGCAAAGATTGATGTTCTAGATTTTTTGTATTTTTTAATCAATTTAGATTTAACAAATTGTAAGTTCCAAGAAATATTTAATGTGACTATTGCATATAAAGAATTACTATCGGTTCATTGTTATAAAAAAGTATTTATTACAAAAAGTTGCATTAATAAATAAATATAATTTATTGTTTTTTATTTGTGTGAAAAATGCTAGAAAATCAATCTCTAAGAAACG
Organism: Draba incana; assembly: GCA_963576765.1. Taxonomy (NCBI): domain Eukaryota; kingdom Viridiplantae; phylum Streptophyta; class Magnoliopsida; order Brassicales; family Brassicaceae; genus Draba; species Draba incana. The sequence continues at coordinate 31,222,476 of OY755209.1, forward strand.
GAGAGAGTATTTCACTAGCGACATCTAAAATGCCTATAAAACTCAAATACTCCCTCCGTTCCCAAAAGATTGATTTTCTAGGAAAAAAAAATATTTTTAAAAGATTGATTTTTCACTTTTTCAATGCATTTTTAATGAAAGTTTAATGGTGAATTGTAGATTTCAAGACATATTTATTGACTTTATTAGATTACTATTGGTTTAAAGTAATGGAAAATTGTTTTTTGCAAAAAATAAGACATTTATAATTAACCATTAATGTGTTTTCTTAATATTTGTGAAAACTCTAGAAAATCAAACAAATAAAAACAGAGGGAGTACATTATTTCTGAATGGGAATATAGAATGAGAAAGCTAAAGAACATTTAAGGATTAAAATAGAACAAGTTACAAGAACAATGACTTTGACGAACTCAATCAGTAGTAAAAACCTCGGATCACCCCTAATTATGAGGTTTTGATTTTCCAATTTTACCTTTAATAAAAATTAACAAAGACTAATAACGATATAGTTAACTATGTTCAAAAATTATAGTAAGTAACTATTGTTCTAGTAGTAGTTAACTATGTTCAGAATCAATATAATAGGTGATAATGTTTGTGATAAATAGTTAACTATGTATGTTATTTTTTTTCTTGTAACTATTTTATGAAATCTGTAGAGTAGACGATTATGTTCTAAAAATAGTTAACTATGTTTTTAAATTGGTAACTAATTTCACGAAAATAATTAATGATATTTTAGATAGTTACAAAATAGTGTGAGATAGTTAAATATAATATGAGAACAACAAAACATGTAATTTCAAGAATAATCAACTATGTCATTAAATAGTTAAATAGATAATTGTTACAACATTTAATACTTTCAGTGGTAATTGAGAGATTAGCTAGAATAACCTACTTTTGAATTTTAATAGCTAGAATAATCTATCTAATTTTTTATTGCTAAAATTAACCTATTTTGTATTTTATTTTTTTCGAAATACCAAAATTATCCTCGGCAGACTCTACCGAAACATTAGGAGACTCTACCGAGATATTGACAGACTAACATATTGATATCAAAGTCTGCCAATATGTTTGAAAGACTCTTAGAAGGCCTGCTAGAAAAACGCAGACCCTGCCAAGATATTGACAGACTCTACTAAGAAAACGCAAACTTTGCCGAAATATTGGCAGACTCTGCTGAGATATTGGCAGACTCTGCTAAGAAAACGTAGACTCTGCTGAGATATTGACAGACTCTGCTGAGATATTGGCAGACTCTGCTGAGATATTGGCAGACTCTGCTGAGATATTGGCAGACTCTACCGTGACATTGGCGGGCTCTACTAAGAAAAGGTTGCCGAAGTTTTGGCAGAATCTGTCGAGACATTGGCAGACTTTGCCAGAAAGCGTGACTCTACCAAGTCTGCCAAGATATTCTCAGACTCTACCAAGAAAACGCAGAATCTGCCGAGATATTGGTAGAGTCTTCCGAGATATTGACAGATTTTGTCACAAAGTGCAGACTCTACCAAGTCTACTAAAATGTTCACAGGCTAGTAGATTGATTTAAAAGTCCGCCAACTTATTTGGAAGACTTTGGAGCGTCTACTAGAAAACTGCAGACTTTGCCAAGACATTGGCAGACATTTAAATATGTCATCATGTTTGGAAGACTTCCATGGACTCTGCCAAGATATTTGCAGACTCTGCAAAGATGTTGGAAGACAAAAAGATTTGATAGCTAAATTTGCCAACATATTTGGAAGACTTCCAGACTGATTGCAAAAAAAAAGAATAGATTTTACTAAATATTCGGTCGAGATATTAACTAACTAGCAAATTGTTTTGTATTTTGTTGATAAAATTTATTTGTTAATAAGGATATTTTTGGTATTTTGAAATTTTTTAAATTTAAAGTGAGTTATTTGAACAATAAAAAATTAGATAGCTCTAGTTATTATTTTTAAAAAGTAGGTTATTCTTGGTAAATTTTTCGTTGTAATTTTGTGTGATATTTAATTCTCTCTTCTATTAGCCTAATTCTATCTTTTTGACATATTACTTACCTGGTGATATTCTAAATTGTATTTGTGAAAAGAAAAAAAAAACATTCTCAAGGTTAAAAATGTCCCAAGAATGGATAGTATAAAACACCACTTTGAAGCCAAATGAAATAAAAATCTCGACATAAAACAAAGTTCCCTAGGTCAGCCTAATTAAAGTTCACCCTTTATTTATTTTTATTTTTTTGGTCGAAAAGTTCACCCTTTATCGTATTTAATTTCTTTCCAGAGCACAACTTCCAAGCGACTGTACATAAAAACCCAGAAAACTAAATTTCAAAACAGAAAACATTTTATCTGTTCTTGAGGTTTAAAAGGTTTAGCAATAAAAATAAAAAAAATTTCAAAACAGATTTTGGTTGGTTAGCTGGTCCCGCGGCTTTTTTTCGCTTGGAGTTCACTTAAATCCTACGATCCATTTGCAAGATCTACCAAGAAACACAGACTATAAAATGAAGAGATTCACGGCTTGCTGCTTTTCAAGCCCAATTCACAAGACCAGAAATAGAAATCTAGACAAGGTTGGTTTGTTTTCTCCTTTACACAACAAAAGGTTGAATCTATGTTTGTTTTCTTCAAATTTTTCTGTGACCATTTGCTAATTTATCTTCATTTGATCTGGGTTTCTGTTCCGTAAGAAACTAAAAGAAAGCATGGAGGTTTCAAGAAACCACAATGAAGAGGTTAGATTTTGGATGGTTCTTATCGTTTTGTTCCTTTCTTTGTAGCCAAGTCTTATTCATATTTTCACATACTTTCTTCAATTTTTTTATTTTTTTTAAATGAATGTTTAATTATATTCGAATCAAAATAACATTGTTTACATGAATGAACTGCCACATTAATCTGAAATTTTGAAAGAAGTTCTCGAAGAAAACATTTTTACCGACTCCCAAACCATGTATTTAGACTCTCGTCGTAGTCATGGTCGCATATGGCTCTTATAGAACTTAATCGATTACGCATATTCTTCATTTTTAAGCTAAACTTTTGATTTCTTAATCTGATTTTGTTCCCTTTAATCATTTCTTTACCAGACTGCAAAACAGAACGATGACAATGTGGCATCAATTATTGGTTCTCATCGGACCAATATAATTGTGAATCATGATTTCTCTATGGGGATGCATTCGTGGCATCCGAATTGCTGCGAGGCCTTTGTTGTCACCGCGGAGTCTGGTGTCTCGCACGGTGTTTTAGAGTCATCAAGGTTTGGTTCCTACGTAGTTGTCACGAATCGGAAAGAAACTTGGCAAGGCTTGGAGCAAAACATTACAAGCAGAGTGAAACCTTGTTGTCTTTACAAAGTTTCTGCAACTGTTGGTGTTTCTGGACTTGTTCAAGGATTGGTAGAGGTTATGGCCACCTTAAAGCTTGAAAATGGACAATCGCCAACAAACTATCAATTCATCGCAAAGTAAGGCTTTTTTCAAATTTATACATTTGGGACCGAACTAATATTACATGTTGTGGTTTCGGGTCTGGGAAATACATGCTTCGGCCAGAACCTCATGGATTTAAAAAATAATGTTTACAAAGAAAAGAACCTGATTTTAAATTTGTAGAACTTGTGTATTCAAAGAGAAGTGGGTGAGACTTGAAGGCATGTTCTCGATACCGAGTTTACCAGAACAAGTTATTTTCTATTTGGAAGGCCCGTCACCGGGAATCGATCTTCTCACACAGTCTGTTACCATTCATTGTGAAAGCGAGCCTGAGGTACGTAATTAATCATATGATATCTGATTGTTTGTTTGCATTTTTACTTACATTTATGTTTCTGTTTACTCGTTATTGTCGGATCATTACTTCAAATGGTTCAATTATAGTAATGTAAACAAAACTCTATGGTTTAATTTTTCCTTTTTGTGTTTACTTTTACGCTACGCAAAATCACTTTATCAAAAATGTAGATGCAAAGCACAAATTTTGCTGTTTAAGAAAGTAGAATATGTGAAGTGTATCAGTGAATAACCTATTTCAATTTCTTTGAAGTTGGAACGAGAAGAGCGTGTTACCACGGAAGATGAGAACATCGTTGTGAACCCGAACTTTGAGGATGGACTAAATAACTGGTCTGGAAGAGCCTGCAAGATTGTGTTGCATGACTCCATGGCTGATGGAAAAATAGTACCACAATCCGGGAAAGGTTTCGCTGCAGCTACAGAACGCACGCAGAACTGGCACGGTATTCAGCAAGAAATCACCGGGAAAATTCAGAGAAAACGCCTCTATGAGGCAACTGCAGTTGTTCGTATATACGGAAACAATGTGACAAGTGCTACTGTACAAACTACTCTATGGGTCCAGAATCCAAATCAACGTGATCAATACATTGGCATTGCCAAGTTAGTTTTTTTAAATATCAGATTCTAGATCAAGAATATTGTATAATTTCTAATAAATGTGTTTTTTTTTCTTTTAAAAGAGCGCAGGCAACAGACAAGGAGTGGATACAGGTTAAAGGGAAGTTCCTCCTCAATGGTTCTGCATCACGGGTAGTCATTTACATCGAAGGTCCGCCTCCAGGAACCGATATTCTTCTCAATTGGTTAACAGTAAAACACGCCGAGAAAATTCCTCCTCCGCCGCGCCCGCTTATCGAGGTTAGTCTAAAGATCCAACTTACACTTTCACAGCCATTTAACCTATGATTGCTTCAAATGTCAATTTCTACATGTGCGTTTATGAACAAAATTTTCAAAAGAAATTTTACATTTATAAAGAATATAACATTTTCACCATCATAAAATGTTTTTAAGCAAATGGAAACAATTGTGATTAGTGTTTACAATTGCAATAAGCAAAATAATTTTAATTTTGGAGAAAAACACATTCTATTATGTAATCGTAAACAAAAAAGATGAAATCTTAACCCGGTTTGTTGTTTTGTTGAAGAATCCTGCATTTGGGGTAAACATACTCACAAATAGCCACTTAAGTGATGAGACAACCAATGGCTGGTTTTCATTAGGCAACTGTACGCTAAGGGTGTCAAAAGGCTCACCTCGAATCCTCCCCTCGATGGCAAGGGACTCCCTTGGACCACACAAGCCTCTAAGTGGCCGCTATATACTTGCGACTAACCGAACACAAACATGGATGGGTCCAGCTCAAATGATCACAGATAAACTTAAGCTGTTTTTGACATATCAAATATCAGTTTGGGTCAAAGTCGGTTCCGGCTTTAATAGTCCTCAAAATGTTAATGTCGCACTTGGTATCGATAGCCAATGGGTAAACGGAGGACAAGTAGAGATCAACGATGATAAATGGCATGAAATTGGCGGTTCTTTTCGTATCGAGAAGCAACCATCTAAGGCTTTAGTTTATGTTCAAGGCCCTTCTTCCGGCATTGATCTTATGGTCGCTGGATTGCAGATTTTCCCGGTCAATCGTCTCGCAAGAATCAAACATCTGAGAAGACAATGTGACAAGGTATGTACACATACACTCTGCTCTCAATTTATTGTCTCAAAATATTAAGAGAAATGAAAAAAACAATTGATTACAGATTCGTAAACGTGATGTTCTTCTCAAATTCTCGGTTGCGGATTCTAGCAAATTGTCCGGAGCTACGGTTAGAGTTCGACAGATAAGGAACAGCTTCCCGGTGGGAACTTGCATAAGCAGATCAAATATAGATAATGAAGATTTCGTCGATTTCTTCTTGACAAACTTTAATTGGGCGGTTTTCGCTAACGAATTAAAATGGTACTGGACTGAACCGGAACAAGGGAAGCTTAACTACCAAGACGCGGACGATATGCTCAACTTGTGCAGTAGCAACAACATAGAAACCAGAGGACATTGTATCTTCTGGGAAGTCCAAGCAACTGTTCAACAATGGATCCAAAACATGAACCAAACGGATTTAAACACCGCGGTCCAAAACCGCCTAACTAGTCTGCTAAACCGGTACAAAGGGAAATTCAAACATTATGACGTGAATAACGAGATGTTACATGGATCATTCTACCAAGACAAGCTAGGAAAAGACATCAGAGTCAACATGTTCAAGACCGCGCACCAACTTGACCCATCCGCGACATTGTTCGTGAACGATTACCACATAGAAGACGGATGTGACCCGAGATCCTGCCCCGACAAATACATCGAACAAATTCTTGACTTACAAGAAAAGGGTGCACCAGTTGGAGGAATTGGCATTCAGGGCCATATCGATAGTCCGGTCGGTCCAATCGTATGTTCAGCTCTAGATCGACTAGGAATCCTCGGTTTACCGATATGGTTCACAGAAATGGATGTTTCGTCGATAAATGAACATATAAGGGGAGATGATTTGGAAGTAATGATGTGGGAAGCTTTTGGACATCCCGCGGTTGAAGGTATAATGTTATGGGGATTTTGGGAGTTATTCATGAGCAGAGACAACTCTCATTTGGTTAATGCAGAAGGAGATGTTAATGAAGCTGGTAAAAGGCTTTTGGCTGTGAAAAAAGATTGGCTCTCTCATGCTAATGGAGATATGGATCAAAACGGGGCGTTTCCGTTTAGAGGGTACCATGGAAACTATGCTGTTGAAGTGATTACTAGTTCGTCTCAAAAGGTTCTTAAAACGTTTGTTGTTGAAAAGGGAGATTCGTGTCAAGTTATTACTGTGGATCTTCAAGGTTTGTGATGCTTTTATGTTAATGTGTGTTGTTTATGTATATACCGATTTCAAAATATGCTAAAAGCTTTGGTGTTTGTTTATTGTAAATAAAACGTACCGTAAAAGGAAATGTGTTTATCCCACAAGCAATGGGAACTTAAAAAAAAATATCCCATACTTTTTTTTTTCCCTTAAAAAACAACAAAATATCCCATACTTCGTATATAATAGAAATAGTAAACAATCCGCCATGATAATGATAACCCGTTTTGACAGTGTAGTTACCATTAGGTGAATACCTCCAAACAAGAGTATCACTGACCTGAACTTTGCTTGGCCTAATCTTCTTAATCAAACTGGAATCTGCAGGATGCATAAGATGATCGAGCTTCCATATATCCCAATTCCCTGAAGAAGAGAGCAACTCTTTAACTAGCATATTAGGATTGTTTAAAAGACCAGGACCCTGAGCTGGCCTAGGCTTATCAGAATCTAACCAATTATCTTTCCAAACCCTAATATGATCTCCGTTACCAACTACCCGTTTAGTTCCAGACTTAAGCAAATCCTGACTATGTAAATACTACGCCAGTCATAGCTCCTATTTCTTCTAGGATTTGCTTCCAAGAAATTACAATTTCGATAATATTTTGCTTCATAAACTCTAGCAAGAAGGGAATTTGGCTAAGAGAGCAATTTCCAACCTTGTTTAGCTAAAAGGGCTATATTAAAATCTAGAAGATTCCTAAAACCCAAACCACCATTTTGTTTTGAATTTGTTATCTTATCCCATGCTATCCAGGCTATCTTATTCTTCTTAGGATCCGAAGACCACCAGAAATTGCGCATAGCTTTGGTGATTTTATTTATCAAAGAGACAGGCAGCAATAAACATGACATTGCATATGTAGGAATAGCCGTAATCACTGCTTTCAAAAGAACTTCTTTACCAGCTGGTGAAAGCAACTTAGAATACCAACTCTCCATTTTATGATGAATTTTTTGAGCTATGTAAGAGAAGGTATCATTCTTATTTTTCCCAACTTGATCAGGCAAACCCAAATATCTACCGAAACCTCCTGATCTATGAATACCAGTTAAGTGTTTGATTTTGTTCTGCAGAGATAGAGACACACCTTTGCCAAAAAATATAGCAGACTTTTGATAGTTCACTGCTTGCCCTGAGAGTTGTTGATAATGATGAAGAAGTTCCATGATGTTCTTGCACTCAATGTCATTTGCTTTACAGAAGAGAAGGGAATCATCTGCAAAGAGTAGGTGTGAGATAGCAGGTCCTGATCGTGCAGCTTGAAAACCATGAATTAAAGAGTGTTGTGAATATTGTTTTATCATGCAGGATAATGCCTCTGTACAAAGAAGGTATAAGTAAGGAAAGATTGGGTCACCCTGACGAATACCTCTTTGAGGGTGAATCTTTCCAGTAGGCACACCGTTGAGAAGCACTGAATATGAGACAGATTGAACACATTTCATTATCCAGTGACGCCATTTGATACAAAATCCCATCTTATCCATCACCCCATCCAGAAATCTCCACTCTACACAATCAAAAGCTTTTGTGATATCCAATTTAAGAGCCATAAAGGGCTGAACTCTTTTCCTAGACTTTAAAGAGTGCAACGACTCATGAGCTATCAAGATGTTGTCTGTAATGCATCTTCCTTTGATAAACGCAGACTGGTTCTCAGAAATGATCAAATGTAGCCAACCTTTAATTCATTATGCTAAAATTTTAGAGATGATTTTGTAAGCTACATTGCAGAGACTTATAGGTCTATAATCTTTAATCGTGGAAGGGGATTCTAGCTTAGGAATCAAGCAAATCTGAGTATGGTTTAAAGCTTCATCGAAGTAGTTCTTATCAAAAAAGAGTTGAAGGTAGTTAAACAGGCCTTGTTTAATGATAGCCCAGTGATTCTTGAAGAAACCCCCAGTTAAACCATCTTCTCCGGTGATTTATCTGAGTTAATGGAGTGAACAGCTTGATAAACTTCTAATTCAGATAAAGGAGAAGTCAAACTATGATTCATGTCGTCTGTAATGACTGAGGGAATACCGTCGAGAAGAGAGCTCAAAATAGGACCTTGAGATGAACTATAAAGAGCTGAAAAATATTGTTGAATAACTCTTTGGATATGTTCTGGCTCTGTTTGAGTTACTCCATCTTGATCCTTGAGTGAGAGAATTCTGTTGTGACTTCTTCATTGCTTTGTTTTTTCATGGAAAAAACGTGTATTCTGATCACCAGCTTGCATCCAGAGAATTCTACTTTTAGTCCTCTAGTATTCCTCCTCCAATCTATAATGAAGCTTCAACTGCGATCTTAGATATCCAATGTAGGAAAAATCAAGAAAAGAAGCATCATACGCTTGATGAAGCTGATCCTGAAGTTCTTGTATGAGCTTCTGAGAGTTGTAGGAATGGTTTCTTCTCCAATTAGATTATGCATCCCTACAATGATCAAGAGCCTTGTTGAATTGTTCCGGAGGTAGATGGCACAATGTTGGTTCCAAGTTTCTTCAATAAGTTGGGAAACTTCAGGTTCACCTCTCCATCGGTTATCATATCTAAAAAGTCTCTTCCCTTTCCATTTTCTATCTTCAGTGGACAATACCAATGACCTATGATCTGAACCAACCCATTTAAGAACTTTCACATTAGCCTTAGGGAACAGATCCTGCCATGTTGTGGTGGCTAATACCCTGTCCAATTTGCTCTTGATTGAATATTTATATCTATTGCCAGCCCATGAGATTTAACCTCTTGCAAACCAGCACAGCTTATCATAGAATTGAAACATTCAAAAGACGAAGTTGTTCTAAGAGGACCCCCTTTCTTCTCACTGTTGTCCTTAATATCATTAAAATCTCCTATAACTACTCTAGGAAGCATACTATAAACACCGGCTTCCAGCAAACTAGTCATATGGTTCCATAGTTCATTCCTTTTTTTTCTCTCTGGAAAACCATAGACATAGGAGAGACAAAATTTGATATCACCAGCAGTGATATACATGTCTACATAATTCTGAGACTGATTGAACATCTAACTGCACATCCTTATTCCAAAAAAATGCCAACCCTCCACTGAGACCTAATGGAGGTATGGTGAAAATGTTGGCATAGCCGAGATCAGCTCCTATTTTATGAACATAAGCATCCTTTTGTACAGTTTCTGTGAGGAACATTGCTTGAGGAGATAATTTAGCGTGTACCTCCGTTAAATACTGAACTGTCAGGGGGTTCCCCAAACCCTGACAGTTCCAATGCATTATTTTCATGGGACCTCCGGTGGCTTCGGGGTTGCCACCTCCCCTGAGTCTTCCATTCGGTTAGTTGATTGGAATTTGTGACGTGTTGATGAATTTTCATCATCATTAAACCGTCCCTCTAACTTTCGCTTCATTCCTTTATATGGCTTGATAGATGATGATCCAACTGCCTTGAACACCATTGATGGACCAGGATCAATTGGGACATCTTTGGGGTGTAAGAGACTCATGAAATTTCCTCCAGAGCCTGAAGCAAGAAAATTCCCAGAACCATCCATATTAAGATTAGAATCCACATTTTCACCCATTGTATCATCGGCTTGATCAAGATTAGGGTGAATGAGCTCTTCTCTTGGAATCAGATTCCTTGCCAACCCAGCTAAAGCTTCATTCTGATAAGGATTAAGCTGCTCTGCATCAAGAGGATGTTGGATTTGTTGCACATTATGAAGAGCAGGAATTTCAGTGCAGTCATATTAAACATGAGTTAAAGCTCCACATCGTTCACAGAATTTTCTAAGCTTGTCATAGATGAATCTAATCAATACGGGTTCCTCATAATCATCGAAGTGAATATACCTGATGAAAATGAGTTTTCCATAAGCATCCATTTTAACCCTTATCCAAACTTCACCTTCACGATCGCCAACTAGTTGTTGAATAAGGACTTCTTCAATAAAACCGAGGACATTTCCTATTTCTTTGACAACCCTATCTTCTCTTGAATCATCCGGAATATGGAGAATTTTAACCCAAAAGGTGATTGTTTGTAGATAATCTGGATATTGTCGTCGCATCCATTTATCTATCATAACCATCCATTCTCGAAAGCTCCAGGGAGCTTTTTCAAGCACAGTAAGCAATTGATGCTCAGCTCGGAAGAAGAATTGAACAGTACCATCATCATTAACCCTACTAGTGACTCTTCCATCGAGTTTCCAAGCCTTTGGTAGTGTCTTTGAAATTCTTGTAGGAGGCTGTCGTGGAGGATTTAATCCTTTAACAATCAGGCTGAGTCGATGATTGGCATCTCTCATCTTCTTAGCTTCAACAGAAAGTTTCAGAGGTGCACGATCAGATCCAAGATTAAGATTCTGAAACGAAGTCCATAAGTCGAGCTCCATCTTGAAGAAAATCAACCCACTGAGAGGATCAGGGGCGAAATAGAAGATCCGAATACTCGGAAAACACAGATCCGAATGATCAGAAAAGCAGTCCGCAAGCGGCGGAAGTGACGTCACCGTCGGTGAGGATAAGAACAGAAAAAGCTATCAGAATCGCCTAGAGAGAGAAGAGAGAGGAAGTTTAAAGGTGCAGAGTGTTGTAACGTACTAGAAAGAATGGTTGACTCCTTCAAATTGGTAACTTTCGCTTTATCCCAAAGTTTCTTCTCCATCATAGCTCGATTAATAATTGTAATAATATGTTCTCTAATTTCCATACTCTGGTACATAAATCAGTGATATGGGTTTGTTGCTCATGATTAGTCCCTTGAATGACAGGAAAATGATCTTGGAGATTTTGTCGTATTGTAGATGCCTCCTGGGTAGAAGGAGACAATCCAGCCGGCATTGCATGGTGTCTCACTCGTCATCAACAACAAATCCTTCAAGGATCTGCATCTGTTCCAGTCCTTCATTCGTCTCTTGAAGCAGAGGCGAAAGCCTTACGTAAGGCTGTACTGGAATTGCAAAAGTTAGGTTACAAGAATATCCTCTTTCAAGGTGATGCTCAAGCACTGTATCATACTCTGGAATCGCATTCACGAGGAAACGAGGGTTGTGTTGATAAGTTGTTAATCACTTATATAAAGGATATCAAGGCTATTGCCAGTTCCAACAACTATCACTTTGTATATATTCCTAGAGGTGAATTGGTTCATGTAGATAGTCTTGCTAAGCTTGCTAGAATAAGGAATTCGCCCTATTTAGTTCAATGGTCATCTGTGTAACTGTTCTTGTATAATATCATATGTTTTCGACAAAAAAAAAAAAAAAAAAAAACAATCCAATACTATTTTCCAAAAATTTCATTCTTTCCTATCTTATCTATTTGCAGAAAAGAATGAAACCGTTCGTATCAAGACCCAAAATCCGAGCAACGAAACAAAATTAAATTATTAATCCAAAAATAGACATTTTAAACATGCAAATTATGTCTTTCCCAGAGTTAAAAGGATTGATTATTTGTTAATTTGTATAAATAAATATAGATAAGACACAAAGAGAACAAAAAGAAGAGTTGACTGTTTCCAATTCTAATAATCAATAGATAAGCAGGGTATTGTTGAATGTTTCATTTCCGCGTTTAGACACAAAATAATCCCTCTACCAACTTAGAAGAAGGGTTTTGTTGATTGCTTTAATTCAGTTTAGTTTTTAATTAATATTCACCCCCTGTCAGATATAACATAAGTTACCTATATATATTACTAGTATATAACATGGAACTAAAATTAACAATTCATGGTGGCCTAAATAACGTAGCCTTTCCGAATTAAAAAAAGCTAACGTAGACTTAATCCAACTTTTTACTACACAAGTCCTCCGTACCACCAAGTCAACAAAACCATATTCTTCGTCTTCAACACGGTGTTTTTAGCTTTCTCCAAATTGACCTTAAACTTCCTCTACCTACTTAAAACCATTTCATGCTCCAAAAACAAAAATCCATCATTATTTCTTTCAAAAAAAAAAAAAAATCACAAGATGAGAAAGAGAACAGGACAAAACAAGAACAAGTTCATGAGAATCATTACCATGCCTCTAAAAGTTTTATGCAAGGCTCGTGATCTCTACATGCGAAGCATCACAGGCTGCGCAGCTCGCACTCATTACTCCTCCGCCGACGCCGTCTCCATTCCCTTCCCGAGAAGCCGGAGCACTTCCTCCAGCTTCTCCTCCTCCGCTGCTTCTTCGCGGAGGAGATCTTCCGATTTCAACTTCGATGATGATTACATTGAGTTGCTCAGAGCAGCTTCCGTTAGGAATTTGGGTCATAAGAACGAGATCGACATGTTCATACACCAACAGCTTCAGCTGCGGCAGGTAAATCCTGTCGCACCTGTAGCGGTTGGGGTATTGAAAAGCGGTTTGCCTAAGAGCTCGAGTGTAGGTATGAAAATGGCGAAGATCGATGAAGAAGATGAAGAAGAAGGATCTGTGAAGAATATAAAGAAAGGATCTGATTTCTTATACCCTCGAAGCAGATCGCATGCTGTTACTTTCAGAGAATCCAAGTTTTAATTTACCTAATTAACTATATACTATAATTTTTTTATGTCTCTTGAATTCTTGAAACTGTTAAGGAATTAAGGAGAAGAAAGGAAAATGATTACGAGGTTTATGGTTATTAGATGGTTATGGAATTAATTTGATGTAAATTTACTGTCGAAGATTTATACGATACGAAAAGGAAGTTACTAGTAAAGATTTTTAAACGACAATTCGTACTTAAATGGCAGCTTCTAAAAATTTTGTTCGCAGAGAACAATCATCATGAATTCGTATTGCCGAATTTGATACTTGCTATAGAATTCATATCGACCAATAAAGAGAGACAAAAACAATGCAGTGAAAATGGAAACAAAACTAAAAAACTAGACCAACTATATTAAATAAAGTAATTCCTAGCTAATGAAGACAAGAATCTGAATTCGTATGGTAGAAATTACAATTTGAAGTAGCAAAACGTATCCAATTTAAATTTTGTAGATCCCACTTTAATTATAAATAAATTAAATATGATGGTCAGTAAAGTTAGGAAAGTGTTGTAACGCCTAATTAAATCACGGAAAATCGATGACTTGTTCAGCTCTTATGTTACAATACTTTTGCTAGTCCTCGTGTTTTGGGTGCACCTTTTATATATCATGTACATATGGATATTGGATTACTGTGGGTGTCTAATCTCATCTCATCTCTCCCTCTTATGTTATATATGTTTTTGAAACTTTTTTTGGGTGTTCTTATATGTCGTTTAATAATATAATGGTTGTTTGTCATATTTTGCTTTAATAGTGTTTATCACTTTCGGCTTTTTATGGAATAATCCAATCCTTGTCTGTAAATTATATGTGGGTTCAATCATTTTTTTGGATTCAATCCTTATCTATTAATTAACTACATTCATTATGTCATCTGTTTAGATTATAAACCATAAACATGAGTGAAATACAAGGGTGGGATACGCGGACAGTAACACATTGCCGGATCATCCAGAAACATAACCAAAGGACAATAGAGAAGTCCCCGGAACCAAATCGAAACATAGATAACACAAACGAGTACGTCGATTTCAACCACTCAATTCTTATAACTTGTTCTACATTCTTCCATTGATGTGCCAACACCACAAATCTCATCTCATCTCACTAAAAACAATATCACAATTTCTTTTTGATGTCGAAGCTTACAAAAGACAATCAGAAATTGAAGAGAGGTATATCGTCAACCGCTTTACAAAGCGTCGAAACAAAATAGAGGAAGCTTTTGCACCTCGTATCAAGAGAAAATCCTTCAAGAGAAATCATGTAGCGGCAAACCAAAAACTAACTAACAAAGAATGGAACTATCATGAAGCGGCAACGGTTTTAGCTTAACTAATTTTAATTGGCCAGAAAATTGTTTTAGTGGCACTTCTCTAGGAGGGAATATGTAGCCAACCCAGTTTTGTCATTTTATACGTTTAAAGAACACTAACAACAAAAATCACGTGATGCATTCCACAACATTAATCTGTTTAGTTTTGTTTTTCTTTTTCCAATGGCATTTTTTTTGTGTCAGAATCAACTGAAACTATGAACATTTGGTTTCTCCTTTAACAGGAGGACCTCTGTAGTATGCAGGTACAGTTGCTGGGAAAAACATCTGCCTAACTCCTTCTGCTTTTATTATTGGAAATATTATCCCCGATGCTCCCTGTAATTTCCGATTTATGCGTTAAGATCGTGTACCGATACAACTAAAAAAAGAACCGATGAAATATGATTCATACCGAGATCAATCTGGCTCCAAGCCATATGCGTTTTGGTGAAGGGAATGGGAGTAACAACCGTATGACTCCATAAACCGCAACCGCAAAGAAATGGCATACAAGAGTTAACGGCCGAGGGTTCAAACCCGAAAGCAAAGATACTGGTCCGCTTGTGCACATGCCCCCGAGACTGAGATAATCGAAGCATGCTTGTCTCATCTCGTTCCTTGCGTCATCCTTTGATGAACAGAACACTTTGTAAAGAGCATTCGCAAGCGTGTTAATTGTTGATGCCACTGGCTGCAAAATATGATGATTTTCAAACATTGGTTTACACTTTAACAACAAAAAAATGTATCGGTTTTTATTTTACACTCTACAATTATGTTTTACCTTCCGCAGAGTGTAAAATGATTCGAGATACTTGCAGAGACTGGAACCATCGCTAAGGTCTCGCAGTGGTCTAAGAAGATTACGGAGAACAACAATGTCAGATAATGCAACCGTCATTCCTCCACCCGTTAAAGGATGACGCATGTTAAATGCATCTCCCATTAACAAAGCGCCCGGAGTGGGATAAGGAGAAGCCGGCATGCTTCTGTTTGGCATGGACTTGATGTTTCCTTTATCAATCGCAGCAATGAATGAGTCATAGACCTCAGGAGGCATCTAGAACAGAGAGAAACACACAAATTTACCCAACAAGAAGGAAAATGCGCGGTGAAGAGAAGTGTAAAATGTGACAAAGCACCCATACCTGAGGAGCCACAACAGTCTTCAAGTAGTTTTCCATTTCACCATTTGCAATAGAAGGCACTTTTTGACCGGGAACATCAACCAGACACCGGACTTCTGTGCCACTAATTGGATACATCAAAATTGGTGATGGATCTGCTAAGACGACATGTCCATGGTTTGCATATGGGAGATTGCAGTTCTCGAGGACCAAACCGACAAAACAAGAAGGTACCTCGACCTGCGTGAAGATAGGTCAGACATATACTACTTACTTGTGAAGCTAATACAGTTTTTTTTTGCTCTGGTAAAATCAGCTGAGAGTAAATTTTGAGAACAACACTAAAGAGCATGTTACCTGAGGATTGCACAGAGAGCGACGCAGGTTTGAGAAACAACCGTCACAAACTATTGTCAAAGCTGCAAATGCTGTTAGTTCCTCCCCTGCTTTGTTCTTATATCTCACACCTTTGATAGTACCATTTTCTTCTAGAAGAGAAACAACTGTTCCTTGCTCTAGCTTAACACTGTTGAGGATATCATTAGAAACAGCCATTAGCAGTGAACAAAATCAATCTACGATTCAACAATGTTTAGATTAAACCAATACTATTTCTGAAACTGGGGGTTTCTAGTAAGTCTAAGTAGACCAATCAAAAGGGTCAGAAGGCTCGTAACAGGTAGAGACATTTATCAAGGGAAAAAAATATACTTGGGTAGTGTAGCAGCTTTCTCCCGCATTCTTTGTATAAAGCGTCCATTGTGAAAGCTTCTTCCAGATACATCCGTATGAAACTTATCCAAGGGGTAAGCTAAGCGAATGCGTTTCCCATCTTTAAAAAGTGCATAACCATAAACCCGCTGAGCATCTATTTCTTCCACGCAATCTATAGATAGCAGCCTTGATGTTATTCGCTAGAAAAACAACTACAGAACACTAAAAGACCAGTTTCCAAATCTTTCCTTACCTTCAATTCCCAATTCAAGTAACTTAAGGTAGCCACCAGGTTGTAAAAGCTCCCCGACAATACGATCAGGCTCTGATAAATCTCTTTCAATCACGTGAACTCGCCGATTATCCTACAACATAAAATCAGAAAACAATGTGAAATTTAGCAAAAGTGCCTAGAGTCTAGACACATACCAGTTACCTACTGGCCTTTATAAAAGTACACTCCATATACAATCAAATTAAATGTCCAAAGGATCAACCATAACATCATTTAAAACTATTTTTAAAGTAGTTGAGATCTAAATCCCACATTTTGGGTTTTGTTAATCCCTTAAAGTCAAAGAACAACAATAAATTTTTAACATTTCCCTAAATCAAATCTCAAAACAGTGTTGGTTGACCATTGCTAAACTTGTGCATTGTGTGAAACACATTATTTTCAGAATAAACAAATTATAAGCAATCTTCAAATCCTGGACCAGAAATTGCTTCAACACAATCAGAGAATTGAAATTCGCTAATGACTATAAGTCCAACAATAACATTTCTAAATTCGAAGCAAAATCGCGATCTTTACGCTCTCAAATCAAACGGAAGGAAACAAAATCGAAATAATGACCTTTCCAAGAGTGTAAGCGAGAGCAGAACCAGCGACACCAGCACCAACAACGATGACGTCGGCGACAGTATCTCCGCCGTTAATATTCAAGGATCCGACGTTTGAGGTGACGGTGCGATCGTTCTGAATCCTCGAATTTGTAGGGTTTAGTCTTCCACTGTTCCGTTTCGGTTTCTGGAAAAATCCGTAGAAAGCGAAGAAGACGACGGAGATAACGAGAACGGTGGAGATCACGAGAGGCTCCATCCAATCCCAAAACTGAGGCTCCATCATCTTCGTCGTCTTCTACAGAGAAAATCGAGAATGGAGATTGCTTTCTCCTTCTCTCTGTATCACGAGAGTTTTGCTTTGTTTTTCTATTTTATTTGATTTTTTTAACTTATACGAAAATTCCAAGTTATTTTACGCTGGCAATTTGTTAGCGACCTCCTCTTTAAAAAAGTGCTGGCAATTTCTGATATATATCATCACATGGTAGACCCAAAAAAAAAAGAAAAAACTCGTTAGGAAATTTAAACCATGTGTACAATAAAACCTCTATAAATTATTTTACAAATTAATAAATACGATAAACTAATAAATCTTACTGATTTAGAAATGGACTAACGTAAAATTAACGAAATTTGATAAGATAATTTTTTTACAAAACATTTATATAAAATATGGTCTCGATAATAATATATAGTTTTGCATATATGGCATGCTATACGATTTTTTGTTTTGATTTTTAGTTAAAATTTGTTAGAATTTATTTTAAATTTCTTATTGCATCAAAAATATTTAGGATTGATTTCTATGTATATATCCAAAAGTTGTGAAAAATAATGGATGTGATAATTGATTTTCCACGTAACTCTTTCTAAATGTAACATAATATATATAGCGTTTTGAACTTTATCATCAACATTAAAGTTAATAACTATGATTTTTTTCCTGAATTTGTATCTAAAACCGTGTATATATATATATATATATTTTTTTTTTATCTAGGTACTCTATTATGAAATTAAGTAATTAACATTAATTTGATTATGATAACCGCAAGTATTAATCATAATTTCAAGTTAATACATGTTATGTTGTATTAATGAATTAAATTAGAATTTATAATATAATATCATTGAAAACTTTTTTCCAACAAAATCATTATTGAAAAACTATCTCTAGCCCTTTTATGTAAGAACCAACCCTAAAGCTACTCAATTTTTTCTTTTGGCCTCCGCCTCTGATCTGAACAAGTCTAACCAGGGACTTCGTGAGAGGCTCAAGAATCCAATCCAACAAAATATATATATATATATATTTTTTTGAAACTTAATCCAACAAAATATTACTTCTGCCCATGGTAATCTTCCTTGAGCATTCTATTTCCCCTTGCGTGTTCGACACTGTTATCCGAAACAAAGGCCTTACTGGCAATCCTTATTTATATTACATAAGAAAATGAAAGTATTCTTTTCATTTTCATATAATAAGCAAAGCATTACGTATTCTTTCTTAACTAGTTATTAGAGCTGATAGGGAAAGCTCTTTGACTCTATAAAGCAAAGCTAGTCGTAATTATGAGACTAGCATTTCAATTTATTAAGTAAAATAATGATATAGTGAATATAGTTTTCGGTCTTTCTCAACGTATCCTCATGGCAATAGATAAAATATTTCTTCCTGAATGAAGTTGGACAACATGAGCAAACGTCTACTCCATATTTCTCAGTATAGCCTTTGACTAGCCTAGCTTCATATCTCTCAATCTCTCCTAAGTTGGTGTATTTGATGATATACACCCAACAATATATATAAACCCAACGATAACCTATACTAGCTTTCTGACGGTGGACACGGCTCTGCTTCTTTGATGGCTGGTGTTCCCTTAAGGACAGGTTCACCTCCTCAATTTGGTAGTTTTCTTGTTGTTCCATTTAATTGTTGAGTGTGCTCTTGATTTCGGTTTAGGTTCCCTTGAGGTTTAATCATCCTTCGTCGTTGTGTGGTCTTGAAAAATCAGTTTCGGTTTCGCCTTATCTTGATTTGCTCAGGTCATAGTCTGCTTGCCTCTAGTGTGTGGATTAGGGCAGTTTACTTGATTTGGGTGCTTGAGGATTGTGTTTGTGTGTCTTAGGTTTGGTTGAGCTTCTTGATTGGTATTCGTTGTGTTCTTTGTCATAGTTAGAGGACTAGTAAGGCTTGGGAATATATATCTTTTTGTTAAGCGTCGCCATCATCAGAGATGAGATTTTGGTAGAGCTTTATGCGTTACTTTCTCATATCTATATATTCTCGAGTTAGTGTAGTCGTGTCATATCGATTGTAACTTAGCTTGCTGAAGTGTATCGTTAACAAGTTTGAGGACATCTTGTTTAGTTACTTGCCAGCACTAGGGTCATTGTTATGCTCATGCTACCGGATGAACGTGCTTCTTTTTTTTTTTGCGGAATCTACAATTCATTGCTCTCTCTTGTTATCTCTCCTTTATTGGTCTACACATGTTTCCTCGCATGGCAATTCTAGGATGATTATCGTTACTTTCTCGTGATTGCTCTTCGAAAATCATGAATGTGTATCGTTTGTTCTTTTGTTTCCATGTTTTTATTCTTTTTTTCCATGGGATCAAAACCATAGGGTTCAATTTGTTTATCGAACATTTTGTTATCTCTAAACTTTCATTTCATAAATGATATTTACAATTTAGCAAAAAAAAAATTTCCATTCTTGCCCATATAGAAGCAATCTCATCCAACATAACCTTTACCCATACTTGTGACCCAAAAAAAAAAAAAACCTTAACCTATACTTCACTCTTGCATGCTTCCCCAAAATAAGATGGCACTTTGGTTTGATCAATTTCTTGTAATCTCATTGGATTATAGGTCTAGTCGATTAGGGATATTTAAGTGTTAACTAATAGTGTGCTTTTAGACGTCCTCAGTATAAGTTATGCTTAATACTAGTGTTTGTGAAAATGCTTAAACCACTTTACATTGACTATTCTTCCCTAGCCAAAGAAAGTTGAATGTTAAGAGGAATTGTGAACTTAATGGACTTATTCTATCATGCTTGGAGATTATTTAATTTGTAAATGAAAGTTTAGTTTTGGGGGTTATTCAATATGGAATTTGGTGTGATTTGTATTAAAGGGACAAATCATCTGTTATTCAAACATGAATTTTAAAACTCTTTTTAAATCCAGTGTTATTGAACTTGTGATTTTTAAATCCATTTCAAATCTACTATTATTGAAAATGTTTTAAACAGTGGATTTGAGAAGATTTATTGTGATTTTAATATTTTTGGTGAGATTCCTTAGTTAAAAATGAGACCAAGCAAATCTCATTGTTTTAGGTAGAATTTTAGTTAAAATCACAATAATTTCTCTAAATCACCCAAAACCATTTAAAAACCCAACTACAAATTCCATGATCAATACACCCCCTTAAATTAATTAATCAACAAAGTAATTAGTATTTAGTGCCATAAAGGTTGACTACACTGTATTAGTGATCCATATTATAGAATTGGGCTTTGATTAGGAGTATTGGATCATTAATTAAACCTTGATTTTCCCTTGATCAATTGTTAGGCCCACGGTCCAATATCCATCTCTATAAACCAACAAAACCATCATTTAATCACTTAGCTTAGACTCTATTGAATATGCATGGTTTAGTATTCTAGGTTTTTACTTCTTTGTGATCGATTCGTTTGCTATTCTACAAACGAATCATGTCGTTTGTTAGTATGACTTAGGTTTTATTTGAGAACTTAGCCGCCTATTTACCTCTGCGTACATGATCACAACCTCACTTGTCCCTAAATTTCTCAATAACCGAACCTATACTTTAATGCTCGTCTTAATTAACTGAATCATATATATGAAAGATCAATTGTTGCTCTCCATATGACTAATACATTATCGCACCAGAAGATAACACATGTCGAAAAGAAACCCAATAGTTACCTCGTCCTCAAACGTTACGACTAAAACTTCTTTTTTTTAAACTTCACTAATAATTTTAATCATTCATAAGTTTAATGTAAAATATTAAACATCAATGTATTAAATCGAATTTTCTTTTCTTCATCTTTCTTTTCTTCGTGATTTGAGTAAGTTCATATCTCGGTATTTGTACTAAAGAAATCTAATTTATGTGAGGAGGAAGAATCACAAATGTTTATATTGTAATCTTTCGACTTGCTAGCGTACTATATTAAACATGTATTCACAATCTCATGTAAACAAATATCATCCCATATTTAATTTGTAAAAATTCTTGAGGTTGTATTCAAAAGAACATCAAAAGTTCCGGATGGGGCCACGCGAGGTAATCCAGGTTCAGCTACGGCAGATAGAATGTTACATGATGGATTTGGGCGGTGGTGCGCGAGTTTTGCTCTCAATATTGGTAGATGTACAACACCTTTGGCTGAATTGTGGGGCGTATATTATAGTTTGGTCATTGCTTGGGAGAAGAGATGCGTGCGGCTTGAGCTGGAAGTGGTTTCGGAGTTCGTGGTTGGTTTTCTCAAGACAAGGATAAGTGCTTCGCATCCGCTGTCTTCCTTGGTACGTTTGCGCCATGTCTTTATTGCAAAGGACTAGTAAGTCCGAGTTACTCATGTGTATAAGGAGGCCAACTGTCTTGCGGATGAGTTGGCTAACTATGCCTTTTCTTTACCGTTTGGTTTCCATTTGTTGGAGAATGTTCCGCCTGATTTAGATTCGATTTTGGTAGCGGATGAGCACAAGTCCGTATGTAATTCTTTATTTTTTAATACAAGCTGGGAGGCCTTTGTCTCCCGGTGCATCATAAAAAAAAAGTGTTCCAACCCTCCACAAATATGGTATTTGTTTTTGTATTGTTCCAATGTGTGAGATTTAAATATATCCCTATTTAGCTATGTAGTACAAGTGCTATTTACATCGATGTTCTAACTCATCAGTAAATTCTTGGGTCTTTTTCATTTTTTTACTATACAATTTTTGGAAGAAAAACCCGCGCGTATCCGCGGATATAGGCCTAGACATTGATATTCTATGCATCGATGATAGACATGTATAAACAAATTTAATCAACTCTTCCGAAATGATGTCCAAATGAAATCAATTTGTAGATATTTTAATGTTTTGTATGATTTGAACTTAAAAGAAGTATGCATCATTCTTGAGGACAAGTTGCATGGAAACGGAATCAGATACGTGAAAACGATTTTGTTATTTACTTTAGAATATGGTACGTTTTGGAAACGCACAAACATACATGCATTAATATATATACATATATATATGAAACAACAACACCAAAACGATTTTTCAAAAGAATTTGGATAACACAAATTATATACATATATATGAAATACCTTAACAAAAGCGAATTATAATAATTTTGTTGTTTTAAACCTACAAATACGTATTTTAAAATAATTTTGTTGTTTTTAACCTATTAAAGTAGGAAATATAATCTTAATTTTCCAGACCATTTAATTATTATTTATTACATTAAAAAGAAGAGTTTTTGTCGCATTCTTAAGACATAAATCGAACGCATATGTCATGTTTCCAAATTGAAATTCCTAGGAAATGCGTTATCCGCCGCATTTCAAAAATGAAAAAAAATATTTCCGTCGTGTTTACAAATTGAAATTTTTAAGAAATGTGTTCCATAGCGTTTCCAAAAGTTTTGGACGGAGTTTCCATGCATAAAATACCTTTTTGTAGATATATTTCGAACCCACGAATCAGTTATTAATATCTTATTTTTGTTATATATTTTAGTTATGGAGATACAATAAATGATATCAATGAAAACATCTACAGTTATGTCCTCCGCCTACATTTTTACAAGTACAATAACGCTGATAGTAACTATCATGAACCTCGCGCCTGCATTGCCTGCAAGCCTTCCCTGGATCACGATCGCAATAAGTTCTTGGAACGTAGATAACAAGTTCAGGCGGCAAGTCTTCTGCCTCCACTGTTTTATATAAACCACAAAATTGTTAGATGGTGAATAAAACATATTAAAATAGCAACAAATTGATAATTCATATTTTTTTTCATCATGTAATTTTTACATGATACTTGATTAATCAACTAAAAAAAAACAATATAGATATACATACATATTACCTTTAACATTATTTATCACGAACAAAATAAGAACACAAGAAACTATAAATAAAGTAGTAGATTTCATGATGCAAAGATAAATAGATAATTTTCTATATTGCTTATGAATCTTTCTTTTGTTTATTTCTTACTGAATATTTTCTTATCAACATTGTATATATATATATATATATATATATATATATATATATATATGCTACACAGAATAAAATTATATTTATTATTTAATAAAATATAAGATAATAATATTAAATTTATTAAAATATTTAATTGCCCATTTGAGAGTCAAAACAAAAATTTATTAAAATAAGAATCTAATTAAAATAAACTTATTGATACACGACAGATACTAAAATATCTTTTATTATTACTCAAATGAAAGGCAATAATTTTGTTTTAAACTTTTAACTTAAAACATTAATTGCCTATATTTAAGAGTCCAAACAAAATAAAAATTTATTAAAACAATAATCCAAAACAATTTAACACATTTAGGTAATACATTAAATATTTGATATTTTACGAGTAAACTAAATTTCTAAATATATATTAAGTTTGATTTGTTTCTCTTGTTATGCATTCATATTATCATCCACGTATTGATAATAATAAATTAATTTAATGAAATTTAGGACATTTATAAAATTTCTCCTAAAAAAGAGCTAGTTTAAAAGAAAAAGGGTAATTACAAACATGCCACATTTGAAAATATTATTTTCAAATATGTTAACTTTGAAAATTTATTGCAAACATGCCACTTTTTATAGAAAAAAAACAATCATTAATTTTTTTTCTCTCTCAAAACTCAAACCCTAAAATCTACCCACAAAAACTATACCCTAAATATAAAATAGTTAACCAAAACTCAAAAAATATAAAAGTTATATTAAAAAAAAGATGGCATTCTTGCCAAGATTTTCAAATGATGACATCATTGTAAAGTGGCATCTCAAGAGTGGCATATCAAAAAAAATTTCAAAAAAAGAGAGAGAATTTTCAAGATATGCCACACTTGGTATGCCACTTGACAATCATGGCATTGTTTAAAAAAGTTTACAAGCGTGCTACTGTTTACAAACCTTTGTTTTTTACTTAATTTTTTCATCTTTAAAAAAAACACGGATTCTAAATATTTAAACTATATTATAAGGTTTTTAAACGAGGTTATAAGATTTTTAAACAGATTATAATATTTTTCAAACAAAGTTATAAGTTTTAAAACGGGTTATAAGGTTTTAAAAAACATCCTGGAACGAGTCTAGTTAATTTAAAAAATATTTATGGAATTTTTAACACGATTTGATATTTTATTTTGACCGATCAGTTGCCTGTGTCAAAACTGGCCGTTCATATTCTAGATCTAGTTTTGTTTTGATCTTTCAAAGAATTCTTTTACTCGTGATTTTTCTTGAAATGTTTCAGGTACAATGGTGGAGTCAGAAGAAGATGAATCGAATCCCCAATCTCGAAACAACAAGCCACTGATAAATATGCGTGATTATAGTGTAATTGCCAATTCTGATGATCAAAGGCAGAGAAACAACACGTTTCACTCGCGATATACACTCAAGGACAAGATATGCCATCTAATCATTGATGGAGGAAGATGTACGAATATTGCAAGTGAATACATGGTCCAAAAACTGAAACTTGAAGCCATGGCTCATCCAAAACCGTATCAACTTCAATGGCTGAACCAAGATGAAGAAATAGTTGTGACCAAACAAGTCCGTGTTTCTTTTGCTATAGGCAGGTACCATGATGAGATTCTATGTGACATCGTGCCTATGGAAACAAGCCATATCCTTTTGGGACGACCTTGGCAATCAGACAGCAGAGTCATGCACGAAGGATTCTCTAATAGTATCGATTTGAATTCAAAGGGAGGAAGACCGTGTTGCTACCCATGACCCCACAAGAGGTTTACCAAGACCAAATAAGCCTGAAAAAGGTAAAATCAGTTTCACAAACTGATTCTAAGGTGATACAAGATAAATTTCAAATTTCTTCTTAAAGAGATATATCGCTTGCTAAAGATCCGATTCTGGATATGACTAATCAAGAACTAGCAAGTCCAAGTATGGCTGAGTTATATTTGCAGGATCCTAATAGTGTAGCTAAAGCCAACACCAAAGAGAAAAACGTAGAGACAGACCATGCTGCACCAAATAATCTCGAACCCGATGAGCTTGAATAAATCGATGAGATCATCACCAAAGAACCGACTGAAAGCTCCTGCTTTACACCTTATAGCACTTTCAAGATAAGTCCACTCTCTGTTCTAAATCACTTCAAACAAATGAGTTATGCTTTAAAACTGATTTTGAGTTTGTGAGCAAACAAGCGGATAATACTTTAACAATCTTTGCTTGCCACACGTTTAATGTGTTTTGTTTAGTTTTGGCAAAGTTTTATAAACATATTCCTCATCTCGGCCAAAATCAAGCGATTGCCCTTCTCTTTGGTTTCAAGACTTGGAAATATTTAAGAAAGCATGAGTTGGAACCAGGAGAAGATGAGCCTTTCCAAGGGCTTAAGCGGATCAACAACAATTCCTACCAAATTGATCTCCGAGGTAAGTATAATGTAAGCAATTCCTTCAATGTTTCTTACCTTCTTCCTTATTTTGCAGATGATGCATATTTGAGGTCAAATCCTTTTCAAGAGGGAGGGGATGATGCGATCATGGATAGCTTGGAACATGAAGTCACGGAACCGCATGATGCCGAGGAGTAGCTTGTAGCCGAGAAGGTTCTCACGGACACTAAGGACTTGAAAATCCCGAGTGGACCTATGACAAGGTCGAGAACAAGACAACTTAACCAAGCCGTCTCTATGCTTGTTGTTAAGATCACCGGCTAACTTTCTTTAGTTACTCATCAAACCGCATTGGTTTTGATTCGAGCCAAGGAAGGATGATAGCGAGAGGTATGTGGGCTCGTACTATTTTTTCCTACCTTCGGTTTTGTCCCAATGAGTTTTCCGAAGTAGTTTTTTTTTATTGAGGCAAGCACACATACTATTTCATTTCCTCACTATCATATTTTAGGCCAATTTTTTCAAGCCCATTCTGGTAATTTCGGCCGGCCCATTTATTTTTTAAATTTATGTTTTATTTTTATATTTTTATTTAGATAAGTGTTGAATGTGTTCACACTTGAAAAACTTTCAAACTTCTTTTTTTAATGCCTTGTTTTTCGGTATAAAGAGAAGTGAAAGGGGTTGGTCCTTTCATTTTCTCCCCCTAAATAATGTGGCCGAATTCCTCAATAATAATCATCAAAATTTTATCAAAAAATCTCTCATATTTGTTTGATCATAGTATTTGTGTGTAATATCAAATACTCCTTCTTCTTTCCTTTGTGTGTCATATCAAATATTAGAGGAAGCTTTGTAGTCCAAGAGACCTTTCATTTCTCTTGAGAAGTACGCATCGATCCATTGATTTTATCATCATTCACGTTCAAACCGTTCATCTACCATTGCATCCGTTCATCTACCCCATTTCATTCATTCTGCAATTCCGCAAAACCTTTCGAAGTGATCATCAGACATAGATCCATGAGGAATCTATCGGGATAATTTCGTGATATCAGGCAGTTTTTTGCCTTGTGTTGGAGAAGAGGATCGGATGATCAAATCAGTTCTGATCATCGTGAAATTGTATGGGTAAGTTCTCCTTTCTCTTAGCTAGCCATGAGAAAAATTGGTTTGTCAATTGGTTTTGTATGCTAAGAGATATCATTTTTTCGTGAGAGAGGTCTGTGCAGAATCGGGTATGTGATCAGACCACTTCGAGACCGTTTTGCCGGAGTTCTAGAAGGAATTAGTCAACAATCTGTATGTCGTTGGAAATTTCTTCGTGTCTAGTTTCCGAATCTTACTCCCGATCGTTTTTTGGAGGGGAAAACCCTTATGGTGAGTTATAGGTAATAGAGAACGAGAATCAGTAGCTTTAGGTCGAGTAGGAGGCTCGAATTTTCGTATAGCCTTGTGGTCAATTCCTTTTCAATCCGTATTCGAGGTAAAAGAAATGTGTGATCGCGGAATCATGGCCATATGAGAGGATGATAGGGTTGTTATTGCTTTGTTTAGTTCTAGTCAACCTGGTGTTTAGATTGCTAGAGTTCTTTTGGTTATTGAATAATTATTGGTTTATTATATGATTGGAATTATTTTTTGAAAACTTCCACAATTTTTGAAATAGCCGTACAAAGTTAGTATTTATGAGAATATTAACTCGGGTTATTTAATGAAAAAAAATGTTGGTTGTTTCATTTTGATATCAGAGCATCTACGGTTTTAAAATAGTAGACTTGGATGAGATGAGACTATGTATTTAATTGTTTATGTGAGTTTAGACAATTAGTAGTCTTAAATCATCCTTTTCGGCCTTTAAAGACATTATGCGGTAAGTAATTTTGATTGTTTGTGACTTATATTCTTGGGATCTAACTTTATTGTGTGTATTTTGGAAAATACAGAGAGTGATGGCTAGAGTTGCTGAGGATAGAGTCTTGGTTTGTATTTTTGGAAAATGCAGAGAGTGATGGCTAGGGTTGCTAGCACTAGAGGGTGTTATTGGGGTCGTGTGTGTAAGTTTTCCGAGAGTGTGGTCTTGAGTATCACGTATAAGCTGGTTTTAGATTTGCAGACGTTTCTAGAGGGATCCATGAGTACAACCAGTGTTAATGCTAATCAGAGGGCCCAAGTGGGGTACGAGTGTGACTAGTTGTGCGGGAGGCCCAAGTGGGGTTGCGACCGCTGGTGTGACTCTGGGTCAAGATGATCATCTGGCGGATATGTGGCTCAGTTGTTGGAGTGGTTACCGAGTGCGGTGCCCGTGCAGGCTCCAGTAGTGCCACGTGTGGCAAAGGTACAACAGAGGGCTGCAGTTACAGATGAATTTCTGTCATAGTTGAGGATGATGGAGCAGATGTAGCGTATTGGTTTGAGTTTCTTCTCGGGTAGCACTAAGTCTGAGGAGGCTCGAGTGGAGGTTGAGATTGAAGCGGATTGTCCATTCTTGTTGGTGTCTTGAGGGATACCATGTTGGGCTTGGCGATTCATTAACTTGATGGTGATGCGCATCTCTGGTAGAGAAGTGTTGAGGCCAGGCTGAGGGTAGGAAGTGTGGACCTGGGGAGAATGCTTAGCAGAGTTTGATGCTAAGTTCTTGCATCAAGATTCAGTATATCGTCTTGAGGCTAGATTTGTGGAGTTGGTTCAAGGAGACCCGGCATGGGAGTATGATGCTGAGTGCAGCAGGCTCTTGGTCTATGCGGATAGAGGCATGGAGGATGATCAGATGCAGAAGAAGAAGTTGTTGTAAGGACTTCGGCTAAGTTTTAGGACTCTGTGCAGAGCGTCCAAATTTTCCTCGAGGGCAGAGTTGGTTGAGTTAGCTGCTGTTATTGAGGTGGATCTTAGAGATCAAGCAGCAGTATATGTTGTTCATGTTGTTCTAGTTGTTTAGACGAGGAGGCAGCAGCAGCAGGTGAGTCCTAGTAGAGGCGGCAATGATGCATAGGGACAAAAGAGGAAGTGGGAGGTTTCGAGTCCTGTGTTTTATTTGATTATAGAGTATCGGATTACTCCATTACCCTGGAGTGTGCCGAGAGCAGGGATATCCGGAGCGATGCTCGAAGCTGATGGGCTTGGTCAAGGTGGTTAGAAAAGGGTTTTTAGCTATGCTTGGTCGAGCGAGCAACATGGATGCGCAGAGTGCTACTGAGTCTATGCCTGCAGACTTGGCAATTACTCCATTAGAGTTGTATGATGTCATCTTGGGGTTGGATTGGCTTGAGCGGTACAGAGTCCATCTGGACTGTTATCAAGGCAGAGTTGTTTTCGAGCGTGGGGCAGGGAGGTTAGTGTTTCAGTGCGTGAGACCTACTTCTGGGAGTCTTTTAATCTCGGTTATTCAGGCGGAGCAGATGATTGAGCAGAGTTGGTAGAGCTGAAGAAGCAGCTAAATCATTTGACGAGTAAGGGGTTTATTCGTTCGGATACTTCACCATGGGGAGCGTCGGTGTTTTTTGTGAAGAACAAGTATCCTCTTTTGCGAGTTGATAAGTTGTTAGATCATATGAGTGGTGCTAGTTTGTTCTCCAACATAGACTTGGCATCGGGATACCATCATATTTTGATTAATGAGGTAGACGTTAAGACCGTTTTTAGGACGAGATACAACCACTTTGAGTTTGTACTCCTTCTGGCAGTGAGAGATGTGATTTCTCGGCCATATTATGTCTGCATGGAGAGCATCAGTGAATCCGGCTAAGATAGAGGCTATCAGAGATTGGCCTAGACCGAGTAACGCTACCGAGATCAGGAGTTTTCTTGGTTTGGCAGGATATTACAGCAGGTTCATCAAGGAATTGTGCGTATAGAGCAGTCAATGATGAAGTGGACCAGGATGGATATCCTGTTTATATGGTCGGAGGACTGCGAGGATAGTTTTGAGAAGCTATGGGAGATGCTGAGAAGTACACCGTGTTTGCGTTGCCTGAGCGGGAAATTCTTAGTCACTGTATTCTTAGGCTTCACAAGTTGGTTTGGACCACTTGAGGCAGTTTTAATCGTCGATGTTTATGGGCGTTTAATAGTTATTGCTCTAGGGGCTACGGTCTCGAATAACTTATTTATTGTTGGAGATTATGGTCTCTTATATTCATTTGGAGATTGTGGTCTCCTGTATACTGCTCGGGATTGTGGTCCCAATATGAGCATTGGGATTGTGGTCCCTGTGTTACGATTGCTCAAAGGATATGTTCCTGCGAGTGCGACGAGTGTGAAAATAAGTTAAGAGTAATAAATATCTTTAACGTACGCATAAACATTGGATTATTGATGAGCTTCAGCGGTAATGAGAGAATCTTTAGAGGGTTGGTTGTGTTGGCCAGGTGTTCAGTTAGAGTGGAGAGGAAAATCAAAAGTATGGTATGACAGGTTAGTATCATGAAAGGTAGTTCCAATCAGCATCTGCTTGTACACATATGAATTGATTACTCTAAAGAAAGCATTTTCCTATATGCCAGAGCTTGAGGGAGATGTCTTGAGAGTGGAGTGGCACCGGTATGGTCAGCTTGAGGGAGATGTTCTGAGAGTATGACGACGTCAGTATGAGGAAGAGCAATTAATATCTGATCATGGTATAAGCATGCGACGAGATATATACCTCAAGGATCA
Organism: Draba incana; assembly: GCA_963576765.1. Classification (NCBI taxonomy): domain Eukaryota; kingdom Viridiplantae; phylum Streptophyta; class Magnoliopsida; order Brassicales; family Brassicaceae; genus Draba; species Draba incana. The sequence goes on from OY755209.1 coordinate 31,253,032, forward strand.
AGTGTGTGTTTCCGAGTGGGTTGATGTAAAGTTGCCCGTTTCAGCGTGAAAGTGGGTTATGAATAGCGATAAATTTTGAAGTAGGTCGGTGGAGCTGCGGTTTTGGCTAGGTAATAGGTGAAGGAGTTTATGAGGTTGCTTGGAGTGACAGCGAGTTTTGTGTCAGTAAGAGATCCTAGGCGTTTGTTTGAGTCTTAGTGAGGATTATTCAGACTTTAGATGATCTGTTGAGGATGTGTGTGCAGGATTGGGGTGGTCACTTGGTTGATCACTTGTGCCTGGCTAAGTTTGCGTATAACAACAGCTTTCAGGCGAGTATCAGAATGGCTCCTTATGAGGCATTATATGGAAGGCCGTGTGGGACACTTCTATGTTGGACCCAAGTGGGGGAGAAAATTATTTTTGGTACAAGTTTTGTTCAGGAAATGACGAAGAAGATCCGTGTTTTAAAGCTAATCATAAAGGAGTCTCAGGATCGGCAGAGGAGTTATGCCGATAAGAGGAAAAGAGAGTTGGAATTGGCGGTCGGAGATATAGTGTATCTCAAGATAGCCATGTTGTAAGGCCCCAACAAATCAATTTCAGAGATTAAGCTGAGTTCGAGGGTTACGGGTCTGTTTCCGGTAGTGGAGTGAGTTGGACCGGTGGCGTACCGGTTAGAGTTACCTCCGATCATGAAGGCTTTTCATATGGTTTTTCCATGTGTCGATGTTGAGTAAATGTCTGCATAAGTCGGAGGTGTTGGTGGCTAAGATTTCAGAGGATCTTTGACCTGATTTGTTGGTAGCGGCGAGGTCTTTGAGGATACTCGAGAGGAGAGAAAAGGTTATGCACCGGAAGAGGATACCTTTGCTGAGAGTCTTGTGGGACTGTAGCGGTACCGAGGATGAGACTTAGGAGCCAGAGGCAAAGATGAAGTTGAAGTTCAGGAAGTAGTTCGACAAGCATGCACTACAAGATAACATGTGCTATTCCGACAGATTTCCGAAGGATATGGTTCGCCGGTTCTAACTCGTCGGAAATACGCGTTCCGTCGGTAATCCATCCATTCCCTCCGACGAAATTCTGGCGGAACACGGATCAGAGGAATTGGTTGAACATCCGTCGTAATACAGTCGGAGAACCGATCGCCGACGGAATTCTGATGGTCTTCGACACCGACGGCAATCCGACGGTCTACGACACCGACGGCAGACCGACGGCAATCCGACGGTCTACTACACCGACGGGACACCGACGGATTTAGGGAACAGACGGAATTCCGACGGATGTCGGATTTTAATTAAAAAAATGAAATTTAAATGAATATTTAAATTAAATTAAAAATTAATTTTAAATTAATATTTAAATTAAAAAAAAATTGAAATTAAAATTTAAAATCAAAATAAAATTGTTTTAAAACCAAATAAAAGTTCTACATAAAAATTTAAAAGTCTACTGTGGACGATAATTACGGAAGAACTCGTCCATCCGGTCTTCCATCCCACGAATGCGCGCGGCATCTGCTAAGCGCTGTTCCTCCAACTCCTTCACCCGCTTTGCATCCTCTTCACACTGTGCCTCCATTGCTTTCATCCGCTCGAGAAGCTCAGCGTTTTGTACCCGCAACCCTTTATCACCGTGAAATAGGAATGAAGACACGGAAGAGCTGGAACTGTCCTCCGGAAGACCGAAGACACGACCTTTGTTCTTCCGAGTAGCCTACCATATAAAATAAAACTATAAATGTTAAAACGTATAATTATTAGAAGTTATTTTAAATTCGTTACTACTTGAAATCATTTACTAACCTCATACGTAAGCTCGTTGATCTTCTCAAATGGAACTTCGGTGAGCGGTGGAGTTCCTTCAACGATCGGTTGGGATAAGAGGTAGTCCTCACCGAGCCTCTCCACGCTTTCCACGATCTCACGAGCAAGTGGATCTTGAATTTCACCAGTCTTGCGGTTCGTATGCGCATCTCTGATCAACTCCAGATTTGAAGGACGCGTACCTTTATTTTGGTACTATTAGCAGTGAAAAGTAAAAAAATTCGTTAGTGATAATAAAAATAATTATTGTCATAAAGAAACTTACCAGTTGTTCTGCACGAGTCGCCTTGCTCGTTGCTCTGAGGTTATGGGTCGCTGGTCCCTTCCCCTTCCGGTCGCTCTTTCGGTTCGAAGACTGGGTGGCAGAGGTCGCCTTAGTTGCCTCCTGTTCCCAATACGCAATGAGTTGAGCCCATAACTCGGGACGGTTTTTCATATCCCGAGGAATTTTACGATGTAGCCACTGGTCCTTCCACTCGTTCAACTTCCGCGAGTACAATCTACCAGCCTTGGTGTCGAACTCCCGTCGAACCCTACCGGTCATCTGTCTGTCCCAATTAAAATCTTGCTGCAAAGAAAAAAACTTTTAACGATTTAGTAATTAAAATTTTTATGTAATAAAACCGCGAATTGTTTAAATTACACAATTTAGAAATTACCGCAAATTGCCGAAACCAGCTGTCACGGTCTTCTACCGGCATCGATAAGTATGTGGGATACGGGCGAGTTATCAAACTATTAAGCATAGTGTTGATAGACGTCGATATCCCGTTTCCCGAAAATTGAAACCTTACCAAAAGTAAAGAGATTAAGCATGTTAACTAAATCGAAAACATTTTTAAATAAAACTTACCATGTCGTGTTGGGAGGCAACTCCGGATCTAGGAAAGTCATACGATCCCTTCCGGGTTGTGAAACGAAATCCTCGATGCTCATTATTGTGGGAGCTGAGGTAGTCGGATTCGGAGACGGTTGTTGTGTTTCCAAATTGGGAGTGCTGGGGATCTGCGACTGACTAGAACTCCGACGCCCCCGTCTGGAACTACCATCTCCAAAACTCTGCTGAAATCGTTCGAAATCCCTACGAATTAGAAGATTTTTAGGAATTTTGAGATTTAACGATGTATGGATATAGAGATTTAGAAATTTAGGTATTTAGTGTTTAGGGAATTTGGGGATTTTGAAATTTAGGGTTTAGGGTTTTAGGGATTTTGAAATTTAGGGCTGTAGGGATTTTGGGAATTTGGAAATTTGGCATTTATAAATTTATGGATGTAGGGATTTAGAGATTTTGGGAATTTAGAAATTTTGGCATTTATTAATGATTTACTTGTGTTTTACTTGTAAGATGTTTTACTTGTGAATAAGATTAATGATTTAACAAAACATTTTTAAAAAATTCTTAATATTTATAAACTTAGAATTTATTTAAAAATTTTATTTAAAAATTCTTAATATTTATAAATTTATAAAATTTTAAAATGTTTTTAAAAAAATCTTAATATTTATAATTTTATATTTTTTTACAAATTCTTAATATTTATAAATTTTTAATATTTTCAAACTTTATTTCCCAAATTCTTAAAATTTATAAATTTCTAATATTTATAAAATTTTATTTTAACAATTCTTACTATTAAAATCCTAAAATTCAATAAATCCCTAATTCCCTAAATTTATATATCTCTAAATTTCTAAAATTCTTTAAATTCCTAAATCCCTAAAATGCAATACATTCCTAAATCTCTAAATCAAGAACAAATTATGTTTATCCAAAATTTTTTTTTTATGAAGGACAATTTTTTTTTATGAAGAACACATTTTTTTTTTTGGATAACCAACTTTAAAATCATCACAAACTTACATTGGGATGTTGAATTCGTGATGGAGGATGTGATTCCGGCGGTTTGTGTGGTTTTCCGGCGGTGTGAATCGGTTTTCCGGCGGTGTAAATCGGTGTTCCGGCGGTGGAAGTTTTATTTTTTTCGTTTTCTCCGTTGTGGTTTCGGGAAGAAGACGGCTACGTCTTAGAGATCCAAATCCGTCGGCAGTCCGTCTTAATTTACGACGGATTTCAGACGGATTTGGTTTTTTATGATTTTATTTAGTAATATTATGGTAGTAAGAAACTAATGGGAGTAAGAAATATACCTCCAATTGCTTGGTGGATAGGTTCTGGAAGAAGATATGCAAATACAAATGGAAGAAGACGCTGCATCACGACATGACAATCATGACTCTTCATTCCTATAAACTTTCCTTCCGTCGAATCCACGCAATTACGTAGATTAGATGCGTAGCCGTCTGGAAATTTGACAAATTTTTTGAACCATTCAAAAAATACTTCTTTCTGGCCAGCGTCTAACCGGTAAGCAGGCATCGGCAATCTACCATTCGAAACATGAAGAGATGGCCTCGAACAAATCAATGGCAAGTCGAATCTAGACTTCCAGTTGTCTTTGGTCTTTCCTGGGACGTTTAATATGGTGTTCATTATGTTGTCAAAGAAATTCTTTTCCACATGCATGACATCTAGATTATGCCGCAGTAGATGGTCTTTCCAGTAAGGCAAATCCCAAAAAATACTCTTCTTGTGCCAATTGTGATATTCCCCACAACCGTCGACGGGGTAATGGCCATTACCCCCACATTCAGGAGTTCGCTCTGCACCAAAATCTCGTAACTGTTCCAATATGCTGCGGCCATGTATCTCAGGAGGTGGACCATGTAACACTTGTACATTCTTCCTGAAATGTCTTTTAGACCGATGATATGGATGATTTGCCGGTAAAAAACACCTATGGCAATCAAACCATGAAGTCTTCCTTCCGTGCTGCAGTTGGAATGCTGAAGTATTGTCTTGGCAATAAGGACATGTCAATCTTCCATGCGTTGTCCATCCAGATAACATACCGTATGCCGGAAAATCGCTTATGGTCCACATAAGAACCGCACACATGTTAAAATTCTGCCAGATTGAAACATCATATGCCTCAACACCATGCTCCCACAACATCTGTAACTCATAGATCAATGGTTGGAGGAAAATATCGAGCGACCGTCTTGGATGATCTGGCTCGGGAACTAGAATTGAGAGAAACAGGAACTCTCGCCGCATGCACATAGATGGAGGCAAATTGTAAGGTGTTACGATGACCGACCACAACGAATAGTTTCTTCCATGCTTGCCAAACGGGTTGAAACCATTAGTGGATAAGCCGAGGTATACATTCCGTCGTTCATATGCAAAATTTGGATATACGGATTGGAAGTGTTTCCACGCTTCCGCGTCAGAAAGATGTGTGATATCTCCATCTTGACTATGCTCTGCATGCCATCTCATAGCCGTAGATGTGCGGTCTGATATTTAACCTCTCTGATAAGGGTAAATACCACATCCGTTTGAATGGAATCTTCACCCTCCCACTTGACTCTTGGAACCGTGGTTTCTGGCAAAATTTACATATATTTCGGTTCTCGTCTTCTCTCCAGTATATCATATAGTTGTCGATGCACACGTCTATAACCTGGTAGGGCAAACCAAGACCGGCGACAAGTTTTTGGATATCGTAGTATGATCCGGGGGCCAGATTATCTTCTGGCAAAATATCTTTCACGAACTCGGCAGAATGACCATCCCTACAACCGCTGTATAGTGGTTGCTTTGATGCGTCTAACATATCGAAAAACCTTCGAGATTCTAAATTAGGTTCTTCAACCCTATCATCCTCATACCCACCCGACTGCAAATTCTCTCTAAACACATTGTTAACCATCGCAACCGTACTTACCCCAACGTCTACTCCCGCGGTATGTTCCCCTATGCTATCCGGAAAATTAGGTGCATTGCTACTAGTACTACCATATTCATAATTGGTTTCTCCATGTAAATACCAAACCTTATATCCGGTCCTAAATCCATATCTATATAAGTGGTTCCAAACAGTAGGAACCGCAACAGTACTTCTATTACAGCAATTAGAACAAGGACATTTGATATTCTGACCTTTGGTCGCCGCCTCTTGATTTCTAGGTAAATGCATGAACTCGCAAATACCTTGAGCGTATTCGGTCATTAATAAGTTAGACCCCTCTTCCATCATTGGCTCGTTCATCCATGACCGAAAATATGAAGAACTCATCTCTTTTAAATTTTTAGATAATGTGAATTGTGTTTCTTTTACAATGTGAATTGTGTTACGATGGAATGATGGAATGTCGTAGCTTATATAGAACGCATTCCGTCGGAAATCCGTCGGACATCCGACACAAACCTCCGACATAACGCCCCACAAATCCCATCGGCCACCGCTAACGATAAGGTAACCAATCAGACTTTGCCGACATCGTAATCCGTCGGAAATCCGTCGGAATGACGTTATAAAATTCTGACGTTTAGGAAACCGTCGGTAATGCGTCGGTGAAAGTTGACGGTTTACCAACGGATGTCCGACACTTTCCGTAGCCGTCGGAAATCCGTCTGTAAATTGTGACAGATTTCCGAAGGATTATCGGAAGTCGGACTTCCGTCGGAAATTTCCGACGGATGTTCTGTCCGTCGGAAAGTCTGTCGGAATATCACCTGTTTTCTTGTAGTGATGTCACAACTTGAGCTTACTTTTATCTTTGTGGTTCCGGTTTTTGGTTGTTAGCATGTTGCTTATGTCGTTTTTGTTTTATGTATTTTTCGTTTTGTTGTAACGATTTGACGTTTTGGAGATTGATAAGATGGAGGTTTCCTTATTTATTTCTAGTGTTTAGTAAGATGTGTAGTTCTTATTATTGTGGATATTTTGGATTATGGAATATCATGCCTTGGACCATATGAGTTAGGTCTAGTCAATTGGTGCTTTGAGGTGTTTAATAATTGATTTCTGTAGGGGTTGTGGTCCCAAATAACTTATTTATTTTTGGAGATGTCGAGTTCTCCAGAGGATATGTCGAGTTCGCCAGAGGAGATGGCGAGTTCTCATGTATACTTATTTGGGATGTGAGTTACCAGAATAAGTAGCGAGGGATGTGAGTTCTCTCGCGGGAATGGCGAGTTCCCCAGATATCGTTGGCTCGAAAGATGCGTCATGTGAGTGCAAGCGGTATGTTTCCTCATACCTCATGGGATGCGTCCTGCAAGTATCAGGGTATGAAATGAGTTAAGAGTAATTAATGTCTGAAACGTATGTAAGCATGAGACTGGATGTAGGCCACGGAGATCGGGAGAGTTGATCTCAGATTGTTTTTGACCGGGTTGGGTCAGTGTGAGGGTCTATAGTTGTCATTTTCGTTGGGATTCGAGGTCGAATCCAGATTAGTGGGTGAGAATTATAACATCCCGAAACCAAATTGGGTAATTTGGTAAGGGGTATCGATCGACAATAGGTCTGTGTGATCGACACCAAAGTTTCGGGTCAGTTTTGGTTTAATTCAAATCGTTCGTTTTTGGCTCGGTTTGGGTGCGCAACCCTAGATTGTCCTTTATAAGGACCCATCCGCAGGTTTTGATCATTTTTAGGAGAAAATCGTGTGTTTGATCAGAATTGAGAGAAGAGAGAAAGAGATTCGAGAGAGTTCTCGAGGAAAGGATGGTTTCTTGAGATCATGCAATTCTTTTGCCTTATGTTGGAGAAAATGATCGGATGATCAAATCAGTTCTGATCATCGTGAAATTTTATGGGTAAGTTCTCCTTTCTCTTAGCTAGTCGTGAGATAAATCGGTTTGTCAATTGGTTTTGTATGCTAAGAGATATCTTTGTTTTCGTGAGAGAGGTCTGTGCAAAATTGGGTCTGTGATCATACTACTTCGATGCCGTTTTGTCAGAGTTCTAGAAGGAATTAGACAACGATTTGTATGTCGTTGGAAAGCTCTTCGTGTCTAGTTTCCGAATCTTATTCCTGATTGTTGTTTGGAGGGAAAAACCTAATGGTGAGCTATACGGGAGAGAGAAGGAGAATTAGTAGCTTTGGGTCGAGTAGGAGGCTCTGATTTTCGTGTAGCCTTGTGTTCAATTCCTTTTCAATCCGTATTCGAGGTAAAACAAATGTGTGATCGCGGAATCATGGCCAGAGGAGAGGATGATAGGGTTGTTATTGCTTTGTTTAGTTCTAGTGAACCTGATGTTTAGGTTGCTAGAGTTCTTTTGGTTATTGAATAATTATTGGTTCATTATTTAATTAAATTAATAATTATTTAATTAATAATATTTAATCCGTACAAAGTTAGTTTTTATAGGAATATTAACTCGGGTTATTTAATTAAAAAAATGTTGTTTCAATATATATATATATATATATATATATATATATATATATATATATTGGCAACTAAAAATTAACAATTTAATAACTTTTCTTTCACATAAATGATTCCCAAATTTTCCAAGAAAAGATTCACTCACAAAGCTTTAAATATTATTTTTATGCGTTAAATAAAATCATATAATATTTAGATATTAATTAAGTAGGAATGCATTAAATCTCTTATTGGTATAAAATAAATTTACATTAATATTTTCGTCATTTTTATTATTAATCTGGCAAACTGAAATAGATGACTGTATTATATCTCACATATCTAATAAAATATTCATAAATGTCGATTGATCAGATATACGACGGATATATCAAGAAACAGTCTAGATTCAGAGAACTAATCTCCATGAATGTCGATTGATCAGATATTTGAAAATTAATTCTTCAATGATTTTTGTAATCAATTTGATTTTTTTTACATTTATGTTGGTTTATTTGATGATTTGTAATTTGAGTCTACACAAACTCATTTATCCATTCATTGTAAATATATATAATTTTTGGAAAATAAAAGAGATCGATTCTACTTTTGAAGCTTATGGTTTGTTTGCTTTTCTTTTATGTTGCGTGTGATTCTCTCAGAAAGTAAGTGGGATTTTTGTCTTTGTGTGTGATTCCATAGACATTGATCTATGTCCTGATCACAAATTCATTATGCAACTTTGTGTGGGGAACTTCGTTCCATTTAAACCGTAGGCCTTGGAACCGTGTGATCACTAAGCTTGGTAAGATTCCGAATCTTATATCAAATATTCTCAACTCTCCCAAATTTTGATGTTACATTTCGAACTTGAGGCCAAATGCTCCATCTCTCACAACTCGCAAAACTCCCCACTCTGATGCCCATGGCCATCTCTAATCGTCAATTTGTGGCCATGTTCAAGGCCTAGTTGATAAGAACAATTGAGCCCGAATTTCTTGTTTGTGAGTTGGATTTGTTGCCGAAATGTCAAAATGAATTTCCTTAAGCAAAATTTGATTATTTTTGTCACCGGTTTAGATCTCCTTATACAAAATATGATGTCAACAATGATTGACAAATATAAACATAAAAATGACATCGAAAGGAAATAAATTTTAAGGTGTTGTAATTTCTTTTATGATTTAAACTTAACTGACGAATGCATCACTCATGAAGAGTTATTATATCATATATATATTTCCTATCCATTAATTAAAATCAAATATTTATTTAATATATTTTAGTTATGGAGATACAACAAATCATATCAATAATTACATGTACATTGATGTCCCTCAGGATTATTTTGACATTTACAATAAAGATAGACTGATAGTTATCATTGTGAACTTTTTTTTTTTTTTGATAAAAAGTTATCATTGTGAATTTCGTAGTTGCATTGTGTAAGTAGGAGATGCTACTGGATTAGACAATCTCCAATGGTTTACTCTATTTTTTACTCTAAAAATAGAGTTCTTTAAAAATAGAGGAGAAGTTTACTCCAATAGTTGCCTCTATTTTTTTCTTTATCAATAAAATATTATCTATATATTCTATTTTTATTTTCTTATTAATTTCTCTTAAACCCCTTTATTTTTCAAATTTACTAATTCTACCCATATATTTTATTTGTAATAATAGTACAACAAAAAATAACAATATCCGCTAATTTATGTTGCGTTAGTGTTTTCTGTAATGGTGTTTTTATTTTTAATTTCCTGTAGTAGATATGTATTTGTAATTTAGAGTTTATTATGTTCTTGTATGTTTTAACTAAATATGTAATTGTTGTATTTTAAATTAAAAGTAATTTAAAATATTTTACAAAACATATACAAACTATAAATTTGTCACATGGTAACATTGTTGGGTTCATAAACTATTTTTGTGGGTGTTATATATATGATAAATTTAACTTAGGTATTAAATAAAAATTTTGTCAAATTGTAGGGCTATTTTGTAAATAAAAGAAGTTATACTCTAAAAATAGAGAAAATGAATAGTGTTTCTCCAAATATAGAGAATTACTATTCATTTCTCTTTTTTTAAAGCATGATATAGAGTACTATTGGAGATGGTTTTACTCTAAAAATATAGTAAAAAGACAAAAATAGAGAACCATTAGAGATGCTCTTAGGACGCAAATCTTTCCTCGAAAGATGACAATAATGCCTCCACTATTTTATACCAGCCCCAAAATATTTAGATGGTGAATAAAACGTCTACTGAAAAAGAAAAATTAATAATACAAAAAAAATAATATAGTTTTATCTCTTTTTAAAATATATTATCAGAGTAACCAATCGGAAAAGAAAAAATATATTAGCATTATGCATCATGAAAAAGATAAGAACACAAAAAAACCATAAATAAAGTACGAAATTTTATGATACAAAAATAAATAAATGATTTGTAACTTAAATGTGTTTATTTTAGAAAATATATATATTGACTCTCAAATGGGCAGTTAATTATTTTGGTTACATATATAATTTATTACCTCAATGTGTTTATTTCATTTAGATTATTATTTTAATGAATTATAGTTTTTTTGTCTCTCAAAAGGGAAATTAATTATTTTCGTCAAGTATTAAATTATTACCTTTTATTGAATCATAATAAAAAAAATATATTAATACGTGTCGCAAATCAATGTGTTTATTTATTCCGATTCGTGAATATATATATTTTCTAAAATAAACACATTTAAATTATATATATATATATATATATATATAATAAGACATATTCAAAGTTAACTAAGTCAAAGTAATGAGAGGTTTAGAATTAGATTGGAGTAGTTTAAGAATCTAATTCAACTGTTTTGTGCGTTTTTCTGATTAATCCGGTCTGGCTTCTATGTTCAATTTTGTGCTTTGATTTGTGCGGTTTCTATTTGAAATTGGAAATTTGGTGTCTTCCATTTTAAAGTCTCAATTTTTATGAACACTGAATTAGATTCATTCAACTGTTTTTTGTTCCTTTAACGATGAGAGTAAAATTTGATTAACTCGGAGGGAATATTGAAATCGATTTATTTGTGTTTGTTACAGTTCTACTTGAAAGAAGATGAATTCCATTACAGACCGGTTTCGCATTGGATAGCTTAGATAGAGTGGAGATAGTCATGGCTATTGAAGAAGAGTTTTTGATTGAAATCCCTGAAGAGAATAAGCAGATAAGCTTACTTGTTGTGGTGATATTGCAAGCTACATAGCCTCTGAAAATCACTCCAAAACACCTGAGTCCTGAATTTGGCTCTTGCTTTCATAGTCTTGTCTTCATGGTCATTAGCTAATGCAAGTTTTAGAGACATGCTTGTGTCTTTCTCTTGTTTTTTATCAGAAAAATAAATTTTGGTCAGTTGCTAATAAATACTTCAATTGATCAATACTACTTTTGTACCAAAAACATGAGAGCCTTCACACAAATGACACAAATCTTTGGGAAACGAGTTTTATGTGTTTGTGTATATTGGTAGAAGTATGATAACATCTGTAGAGCTTAGGAACATGTACTGGCTTGATAAAACATGTGTTTTCCAGGTTTGGAATTGCGTGGAGTTGAGAAGGAAGATCGATTTCAAACTCTCCAACTTTCATTACCCATTACACCAATTTTTTTTTTTTTTAAGACACTTTAATTTGGTGTCTCTATTGTAGGAACAAATACTTAAGAGTGTCTTAAGAACCAAATTCCCATTAAATTTAATAAAAACAATTTTAAGACCCTCTTGATGAGGGTTACCAGAGTGTAGGTGTAAAGTGAAAGAGTATAAGATGAGATATAAATGAATAGTACGTAACATCTATTGCCACTACCACTAACCTATTGCCGTTTCATGGCCCAACGTTCATAATCAGTAAGCCAACTGTCAATTATCTACTGCATACAAGCTAAGAGTGTCCAAAAGGAGTTTTACGCTATAGGACAAAAACATTTCTTAATTTATATTATTTCTCTGTCTTTTTGAGTTTTGGATTCGATTTCATGTTTAGACTTAAAAACGACACAAGTGAAATAATTTTGTTAGTTCTTATAATAAATGTTAAAAAAATATCACATCATTTCAAACTCCAATGATATATTGGAATAGTTTTCTATAGGCGGAAGTTGAACAAATAAATAATTGATCTCACAACAAACTTTACACAAAACTAAACCGTACCTTTTTCCAAAATAATGAAAATCTATTTCCTTTTCCGTTTTTGTATTGCTGATAAACCGTGTGTCTATGTGATGATTTTGAATTAGATGGTGCCTAAAATATCCAACTTATTTTACTCGAATTATTAATATAAGTATAGAATCTAAAGAAAAAATAAACAACTAAATACTAATAGTAAGTACTCGAAAATATGGTTATATACAATTTTTATTACAAACCATACCCTTATAAGTACAATGGCTGCATCAAAAGATTATATCTTCCTCCTTAAAGTTCTTGAAGCCTAGAGAGAAAGAAGACAAATAACAAAAAATATTAGCGTTTTCTGGGGTGAATCAAGAGAATGGATTTGTCGGATATCGAATACAGCGATGCGGGAGAATCAGGTTGGACAATGTACTTAGACCATTCTTCTTCTGTTTCATTGCATCATTTTGATGATCACAAAGAATCGGAAACAAAACAAGAACATGATCAAGATTCTTCAATGGTGTCAGATGCATCTTCTGGGCCTCCGTATTACTGCGAAGAGGTCGTCCCTGAAGATATCCAACGACAAAACACGCAAGATTGGTGCAAGAGTAAGATCAAGAACAAGAACAAGAGCAAGAAGAAGGTTCATGAAGAACAAGGATATAATGCGAGATTCACCTCTTGCCTTGATGACACAGCTAGTTCATTGGTATTGGTTTCACAAACTTATCATCTTCAATATTCTTATAATTCTGTCTTAATTCTTAGGCCATGTCTTTATTGTTGAATGGTAACTTTATTTTTAAATTAATTTTCAAAAAAAAAAAACTTTATTTTTAAATTAGGTTATAGTTTACATATTTTGACATTTTGTATCAACTATATTTATTTGGTTCTACGGTTTATCTCATTCTGATTGATTTATCAAATATATGAATTAGCCGATTGGAGAAGAAGTATCAGCGCATAAGCAACATCGAGATGAATATCAACGGTTAGATGAGTTCTCTCAAAGCTACTCTACAAGAAGAATTTTCAAGGTTTCTATATATTCTTTTTAGCTTAATGCTCACACTCTAAACATATTTTAACGATCCTAAATTAAACATTTTCTTACAGATTTGGTGAGTCTAAAAAAATCGTATGATGATTAGTGTATGTTTCTGTTGCAGGGAAAATTTATCTCGGGTTTCCTACAACAAGCTTTTCCGGTTGAGAAATTAGCGTTGGATCACCAAGGTGATGACATGTCCATTTTTATTTTTCAATGGTCATTAATTAGTAATTAGTATTACTGTAATATAAAAATTAGAAAACAAAAAGATAGTGCGTAAAATGGCATAAATGGGTCAATTTACATAATTCTAGTATAGATATGCGTATGTATATATATGTGTGTAATATGTATAAACATGGACAATTCTCAAAAATACAACACTTTTAAGTTTTGTTTGCAAAACTACCACCAAATTTTAAAAGTTTCAAAAATACCACAAATAAATATTTTACTTTATTTTATTTTTATTTTTTTGGTCGAAACCACAAATAAGTATAAACGTAAATTTTTAGCGTGACAATATGTGTTTCTTCAGGTGCTGGTAACCAGAGGAAAAGGAGAGGGTAAAAAAATGATATTTCGAATTTTCTTTCTTCTCTCGAACAGAAGGAACACCTTCTCTTCCTTTAGTGTGTTAACTACTATACATTGTTTTTAAGAAAACCATTTTGGTTGTTTTTTTCTTTTCTGATATTGCATACTATGTGGGTTTTTTTCTTTTCTTGATGTTGCAAACTATCAAGTTATTTATGTTTGGAACAAAAAAATCGCTGAATCGAGCAATTCTGCTAAGATCTAATATTTGCATTGATTTTTTGGAGTAAGGCATCAACGCAAAAACAATGGAGACAAAATCTAAAGTATAGTGGCTATGATCAATAATTCTCAAGAATTTAAAACAACAGAAATACGTTTGCATCTAACAAACTTGTAATATTATTAGTGGTTATATGTCAATAATTTTCCCATGTTAGTAGTGTACACTAGAAAGAGAGATTATCCTTATACTTAATTTTTCAATGGAGATCGTCCGGTCTTGTTATGCACCATTATTCGAACCGTCACGTACCGTAGTATCACCACTCAGAATATGAGAATATAATTAATACACGTATATGTTTCGTAATCCGCAAAACTTCTACGAAGATTTGAGTCTTAACATGAGATTATTACTGATGAGTTTGTACATAAAGGGATAACTATAGTTAAGCACAGAAGAAGCATAAGTACATTGATTGAACATATAAACATATAGCTACCATTTCTACTTTACTGCTTTAAGTTTCGTACTCCCATTTCTTGTACATTCCTACACAGCTGGTCATGGGCCCTTCTCATTATTGTACACCTTTCTGTGTATTAGTGGTTAAATTTATGTATTTCTATCATAGCATGCAATTTTCTGATTTGTTTTTTTTGGGGAACATGTATACTGAATTTTAAAACCCAAACTACGGCAAAACGATGGTACCATTAGAAGCCATTAGTACAAAGATAATAGTGCAGTTAGAGGAAGTACAAATAGTTATTAATGTTGATAGTACAATAAAAAATAGTGATATTATTTGTTGTATTGTTGTTTTATTGATTAGTTATACAAATGATAATACAAGTCGTACTACCCTACAAAAACGTATTCAATCAAAGCATTATGCAAACTTTTCGTTTTACATTTTCATGTAATAAAAGTTAAGAATCCTCGCTTTAAATCATGTATCTTGAAAAGTTTGGAATGCTCTATACCTAATAATTGTTAGAAGCATTGTGTTTCTCTCATTAATTTTGGTTGTTATCCTCGCAAGAACTTTGACCTGAAATTTTTTGTTATGGTTTAAATGATAACACAACATTGATTAGATTCTTCTAGTTAAAAATAATGAAATGTTCAAAACAAGAAAAAAATTCAAGGATTATTTTTAATAAAAGTCAGTCACTTCAGATACAATTGATCACAGGCATTGTTAATTGTGACAATGTACAAAACAAAGAAAACAGGCCTCTATTATAAACGAAATATTGTGTGTTTAGTTCAACTATTATGTAGTCTTACACTAAAGTTGATATGTGAACATTACAAAATATATATAGTATAAGCTAGGCACATGATTTCAAGTGCTTGTCTTCATCTATACAAGACCCGAACTTTTGTTTATGTTCTCATTCAATTGCACACCTTCTGAATCTAGACGTATAAACTCAATGACCTGATTGGCAAAAACAACAATGAATCGACAATGATGCAAAAAAAGTTTTGATCAAAATTATGCATTTCTTATTGACTAGAATTTCTTATTAATAACTTTGGGAACCATAACGAATACAAATTCCAAGAGTCTCTATATAAGCTTTAAATCTTCAGTGCTACTAAACTTATTTTGCTGTTGTTAAAATACTAGTAAAATTAGGTTCACTGATTTTTTTCTTCATAATTTCCGCCCGCGGCATTTCTCTTGTTCATGCTAGTAGGGTTTCTTCAAAATCCACTAAATTTTGGACCATTTAAAAAAAGTGTGGATGTGAAATTCGTAATAGATGTTATGGGTCGGGACTCGGATATGATAGAAACATATTACAAAAATGCATATCTAATTAATTTAAGTAACGATGTACGAGCTAATATTTCTTTTGTGGGTATTCGACCGAGTCCGACTAATCTCACGGACAATGCCGTGCCAAGACTTATAGAGGCCCGAGGCGAAGTAAAAAACATGACATTTTCAATAATGTTTTTAAAGGTAGTTTTAAACCATACAATTTATTAATTGAAAAACACTAATATATAAAGTCTAAAACCAACAAGAAAAATCTAAAATGTTAGCAAAAACAAATTATTTTTCTATGACTCTTTGATCAATATGATCATAACCAAATTGCGGAACCAACTCTTTTTCTATATATATGATAGCCATGTTATTCAACCTTTCTTATAAAATAAGTTTAATCATTTAGCAAAATCAAAAGAAAAATGAAACAATGCGGAATATTAATATATTGGGAACACTAAATGAGCAGTTGGTGTTTGTCATAAAGAGACATGACTATAACAAAATAAAAATCGATAGAAAATTTAGAAACAAAATCACACCACTAACATAATATAATTAATAGGAGGAATTTATTTGAAATAGAAAATACAAAATGAATTACAAGAAAAAAACACTTGAAATCAAAATCTGACGAAGAATAACACATAAAAGAAGAATATAGATCTTAGAGTTTTAATAAATAAACAATAATACTCGGAAAAACACAGATAATAACACAGAAAGAAAATTTTATAGAAAAATTTTGGAGTTTCAAACTCAGATGAGGATATTATGATAGACTAATCAAATTTTGTATAACCACTACACTATGACTAATATTTGGAAAATCGGGGCCCTAAAATTTCTAAATTATTTGGAGACCCTAGGCGAATGCATTTTTCCTAAGTCTATAGGCACGTCTCTGCTCACAGATATCCAAACTCGTGGTGTACTTGTTTTCCTTAATTACCATGTTAAACATTCGAAAAGATATAGATATATGTCACCATATTAGTGGGAATCATGCATCATACAAACTACCCATAACCCAGTAATTCAGAACCAGCTCCAAATTCTAAAAGAAAAACGAATCAAATTTTGCAAGTTTACGTCATAAAGACTAAGTTATTATCCTATTTTTGACCGAATAGGGTATATGTTTTTAAAACTATATCGTACCAGAGGACTCGAATTTATGGTTCCCAAAACTAGGCCCGGCAAATTATCCGTTATATTTGCTCCGATCCGATATTCGTTTTGATTTGATCCGAAAAATCCGAATATCCGTTATAATTCAAAGCAAAGCAAATAGTAAAATCTACTATCCATCTAAACCGAAGCAAATCACAAATACTAATTTTAAAAATCCGAATATCCGCTCCGATCCATAATTTCATATATATTTACATATATTTGCATTTTTAGTCTTTTCTAAATACATTAGACAAAAAATATTTACAGTTAAAATAAGTAGTTATTAATTTTTTAATTAAAAATATATGTTTTTGTATATTTTCTTACATAAAAATACAAATATTTCGTTGTTCACCATTGAATTCTTCATCTTTTTAATTTTCTGTAATTATATTGAGTAAAATTGTATAGTTTATTATATTTATTCATTATTTAGCTTAAATAGCACATTAAATAAAATAATTTTAATAAAATTATACTGTTTTGGTTTCCATTTTTTGGCTTAAAAAAAATATCCGTGAGTATCCGAATATCCGCAAATATCCGTAAAAAATTTGGATATCCGTAATTTCGAATATCCGAATTTTTCCAAAGCAAAGCAAATCGTAAAATAATATATCCGTTAATAACAAATCGAATCACAAATATTATATTTTTTCCAGATATCCGCTCTGTGCCCAGACCTACCCAAAACGCAAACATAAGAATACCCCTAGAGCCTAGACCATGGGCCTTTCCACGTACAAGCTAGGCCTGGGCGCGGATCGGATATCCGGAAAAATTATAGTATTTGTGATTCGATTTGTTATTCACGGATATTAAATTTTCCGATTTGCTTTGCTTTGAAAATTTTAGATATTTGGAGTTACGGATATCCGGATTTTTTTCCGGATATTTGCGGATATTTGTTTTAACTAAAAAAAACAAAAGAAAAATATTTTATTTTTTCAAAAAGTTATTTTTTCAGTATAAATTTTAAACTAATTAGTGAAAAAATAATATAAGTTAGATAATTTTATTTGATATAACTAAAAATAAAATGAAAAGTGAAAGAAAAAATGGTGGACTACGAAACATTTATTATTATTTTTAGATAAAAATATGAGACAACTGATTTACAAAATTAGTAACTACGTAAATTTACTATAACTATATCCGTTCAATGTATTGAAAAGGTTAAAAAATGCAAATATATGTTGTAGGTATATCATATTATATGTACATATATGTAATTTACGGATCGGATCGGATATTCGGATTTTTAAAATTAGTATTTATGATTTGCTTTGCTTTAGACGGATCGTAGATTTTACTATTTGCTTTGCTTTGATTTATAACGGATATTCGAATTTTTCGGATCGGATCAAAACGGATCACGGATCGGAGCAAATCTAACGGATAATTTGCCCAGCCCTTACTACAAGCTGATATTAAGAACATGTTCAATTATTAGATACTCTTCAAATTTTCATTATATAGTATTTAAATACAATTTAGTTATTATTTAAAAATTCAATCATTAATAAAACAATGAACCAATTATATTGAACCAAGTGGCAAGTGAATTTCTATAAAAATGAAAATAGAGTTCTAAAACTATAACTCATAGAATCCATCTTTTGCTTTTTCCTATTTTTTCAATATATATATTTTTAAAAAAATGTTTAGAAACTTACCCCTCTCTAAATTCTATCATTGCTCATGCTTTAAGACCAGTTCCATCGCTGGTTTTTAAGTGAGTTTCTTAGAATAATTTTTTTTAAAAAATACAAAAAAGAAAGGAGAGACCAAGATAATTTCTTGTTGGAGAAATTTTAGGACCAGTATAGAGACTTTTGTGGGATGTGTAATGTTGTAATTGGTTCAGTTTTTTTATTTAACTATATAATCAAATTACATAAAAAATATTAATATTAAATTAGTTAAATATATTTTAGAAATTTTCCACCTATGGAGCTGCCATAAAAACATGTTCATTGCAAACCTTTTTGGGTCTTAGATAGTGTCTAAAAGTCCAAATTGTAATTAAACAAAAGTTTTAGAGATCCAAAACAAAGGAAAAGTGTCTTATATTGGATTTTTTTCACCCGCCGACGTGGCTTTTTCTCATTGGCTCCAGTAATTTTTTTTTTTTTAACCAATTCATTCATTTTCCACATGGTCTAAAACACATGTTTATTTGCTGAACGTCAAGAAGCTGTCCGAAAAGATGTCGAGCGTGCTTTCCAAGTCTTGCAAGCTCGGTTTGCTATTATTAAAAACTCAGCTCTTTTTTTTGGGATAAGGCAAAAATATGAAACATTATGAGATCATGTATCATACTCAAAAGAAGCATGAAAACTTGAAAAATGATTTGATTGAGCATGTATGGCAAATGCGACAACGTTAAGATTAAAACTCATCGTTCTTTTTCCGTTTATAATTTGGAAGATTATGTTTTAATTTTTTTTTACGTTATGTATGTTTCAAATTTTTTTAAAAGTTTTTATATTTAATAATTTTTGTTTATAAATTAAAATGAATTAAAAATAATATACATATATAACTTTTAAGACACCCAAATTAGGTGTTTATATTGGAAGGATCCATAATTAAAAATATCTTAAAACAAAAAAAGTTAATTAAATTTAATTTAAAATTACTTTAGACACCTGGGCGTTCCATTCAACATGCTATTAAAGGTGGTGAAGTAGGAAATGTTAAGAAAGGTAAATTAGGAATAAAAGAAAAGTCAATGACAACAGGTTTAGATTACGTATTACTGCTATACCTTGCGACTGATCCAATTGCCTTTTCTCAAAAATTAATTATCATGCAACTGTCTCTTTAATATAATTATCTTAGATGCACATCATGCACTAGATAAAAGAAAGATGTATTCAATCTAGATTTTGAAGTGATTTGTTTTAATTTATCAAATCGTATATTTTTGAATCATGGATTTTAAAACCTCTATTAAAATCCAATGTTAGTGATTTAGAAAAGTGTTTTCAAATACACCCTCCTTAAAACTATATCCTTTGTTCATTATTCCATCTTTTGTTATGTAAGACCATCGAAAGCCAAGCATCGCATGAACTCTCGCCACTGCACTGAGATCCAGCACTACAACATCTCAATCTCAATTCGAATAATGTATTATATTTTTAATTCTAAACATTATTAACATTATCTAATAGTACTTACTTAAACCATATATGTGCAAGAACATTTCTATACTTTTTTTTGGTTTTAATGTTAAGAACATTATTATACTTGCTTAACTAAACTAAGCAAACATTAATCTTAATCTATAAATGAAGATGTACTAGCTACTGGTACAGTTACTGCTACAGAACCGGAACACAATACACAAGAATTTTCTTTTCCAAAACTTCACTAGATTGATATGATAAGATTACTTACACGTTTCCTATCGTTCCAATCAATCCTAGTCTTTTAGTTCAAAGATCACACATGATCTTATGAACTTCTAACTACCCTTTAACCCTAGATTCAAGAAATTGTTTTCTAACCCTAAATCCCTTTGCTAAAGATTGTAATTCTCTATTGTGTTGACCTGCACAAACCGCAGCCAACTCCCTATATATACCTATAGGAATATTTCCAATTTGGTTAAGATCTTGTATCTTTCCAAATCTTCCTTAAATCTCTCTTGGATCTTCACGTTTCCTTTTTTCACGTAAAGATCCTTGGCCGCCACTCCTTTTCACTTCATGACGGCTACACACTTTAACCTAGGCCACGACCCAACTCCTCAAAGCCCGAGTCCTTTTGTCCTTTCTTCAGCTCTGTCTGTACTACCTCTGATACAGTGACTAGTACATGGCTTGTATCTTCACACTTTCTTCAAGTAAAAGATCCTCTACCTCCATTCATCTTTATTACGTTAGCAAGTAATCTTTAACTTGGTCAATGCCCAAACTCATTAGGCCTAACTCCTTTGTGCTCCTCGAGCTCATGTTGTACATCAACTGGTACACGAACTCCTTATGGTACAGTACGTCTTCTGGACTTGCATCTTCAATCTCCCCCTTTTTAGCTTTGTGTGTCTCACAAGCACAAGCACCTGAAACACATACACATAACAACACAAGTAGCCAACCACAAATAGGATTCTAAACAAGACTATATATTACATGGAATTATAGAGTTATAGAGTTCTCAAGATCAACCATCCAACATTATAACCTTATCTCCTAACTCCCTATAATCCTATCACTAGTGACCGAATCTCTAATCAAGATCAACAACACATAACGAACCATGACCCAGTCATACTCCCCCATAAATCAAGACATCTCATCCGGTCATACTCCCCCATAAATCAAGACATCTACTTTTCTCCCCCAGCTTGTGAGCACACAAGTTAAAAACAAATTTAGTTAGTACATAGGGAAAAGAAACATGATCTTTATATTCTGAAGTACGGCTTATTGGGTCTTATGGTAAGATGGCTGAAAAGATCTCCATGTCCTTTAGCTTGGCTGATTGACCTTATGACTCAAATCACCTTATGATTCTCGACAGATTCAACTTGTGATTCAGATCCATCATTTGAAATAACTCTTGGAGTAGATGGAATCCATATGACACCAATACCCACGACTGTGTTACTGTCCTTATACAGACAGAGCTGATGTTGAAGCTTGTTGAACCATTGCAGAGACAAGAGATTTGACAGGAGTAGATACATGTTGTGGTATAGCAGATGCTTGAGACTGGACATATACAAACGACTTGGCAGACACATGAAATGCTTCTCTTATAATCCTTTGCTGGTGCTGCTCCAAGTTCTGGTTCTTTAGCTTCCTTAGCTTGATCAGTACCACTTATGGAGACTATCCCACATCACAACAGACCGATCCACTAAGTGGGCTCAAGGCTCTCCCTTGAAACACCCATGGAGACAACCCGTCCTTCTCATTTATTCTCTTTTATCGAAAACCATGAAAACACCCCATCTAGCAAACTTTCTTTTCTTCTTTTGTTCGAATCACCATGGTACATAACCATTGTCTATGACATGAATTTTGATAGACCTTGATACAATGCACATTTTTATTGTCTAACTCGCTGTGGTACAGAGCCACTCGAACACCCTGATTTACTGCACTTGAATCTATACACACAAATCCATTAGTAGTACAGTTCACGAATTTTAGCTCAACCACAACCACATTTACCCAAAATCAAATGGGGGTTATTAGAGCAATGGTGCCCACACATCAATATTTAACATCTGGCTATTGAAAAACATTTATTCAAATTAAATTATTACCTTTTTCACCATTGTTGTGCTGTATGAACCAACACTTTACCAGACCCAGAAACACATTTTTCGCTTGTACAGATTACACCATCTGGCTATCAGTGACTCAAGTGATTAACTTTCACACCATCATGTCTTTATCTTCCCTTGAGTCGGTTTTCAACCTCTGTTCACTTGAAGAGCTAATGATCATTGAGTCCTCAAGTATCATACTATCTGAGCAAAAGTAATACAGTCTAAACCGTCATAGAAACCCTCACTTGCATATTGAAAGCTTAGAAAAATTCTTATGGTACAAGACTACCTGAGAAAAACAAATACAGCTTGTACCACTTTATTTATAAAACCGATTGACTGGTACAGGCTGCCTGAGCAAAAGTAATACAACCTGTACCTTTTTTTAAAAAATTTTTGTTTTGTTCGGTGAAGCCTGTGCCAATGACAAGATGAGACGACATGATGGGTAGCTCTTTCTCACAAGTTTTTCTGACTCCAAACAAAATCCAAACGTATACGCATCCTGAGTCAGTACCTGTGTCAGTTCTGCACACTTGGAACACACATCAAATTCCACAAATACCAATTGAATTTCTTAAGGTGACAAAACGATTAACGTCCAGAGGTTTTGTGAATAAATCAGCCAGTTGAAAGTCAGTGATAATGTGTTCAACCACTACCTGTTTCTCCTCCACTAGTTCACGGATAAAGTGGTGTCGAATGTCGATGTCCTTTGTCCTTGAGTGCTATACATGATTATGTGAGATGCTTATAACACTCTTATTGTCGCAGTGAACCAACAGTGTTCCAGAGTCCCCCAGACACGACCGAATGGATTCAAGTCTTGCTACAGGTGCAAACATCTCCTTAAAGTCAACTCCTTTGATTTGAGAGTATCCTTGAGTAGCCAATCTCGCTTTGTTGTTAACCACAACACCATTTTCATCGATTTTATTCTTAAAAATCCACTTAGTAACCACGACATTCACTGCTTCAGATCTTGGTACAATCTCTCAGACTTTGTTTCTTTCAGGCTGTTCCAGCTCCTGTTCCATGGCTTTAATATGTGTCCTCGGTTCTAGGACTGATACAGAGCAAACACGCTGAACCATCTCATTATAGGTTTTTCTGATTCCTTTCATTTTCCGCCCCTCATTCGCAGCTCCAATGACATCAGATGCAGAATGATTCTGATTCACATCATGTAGCACACAATGATCTATCACATACTGGTTACCTGATTCAATTTGTTCCTCTGAACCAGTCTAATCCAATGCTGTTGTTTGCTCTTGTGTATTAATCCCCTTGTCTATCTCTGTACCATGAGCTTCTGTATCACTATCCGAGTGATGGCCTAATTGTGACATGGAAGGTTGATTGTCTTGTGAACTGTACTAGTTGATATTTTCTTCCCACATGTAGCAACTATTGCCAGACCAAACTCAATTCAACACTGTGAAGCCATCTTTGTCAATCGCCTAGCAATCAACACTCGTAAAGACAACGGTTAGACCTTCGTCACACAGTTGACTCACACTGACCAAGTTGGCTTTCAACCCTTGTACAAGGTACACGTTTGTTAGTTGTGGTATTCTTGTCTTACCAGTGTTTCCTTTCCCTTGAATTGCACCATGACTTCTATCTCCAAACGTGACATTTCCACCCTTCACCTTCTAAATATTCTGAAGGTTGTCCAAAGTACCAATCATGTGTCTTAAACTACCGTTGTCAAAGTACCAGGGGCATGTATCTTCCTGTACTCCTGAGAAAGATGCAATGTTACAACAGAGTTCTGTTCTGCCTGAGCTGACTGATGCACGCCTTGTACTAGTGAATTGTAGATCTGATTTCTTGACCCATATATGATTTCGACGATGATTCCACATGTATTTCCCTTGTTGTCTGATGCAGCGAGATATTTGGAATATTTCCAAATATCTTTATTATCTTTTTAATTATTTATATTTATATTTATTGTTTATCTTTTAGGAATAATCTAGAATATTCTTAGGAATATTAGGGTTTTATGCTTTCTTATAAATAGCCTATTATGGCATTCTTTTGTATTCAGTTTTATTGATGAATTATTAATCGAAAGATTTAAAGAGGTTTTAATAACCACTGTGAAGAGTATTCACAAATCCAAGAGCTTTTGCGAAAGCCCTGAGAGGAGGACTCTAAAACCCTATCCCTAGAAGCTTCCGCCTGCATCATTTGGTATCATAGCCGTGCCTCTTTGGTTTCTCAATCAAAGATGATTCTGGTGATTATGGTGAATCAAAGCATCTACTCTATCCAGGACGAAAGTCTATTCGTTGAAAGAGAAGAAAACCACGAGATCTACATAGAGATCAATGGTGATCCAATCTTTGACACATATGAAGAAGACGTCATGATTATCGATTTCGTTTTTCGAGAAGATAATTCTGACAATCTGTCACGTACAAAATCCGTTCGTGCAGAGTTCGTGCGAAAATCTGTTCGTGCAGATTTCGTACAAAAATCAGATTGCGGAAAATTCGAGCGGTTGCAGATCTGCAAAGATTTCAGAAAGTTACAGTTCTGTGCAGATTCGGTTCGTGCAAAATTCGTGCAAAAATTGGTTTGTGCAAAATCCAGTTTGGGTAAAACCATCAAAACCAATGTGGAAGAACCGGTTGAAGATTCATGGGCGAATCTTTCTTGGCCGGCGGGAGCTGATGCAGCGCAGATACAAGATTCGAGGACGAATCTTTTCTTGGCCGGCGAGACTTGATGCAGCGAGATATTTGGAATATTTCCAAATATCTTTATTATCTATTTAATTATTTATATTTATATTTATTGTTTATCTTTTAGGAATAATCTAGAATATTCTTAGGAATATTAGAGTTTTATGCTTTCTTATAAATAGCTTATTATGGCCTTCTTTTGTATTCAGTTTTATTGATGAATTATTAATCGAAAGATTTAAAGAGGTTTTAATAACCACTGTGAAGAGTATTCACAAATCCAAGAGCTTTTGCGAAAGCCCTGAGAGGAGGACTCTCAAACCCTATCCCTAAAAGCTTCCGCTGCATCATTGTCTCAGACGCCTCACGCTTTCCCAAAACTTGTAACAGTTAATGTGATTAATTCTTCCACAAAAATAACATCTTTTCTTCTGAACTGTACCACTTATAGTTTCGGGCTCATATATAACAGTGTATCTTGCTGATACAAACTTGACACCTCTAGTCTCTGAATCAGTTCGTCCATTTTAACCCATGCCTCTATGTGTCTTCTCTGTACGACCATAAGACAGAATCTTATCATGTTGCTGTGCACCAGCAAACATGCAAATCTTTCTGTACTGAAGATCCAACTGAGATTGAAGTTGAGCTGATGTTTCCCGTTCATCATACTACTCCTTTTCCAGTCGTGCAGCTTTGGTTGCTAGTGCTAGTTTCTCTTTCATTAGGGTTAGGCTTTCTTGTACTAGCTTCTTCTGAGCATTTAGTTCATTCTGAATAACTTGTACCAGTTCCTCAAGACGTTGTTTTTCTTTGATCAGACATGCATTCTCGAGGTTGAGACGAACGAGAGTGTCTCGAATGTCTCTGTAACTTGATATGAGCTCATCATCATGTTCTGCTTCAGATTCTGTCTCAGACAGCGTCTCATCCACTTCAACAATCCCAACAAACGTGACAAAGTTGTTCAACATGCCTTCATCATCGCTTGTCTCTTCTGGTTCACCATCAACCATCATTTATCGTTTATTCCAGCCTCATGGCTCAATGGTGCACTCCTGTTGAGTATGTCATATACTTCTACATCCAGAAAACTTAAACTCACATCTTTTAACTGTAGGACAGTCAGATTTGATGTGGCCAAAACCCTTGCATTCAAAGCACTAAACTTCGTTCTTTCGAGCATTCTTCTCACTCTCGGGTTTTCTCTTAACACCACTGAATCTCCTTGAACCCTGACCTTGCTCTACACATCTTAAAGCTCTGTCGAACTGTCGCACTAGGAGTCCCACTATATCAGCTTCATCTTCTGATTTAGTCTCTTACCTTGCTCGCGAGGTCAAAGTAAGATTCTTCATCTTTTTGGTCTCCGAGACCACACCATCAAGCTCTGTCTCATGATGAAGCAACATGCCAACTATTTCACCAAAACTCATATCTTCGGTGTTTTGAGAGACATTGATTGCCGATTTGTAGGCCATGAACTTCGGGGGAAGACAACAAAGGAATTTCTTGACTAGCTTCTTTTCTTTGTACTTCTTTCCAAGAGTAGCAGCCTCTTGTGCAAGAGATTTCAACTTTGCAGCAAACTCGGTGATAGTCTCATGCTCCTTCATCTTTAGATTTTCAAAACTGTAGGCTAACATGTCCTTCCTTGAATTATGAACCTTCTTAGATCCTTCAAAGTGCATCTGTAGCAGATCCCACACTTCCTTAGCTGTCTCACAGCCTTGAATCAGTTCAAAGATTTTCTTTGTAACTGTCGTGAATCGCAGAGAGAGACCTGGATTTGTACTTTGCCTTCTTCATCTCTGTCTCAGTCCAGTCTTCCTCTGGTTTGAGAGATCTGATCCCTTCTGCATCAGCTACAGTTGGAGCTTCCCACTAAACTAGAACAACTCTCTAAGCAAGTACATCAATGCCTCCGATGATGAATCTTATCCTTGATTTCCAAAAACCATAATTGCTGTCATCCAGAATCACCTTCGTGCTGTAGAGTGGATTTTGGTAGCTTTCCATCTCTTCCTCAGGATCTTGCCCGTACTGTTGCAGATAAACGCCCGCTCTGATACCAAATGAAGATGTACTAGTTACTGGTACGGTTACTGCTACAGAACCGGAACACAATACACAAGGGTTTTCTTTTCCAAAACTTCACTAGATTGATATGATAAGATGACTTACACGTTTCCTATCGTTCCAATCAATCCTAGCATTTTCGTTCAAAGATCACACATGATCTTATGAACTTCTAACTACCCTTTAACCCTAGATTCAAGATATTGTTTTCTAACCATAAATCCCTTTGCTAAACCGCAACCAACTCCCTATATATACCTATAGGAATATTCCCAATTTGGTTAAGATCTTGTATCTTTCCAAATCTTCCTTAAACTCTTGGATCTTCACGTTTCCTTTTTCTTCACGTAAAGATCCTTGGCCGCCACTCCGTTTCACTTCATGACGGCTACACACTTTAACCTAGGCCACGGCCTAACTCCTCAAAGCCCAAGTCTTTTTGTCCTTGCTTCAGCTCCGTCTGTACTACCTATGGTACATGACTTGTATCTTCACACTTTCTTCAAGTAAAATATCCTCTCTCCATTCATCTTTATTACGTCGGCAAGTAATCTTTAACTTGGTCAACGCCCAAACTCATTAGGCCTAACTCCTTTGTGCTTCTCGAGCTCATGTTGTACATCAACTGGTACATGAACTCCTTCTGGTATAGTACGTCTTCTAGACTTGCATCTTCAATAAAGACGTATAATAAAGGTTTAGTTATGCACAATAAAGCTATACTAACAAAACATGTATATATACAAGAAGAGGATGAGAAACGAATCATCGATTTTTATATCATCTCTTTTAGGGTGAGGATGGCTTTAGCTCTAGCCTTCCTTTTAGATCAGAATGAAGGAAGCTACTCCAGTTTTCAAGTTTCTTGAACTATATTAGAACAAAACTATATACACCTATTGGTGTGAAAAAATACCTTTGGATAATAAATTTTGAATCATATATAGGTGTGTAACAATCGATCCAAATAATAAATAAAATATATACACACACTTTTATAAATGTAGATTTATCTCGAGTACTTCCGTCCACTGGTAATTGATAAACTGGTAATACTTGTTATTTAAAACCAATGTAGTACAATCAGTTCTTCAATCATGAAAGATTTTGGCTAATATAGAGAAACAAATGTTTTTTTTTGTCATATGCAGGGCTGGCTCTGGGCAGTGGCAAGTGGGGCCTACTCCCGGGGCCCACTCAATTTTTTTTAAAAATTTTAAAGAATAAAAGGTTCCAAATTAAAAAAGAAAAATTTATATTGCATAAAAGACCCAAAATTTAAATAGATATACTAAAAAGGTCCAATTTTTTTTTTTTTGCCCAGGGCCCATCAGAAGTTAAGACGGACTGGTCATATGGGCATACTAAATTTTTCTTTCAGCCTTTTGCTTGGAAGTGTAATAAAACTCAAATATACTTAACGTCACTTTCGCAAATAGATCCGAAAAAAAGACCCAGACTAATCCTGTTTGAATAAAAACATTGAATACTGAGTGTGTCCACTAATGATTGATTAATTGATCAGTTATTCAAGCGCTAACATTTCATACAAGTTTCTATTGATCTTATCAACTTTTGGGATTTCCTTGGATGCGTATATATACTGTATACAATGGTACACATGCACGCATGTACGTGTACGTGTACGCATGTGAGACATAAATAAATGTATGTGTATGTTTGTAGACAATGAATTCATGAAAATGTAATAATGGAAATGGACCAAATGGTCCCGTAGGAAGTGAAATTTCATGTGTCACATGGCAATTTGGTTAGTGGCTAGTGGCCCTTTTGCCAGTCTATCGTCCGTAATCTTCTGTCATTTTATTTCATGTATTAATATTTCCAGAGATATGGTCAAGAAATATATATGTAGATAATGCTAGATATTATAGTGATTTCAGGTACGGATTCGGTTGGGATCTTTCGGGTTGTTGGAATCGTAGGTTTGACAAAATAAACGTTACGAATCAAAACAGAATCTATTGCTTAGAAATTAATAAAATATTCTTTATTCTAATCTTTGAAAACTTCATGTAACTCTTTTAGTTTGAGAAAAAACTTCATGTAACTCTATTAAAACATTCCTTTGAATTGGTATAGTGACATGTCAGAACTTTTTCTCTTCTTTCATTTTTTCGAATGTTTTTTTCCCTTTTATTTTTATGCATTTGGTATTTCTTCTATTATTTTATTTTTTAAAAACATCATACACATTATTTAGGTAAGATTATAAAGGATAAAATCGCATTAAACTGATACTAAAATTAATTTATATTTATACAAGTTCTCATACCAGCACACGGTGCAGAGACCAATCACCTAGTTTTTTTTTTTAAACACCGTACACATTATTTAGGTAAGATTTAATTTTTTTTATGATTACATAAATTCGTTAAGCTGAAGAAAATTGAAATTCGACCAAAATAATTTCTACTGAAACAATTTTTTTTTCTATTATATTATGAAACACAATACACATCATTTAGTTAAGATATTTTCTTTTGTAAAGGGCTCTTAAAGACTCATAGTTTGACAAAACCAGATGACTGCAGTATAAGAAAAAAATATATGAATTCGAAATTATGCAAGTATATGACTTTTCATTTGACGAATAATAACAACCATTTTTGAAAATTAAAAAAAAAAATTGTTTAACAAAGATACACCAACTTTCATTTTTTTTTTCCCCAATTCTTTTTGTTTAAATTGTTTTTCTAAATTTAATAGCCTAACTTATTTGATTACATCATTAAACACAAATATTATTTCACCTAAACGATATGATTTGGGCCTATAGAGGCTTTTAAAGCCCATAAGTTTCGTTCAATAATATCCATACACAATTTTAAAACAAAAATAAAATAAAAGTTTAACTGAATGAAAGCTAAAGAATTTTTTTTTGTTTTTTCTTATCAACGAAAGCTAAAGAGTTTTTAACTTTTAACTCGCATCGACTTTATCTCGTGCCGTGTCAAATCAAACTACTGTTCTCTTCCTCCTACCTGGTAAACTTTTCCTCTTCGCCATCAAAATTTCAATTTTTTTTTTTTGCTACAGTTTTCTTCTCAAATTAGGGTTTTGCGTTACATTATCTCAAATTTCAATTTCGTGTTTCTTGTTTATTTTTTTCTCCGTGATTTACGCTTAATTTAGCATCACTGTTTCAAGAATTTCACGAAATTAGGGTTTCCGTACATGTTACTGTTTTGATTTTTAGGGCTTTTGCTTCTTGAACAGTTTAGATGTAGTCTTGATTTTCACAGCTCTGATCTTTTGAATCTGAATTGCAAAATTAGGTCTAAATTTCCAATTTTGAAGGAAGGGGTTTTGAGATAAAGCTGCAAAATTAGGGTTTTTTAATGGATTGTGACCAATACAAGTTATTTGTTGGAGGTTTACCAAGAGAGACTAGTGAAGAATCTCTGAGGGAACATTTCAGTAGATATGGACTTGTGTTAGGAGCTCTTATTGCTAAAGAGAAAGCCACTGGTCAACCTAGAGGCTTTGCCTTTGTTCGCTTTGCTAATGCTTTTGATGTTGATAAAGCTCTCAGAGATTCTCATTTCATTCTCGGTCGATACGTAAGTAACGCTTTTCGCCCTTATTTCGCCCGTAAATGTGAAAAAATTTAAGTCTTTATTGATTATACTTTGTGGGTTGTTCTGTATCTTGTGTCTATATCTCAGGTCGATGTGAAAAAAGCGATTCCGAAGCATGAACATATGAGATATCCGCAACTGAACGGGCAAATGTACGTTAACGACGTTCAACAGTACCATGGTGGTGTACGTGAATTGACGAGTAATGGTTGTAGCCGTAGGACTAAGAAGTTATTTGTTGGGGGTTTATCGTCTGATACGACCGAGGAAGAGTTCAAGGCTTACTTTGAGAGATTTGGACAGACGACCGATGTGGTTGTGATGCAGGACAGCATAACAAACAGGCCGAGGGGTTTCGGGTTTGTTACGTATGAGTCAGAGGATTCTGTTGAGGTTGTTATGCAGAGTAACTTCCATGAATTGAGTAATAAGCGTGTGGAGGTGAAACGCGCAATACCGAAAGAAGGGATCCAGAGTACTAATAACGGTACTAATCATAACATTCCTCCTTCCTACAACGGCTTTCAGGCAACAACACCGTATGTTCCCGGGAGAAACGGGTATGGCATGGTTGTACAGTGTCCTCCCGTCATTGGTTATCATCATCACGGTGTCCAAGGCTTTCAGTATCATTACGGTTACCCGTTCACCGCTCAAGCGCCTAATATTCCGTGGAACAATCCCATGATGCCACCGACCGGTTTTTACTGTCCTCCACCTCCGAGCGACGTTCCTACCTATCTCCCTTACATGAACGGGTATTCTCTTGCGGGCATGAGCGTTGCGGGGTTCAATCCTGTAGCGTGGCCTGTAGCTGGTGATGGAGCTGGTGCGATAATACCTCCGTTTGAAGATTTGAAGCTTGGAGGAGGGAACATGGGGAAGCCATTGGTCAATGGTACATATAGATGACAGTTGAAGAATGCTCTAATGCAATTAGGCTCCCAAAAGGTTAGTGAAATTCTTTGGACTCTTTAAAAATGGTTTTAGGTTTCTCATCTTTCTTCATTAACTCTTTGGTAAAAATGTGTTGGTTGGTTTGGTTTCCTTGTATATTATTTAGTTATTATTCGATTTAACAGCAAAACTCTAATATATTACTGCGTTTGTAATATATATATCACATTGCTTTCGTTCCACCTCTGTTGCTCTATTGGTTTGTTCATTTTGTTATTTCTTTGATTATATGCGGTTACGTTAATGAGATTGGTGTAAATCTCAAACATAGTGCAGTGAAGTTGTAAAAATCGATTAATTACCATTTTATTGGTAAGAAATAACAATGAAATTTTTTGTCATTGAAACCATAATGAAAGTACATAAACTAATTAGATAGAGTATCGCGTATAATAATTATTTTTAGAAATATTTATGTGCAACGCTCCGAATCCATTCACATGTTCTAATTCTTCGGCCTATATATTTTGGGATAGCTACCATCCGACTGAAAGAGCTTATCAAGTTATTGTTGACAAATTACTTGACCAATATTTAAGCAAACTCATTTGATGTTAATCATCTAAATCAAACGTATCAATAATTTTCTGTGTCGTATTTCTCTATCTCATTCTTTTATGTATGCATTAATTACTCAAAATTACAATGTTTTACACAATTTTACCCTTCGAATTCTTAACTTCAAATTCATTTGATGCTAATCATCTAAATCAAACTTATCTATATTTTTTTGTCTCATTTTCCTTCTTCATCTCATTCTTGTCTTTGTGTATCAATTCTTCAAATTTTTAATTTTCAATGTAATGTTCAGTGTTTACTCATTAAATTTCTTTTACGAAAGTATTATTTCCTCTATATCAAAATCCAGATGTATCAAGTCATAACTCAGATGTATCAAATTTCTGGTACGTTTTCAGTTTTCTGACTTGAAAATAAGTAAGTTTTCGGAAACAATCCACCATCAAGTTTTTTAGACTTTCCGCGTCTTTGTTTTAAAAAAAATGAATAAGGCGAGAATTGAAAATAAAATGAAATCTTCCCAAATGATTGATCCAATATCTCTGCAATTGAATTGTATAAAACCTATTAAAAAAAATCAAGGAGCTAATTGTTTTGCACGAAAATTGTAAAAGAACGAAATGAAATAAAAATTATGCAGCTGATGTGGTGGGTTCGCAGCTATCGTGAACGCAAGCCAAAACATCTCTATAATCTCTCGAAATGGTGAAGGAGTCGTGCACTTGGCCATCGTTGCTCCTCTTGTATTCCAAGAGAAGTGATGAGTGATTGAAACCAGTCAACTTCACAAACCCAAAGTCATGGTCTTTGACCAAACTCCATGTAGTATTAAGTGGGCTAAACTTATTCAAATTAGCTCCTGCACCACCAACAACAACATGAATGGTTCCTTGGAATGTCCCTGAGTAATGATCCTTGCCACTGTTCACACATTGGCTCTACAAAACAAAAAACAAAAAAATGTTGAGAAAAAACTAAGAGACATAAAGAAATATAGATTAGTTTATGATGATGGGATTCAAAGCTCATAAATGGGACATGTTCGCTCGTAGTTATGGACATGACCGTAAAAAGCGAGGTCTACTTTGTACTTCTGCCACAGTTTTTGTAAGCTCTCTCTTCCCATAGGCTCTTCAAAGGTTCCTTCTTTGCCATACCATTCATTCGAGGAATAACCGAGGACGCGATGAGCTATGAAGATGAGCCAAGGCTGAGTCTTTCTGTCAACAGATGCTAGGCAATGTTCGATGAATTTGTATTGCTCTGTGCCTTCTCTCCAATCATGTTCAGTGTCCGCTACGAAGAAGTGGAACATTCCATAATCTGCAGAGTACCTGCCCATTTATTGCCAAAATCTTTTAAGACTTTGGTAATGGAACTTGCAATAAAACGTCAACGGTGACGGTAACAACTTTACCAGAATTTAGCTTTGTTCTCAGCAGGAAAGTAGAACATGGTCTCTGCAGGAACACTACACTCTCCACCAGAGTCTTTACCGGCATAGAAAGATCCCGTGTCTGGCCAATCGCGCTCGTGATTGCCACTAAAATGACACATATACAGTGAAAACTCTATAAATTAATATTGTTGATATTATTGGACCAACAATATTTTAGTAAGATAATGTTTATACCAAAAAAAAATTTAAAATCGGATAAATTTATTAATTTTTCGAATTAATTTATTAAATATTAATTTATCGAGTTTCTAGGGTAATTAACAACTATGAAGCTTTTTCTTATGTACTAACCTCGCGATCATGTAGGGAACCGTAGAAGCAATGGGCTCAACTTGTGCTGTGAACTGATCCCATTGGGAGATATAGCCATTTGAATAAACGATATCTCCGATATGGAAAACAATGTCAATGTTCTTTAAGTCCTTAATGACTTGGTCAGTTGTTTTAAGGGAACCGGGCTGATAATCATTGTACTCACTCGAGCCATCCCGCTCTCCCTGAAACAGATTTCAAAGAAAATATATTAGTGTTAGAGTATGCCAATATTACAATAAAGCTAAAATAGAATGTACCTTCCCCATGTCACCGAATATTATGACTTGTTGTAACGAGTCTTGTCCAGGATAAGGAGAGGACACAAATGTGTAATTTTTGCTCCAAATTGTCGATCCATTGACCAAGTCATGGCCTAGCCTATATATGTATCTGGAAACGAAATTAAGGATTAGGAGTTAGAAAACTATATTAGTAGTACTCTTTGTTTTAGAGTAAAAAGAAGAAGACTATAGATGTCGTCATATATATACTCGCGGTTTGGCCAAAGTTCTTTCAAGAAAGTAGTATGGATGAAACCCGGATCACGCCAGCCAACACTACGAGCAGGATTACCGCACATGCTGTTTCTGCTGAAGGTCAAGGTACCAGCAGGTGATCTTCTACTTGGAAGTCCTTTTGAACTCCATTCAATGAATGGAACAGCCTCATCTATGTTGTACCCACTCGTCCAAGTTACAGTCATCTATCAAAATGTTAAGAAAAAAACATGTTTTAGTAAAAAATAACAAAATAAAGCATTCTATAGTACCAAGGCCTTTGAGAAAAACTTACTTCGTCCCAATTCTTTCCTAATGCGAGACGAGGGTAGACAGGTGCTTTAGGATTAGCGAAAGCTATAGTATTCGAAACCCCGATAAGTTTTGGCTGTTGTATTCAAAAGATCAATAAGTCATCCATCAACATTGCATATATACAGTATATGAGGAAAATTACAGTCAACTTACACTCCAAAGGTTCCCGGAAAAGAGTGCAAAGGAGATATCAGATCTCTGATTTATAATCTGGAACTTGAGAATCACTTTCCCGGTCTTTGTATAGTCCGGAAAAGACTTGGGAAACATGTACTAACGAATAGAAAAACAGAATGTTATAATCAATCAGGACTGAAATCCAAGAAATCAAAGGTCCAATATGTGTTAAAGAAACAAACCTTGATGGGCGACGAGCAAATGAAAGGAGCTTTCTCTTAGCCATTTGTATTCCAACAAGCCGAAGCGCTACAAAAATAAACGTTTTTTTTATAAAAATAAACGTTTATAATTGCATAAAAACACATTGGCCTAAAAACCAAACAATGACAACTAGAGATGAGCAAAAATTACTCGAATTTCGCTGGAGAAAAAACTCCGACCCAATCATCTGAAGAAGGTTTTGGGTTGGAAATAGCAACATTTACCCATTCGGTATCCTCGCCCTGTAAATCAAGAAATAAATCGGAGCGGTTTAGTAAACTCAGACTAATCGTTACAAAATTTGGCGTAAACATCAAGGAAGAGAAACCTTGGAACCAAGAACATGGGGTGAGGCGTGAATATCGACCGAAGTGTCTAAAGCAAGACTTGTTTCGTAAATATTGATTTGAGCAAGTGGTTGTTCTCCGCGGCCATTGGCGTGGCTCGAACCTAAGCTCGAGCCAAACAGTGCGATGAAACATAGAAACGTAAGCAGAAACCTAGCCATCGTTTCTTTCCTGTATATCAAAAACAATATCAAGAACAAATGAATATATATATATATATACGACTCGTAAAAAGGCTCCAAGGAAAAAATCCAAAATAAAATCAGAAGGAACACAATACAACAACCACGAAGGAAACGAGTGTATATTCAAAGCAAATACTTAAAAAAAAAACATTCTATATAAATAATATGAAGTGAAAAAACATAAAAATCAATTCGAAGAGATTTCAAAAAATTGCCATGACTTACATGGAGAAATTTACCCTAAAACATGAGATTAAAATTTTTAGGGTAAATTTTAACAATTTTAACCGGTCACTGGTCTCATTAAAAAAAAAAAATTAAATGTTTGCAAAATGGATAATAATCAAAGTAATATATTTCTTCCGTTCTCTTTTAATTGATGTTCTAGGATAAAAAAATTATTTCTAAAAGATTGATTTTTTACATTCTCAATGCATTTTTAATGAAAAATAATGATGAATTGTAAATTTTTAGAAACATTAATTGGTTTTGTTGAATTATTATTAGACTAAAGTTATGGAAAAAATTTTAGTACAAAAAACAAGACATCTGTAAATAAGAATTAATGTGTTTTCTTAATAAGTATAAAAATTCTAGAACATCAAACAAAAAAGAAACGGAGGAAGTATATATTAAAACATGAGATTAAAATTTTTTTGTAAAACTAAACCATTTACCCTAAATCCAATGGCTATGGTTTAGCCACATTGGGTAAAATTTGTTAGTTTCCTAATTATTAATGTTTTATTTGTTATGTTGCAAATTAACCCTTTAATATATGAAGCTAGTTGGAAAAAAAAACCAGTCCAATGGTATTGTGACACATGCCCTCTTGAGACCCTCTTGAGAATGTCTCATGAATCTCTCCCACATGAGACCGACTATCAAAGTCTCATCCCAAAAATTAATAAAAAATTCATTTTTTTTTGTTTCTATTTTCTTTTAGTGCTAAAAGACTATCATTGTAAAGACATTTGCCTGAGGGTCCTATATATATATATATATATAATATAGAGCATCTACAATAGTAACATTTATGAGAGTGTCAACATTTTTTTTATAATTAAATAAAGTAAAACATAAGAGAAAAAGTGTCTAATATAAGACACTTTTCTTATCTTTAGGATCTTAGTGTCTAATATTTAAATTATATTTTATATATTAGACACTTACTTAAAACACCCAAAGATCTTCATTGTAGATGCTTTTGACCCCAGTTTATTAGTCTAGTGGTTTATAAATACTTCTATTAAGTCACCTCTCACTCCAAATAAAAAGTTTCAAGTAAAAATCATTCATTTCAAAAGTTTTTCTCCAATTCTAATGTTTTTATTAAACTCTAAGACCCCAATTTATTAATCCTAAATTTTGTTTGGGATTATTGCATGAAATATACCTTTTTTCATTTTTAATGCAAAACTACACTCCTATTGTGAAAACTTGCAAAACTACTCTAAAAGGGTAGTGAAATTACAGTTAGAGTCTTAATGAACAAACAATAAAACTGCAGCCGCAATGACCGTTCTATCCTTTTGGAAGTCTTCGTTGGAAATTTACACCAGAAGTCTGCAGATAAATATGGAAGTCTACATCGTAATTATTTAGAAAATTTAAATCTATAAATACATAAAAAATAACTTGACCATAAAATCTTTTGGATAATTAAAGTAAAGGCAATTGTGATGTTTTAAAAATAAAACTTCACCAAATTAGCATAAATTAAAATAAAAAGACAAATTGGAATGAAAAAATCTACATTGTGGAAGTCTGCAACGAAATATGGAAGTCTACATCGTAATTATTTAGTAAATTTAAATCTTTAAATACATAAAAAATAATTTCACCATAAAATCTTTTGGATAATTAAAGTAAAGGAAATTGTGATGTTTTAAAAATAAAAGTTCACCAAATTAGCATAAATTAAAAAAAAAGAAGACAAATTGGAATTAAAAAGTCTATATTTTGGAAGTCTGCAACGAAATATGAAAGTCTACATCGTAATTATTTAGTAAATTTAAATTTATAAATACATAAAACATAATTTGACCATAAAATCTTTTGGATAATTATAGTAAAGGCAATTGTGATGTTTTAAAAATAAAAGTTCACCAAATTAGCATAAATTAAAATAAAAAGACAAATTGGAATGAAAAAGTCTACATTTTGGAAGTCTGCAACGAAATATGGAAGTCTATATCGTAATTATTTAGTAAATTTAAATCTATAAATACATAAAAAATAATATGACCATAAAATCTTTTGGATAATTAAAGTAAAGGCAATTCTGATGTTTTAAAAATAAAAGTTCACCAAATTAGCATAAATTAAAAAAAAAAGACAAATTGGAATGAAAACGTCTACATTTTGGAAGTCTGCAACGAAATATGGAAGTCTACATCGTAATTATTTAGTAAATTTAAATCTATAAATACATAAAACATAATTTGACCATAAAATCTTTTGGATAATTAAAGTAAAGGCAATTGTGATGTTTTAAAAATAAAAGTTCACCAAATTAGCATAAATTAAAAAAAAAACAAATTGGAATGAAAAAGTCTACATTTTGGAAGTGTGCAACGAAATATGGAAGTCTACATCGTAATTATTTAGTAAATTTAAATCTATAAATACATAAAAAATAATTTCACCATAAAATCTTTTGGATAATTATACTAAATGCAATTGTGATGTTTTAAAAAATAAAATTTAACCAAATTAGCTTAAAGTTAAAAAAAAGACAAATTAGAATGAAAATGAATGAATGAACTACATACTATCCTTTTGGAAATACTATATTTCATCACATTAAATTGAGAAGTTTTGTGACAATGTTGGGACATGGTATTAGTAATTGTTTTGTATTATGTATGTATAGTCTTTTATGATTGTATGATTGTATATGATTGTATGATTGTAATAGATTAACGTTTTAGGGATTTGTGTTACATGATCCATGGTTTATAATGAACAACTTATAAGAAGTTTCAATGTAGGGTTTGATTATGAGAAGTTGAATTCACTAGGAAGGGATGTAAAATCTTTAATATTATGAGTCATGTATGTCATTGACATTAGTTTGTGGGTTTGTGTGTTAAAAATATGGGAAATGGATCGAAAGTACAATTTGAAAACATATTTTTACGTTTAGGGCTACATTTAAAGTTCATAATTTCAAGATTTGAAATGTCAAATTTGGAAAAAAATCTAAAATTATGAAGATATTAAATGTTTGGATGATTAATAATATCTTTAATTAACAGTTATGAATAATGTAAAGGAAAAATCGAGTTTGGTTTTGAACTGTAGACTTCCATTGTAGCATATTTCACATATGCATACTTCCAATGTAGACTTCCATTCGAGTTAGTGTTTGAATTGCAGACTTCCATTGTGTTTAGGGTTTCATTTTAGAGTATAGGGTTTCGTAGACATCCACATGGAAGTCTATTAAACCGGAATATTATTAACCGACACCACAAGAAAACAGGTCGTTCGTCACTCCGGGAAGAGTCACAAATGAGCCATTTGCGACTAATTAGTGACTCGAAAAATGGAGTGACAATAGTCGAGTCGCTAATTTTTCGAGTCACAAATGAGTCGCTAATTAGCGACTCATCTGTGACGATCATTTTGGGTCGCTAATTAGCGACTAATATGTGTCTGTTAAACGTAGTCACAAATTTGTGACTAATGAGAGACTAATATAGGTAGTGGCTAATGAGCAACGAAATAGCCACTATTTTGTCACTCTATGAAGATATAAGTTGGTCACAAATTAGTCTCCATGGTGTCACTTATTAGCCACCAAATGTTACCCAAATTAAATTTTGTGTAATCTAAAAATGTTTGATTTGAAATGTAAACAAAAGAAACTTTATTTAGCAAAATAAGAATCTTGATTTTGTCTAATACAATTGAAATAAAACATTGATTTTGTCTAAACATCAACAAGTCTTAACTATGCAACAAGTCTTAACCAAAACAGCCGTGTTGTTGTTGTTGTTGCTGAGATGGCCAAGATTGTGGCTGAGTTTGATAGACTTGTGGAGGTGGTGGTGGTGGTAGATGGAGCAGAACCGGAACAGGATGCATACCGCCATTGGCAAACGGACGTGGTACACCGTTAGCTTGAGGAGCATTGGCATGTGTTGGCGGGCCAAATGCAAAAAGTGTATGGGGTCTGCTTTTCTGTGCGCTTGGATTTGTAGCAGCCAAAACCGTCTCTGTATATTCACAAATGCAATGAGTACTTGTTCCATTAACTGAGAGAAAGACAAGAGAAGAGCTAAGAGAGAGACTAACCTGCTGGAGTACCGTGACGCTCTCCTTTGGTGTCTTTCTTGTATGCATAAGAGACTGTTATTTGACGATTGCAGAGATATTGTCCAGTCATTGCCTGCAATAGAAAATCGATTCAGTCTCGGAAGCCAATTTCATTGAAATGACAATCTTGAAAGAACATACAAGGCTGAGAAATAGTACCTCAATGGCAGCATCAGATGCGTCAAAGGAATCATAGCTGATGAAACCAAAACCTCTTGAGTTCCCGGTATCAGGATCTCGCATGATCTGAAATGAAAAGTTTGGATCATCAGGTTCCAAAGCTTACAAACATTAGAGATAAGAGATCAAGAATCATGGACTGAAATCTAAAGAAATAAAGATTCTACCTTAGGATTAGCAGCAATCCCACCAAATGCACTGAAAGTATCATACAACAGCTTTTCATCCACATCCTGTAAAAACCAAAACATTGGTCAGTTATCACTGTTTAAAGAAACCAAATCGTTTAAAGAAATCAAACACAAGTCTATAAACAGAAAATTTGGGATGGTAGAAAAATTCAGCAAAAAGAACTCACAAGCTTAATTGCAACTTCTTCATTCATTTGAATATTAGTACCTGAAAAAATAACAACAATGTGACCAATGTCAAAACCCAGAATATTTGAGTTTACTACAACCTCTAGTTTTATATGTTGGGAATGTCCTGAAATCACACTTGTATTCACTCCAGTGACAGTTGTGATGTCGAGATCAGACATTCATATAATACTAGGTGGTCATTACGTTTTGCTAGAAGCCGCTTATGATCTATGAGTTATGAACTCATTACTAGTATTATATGATCCTACAGGGTCACACACCTAAGCGAATATGATTCACTTTATAAGGGAATGATTATTAATGTAATGATCTAGATGATGTGTATTTGATACACATTATAAACATGTTTTAAAGGCAGTGTCGATCGACACTATAGTAGTGTCGATCGACGCCAGGGTTTAACCGAAATAAGATTTCAGTTTAGTAACTTAATTGATTCTGAATCGGTTCAGGATCAATTAGGTTTTTTCTCCAGGACCTATATATAGGAAATATAGGTCACGACCTGGAGATAGAGTTTTGAGAAAACCCTTTTCGTGATAGCCGCCTTTAAGAAACAGAATCCCTAAAAAATCCGGTTCCAGGAACTAGCATCCCTGCGGATTCCTATTCGTGTGCGTGTGGACTATCGATAGAGGCACTACACTTGAAGTGCTATAGATCTCGATTTCCTGATTCAATTCCGCTGCAAACTCCAGGTATATTCGAGATCTGTTTCATCAGATTTAAAGTTTACAAACCCTAGATCCTAGGAATGAGAATTGCGCTTAGGTTGATTAATAGAGATTAATCTGGCAAAAACCTGAACGAAATCCAACAGTGGTATCAGAGAGTTAGGGTTTAACTAGTAATCTGAATGAACAGTAATCCGGATTTGATCGTATTTGTTTCGTAAAATCGTTTTTTGTGAAATTGTTCAAATCGGCTTATGAAATCTAGCGGTGTCGATCGACACCTCTGCCTCTGCCTTGCGATCGATGAACCGGTTCAATTGGATTGAATTGGTTATCGTGCTTGGTTAACAGATCGATTAAACCGAATATCGGTTTAATGCGGTTTGGTTGGCGTCGATCGACACAAATGTTGTGTCGATCGACACCGACCGGTAATCGACCCGGTTCAATTGGATTGACCGGTTATCGAGAATTAAATCTGGTTAGTCAGTGTCGATCGACACTAGTGTAGTATCGATCGACACTAACCAGTTATTGAAATTCTGTGTCGGTTATCGAATCCGGTTCAATTGGATTGATCGGTTTTCGATGAACTGTGACAGAAGAGTAAGTGTCAATCGACACTAAGGTAGTGTCGATCGACAGCTTACGCAGATTGATGGTTAGTGAACCTGAAATCAAATAACCGAACCGGATTTAATGAGATAGGGTTCCTGAATGCATATATGATATGTATTGAGGATTAAATGTTCAGTTCCTCGACTAAATATCAAGTGTTTTGGATGTCTTCCCAATCTTGTCAGCTGTCAAAGCTCATTTCATTGCATGATAGGCTTGCAGTGCAAGGTACCTGCAGTTACATGAGTAAAACAGTAGGTAATTGAGTTGATGGGCTT
Organism: Draba incana; assembly: GCA_963576765.1. NCBI lineage: Eukaryota > Viridiplantae > Streptophyta > Magnoliopsida > Brassicales > Brassicaceae > Draba > Draba incana. The sequence goes on from OY755209.1 coordinate 31,295,120, forward strand.
GCAGTGCATGGCATCAACTATTACATGACATAAGAGATTGGTTTACTTGAATGGGCTATCAGAAGTTCTGGGCCCAGGGACATCAGGTGGTTAGAACATAAGATGTTTTATCCACAACCAAGAGTCATATTGGATATGATTAGCAAAGTGTTGCTTACCTGTATAGCTATAATTCGAGTAACAGCCAGTGGCTCGCTCGGATTTTAGTGAAACATGGATCTTGGAACATTATATTCTTTAGAGGAAACATAGTTTGAATATAATGCGAGTTTCCTTAATAGTTAAGTTTACTCTTTTATTGAACATCAAAACTAACCCTCTACCTCTTTTGTTTCAGCTATGTCAAGCTCTAACAACACATTCTCCTTAAGATCCGTCCTTGAGAAGGACAAGCTTAATGGATCTAACTTTCTGGAATGGTATCGGAACCTGAGAATTGTTCTCAGGCAGGAGAAAAGGGACTATGTCCTTGATAAGGTTCTCCCCGAGAAATACCGTGCCAATGCCCCGCACATCGAATGATGTGGTCGATGTGACTTGTCTGATGCTGGCTACCATGAACTCAGATTTGCAGAAGCAATATGAGAACGTGGCGTCGCCCATCGAGATAATCACTAGCCTGAAAGCGATGTTTCAGGAGCAGGCTCGAACTAAGAGATACCAGACGGTTAAATCTCTAGTTGAGTGCAAGCTACCAAGTGATGCTCCAGTGAGTCCCCACGTCATAAAGATGATGGGTTATATTGATAACTTGGGGAAACTGGACTGTCCCATTAGCCAAAAGTTGGCTACTGACATCATACTGTAGTCACTGCCGCCAAGCTATGATACGTTCATTATGAACTATAATTTGAACAGCTTGACGAAGACGTTGACTGAGTTACATGGCATGCTCAAGACAGCTGAGCCAAACATTAAGAAGGGTGCCCCTAATGTGCTTATGGTACAAGGGGGCAAAAAGTTTAAGAAACCCGGCAAGGGCAAGGGAAAGGGCAAGGCCGTCCAGGTTATGAACCAGGACAAACCTGCGCTTTTCTCTAAGCCCAGAGCTGGCCCTTCTGATGCTGACAAGTGCCATTTCTGTAATGAGTCTGGGCATTGGAAGAGAAACTGCAAGAAATTCCTGGATGGTCTGAAGAACAAGAAGAAGACGTACGAGATGACTTCTCCAGGTATTTATGTTATTGAAGTAAATGTTACTTCTACAGGTTCTACCTCATGGGTATTAGATACCGGCTGTGGTGCTCACATTTGTACTAATGTGCAGGCACTAAGCAATAGGAGGAAGCTGAAGAAAGGACAAGTGGAGCTGCGAGTCAGGAATGGAGCAAAGGTTGTTGCGTTAGCCGTGGGCACTTATCATTTGTCTTTGCCTTCGGGCTTGGTTTTAGAATTAAACAATTGCTATTATGTACCTGCGATAAGCAGAAACATCATTTCTGTTTCCTGTTTGGATTTAGAAGGATTTGATTTTTCTATTAAGAATAAATGTTGTTCTTTTAATCGTGATGGTATGTTTTATGGTAGCGGCCCATTAGAGAATGGGCTTTACGTTTTAAACCAATCAATGCCCGTATATAACATAAATACTAAGCGGTTTAAGTCCAATGGCGAAAACCCAACCTTTCTCTGGCACTGTCGTTTGGGCCACATAAACGAGAAACGCATACAGAAGCTCCATAGTGATGAGCTTTTGGGCTCATTTGATTATGAATCATGTGAGAAATGTGAGTCTTGTTTAATGGGCAAAATGGCAAAGGCTCCTTTCAATAAACCAAATGAACGGGCCAGTGACTTATTGGGCCTTATACATACAGATGTCTGCGGCCCGATGAGCACAAGTGCTAGAGGAAATTATCAATACTTCATTACCTTTACTGATGATTTCAGTAGGTATGGTTATGTCTATCTAATGAGACACAAGTCGGAATCCTTTGAGAAATTTAAGGAGTTCCAGAATGAAGTAGAGAACCAACTTGGCAAAAGTATTAAAGCTCTTCGATCAGATCGTGGAGGAGAATACTTAAGTCAAGAGTTCAGTGATCATCTGAGAGAGTGTGGAATTGTTTCACAACTCACTCCTCCTGGAACACCCCAATGGAATGGAGTTTCCGAGAGGAGGAATCGGACCCTATTGGATATGGTTCGATCAATGATGAGTCACACAGACCTTCCATTATCCTTTTAGGGATACGCTCTAGAAACGTCTGCGTTTACACTAAACAGAGTCCCATCAAAATCAGTTGCAAAGACACCACATGAGATGTGGACTGGAAATGCTCCAAGTTTGTCTTTTCTGAAAATTTGGGGTTGTGAAGCTTATGTAAAACGTTTAATATCTGATAAGCTTGCACCCAAATCTGATAAGTGCTTTTTTGTTGGTTATCGTAAAGAAACCAAGGCGTACTACTTCTACAACCGTTCTGAGAACAAAGTGTTTGTTGCTCGGGATTGTACTTTCCTTGAGAGAGAGTTTCTTCATAAGAAGAATAGTAGGAGTAAAGTACTACTCGAAGAAGTTCGAGAATCACAGGAGCCTGCTCAACCTAATGAGGAAGAGCAGCAGGTGGAACCACAAGGAGTTGTGGAACCAGCACCTGTGATGCCTGAAGTTCGCAGATCCAGAAGAATTCGTCATGAACCCGAGAGGTACTACGGTCTTCTCGTGAACGATTGTCATGACCTGCTGATCATTGACAGTGACGAACCTGCGAATTTCGAAGAAGCAATGTTGGGCCCTGACTCCGAAAAGTGGCTTGGAGCCGCAAGATCCGAAATTGGATCCATGTCAGAAAACCAAGTATGGTCCTTGGTAGATTTACCCGATGGTGTGAGACTCATTGAGTGTAAATGGATCTTCAAGAAGAAGATTGATGTGGATGGGAATATCCAGATATTCAAAGCTAGACTAGTGGCTAAAGGTTTCAAGCAAATTCATGGTATTGACTATGATGAGACCTATTCCCCAGTCGCTATGCTTAAGTCCATTCGGATACTCCCAGCAACTGCCGCTTATTATGATTATGAGATATGGCAGATGGATGTGAAAACAGCTTTCCTTAACGGAATTCTGGAAGAGGATGTGTACATGACACAACCTGAAGGTTTCACATATCCTAAAAATGCTGGGAAAGTATGCAAGCTTCATCGATCCGTTTATGGATTGAAGCAAGCATCAAGGAGTTGGAATCTTCGTTTTGATGAAGCGGTCAAAAAGTTTGATTTTGTCAAGAACGAAGAAGAACCATGTGTATACAAGAAGACTAGTGGGAGCGGAGTTGCATTTCTCGTACTGTATGTAGACGACATACTTCTTCTCGGAAACGACGTTCCATTGCTCCAGTCTGTCAAGACTTGGCTTGGAAGTTGTTTTTCCATGAAAGACATGGGTGAAGCCGCGTACATTCTTGGAATAAGAATCTATAGAGATAGATTGAAGAGGCTTATTGGATTGTGTCAAGATACTTATATAGATAAGGTATTACACAGATTCAATATGCAGAATTCCAAGAAAGGTTACACGCCTATGTTAAATGGTATAACTCTTAGCAAGAAGCAGTGTCCTTCGACACAAGCTGAGCGGGAGCGAATGAATATAATTCCTTATGCTTCAGCAGTAGGATCTATTATGTATGCCATGCTCTGTACTCGTCCAGATGTTGCTTGTGCCTTAAGCATGACGAGTAGATACCAATCTGATCCAGGTGAGTGTCACTGGAAAGCAGTCAAGAGTATCCTCAAGTATTTGAGAAATACTAAGGATAAGTTCTTGGTGTATGGAGGAAATGATGAGATGATCATAAGTGGATTCACGGATGCAAGTTTTCAGACGGACAGAGACGATTTCCGGTCTCAGTCTGGCTATGTCTTTTGTCTGAATGGCGGTGCAGTCAGTTGGAAAAGTTCCAAGCAGAGCACCGTAGCTGATTCCACTACTGAGGCTGAATACATTGCCGCTTCGGAAGCAGCAAAGGAAGTTGTTTGGATCAAGAAGTTCGTATCTGAACTTGGTGTGGTCCCTAGTATCTTAAAGCCTGTGGCATTGTTCTGTGATAACAATGGAGCAATTGCTCAGGCTAAAGAACCAAGGTCACACCAGAAGTCCAAACACATAGAGAGGAAATATCACCTGATACGTGATATAATTGATAGAGGAGACGTGGAGATCAGCAGAGTTCCCACAGATGAGAATGTCGCTGATCCTCTGACCAAGCCCCTCCCGCGACCTTAGCATGAGAATCATACTGCTGCTATAGGACTTAAGGAAATCAAGATGTGATCTTGATTTTAGTGGGAGTTGTCTTGTTTTAAGTTATGCTTTGATGTTCTTGTAATCATACTTTGATGATTTTAATGAAATTTGATTTCAGTTTTAATTTAAATGTGTTTAAATGGAAGTCCCAAGATAATTTATGACATTCTATAGGTCATCAAGTTGAGGACTTGATCATGAAACCTTATGAGAATTAAATGAAATAGATTATATTTGTCCCTGGTCGAGGTTGTTAATGTGGGATACTAACAATCGCGTGAGACTAGCATGTGAGGTGACTGATGACTAAGTTTCATGGAGTCATTAATAAGAGTATTAAAGTCAATCACATAGATATGTTAGAGAACATATGATCGGACATGACCCGCTAATGAGAACTCTACAGGAAATTAAGTGTCATGAGAGGTTCTCATAACGACTATGGAGTATAGTCCTTAGACCTGAGTTCATCATGATTTCTTACATATGAATTGGTCCGCTTCGACTTTGTCAAACGTTATCTGTAAAAGGGTAACTATAAAGGCATTGATTGGGCGTATCATGAAGTGTGTGAAGGAACAGGGATGGAGCAAGATGGGATTTGTCCCTCCTGTAAAACAGGAGATAAATATCTCAGGGCCCATCGAAGATTTGATACTGAGGAATGTGTGGCCACACTCGAACGAGCTGAATGTCAGTCGTTTGTTTTGTCAGTATAAATCGGAGTTTGATGAACATGATTTTGGTTGAATAAGGATGACACGGTTCTTGCTTTATGCCAGATCGAGATATAGAGACGAAGGGATTATAGGAATAGTTGATTCCAGTACAAGTGGGAGATTGTTGGGAATGTCTAGAAATCACACTTGTATTCACTCCAGTGACAGTTGTGATGTCGAGATCAGACATTCATATGATACTAGGTGGTCATTACGTTTTGCTAGAAGCCGCTTATGATCTATGAGTTATGAACTCATTACTAGTATTATATGATCCTACAGGGTCACACACCTAAGCGAATAGGATTCACTTTATAAGGGAATGATTATTAATGTAATGATCTAGATGATGTGTATTTGATACACATTATAAACATGTTTTAAAGGCAGTGTCGATCGACACTATAGTAGTGTCGATCGACGCCAGGGTTTAACCGAAATAAGATTTCGGTTTAGTAACCTAATTGATTCTGAATCGGTTCAAGATCAATTAGGTTTTTCTCCAGGACCTATATATAGGAAATATAGGTCACGACCTGGAGATAGAGTTTTGAGAAAACCCTTTTCGTGATAGCCGCCTTTAAGAAACAGAATCCCTAAAAGATCTGGTTCCAGGAACTAGCATCCCTGCGGATTCCTATTCGTGTGCGTGTGGACTATTGATAGAGGCACTACACTTGAAGTGCTATAGATCTCGATTTCCTGATTCAATTCCGCTGCAAACTCCAGGTATATTCGAGATCCGTTTCATCAGATTTAAAGTTTACAAACCCTAGATCCTAGGAATGAGAATTGCGCTTAGGTTGATTGATAGAGATTAATCTGGCAAAAACCTGAACGAATTCCAACATTATACACATCAAACCCATAAGAAATCTTCAAAGGAAAAACCGATTCATACACATAAAATTCGAGATTGAGGAATCCACAAGCACTAAACCAAAAGGGATAAGAGATATAGAGAGAAATTTGACCTGCAAAACGCTGTTGCAGTAACAAGTGTTACCAAAATTCTCGAACGGCCGCGTGCTCGTGTTGAAATTACTTTCATCGTCATCAGATCTGAGCTTTGATGTAAGGGACTAAGTGAAAGAGAGATTAGGGTTTTAGGTTTTCAGTAGTGAAAGAGAAGAAGATTGGAGAGTGAGAGAGATTAGAAATAGAGGGTTTCAAACCTGAGCAGAGAGAGAGCGATTAGGGTTAGTTGTAAAGGAGAGACGGTGAAGGAGAAGTAGTGGAGGAGAAAACTTCGGAAACAGTGAAGGAGAATCGATGAAGAAGAAGAAACGGTGAAGGAGAATAGATCGAAACAGTGAAGGAAAAACTCTGAAGAAGAAATGGTGAAGGAGGCGAGTAGATTCAAAGGAGACGGAAGGAGGTACGAGAGAATCGAAGGTGGGATTCGAGATGGAGAAAGGATTACAGTGGTTTCTATCGGTGAAATCAAAGGGGAATTTTTCAGTTCAAAGGTTCAGATCGAAGTGAAGAGGACAAGAGGCGACGAAGAGATAAGAGGAGACGAAGACAGAGAAGACCATTTTTTTTTTCCTTTTTTATTATGTGTGAACAAAAAAGTTGTTCTCTGATATTTTGCCAATACTTAGGCGCAAAAACGAAAAGTTTGTCAAGTATTGCCGCTACGTCTGAAAATTTTAGAAATTTTAAGCTCCAAAATCCAATTTTACCTTCCCGCTTATTCATTAGTGATAATCTTTTGAATTCCATTTTTTAAAAACATTACGTACAGCGTCGCAGAAGAGTGGCTACGGAGTCACTAATTTGCGACTAATGTGCGACTAATTTGCGACTCAGTTACAAGCCTATACCCTAAACCCTAAAAATTTGGATCAACCACAAAAACCATATTCCTTTCCAATGTATTTCTTCATTATTTGTTTGTTTTTATTCATTTAAACACTAGTAATCAAAAATGTAGAATAATTTTCAAAAATATGAAATGGAAGAGTTTAGTTCTATAGGTTTTGATGTTGATAAGAAAGCATTTGTGATACAAAATTTTTAGGAAATTCTTTTTTTGTTTTTTTACTTCTACTGTGTATTTACTACACACTTATTACTTGAATAAGATGTAAATACAAAACTAACTTATATAGATTTACATTATGGTGTTTAATTTCCCAAAAACATACATGTAGTGGGTAATGAGTCGCAACAGAGTGGCTAATTTGTGACTCCGTTGTGACTCCGTTGCAAAACCTTGAAACCTTGCAAAGTAGTGGCTAATTAACAACTCTTTTGCGACTCAGTTACAAGTGGCTAATTTGTGACTCCGTTATGTGTCACTAAGGAGTCGCTAATTTGTGACTCTAGTGTTAGTCGCTACGGAGTCTTAAATTTGTGACTACTCTGCGACTCTAACAAAACATACAAATAGTTGTCGCAGATTAGTCGCAAATATGTGACTACTTAACGACTACCTGATGGAGTCGCAAATGAGCGACTAATTAGTGACTCCGAAAAAAAGAGTCACACTTTAGTCACAAAATAGTCACAAATGAGTCGCAAATCTTTGTGACTAACTTGCCACTCGGTAATTCGAGTGGCTAACGACCTGTTTTCTTGTAGTGCGAACCGAATATTAAACCAATAATTATTAACCTAACCAAAAATATTTTGTCTCCATATAAATAAATCAAATTTGCAACCCTAAACAAATCTTTTAGAATCTCTCTCTCTCTCTTTCTCTCTCCTCTCTCTCCAGAATCGCTCAACCTTTTTCTCATGTTCATCGTCATCGTCTTCTTCAATTTTCGATCTGCTTCTTTCAGATCTCGGATTCCTTACTCCACGCCTCCTGCTCCCCGTTGCAACTCTTGGTGGGGCTTCGATTCGACACATAAACGTCTGAGTTATGGCAACGTCGATCCCTCGCCACAGCCTTTACCAAGGTTAGCTACTAGCATCTCATTGTGTCCTTTTCGTAATCTGCCTCTTTATGTCTCTAAATCTCTCTTTCTTCATGTCAGTTCCTCATATTCTTATCAGATCTAGGTCGTTTTATGATTGGGCTTCAGATCGAAGGTTCACAACAAACACAGTTCGTCTTTAGGTTTGTTTTATTCTTTTCTCAAAAATTCTCTCTGCGGTTTGGTTCTAATTGAGTTTTTTTCCTTTCCAGAGTCGAGGCATCTCACCGAAGAACAACAAAAATGAAAATAGAGTGTCTTTTTCTGAGTTGTGAGACAACATAACTACTGGCAAAGTTTAAAAGGTTTGTGTTTTTTAACTGTTTTATAAGAAGTTTGGTTTTGATTTTGTGAAATTAAAACTTTTGAACTTGTGTGAAAAACAGCAAACAGCATGTTGTCAAGATAGAGGAGGAGATTATCTTTGAAAGACTGTTCAGGTAATTTAAAAAAACACAAGAAGTTGTTATATGTAGACCAACTGTTCGATGAAATTCCTCTGAAAGAGAGATTTTGTTTTTTTTAGGGTTGTTCCTCACATCACTGATGCAATTCAAGAATGGATCGAACGTGCGGCGAGGAGTCCAAGAGTCCAGTTGATTGACAGTCAGGTCCAGCTGAGGTTTGTGTCATAGAACTTGGATGAACAATAGGTACTTTAATAGATTTTCTCTTCATAAAGATTTTCTATTCATAAAGATTTTATCTTAGTGTCAGGTTTAAGAATATTGAGATACTCTTTGTATTTTGCAGAAAATATAGAGTCTATGTATGTCATTGAAGCTCTTGAGCAGTTTTCGTATTGCGTTGGCACTACAAGAAAACAGAGAAGTTGCGACGCTCAATGGCGTCACAAAAGCGTCGCAAAACAGGTGTTTGCGACACTTTTGTGACGAAACAAAAGCGTCGCTAAAAAACCGTCGCAATTCTGACGAATCTGCAAATTCGTCACAAATTTGTGACGCTTTTAGAGACGAATAAAAAAGCATCACAAATTTGCGACGCTTTTGAGACGACCCTAAAGCTTCATAGATATGCTACGATTTAGTGACGATACAAAAGCGTCATATATTTGTTACAAAATTGTGACTCTCTTATTCCGTCATAAATTAGCGACACTATTGTGACGGTAAAATTCGTCACAACTACGACGAATTTGTGACGAATTTGTGACGCCATTTAATAAATTGTTTTGCTCTTATTTCGTCACAAAAGTGTCTAATTTGTGACAAAATAAAAATGTTTAATTGATTTTTGAAATACACACCAAAATGTTTGAAATGTAAAAGAAATTAAACTAAAACCATAATTTACAAAAGCCAAAAGAGTAATTAGATTGCAAAAGAACATAAAACACTTTCAACAATGTTTAGAGTTGAAAGGATCCCATACACAAGTTATAGAACAAACAAAACAACACCTACACGTTTACGGTTCTGATGTGGGTGCTGCGGTACCTTCTGCGTTGGGTGGTGCATTGCTCGAGCTCGGCCCAGTGGCTAGGCCGAGTGCTGTGTCGACTAGACGGGTCAGTGGATCCTGTTGTTGATCATTTGCTTCTTCTTATTCTTCTTGAAAGTGTGCTGCAACGCGCGGATCGGATTTCCTCATGAACTCGATGAACTTCTCCATTCTGGACCTTGGTATCACGGCGAGCCTGAAGATGTTCATGCTCAGCAATCTTTTGATTGGCAGCAGCAAGTTGGCTCTTGATTCCTTCAAGGTCAGATGAAGAAGAGCCATCGTCCCTCTTCCTCTTTGTTGCGGCCGAACCACCTTTTAATTGGCCAAGTCCAAAGGGTTCGCCCTTGGCGTTTGTCTTAGTACACTGAAACAAGAAAAGAATAAAGGAAAACAATTATTAACCATACGCAAATCACAACTGAAAGTGAAAGCAAGATGAAACTAAAAGCAAGAACAAAGCAAAGTAGAAACAAACATAGGCAGAAGAGATTTTCAGAATACCTTAAGAAAAATGGCGTTCTTTTCATCGAGGGTCAGAGTCCATTGAGTAGAGCGTTGAGAACCACCAACAGATGAAATAGATGGGCCGTCTCCATCATCCATATGTTCAGCTATCTCCTTATCATACGCCTCACAAACTGCTTGAGCTTTGTTGTCAACAAAGCTCCCATCTGATTTGGTGTGTGTTCACTTGAAGACTTCGCAAATGTTCGAAACCATAGCTCTCGTACATGATCCGGCGTAAGCTTCCAGCTATACCACGGACCCTTAAAGTTATGCCTCACGATTCCAGGAATCACTCGACCCAGTACTCCGTCGTCGCGGTCAAACCTCAAGTACATAAGCAAAATAAAATCAGAACCTAATGAACCTAATGGTGTATCAGTATATTAACCTAAGCAGTATGTAAACATATAAGCAGCAACTGTACATGAACCTAATGAACCTAATGGTGTATCAGTATATTAACTTAAATACATAAACAAAAAAACATTATGTAGAAGTGAAAACATTACTAGATGGACTCGTAGTCTGGGCTTGGATGCTCAGACAACCGCATGAGCTGCTCTCTGCCTGGAAGATGGAGAAGGGCATCGAGGAGAGCTTCGAAGTCTTGGCCTTCTGGATTTTGTTGATTGACTTCTTCTTCTTGAAAAGGAAACTGGAAGTCAGGAGACTCAGGAAACTGGAAGTCGTAGTTGTCGTCTTCTTCGTATTGGTCATCGTATTGGTCATCATTTTGCTCATCGCCTCTGTTCTGAGGAGGAGGCAGAGACATCGCCAATTGGAATCTAGGGCTTTATTGGGAAGATGAAGGATACTGAGCCGGTATCTGTGTTCTGTTGACGGAGGTTGTGTTCTCAGAGGAGGGATTAGAAGAGTAAGAAGACTCAGCTGTAACACCCCCGGGTGACGTCTGATTAGTGTTTCCACCAGGCGTCTGATTAGGGTTTCCACTAGGAGCCACCGGAGATCTAGCCGATGCATGTTCTTTCCCCTTTCCTCTACCTGCGGCTCTGAGGCTACCTCTAGTTCTTACTCTATTAGTCGGGGCTCCTCGATTAGGAAGACTTTAGGCTCTTCCTGTAACAGTGGCTCCTCGAGTAGGAACACTTGAGGCTCTTCCTCTAACCGCGGCTCCTCCAGTAGGAATAGTTGTGCCTCTTCCTCTAACAGCGGCTCCGCCTCTACCGGTAGGACCGGCGATTCCTCTACCCGCAGCACCGCCTCTTCCTCTAGCACCGGCTCCGACAGACTTCGCTGGTGGTTTTGGCTTTGTATTTCCTTTAAGTTTGGAAGACATGAAGATAATCGAGCAGAAATGTTTCGATTCGAAAAGAAGAAATCGAAATGGGTTTGAGAAATTCGATTGAAACAAATGGAGAAAGGGAATGAAATAGATCAAAGAGATGAAAAGAGATGAAATCGGGAAGATTTCTCTGATTCTGTAAGAAATCAAAGAGAATGGATAGAGAAAACGATGGGTCACGAGGAAAAAGAGAGAGAGATCGAAACTAGGGTTTTCAGATTTGGGGATCTGATTTTGATATATATTAAATGACGACGTCGCAAAACCGTCGCTAAAGCGTCACAAATAAAATATGGGGGGAAAATTTTTGGCCCAAAATTTCATTTCGAGCCCAATTAATTTAAAACCCAAACTCTGGTGGGAATCCAAAATTCAAAAGCGTCACAAATGTGTCACACAAGCATCGCAAATTTGTAACGATTTTGTGACGCTTAGTGTATACAAAGTTTGAAACCCTAAACCCTAAACATTATAATGGGAAATTGGTAAGTTTATGGCCTTATATTTAGTTTTCTATCAAGTTTGAGGCATGGGAATAATCATATTGAGGTAACTTGAACTTCAAATGTCCATTTACAAAAAAATTTACTTTTTAAAGAAACTTACAAGTTATAATATAAGGATGTTTTAATAACACTTATGTGATTAGAATGAGTATTTCAATTTTTTTTGGAAATTATTAGATTTGATAATTATATGTAACATTCTTAATCCACTGATTAGTAATATATGTATGTGTAGTATCCTAGTACTTCAATTCACATTTTAAACACCAAAATGGTACTGGGCGTAGCTTATTTGTAGCAAAAGTGTCACAAATTTGTGACGCTTTTGTGACTCTACGTGAAATCCTATACTCTAAAACATCCCATCGAACTCATCTTTGACCGTTTTGCGACGCTTTTATGACACTTTTGTGACGAATTATTTTTCTTGGTGTAAAAAAAAGCCAGAATGCAACTGGTACGTCTCGATCCCGATACCTCAACCGCTTGTAACATGCATGCTTACCACTCGGCTATAGTAACAAATCGAAAATGTAACCCACGATATTTTATTTATACCAAATGTCTCGGTTTTTTTAAAAATGGCCCATATGCAACTAGGCAGTCTCGATCCCGAGACCTCTTACAATTATACTATGCATGTTTACCACTTGGCTATCGTAACAATTCGAAAATGTTACACGAGATATTTTATTTATACCAAACTTTAATTTTATCATTTAAATGTAAATTTGGTAAGTTTATGAGTTTAAATTAATTTTTCTATGATTTTATTTTGAATGATTATATTTAAGTAATTTTAAATTCAAATGTCTAATTATCAAAAAAAAATTTTAATTTTAACATTAACATTTAAATTTATCATTAATAACACATTAACATTCAAATTTATAATTTTAATCCATTTAACATTAAAAATACTTGGAATATATTGGACACACTACGCTTAATATAAAATTGGTTTTCGAATACCAACGTTTATTACAAACGCAACTTAGTTACGAATTTGTAATGCTAAACACTTATACTTTATATAACACTTACATGATCGATATGAACATTATAATTCTTTTTTTGGAAATAGAAGATTTAACAATTAGATGTAAAATTTTTAGCTCACACATGAATAATATATGTATGTATATAATCCTAATACTTGAATACACATTTGAAACATCAAAATTCTACTGGGCGTAGCTAATCAGTAGCAAAAGAGTCACAAATATGTTACGTTTTTGTGACTCTTTAGTGACGCTACTTGAAACCCAGAAAAGCGTCACAAATGAGTCACACAAGAGTCGCAAATTAGTTACGAATATTTTACTGTCGTTAATGCGTCGCAAAAAGTGTGACGTTCATTAAAATAGTCACAACTCCGTCGCTAATTTGTGACGCTTTTACGACAGAAGTTTTCCGTCACAAATTTGCGACGATTTTGATACGTTTTTCATTTTCGTCACAAATTTGTCACAGTTTCGTCCCACTTCCGTCGCAATCTTTTGTGACGAAAAAAACTGTCACAAAAATCCGTCACAGATTAGCAGTTTTCTTGTAGTGTGGTAAGATATGGTCTTGTGTGTATAACAGTGAGAGTTTTCTTAAGACGTCAAGATTTAACCTTTTTTGGCAGGTTCTGAAAACTTTTGTTTCATCTATGTCAGTCTTCTGCCTGTGTTGAATGTTGCTGGTGAGGAGACAAGTTTCTTGATTATTCAATATTTTTGTGCAATCTGTTTGGTTTTCCTTTGGAGTTGTTGTGCTTACAAAGCCTAATTGCTTACAGAAGACTAAACCAACACAACATAGCGTTGGAAAATTGAGGGGTCTTGGTTTGAGCCCTAATATCTTGGCTCGCCGTGGCACAAAGGTATCATTCTTTGTTAATTTCTTGTTTTGGTTTTGGTAATGTTTGTTTAAATTCTTATATGGAAACTTGATTTTGTAGCCACTTGAAGCTAATGTGAAGGCCAAACTCTCTCAGTTTGGTCATGTCCCGGTACGTAATATGTTATTCCTCTATTTTATAATTTGTATATGGTTTCTTGTAGATCTGCAATAGGGTTATTAACATCTGCCCTCCATCTTGTGGACTGGTAAGGTATCAAATCTGAGTTTGAAAATTACTTTTTCCTCTCTCTATTGTTTCTCTATTGATTGGAAACGTTTACTGTTGTTGTCCGCAACTGAAGTGTGCATTGTAGACTATTGTTGGAAGTCTGCATCGTAGACTTTTTGGGAAGTCTACATTGTAGACTTCGAGACTTCCAACCAAGTATACAATGTAGACTTCTGTACTTAGTTATTTGCTATGGTTATGGTCTATAGTTATTTCCCAATTAGTTACTTAATGTTGTTATCAGGTTTGGGTTAATATAGCTACACACAGCGGATGAAGATTCATGAGACATGTTGCAGAGGTGAAATGGCCAAGGTTGATGTTCTGGTGTCCCTAATCACTGTATGTGTGATGAGTTGGGTTGATGTCTGTCGCAAACTTGTCATTCTGCATATGGCTATAGTGTTTCGGGTTTATGAAAGGCCATCATTTATTGTTTTGTCCAATCGTGGCAGATGGTTATAGTCTTGTTGTTTCAAGTTGTCAATGTCTCAGTAGTGGCATTAGGAAAGCTGTTACATTTATTCTCGTTCCCTTTATTGGAACCATCCTCTACCTTGTTACAATAATTATATATTTTCATTCAACAATTTGTATTCAACTTGTTTCTTCAAATTAAATTTCAAAGATCTAATGTATATCCGGTTGTCTCTTAAACATTTCAAAGATCAAGTTGTTATTAAAGTAGTAATAAGTTCATAAAAATTTGTAAACAATTTGGGCTAAACTGGACGTTTGGAATTGTAATTAAATTAGAGTTGAAAACAGCAACTGAGAAGACGCGGCAATTTACAATAATTAAATTTGGCGGCAACTGAAAATAATTAAATTTGGCGGCAATTGAAAAGAGGTAACCCTTAAAATTAGGTTTAATGGAAGTCTACTCTCGAAGTCTGCAGTAAACAAAATAATTAAATTTAGCGGCAACTGAAAATAATTAAATTTGGCGGCAATTGAAAAGAGGTAACCCTTTTAATTAGGTTTAATGGAAGTCTACTCTCGAAATCTACTCTCGAAGTCTGTAGTAAACACAATAACCGTTGTAGTGTACATAATAACCGCTGTTTTAACCGCTGTAATAACTGTAGGTATTGAACCGTCAAATTTAACCAACATATTTAAACTCGGGTAAGAATTTTTGTGAAAAAACCGTAAATTTTCCTCCACCGCCCACGAAGAAGACCGACGATACCTTCCACCGACACTTCCGCCATATTCGGTGATCTCTGTTCCGTTTCCTTCCTTCTGTTACTCTCTTCCTCTTTCTTTCAATTTATCTCTTACTCTCCCTTCTCTTCTCTTATCAGTTTTTAGATTCGGCGACTTCTCCAGATCCAGATCCAAATCCACCCGTAGAAGAAGATTTTTTGGTAGATCTGGTTATGGTTCAACTTTTGTAAAGAAGTCGCAGACTTCAATTTTAAATTGCTTTTTTCAGGTTGATAATGACTGACAAACGCTTTCCACAACGACTCCATACTAAAGGGTCTGAGCCAGAACCAGGAAAAAGCTGCGGCTATTATTGTGGTAACACAGAGCTGTTTGATCTACTTCTTGGAACTGAGAAGACCCTTGCTGCTCTACAGCCAGACGAACTTGCCGAAATTAGGGCGTCGAGTGTGGGAGTTATTCTCAAGTTCCATGAATTGAAATTTTCGTGGTCCGCAAGCATGGTCTACCATATGGCGAGCCTTCAGTTAGTGTGCGATAAGTCGAATGAGATATGAAGTCTCATTGGGGTAAATCCCGTAAGGTTGTCGTTGGTAGAGTTTGCGGAGATTACAGGTCTTCAGTGTCATCCCGTTGACAAATTGATGACACCTGAGACCAAAGTTACCGAAGCGACGAGAGATTTCTGGAGACTTCTTGGAGTGAACCAAGAAATGGGTCCATCTATTAAAGACCTAATTGCGGCTGCCAAGAAATGTCAGTCATGGGCTCGGGTAGATCGTATAAGGTTGGGATATCTTGCCTTATATGTTGGATACATTGACGCCCAAAGAGAGTATCAGGCCACAAATGTTAACTTGGCGAGGCTGGTGATGGATGAAAAAGCATTTCTGGCGTATCCATGGGGAAGAGTTGCTTGCAAGAATCTAATCAAGTCTGTGAAGGATACAAACTTGTGGAAGAATCAATATTACATAGCGGGTTTTGCTCAAGTGCTCCAAGTCTGGATATATATGTCTCTACCAGACCTTAGTACAGAAATCGGAAAGCCTTTACCAACCCTTCCTGGAACTCCACCGATCCTTCGGTTTAAAGGATCCAGGTATCGCAAGCATGTAAAGGATAAAGTCCAAAACCAGGTATGTACTTGTCATGTAAACTTGTCTTGTAGACTTCCGTAGTAAACTTCCGTAGTAAACGTCCGTAGTAAACTTCCGTTGTAAACATCCGTTGTGAACTTGTGTTGTAGACTTCAGTGGTAGACTTCTGACAAAGACTTCTGAATTAGACTGCTGCAGTAGACCTGTCTATTAGGTTAACTCAATATTTTGTATTTTCTTTACAGTCAAATGTTATAAAGTACATCCGCACGGCTTTTGTTGACGACATGTTCCCTTTCCGGGAAGATGATGATGACGATCCTTTGATCACAAACATTATCCTTGCATCCTATGGAGGTAATTGGGAATTTGAGAAACTTCACTGGCCTGTAGGTGGTAAGATTACAAGTGTTGTGAAGGATGAGACTGGTGTGGCAGATGAGAAAGGTACGTATTCTGATTATTGACTGTCGTTGTATACTTCTAGAGTAGACCTTTGTAGTATCTTTTTACTGAATAAACATTACAAGACTTGTACACTTCTCTTATTAACTTTGTTTTGTGATTATGTGTTAAACAGACGCTATCAATGCTGTACCTACTAGGCAACTAGGTGGACAGAGCAGGAAGAGAAAGAGATCCACTAACACTGCTGCTGGTTCTGGTGGAGATCCATTGGTCCTCGTGGTTCAGAAATTCCAAGCCGCCTTTGAGGCTTCCCTTACCAAGTTGACAAAGCAGGTCGACCATCTATCTGATCAGGTTGAGAAGCTATCTTATAAGGTTGACCACCATTTAGCGGGTGGTAAAGCTGTTTGCATGGAGATGGTGGTGAGCAATGCAGCTGAGAACAACCAAAAGGCCAAAAACCAAGAGGGCAAAAACCAAGAGGGCAACAACGAAGAGGAAAACAACCAAGAGGCCAAGGTCCATAACACATCTTCTCCACCTGCTGATCTTGGGGTTAGTACCAAACCCTCCCCTCCCAAACATACCTTTATTTGTAAAAGCAAAAGGGCGAGAAAGCTGCCATCAAACCAAAAGCAATAAGATGTTCATCCATTTACGGTTTCTCTGAAAGTTTAAACAAACATTGTAGACTGTTATTAAACAATTTATAAGGTATGTCCTTCACGCAGTTATCCTTTGCCGAAGGTTTAACTTTCCTTTCAATAACCATGCAGAGTTGTAGGAGTGTCAATTGTACTCCTCCAGAAATCTTAGAAGATAAAAGACCTAAACCAAAGACAGAGGATAAAGAACCAAAACCAGTCAAATTGTTGTCAACAATTAAAGTCGAACAAAAATTAAAAGAGGTTGTAGAGGAGCCAAGTTTGGCGGAAGTTAAAGGTGCAGAAGATATTGAGCATGTTAAAGCTGCTCACTCTAAGATTATTAAGTTAAAGCTGAACCAAAAGGTGAATGCTGCTAGGGGTAAGAGTGAAAGAGTGTTGGCAAAGCCGCCCACACTGGAATCACCTTGCCAAGGGTATGACTTATGGTCAATCCCAAAAGGGAAAGAATATGACCCTTTTGGTCCTGTTGATGCGAAGAAGATGAAGTTGTTACTAGCTTCTTTGAAAGTCGAACCGTATGTTATTTAAATTTTGGATTTATTTTTTAATGACTTCTTGCATTGGCAATTTGACATACTATGTTTACTATGTACAGGAGAACAGATCTAAAGGTTATTAACAGCCACGCCAATTGGTTTCATACACTACGTGCCAGAAGAGAATGGCTGAAGGACTCCGTAAGCAGACTTATGGTGTAGAATTCACGTGTTAACCTATTGTGTAGACTTCCTGTGTAGACTTTTGCTGTAGTTTCTTTATGTAGACTACTTTACTTATTTTTGCTTTTTATTGTTGTAGCACTTGGAAGCTGCCATGAACCTGCTTAGACACCATTTTTATAACCATCCACAGTGGTTTAGGAGCAACCGAATATGCTTCATTGATATGATGTTTACCCACTTGTGGTCAACAAAATACCAAAACTATGAAGACAGCCATGGAAATCCTGATGGGTCAGGTAAGGCATTACCTCCTGGAGCCATTGATTACTACACAGGTGAATTACATGCGTTTTGTAGATCAGACAAGGTTTAGGGGAGTGAGGTACATGACATCTACACTATGATGAACATCAACAACAATCACTGGATTGCTCTGTGGATATATATTCCAAATCGTAAGGTTGTAGTGTGGGATAGTTTGTTTAGTGCCAAGTCGGTTGATCGGACGAAGAAGATGGTGGAGCCTTTTGCGGTGATGGTTCGAAATACTATTCGGGAGTTGTGTCCTGAGCAGGATAGGCCAAAGTATAGTAGAGATGCGTATACGATCGAGGTGCATGATGCTCCACAACAGGCTGATGGTGCGAGTTGTGGAGTATTTGCTTTCAAATTTGTCGAATGCCATGCTCTAGGGTTTCCTTTTAGCGTCATGGCCAACATGGACATCCAGGCATGTAGGGATAAGCTTGCGGTTGATATATGGGACGAGATAAAGCAAGATGCCCCACAGCCCCGAGATTGGTCTCACTTGGATGTGTATGAACCGTAATGCTCCTCTACGTAAAATCTTTTGGTAGCCCGAACTAAACTTTTAGGATTGTTGCATATATTTTGTACATCTCTTTGACAAACTCATATCCTAATTTTATCGGGATCAGTTAGTCCTTTTGTTATTTTGTGAACTTTGAAAATAGACTTCTCTTGTAGACTTGTACTCTGGAAGTCTATTGTACTATTATAGACTTCTATTGTACACTTCTACTCAACAGTTGAGATGGTATTGTCCTGAATATAATATGTTTTGTTTGTTGGCCTAATTTTTTTATACTGCTCTTCAGTACCCCTTTTGTAAGTTACTTGTAGAATGCAACAGAAAAATTGTGAAATGTAACTTCTCAGTTACATTTCAATAATCAAAGTTGTAGGAATATATAAATGCGTAAGGCGCATGTTTCGAATATCATCCTATGGCATTTTAATTAGATACAGAGTCATTAATACGCGGTAATTATAAATTGCTCTGGTTCGAAACGATGAGGTGACAAATTATTTTTTCTGATTTTGTCCTAATAGAAGTCTACGATGGAAGTTTACAATGGAAGTTTACGACTGACACGAGTCATAATGATAGCGCCAACTGCTTTCAGTGTAGACTTCCTTGCTATCAAGTACACGTGTCTCGATGACCTTTACAACCCAACTAAGTCTGAAATGGACGGTTTGATGTTCACTTACCTCGTTTTTATAAAACATTTCAAAGGCATTAATCAAGTCACGTCTTATCGTTTTACTTTTTTCCAAAAGACACGTCTTTTTGTGTATATATATATATATATGTATTTCCGTAAACACATCTCTACATCTTTCATCTCTAAAACTTCCATTTCCTCTTCCAAACATTCAAACGAAAACAATGGATCCGGTTAGGGCAAAGAAGATTCGATACCGTTCCGATATAGAGAGACTAACGAAAGAGTACCCTGACTTGACGATAGTCGAAGAAGGTAATATTAAATGATTTGAAGGCTTCCATGTCCTATTTGGGTATGAAGAATCTAATATGTTAATCGATGATACATATTATCATGTGGAGGTTCCCATAAATGGACCAGAGGATACTCCTTATGCGGGAGGAATGTTTTGGCTTTGCTACACATTTCCGATTCACTATCTACTTGGGCCACCAAGGGTGTATTTCCGTACGAAAATATACCATCCAAACATCGATGAAACCGGGTCCATCTACCATGAGATGCTTAGAAATCGATAGAGTCTTGCGCTCCGCCGGACGAGGTTGTGAACGGAATCCTCCAACTAATGGCTTTCCCGAACTTGGCCTCAGAGCCTTTGGTGGCTGAAGCGGCCGAAACGTACCTAAATGACAAGGCCAAGTTCGATGAAATAGCTCGGCGGTGGATGGTGGAGCATGCTATGGAGTGAGGTGGTGAATCTGAAGAGAAGATTGAAGAAAAATGTGTTTTTATTTTGTTTTAATTAAATTTCGGTTTTTATGTTATTTCCTGTTTTTCTTTTATGTTGTACAACTTTTTTACTTTTCAGTTGTTGCTACTTATATTCTTAAACCTAATATATAAAGACTTCCTTCTCTACATATACAAATGTTTTTAGTTTGGTACTGAAATAACTCATATTTCCTTCTCAACATATACAAATGTTTTTAGTTTTGGTAATTTTACATATACAACCGAAGTCTACATACGAAGTATACATTGAAAGTCTAATTAATGAATATTGATTGTCAAATTTAACCAACATATATATAACCTAATTCGTCAAAGTGGAATCCTTACTATTCCCGAAGTGTACAACAAAAGTCTACAAATGAAGTCTACGATGGAAATTTACTCATACCGCCAACAGGTTCCATAGTCTATAGTCTAGGGTCAGTGCACAACAGTCAAGGGTCAATGACAACTATCCACTTCACTACTATCGAAGTCCTTTTACTCCCCTACTAATGCTTAAATGGGTAGTAATGTGAATTGAAAAAGTTATACTTCACGAAGTCTATACGCGAAGTCTACGATGGAAGTTTACTGATAGCGCCAACAGCTTCAATAGTCTACAGTCTAGGGTCAGTGCACAACAGGGGTCAATGTCAACTGTCCACTTCACTACTATCGAAGTCCTTTTACTCCCCTACTAATGCTTAAATGGGTAGTAATGTGAATTAAAAAAGTTATACTTCACGAAGTCTACACGCGAAGTCTACGATGGAAGCTTACTGATAGTGCCAACAGCTTCAATAGTCTACAGTCTAGGGTCAGTGCACAATGGAAGTCCTTTTACTCCCCTACTAATGCTTATTTATATTCGTGAAACTAATAAATAAAGACTCTTGTACATATACAAACGTTTATATTTTGGTACTGAAATAAGTCATACTATTATACAACCGAAGTCTACATACGAAGTATACATTGGGAGTCTAATTAATGAATATTGAGGTTCACTTCACTACTATCGAAGTCCGTATACTCCCCTACTCATTCTTAAATGGGTAATAATCTGAATTTACCCTGTTGCATGAACAAGTGGTGGAAGTTAAGCTTAAAATATTAAATTATGAGTAATCACTGTTCACGTAGATTGTGTTTGTTAATCGTTTAAACGGCATTTAATAAAAACTGTTCACTTAATATTATGACTATAATAAAGTCGTGGCTTTTCGTTTTACTTTTTGAAAAGGGCGACGTATCATGAAGTTTCTACGCCAAAAGAGACGTCTTTTCGTCTATTCGTATATATATATATATATATATATATATATATATGTATTTACGTAAACACATCTCTACATCTTTCATCTCTATAACTTCCATATCTTCTTCCAAACATTCAGACGAAAAGAATGGATCCGATTAGGGCAAGGAAGATTCGCTTTCGTATGGATATGAAGGGACTAACGAAAGAGTACCCTACTTAAAGGATCGTCGAAGAAGGTAATATTAAATGATTTGAAGGTTTCCATCTCGTATTTGGTGTGAAGATCTAATATGTTAATCCATGATACAGGTTACCATGTGGAGGTTCCTATAAATGGACCAGACAACACCCGATGACACAGAGCTTGAAGAACTCATCGAAGGAATGCGCAAATCAAGAGCATTTCTAATATAGATTTTGAATGTAGAAATTTGAGAGACGAAATTCACAAAATTGAGAATGCCAGAATTTAGGGATCTGAGTAATTTTCAGATTTGGGAATTAGGGATTGAATACCGAATTGGGGAGGAAAACGACGTCGTTTAAGTGAGCAGTAAAACGGTTTCGTTTTTCTTAAACCCCATGTAATGATTTTATGCCAAAGTATACAACCGAAGTTTACATTGGAAGTCTACTTACTAAATATTGATTGTCAAATTTAACGCTTAAGGTTCGTTACCCTTGGTAGTTAACTAGTCACCCATACTTACATGGTACAACTCCTCCTATTTGGTTCGAATTGAAGTGAAAACAAATTTTTTTTTTTTAACACAAGTTTGAACATGAGAATAACCTAGATTGAGCACAAGTCCGGACACAAGTTTCAAATATAATTTATATTTTTTTCACAAATTTTAACCCAAAGTTCAACATAATAATAACTCTAGACCTGACATGATAGTAGCTTACTTTTGAACACACGTTTGGACACGGTAGAAACAGAATAAAAGTCCTTAGTACAACGAAGTCTACAACGGAAGTCTATAACTGATGTTTACAACCGAAGTCTACCTTACACATCTCTCATTTTTCACATCTAAGTTTAGTATGACCTGGTTGTCCGTAGTTTGTACAGTTGTAGGTGGGGTTCATCTTCCGCGGTTTAGTCCCTTTCCTCTTGGCGATTTCAAGCCAAGTTTGCCATCTAGACTTCTTCTTCCGACCTTTTTTACGACCAACTTCAGGAAGTAAGCATAATACCTCCTCTTTGGGACATTTGTCGGCGTCCTTGGCTCGGAAAATGTTGCCACCGTAGCTCGCGTATAAATAATGTCTCTCGTAGGAAGGACAAATAACCGTAGACACATCTTGACGGCACTCGATAAAACCGCGTAAACGTGTGAGCAAGGGATCTTCTCGATTTGAAAGATACCACATGTACACGCACCTTGGCCCATATCAACAAGGTAATTACGGTTTCCTCCCCTACCGTAAAATTGGACATCATTGATGCGTTCTGTCGTCATAGAAGTCGTGTAATACTCACGTATATTCAACAAATAGTCAACACCTCAACTATAGCGTGTTGGTACACTCAACGCATCCTCTCGCCTTTTGTAAAACCATCTTCCTAGTTTTGATCGGATAAAGTCCAGAAGAAATGCTATTGGAAATCCTCGAGCTACCTTTAGTGTCGCATTGATTGATTCGGCCATGTTACTCGTCTTCATGTTGTACCTCATTTCCGGAAAGTGCACACGTGACCACATTTTTGGGTCAGCCTCCTCCAAGTATGTTGCAAGATCCGGATTTGCAGATCGTATCGCCTCCATATATCGGTCATAATCTTCTTCCGTATATGCGTACGCTGCACCTTTGACCAAGTACATGAGATTTTCCCCCGTAAATGTTTTCACTATATTGCATTGAAGGTGGTAATAACAAATGCCACGTGTTGCCTTCGGGAAAACCTTTTCAATCGCGTTCTTTATCGCGATCTCCCTATCCGAAACGATCACCAAATTTCCTTGTTCCGAGACACAATCACTCAATTTGGTAAAAAACCACTCCCACGAAGCATTAGTTTCAATGTCCACAATCCCAAAAGTCAAAGGAAAAATTTGAAAATTAGCATCTTGTGCACATGCAACTAACAACACTCCCTCGTACTTCCCAGTTAAATGCGTCCCGTCAACGACGATGACATGTCGGAGATACTTAAAACCCTCGATTGAGGCTCCGAACGATAAGAAAATGTACTTAAACCGGTTTTCTTCATCGACCTCAAGAGCGGTGATTGTTCTCGGATTTTCTTCCTTGATTTGATGGAGATATGATGGGAGACTCTCGTATCCATTTTCCCAAGTTCCCCGCACCATTTCACGTGCATAACATAATGCCCTATATGAAGTAGTATAATCCAATATCATGCCATACATTTGTTTCATAGCATCTTTGATGTGTTGCGGCGTAATTCCATTAATTATTCCAACACGCTCGTAGAAAAGTCCTCCAATGTATTTGGCGGTAGCACGTTTGCGGTGCTTCACTCGATCATCACGTGAACATGTATGGACATTGATATACTTTGTCACCCAAAACCGGTTTGCTTCATTCTTTACAGCCGTTCTTAACCTCCACTGGCATCCTTCCACACAACAAATGGCCACAAATAGCTTTTGTTCAGACTTGAGTACCTTGTATGCAAATCGCAGCATAACACAAGTTAATTGCAATTCTCGAACTAGCTCCGCCTTGTTACCAAAACTTTGCGACACGAATATGTTATCAGACTATGTAAACATACTCGAACGACCAGCTTAAACGTCGAAGGAGATATCCTCTCCATCTTCGTCTTTAACTTTTCCATACTCACTATAATCGTCATCAATATTTTCTCCATACTCTTCTTTAACAACCTCTTCTTTCACTTCATCTTCTTTCACTTCCTCTTCTTTCACTTCTCCATCATTACACTCATCCTCATCCTCATCCTTATCCTCATCGTTTTTTGGATTTTCATCTTCATCATTATTTTCATCCTCGTCTGAATTTGCATCTCCGTTAATGTCGGTTTCCATCTCAAACCGACTTGATACACAAAGACGTATCATACATGTTCTACGTAGCTCCATCAAACTATGGACTTGTCTATCGTTTGTGACGTGCATCAGAGGTGTGTCATGATGCATTTGTTCAACCATTAAACTAGGTAATGAATAAGTGAGCTCCATAACCTCCATTTTTTTGTAACTTATAATCATCTCGAGCCATTTCAACAAGTTCCCTGTGTGTAAAACCATCGCCCAAGATAAGCATTCTCCCTCCTTTACGGGTATCCACCTCAAAATGCCACGTACTATCTTTCATAATCCAATCTCCATAAACAACAGGTATTTGAACAACCATCTGTCAATAAAAAAGATATGAAGCTTAGTTAGCAACAATCAAAATTTTTGGATAGTAGACTTCCCGTGTAGACTTCCGATCAGTTTCTGGAAGTCTACGTTGAATGAGCTAACTAGTCACCAAATGAAAAAAATTAGATTTACCCCATAAATATTAGTCTTAAACATGTCAAACTAACACAGATGATAGAGCCATAGGTACCACACATGTGAGAACAAAAAAACCATGAAATCTCTTAATAGAATGACATATAATTAGGTTTTTAAAAAGACAGTGTATTGTAGACTTCCTCTGTACACTTCTATTTTTTTATAGTAGACTTCCCGTGTAGACTTCCGATCACTCGCTGGAAGTCTACGTTGAATGAGCTAACTAGTCACCAAATGAAAAAAATAGATTTACCCCATAAATATTAGTCTTCAACTTGTCAAACTAACACAGATGATAGAGACATAGGTACCACACATGTGAGAACAAAAAAACCATGAAATCTCTTAATAGAATGACATATAATTAGGTTTTTAAAAAGACTGTGTATTGTAGACTTCCTCTGTACACTTCCATTTTTTGATAGTAGACTTCCCGTGTAGACTTCTGATCACTCGCTAGAAGTCTACGTTAAATGACCTAATTAGTCACCAAATGAAAAAGTTAGATTTACCCCATAAATATTAGTCTTAAACATGTCAAACTAACACAGATGATAGAGCCATAGGTACCACACATGTGAGAACAAAAAAACCATGAAATCTCTTAATAGAATGACATATAATTAGGTTTTTAAAAAGACTGTGTATTGTAGACTTCCTCTGTACACTTCTATTTTTTGATAGTAGACTTCCCGTGTAGACTTCCGATCACTCGCTGGAAGTCTACGTTGAATGAGCTAACTAGTCACCAAATGAAAAAAATAGATTTACCCCATAAATATTAGTCTTCAACTTGTCAAACTAACACAGATGATAGAGACATAGGTACCACACATGTGAGAACAAAAAAACCATGAAATCTCTTAATAGAATGACATATAATTAGGTTTTTAAAAAGACTGTATATTGTAGACTTCCTCTGTACACTTCCATTTTTTGATAGTAGACTTCCCGTGTAGACTTTTGATCACTCGCTAGAAGTCTACGTTAAATGACCTAATTAGTCACCAAATGAAAAAGTTAGATTTACCCCATAAATATTAGTCTTATACATGTCAAACTAACACAGATGATAGAGCCATAGGTACCACACATGTGAGAACAAAAAAACCATTAAATCTCTTAATAGAATGACATATAATTAGGTTTTTAAAAAGACTGTGTATTGTAGACTTCCTCTGTACACTTCCATTTTTCAATAGTAGACTTCCCGTGTAGACTTCCGATCAGTCGCTGGAAGTCTACGTTGAATGAGCTAACTAGTCACCAAATGAAAAAATTAGATTTACCCTATAAATATTAGTCTTCAACTTGTCAAACTAACACAGATGATAGAGACATAGGTACCACACATGTGAGAATAAAAAAACCATGAAATCTCTTAATAGAATGACATATAATTAGGTTTTTAAAAAGATTGTGTATTGTAGACTTCCTCTGTACACTTCCATTTTTTGATAGTAGACTTCCCGTGTAGACTTCTGATCACTCGCTAGAAGTCTACGTTAAATGACCTAATTAGTCACCAAATGAAAAAAATTAGATTTACCCCATAAATATTAGTCTTATACATGTCAAACTAACACATATGATAGAGCCATAGGTACCACACATGTGAGAACAAAAAAACCATTAAATCTCTTAATAGAATGACATATAATTAGGTTTTTAAAAAAACTGTGTATTGTAGACTTCCTCTGTACACTTCCATTTTTCGATAGTAGACTTCCCGTGTAGACTTCCGATCAGTCGCTGGAAGTCTACGTTGAATGAGCTAACTAGTCACCAAATGAAAAAATTAG
Source organism: Draba incana (assembly GCA_963576765.1). Taxonomy (NCBI): domain Eukaryota; kingdom Viridiplantae; phylum Streptophyta; class Magnoliopsida; order Brassicales; family Brassicaceae; genus Draba; species Draba incana. Next base: position 31,321,728 of record OY755209.1, read on the forward strand.
ATTTGCCCCATAAATATTAGTCTTAAACATGTCAAACTAACACAAATGATAGAGCCATAGGTACCACACATGTGAGAACAAAAAAACCATGAAATCTCTTAATAGAATGACATATAATTAGGTTTTTAAAAAGACTGTGTATTGTAGACTTCCTCTGTACACTTCCATTTTTTGATAGTAGACTTCCCGTGTAGACTTCCGATCACTCGCTGAAAGTCTACGTTGAATGAGCTAACTAGTCACCAAATGAAAAAATTAGATTTACCCCATAAATATTAGTCTTCAACTTGTCAAACTAACACAGATGATAGAGACATAGGTACCACACATGTGAGAACAAAAAAACCATGAAATCTCTTAATAGAATGACATATAATTAGGTTTTTTTAAAAGACTGTGTATTGTAGACTTCCTCTGTACACTTCCATTTTTCGATAGTAGACTTCCGATCACTCGCTGGAAGTCTACAGGGGGTACTTTTGCATTTTAGGCATACGCTTTGCAGACTTCCAGGGAAGTCTTCACAACCGTAGACTTTCCTGGAAGTCTGCACAAAAAGACGGGGTAGTTTTGCATTTGACCAAATTTTGACTTTCTCCAGGGAAGTCTGCAAATAAAAGTAGAATTCCTAGGAAGTCTTCAAAGAAAAGTACACTTCTTTGGAAGTCTGCAGCATTTGTAGACATCCGTATAGGGCAGTTTTGCAATTATGAAATTTTTCCGGAAGTTCGCAAATGGAATGCGAACTTCCTAGGAAGTCTGCAAAAAAAAAAAAGGGGTAGTTTTGCATTCGACCAAATTCGTTGATTTCAGTAGTAGACTTCCAGGGAAGTCTACACTATTTATCTACACTTTTTGGAAGTCTGCAAATATTGGTCAACGTTTTATTTTTGGGTCAAATGCAAAACTGCCTATTTTTGTCTGTGCAGACTTCCCTGGAAGTCTACATTCCAATTTCAAATGCAAAACTACCCTTACGTTTTTGCAGACTTCCCTGGAAGTCTGCACAAAAAAGTCAAACCTCTGGTCAAATGCAAAACTATCCCCGTCTACGTGGCACTGTTTTTTTGTTTCCAAAGGAATCATGCAGACTTCTTTGGAATTCTACTTCGTATATTTTACATAAATAGTCAAATGCAAATATACCCTCTTCGTTAACTTTTGGAAGTCTAAACATCAAGTCTACGAATTTCAGATGTGAAATTTCTAAATGTTTTTGTTTTGATTACCTTTTCACATGTTGAGCTCGTATTTTGCTTCCTCCAACCCCGGAACTTAGAATTCTAACCAATTTTGGTGTCGTAAAGCAAGATTTGCGAGAAATCAACCCGTTTTTATAAATTATTTTCAAAACTAAACTTAGCAAGATTTATGGATGAAATTGTAGAGGAGAAGAAAGGAAAGATATTATAAGGATTAAATCAGACCATTAAGTACTCGAAAATCAGTTGTTGAGTCATTAAGAGCTCGAAATTGGTTGTTCATGGTGGTTGGAAAATTGATGAAGATGACATTTCAGTAAATAAGTTGATTTATGTGGGATTGTTCAGACTTTTCATCTTTGATTGGAAGTCTACGAAACACAAAAGGAAGTCTACGTAATGGCAGTTTTGTATTTAAATGGACAGTTTAGTGACAAAGACTCAAAAAATAGAAGAGAGAGAAAGAGGGGTGTAGTTTTGCATTTGACCAAGAAAAATGGTGTAGTTCAGAAAACATCCCATTTTGTTTTTGTTAGCGTTTTACATTATTCCCTTCCTATTAAATGCAAAGTTGTTTTAGTTATAGATGATTATGTGTTTTGATTTTATTGGTCTATGCTTAAATAAATGATGACTTGGAATAATGACATGTCTTAGCATAAAAATTGACATGGCTTAAACTAATGGTTTTCTTAATTAAATTATTGTTATTGTTTAACTAAATGAATTAAAAACAAATAGTCTCAATTCACGAGTAAGAAAAATTATGCACGGATATAAATTAAATTTGTTTGTTTCAAATGTTTGTTTCCAGCTTTTTAGGAACCAATTTAATTTGTTACAAAGGATAAAAATTTAACTTACAAAATCTTTTGTTTTTTTTAGATTAACTATGTCACTTTCGTTGGCCAAAATTAAATCTATTGATGTTGCAAAGAATTGGTATCATTTCTTTTGTCAATGTAACAAGAAAGTTAAAAAATATGGCGAAGATTCTCATGATCTGGATGCAAATCCTATTCAACTGTGAAAAATGTAACACGAGATTTGCATATAAGTTATTTGTTTTTCCGATTTTAATATAATTTCTAAAACAAAACACATAAACAAAATCATCTTAGGAATATTACGTTTTTTGTTTTTTTAGAACCAATGATATATCAATAATAAAATCACAAATATTATATGATAAAATAAAAAGAAGTAATCTACACTCTTCAATTTTTTCATGACTATATCAAAACGTCGACCATACCAAAGCAAGATTCTCCAGCCTTACTTTTTGTCAATATTTTGAAATCGTTTGTAACCAAAAAATCAAATCTCAAATCATTGTCTTGTGGAAATCTTTGAAGTCCACGTGAAATTCGATTGAGATGATATTGGTAGAAAGAGGTTGGTTATTCATATGATAATTTAATATCTTATCAATACCAAAATCTAGGACTGAGTTAAAAATCCTAACTCTGTCAATTGCCTTGTAGAAATCTTTGAAGTCACCGATAAATATCGACTACAAGAAAATATTTCAAAACCTTCATCAATTTTTTACAAATTTGACTTTTTTTTTGTTTAAATTTCTTAAACCAGACTTATGTTATTTTTTTTTTTTTGTCACAAAACATACTTCTCTATTAGCTTAAGCAAATACATTTTCAGTATCAGTAAACCAATAGGGGATAGAAGTGCTAATAAAGGAGAAAATCTTGTTTCGCGTGCGTGCATTCCTTGCTAACAAATCTGCTCTCGTATTGTTCTCTCGTTGTCGGTAGATGAGATCGAATTCGGGGAAGAACTCCTGAAGGCGTGCCAATTCACGTAAGTCTGGTTCAAAACCGGGCCACTCATTTAGCGCTTCAACCATCACCACCAGATCCCTTGAGTCTGTGACAAAGGAGGAGCAAAAGCATTCTTTTTGAATTAACGATTGCATGGCCCACAGTAGCCCATGCATCTCTGAATGAAGGGGGGAGATACTCTGAAAGTTTCCTTGTAGGCCCAATAAGTCTGTCGTCCCATCCTGAAGTTGCAGAACTCATCCCACTCCACTTGTCATGTTCTCTCTTTTCCATGAGCCGTCCACGAAGCATGTGAAAGTGCTTGTATGCGTGTCTGGAGTGGAAGGGGATAGCAAAGGTAGCACTTGAACCATGGTGTTTGCCTCGGTCCATTCTCGTGCCTCCTTCAGCGCCACTACTAGAGTTGCAGTCGCTTCGCGGTTTACCGCATTAAACACCTTGTCATTTCGTGCTTTCCAGATATACCATATGATCCAGGGAAAGGCCTTCGCGGCTTTGTCTGACTCCCTCGACTGTGGGGAACGCCAGAAGAGGAAATCAAAGTTAGATCTAAGGTTTTGTGACGGAAATGCTTGGTCGTCCGTGGAAAGGCCGGAAAGGGACCAAACTTCCTTTGCGGTCGGACACGTAAACACCGCATGGTTGATAGATTCAAATGGGTCAGTACATCTCGGGCAGTTCGCGAGCTCCCTGATGTGTCTAAATTTCAGCCTCTCGTTTGTTGCCACCGCCCCCGTTAGGCATTGCCAGATAAAATGACGTAATTTATTTGAAGTTTGAATTTTCCAAACGTGGGCCTTGAGTGGATTATCAGACGGTAGTTGGAGGGAGAACTGAGTATCCTCATCCTTGTAAACCCTGGCAAGTTCATAGCCTGATTTAACCGAGTAGAGCCCCGATTTGGTGTAATGCCAACAGTAATTGTCGACCGACACTCTTGGGGGGAGTCGCATGCTCAGGATTCTTCAAACATCATGGGGGTGGATGTTCCTTCGTATTGCCTGGATATTCCATTTTTGGCTCTGTTGGTGGATAAGGTCTGATACCCAGAGTTGAGGGTTGATTATGTCACCTCGGCAGACCGTTGGTCGTGGGTTCGTATCTGGTATCCAATTGTCTACCCAGACAGTTGTACCGTACCCATTGCCTATAATTTTACGGGCTCCCTGCAGCACTAACCTCCTCAAAGACCATACACTTCGCCACCCGAAGGATGGGCGGTATAGTTTCGGCGCATGGAAGGGGTGCATATTTCGAAAATACCGGCCTTTTAGGACCCTGGCTGCCAGGGAGTTTGGGAACTGGTGCAATCTCCACATCTGTTTTGCCAAGAGGGCCTGATTAAAATCTTCGAGAGACTTAAATCCGATACCACCCTGCTTCTTGGGTAAACAGAGTTTTTTCCATGCTACCCAGTATAGACCTCTTGATTGGGGCTTAGATCGCCACCAAAACTGGGAGACCGCACTGATCAACTTCCTGCAAAGGCCTTTAGGAAGGATAAAACTTGACATCACATATGTTGGTATGGCTTGGGCCACCGACTTAATGAGAACTTCTTTACCGCCCTTTGATAAGAATTTTGCAGACCATCCATTGATTCGACTATTGAGCCGATCGTGGACATAGGCAAATATTTGAGTTTTGGACCCCTGTAGTTGTTCCGGGATACCTAAGTACTTTCCGGAGCCTCCCTCGTTCATAATCCCTAGCCGTTGATGAATAGACGACCGAGTCTGCGGAGGGACCTCCTTGCCAAAGGTAACAGCAGATTTATCAAAATTAATTCGTTGTCCTGAGGCATTCCCGTATTGTGTCAAGATCTGTAAGATCTTATCACATTGTTCCACGTGTGCTTTACAGAAGAACATACTATCATCTGCGAACAAGAGGTGGGATACTGGGGGGCTATCATAGGCTACTCTGAGGCCTGTGAGTATTCCGGCGGTTTCTGCTGCCTTTAGGTTGGAAATTAAGACTTATGTGCAGAGAATAAATAGGTACGGTGAGAGAGGGTCTCCCTGCCGAAGTCCCCTTGATGGGGTAATTGAGCCACGGGGTTGTCCATTAAGAAGAAGGTGGTAGGTCACCGAGTTCACACATGGCATAATCCATGATATCCATTTTTCCGAAAAATCCATCTTTCGTAGAAGACATTCTAGGAATCCCCATTCAATGCGATCATATGCTTTACTCATGTCTGTTTTAACCGCCATAAATTCCTTGCGACATTTTGCATTGGTAACCAGAGCATGGAAGGCTACTTGCGCCACTAAAATGTTGTCAGATATTATCCGCCCCGGTATAAAGGTCGTTTGTGTCTCTGACACCAGTTTCGGGAGGAGCCGTTTGAGTCGTTGGCATAAGATTTTTGAGATAATCTTATAACTAACATTACACAAGCTAATTGGGCGAAATTCCTTCATTGCCCGTGGCTGCTCCGATTTGGGTATAAGACAGATGTTGACTTCATTCATGCTTGTTTCAATAGTCCCAGAAACCATGAACTCCTGAACCATAGTGACAACTTGCGGTCCCAGAATATGCCAAAACTTCTGGTAGAAAAGTGCCGTCATCCCATTAGGTACTGGAGCCTTTTCGGGGTGGATTGAGAAGACTGCAGATTTGACCTCTGCTGCTGAGATTGGTCGAGTGAGGTTGTCGTTCGTCTCTCGTGTTACCGTACATGGTATATTCCTCAAGGACGTTTCCAGGTCCGATGTGCCCGCCGTGGCGAAATTATCTTTGAAATATGAAATCGCAATTTGCTCGATTTCCGCCTCCTCTTCGGTCCATGTCCCAGTGGGGTTTAAAATGCCTATAACCCGGTTTCTCGCCCTTCTCTGTTTCGTGGATGCATGGAAAAATTGGGTATTATGGTCACCTGCGACCAACCACAGTACTCTACTTTTTTGTTGCCAGAAGATCTCCTCGTCCGCCAAAGCGATCCGAAGTTTCTCTTGTGCCTCTACTACGTCATCCTAGGATGCCGAGTCATCACTTTGGAGTCTATCTAAAATCACTTTCAGATTCTCAATAGTTTCATCAGTGGTTTGTTGGTCTTTTTTTCGCCAACGGGAAATAAGTTTCCGGCATAATGCAATGCGCTCACTGATCTCTAAATTAGGATCAGAGTCCTCTGGGGTCCGCCCTTCCTTTATAATGCTCTCAAAATTGGGCTTTGATAACCACTGTTTGTCGAACCTGAACTTTTTTGTCCCCTGAAAATCTTTATCTGTAATTCGAGTAAGTAACGGTCGATGGTCTGAACCCATAAATCTCAGGTATTCTGATTTGGTATGGGAAAATCTGTCGTGCCAATCCTCGTTACCCATTGCTCTGTCCAGACGGCATCGGATGACTTGGTGACCCCTTCTACCTACCCAATAAAGGGGGTTCCCTGTGAAGGGGAAGTCGATCATACCACAGTTACTCCGCATAAGGCAAAAGTTCAAAAAAGTGTTTTCTCGTCTTGTTCGACCTCCGGTTTTCTCGTGGTGTCCTGTGATTTCATTAAAATCCCCTGTCATTAGCCAGGGGCCAGTGCGAGCGGATCCAATCTGGCTTAGTAAATCCCAAACATTGTTCCGACAGGATATTACAGGTTCTCCGTAAACAAAAGAGATAAAAACTTTATTACCATGAATTGTAGCCAATACATCGATAATATTCTTATTGGAGAAAAGGACTTGAATTTGAAATTCTGGTAAAGCCATAAGGGCTAGACCTCCACTAAGACCACAAGGGTCAACAATGAAAAGAAAATCATAACCAAATTCTGCTTGCAAATCTTTGATGTAACTCGTCTCGCGCTTCGTTTCCATAAGAAAAATTATTCCCGGGAATAGTCTTCTACGGAACTCACGCAATCTCCGAACTGTCAAAAAACCATCGATTCCCTGACAGTTCCAACTTAGGATCATCTAATCGATCGCCGGTGGTTTCTCTCCAACCACCGGATCTTGAAATTTCTTCAGACTTTTTCCTCGGTAAGGGGCCGTCCCCGAAGTTGACGGAGGTAACTTTCCACAAAGAGATTTTTCCTCTCTAAGTAAGTCAGCTACGGCGAAAGCGGCTTGTTTATGGATTTTTGCCCCGCGAAATGGGCTTTGTCGAATCTTCTTTTTAACACCCAAAGCCTTCTTGAGGTTTACTAGGTGTGATGAGTTGGGCTTTGGGGGAGACACTATTGGGCCCAACGAAAATTCTGATTTTTCTGATTGGACCAACTCCTTTATCGGGGAGATGAGATCATCAAACTCCTCCATCGTGAGAATTTTAACCTTTACTCCTTCCGATTTAGCTTTCTCTGCCTCCATCACCGCGTTTTCCTCTCGGATCTCCTTGGCCGCCTGTTTCCACTGCTTGTGTTGGGTGATGATGAGGTCATCCCTCTTGGCTTCCTCAGCCGTTTCTCGATACCAGGATGCACGGCGAGACACCAAAGCCGGTTGCTTCTCTGTGGTTTCTTCCGTCGAGGGTCTCTGATCTTTTTCCGGTGGTTGAGATGCCGAGACCTCGGTTACGGTCTTCTTCTCCTTATTCTTCTGTTGGCTAATTGGGTCTTTACCCGAAGCTTCCCCTTCTCCGTTAGAGTGGAAACTTTTCTTAACTCATTCTTTCATCGGAATTGTTGCTTGATTTGAAGCCGAAGCTTTAGACTCAGCCCTAGTCTCCTCAATTTCCGACAGAAGATTGCGGCGGAGGGATTTCTTCTCCGGGGCGGTTGAATTAGGGCTAAGAGGGAAGCTTTCGGGTCTCTTCCCATTATCTCTGTTTATTCAGATGAGTTCCATTACATGAAAATGGTGTTGAAAGAAACATGGCGGCTAAATCCTCCAGCACCTCTCCTCGTTGCAAGAGAAGTGATGTCTGAATTTGAGATCAATGGCTACACGATTCAACCTAAGACACAACTTCATGTGAATGCGTGGGCTATTGGCCGTGATCCGGATACCTGGAAAGATCCAGAGGTGTTTCTCCCAGAGAGGTTTACCGACACTAACATTGATGCAAAAGGGCAAAACTTTGAGTTGATACCTTTTGGGAGTGGTCGGAGAGTTTGTCCTGGAATGTACATGGGGACAAAAATGGCGGAGTTTGGTCTGGCGAATATGTTGTATCATTTTGATTGGAAGCTACCTGAAGGCTCCAATTAATATGGACGAAGCTCCTGGGATTACCATGAGCATGAAAAATGGGCTTCTACTTGTTCCAGTCAAGTACTAAATCTTAGTTCTTCACGAGATTTACAAAATACAGTGCAACATCGATTGCACCTAAAAGCTAAACTTTTGATCCTTTGTTTCTCGTCTTATAAATCCAATAAATGTTTGATTTTATGTGTTTTTTTTTTGTTGAACATGATATTTGAAATGATTTTCTTATGTTTAAAGTTACACCAATTCCTGAACCAAACCAATTTCGTGCACTTAATAAATCCCAGAGTCCAGTCATGATATTTCAATTATATCATCTGACACTTTAGGATTCTTTAAAGTTATTGCAAAGAATAAGCTCATAACTAGCAATATGGCAAAACAATCGTTTGAATCATTGTTTCTTTTTTAACCATGTTGTACCCCTCTTTCCTATCTATGTCTTTCTCACTAATATGCTCAAACAGCAGTCTAGACGACTAATATATAAAGCGGAAATAGACATTGGAAGAAAAAGATGAATTCTCAAACAACAACATTTCTAGAGACTAATAAATAAGTTGCATCTTTTGAGATGGTTTATTTTCCAAAAACAAAAAAAAACAAATCTTTTGAGATGGTAAACTTGTGTTTTTTTGTTGTTGGAGGCTTTAGTACATGATGCTAGCAGCCCAAATAAGCACCTTCTTCACCTGTTTACACAAGAAAAATTGACTTATTAGAGAAGCCCGTAAAAAACCATTCAAGCCTATTTCCAAATGTATATTATTTACGACTACCTCTATGATATCATATATATTTTCATTGAGGAGACACTAAAAGTTCAAAATTCTAAGTGTCGTTGAAAGAGAGTCGAAAGGAACATACTAATTCTAAGTGTCATTCAAAAAGGGTCTTAAGGAACACATTAATTATACCAACCAATCAAAACATTTCAATTTACCATAGTAGAAATATGGGTAATTAATGACAAAAATATATAGTAACAAAATCCATTACCATACCCGAAAACTCAAACCTATTCAAGTAGTAGTATTTTGGTCAATGATAAAGTTGGGTTTAAAAGCATTTTATAGAGTGTTTGAAAAACATTTGTTTTTGTAAATATAAGATGTTGATCCCTCGATTACATTCCTTTGTCATATATTATAAGATAATACTTTGCTTTTTTGTTTGGTTATTGTAAATAAATTCTTTTTACTTTTATTGTTGATATACACTTAAAACGTAAGACTTATTATTAAGACACTCGAAATTCGAAAGCCAATCGAATAATTTTTGCAGTGGACATGATTATTTATCTAATTTTTTTGGTATGTATGATTCAAAACAATATATTTTTATTATACAATAAACTAAAATTTATATTCTCACGCATGGCATGAGTCAAAATCTAGTCCTCATGTAACGAGAGCTATTTGTTGCTTCTTAAATTTCTGTGAAATCAAAGAAGAACCAAGGAACAGACAATTGCATATTAAAAGAATAACCAACATAAAAATATGAAATAAGATTTAACAATAAATACATTTATTGTATTTAAAGGGTTGGTGTTATTTAATTTGCATCCAAACACCTCTTTTGGGTTTGCATCTAAAATTAGCTTCCAAACACTACTTTTAAAGTGATCAAATGAACATCTTATTTATTGTATGCATTTGAAAGCGAAAACAGCGAAAACCTAAGTACGTACATGTCGTACCTAGGTTTTTCGGGGTCTAAGACAAATTTTAAATATGTGGTTTTTAATATATAAAAAAAGTTTGAAACAAAACATTTTTTACATTAGCAAATAAAAAAAATACTACATAACAAAATTTACGTAACATCTATAGAAAAATGATCTTAGACGATAAGATATTAAAAGATAAAGTAATAAACGTTAACAAAAAGAAAATATTACTTAATATACATAACGTCTTTTGAGAACTTTTCTATCGATTTTTCTACGCATATGATAGCCAAATTATTCAACATCTTTTGCAATAAATTGATCGCATATAAAAATTTCTCATTTGGAACTTTGAAACAAAAATTAGAAAGAAAAAAAAAATCGAAATTGTGGATCATTAGCAAGTCTTAAAATTGTTCATTAAGATTTCTATAAAAATATTAACAATATTGATTAAGAAAAAAAAAACATTTCGTCATGATTTTTCTTCTTTTTTTTTCGACATAAGATTTCATTTCATAAAGTCTTTGGGCCAAGTATAAGGGATTAAGTAAAAAACCAAAATTAGAGATTAAAGCCCAAATAAAACATTTAACCTTATCATAATCGATCTAGCATGTGAGCCACGTGTCTCCACATCTTGCCTTCGTGTTTGATAAGGAAATGTCGCCGCCGTTGAATCCCGACACCGGAATCCTCTTTTTTTCCAGCCATCGCCACGTCCGACCATCTTCTCCACTCCTCTTGTACAACTTCTTAAGCAGAATCTGAGATGAACACCAGAAAAACCTTCTTACCTTTACCGCAACAAAGCACATAACCATCTCGAATCTCACGTCATGATGATTTTTCTTAACTTTGGGTGGGAGAATATTAGTAATTTTAACTACTAAACTAACATTTTTCTAAATTAGGGGCCCTATCTACATATTATAAGGGCCTTAGACAAAAGCCTTTTTAATAAGCCATTAGCCATTAGGCATGGCCCAGTGTATATATATTGACTCTTCTATAGCCCTGCGTAGGTATTAACTTCTATAGCAACAAGTTTAATATCAGCATGGTGCTTTTCGTATATCATCATCCATATTTCAAATGGATTAGGGCCGTTTGGTAAGATGTCTCCTTCGTGGAGCGTTGGAACTTACCAACCTTAGAAAAACACTATTATGCACGCCTTTCCATGTAGATGCTTTCTTTTAGTAGCACATAAATAAAAGGAACAAAATCCCATTTTCCTTTTACTAGCACATAAACAAAAAGACCAAAATCTCATTTTGGCTGGCAATTGTTTTAATAATACGACTCCGTTCATAGTATTTTCAACGCTTTCTCTGTTAAGTCGAAATTTGTAGCGGACGATCGGAGACTCAGACTTCAGGTATGCTCTCGACCGTGCTTCGTTTTATCGCATCAACAGTTTTGGATCGTGGGTCGTTATATTTTTGGACCCAAGGCTTGAACTGAATTATAATCTTCGAATAGTTTTGCTCTATATGAACAAGACCCTTGTCCTTATGTTTATATATCGTAGTGGGTTTTCCTAGAAAACTAGAAAGATTGTAAATTTCACCAAAGTAAACCTTATTTTTCTGCATTAGTTCTTAATTTGGTTATTTGATTTTGCTATGTACCTTGAACAGATTACTTGACTTTGTGTGGCGAAAAAAAGAAGAATTTTGATTACAATGGCTAAAGATGAAGCAAAAGCATCAGATTTTTCCAAGGGATTGTTGCAGAGTGAAGAGCTTTATAAAGTGTGAATCCTTACACATTCTTCCTTTTACATAAATTTCTCTATTTGATTGACTTTACATTTCTCTAATAATGTTGCAGTATATACTAGAGACTAGCGTGTACCCTCGCGAGCCAGAGCCTCTTAAGGAGCTTAGGAACATTACTCATAACCACCCTAGAGTTGTGATGGCTACTGCACCTGATGCTGGTCAGTTAATTGGAATGTTGTTGAATCTTGTAAACGCGAAAAAGACGATTGAGGTCGGAGTTTTCACTGGATACTCTCTTCTCCTTACTGCTCTTACCATACCGAAGACGGAAAGGTATGTGGTATATGACCAAAATCAAAAGAAAAGGATACTAGCTTTTTCCCTTATTCTATTTCTGTAACGTTTGATTTGCTATCCGAGCCTTGTAGGTTATTGCCATTGATGTGAACAGAGACTCGTATGACGTAGGATTGCCAGTTATAAAGAAAGCTGGTGTTGAACACAAAATTGATTTCAGAGCATCTGAAGCTCTTCCAGTTCTTGACGAGCTTTTAAACAATGTATTGCTTCATACTTCTTTTTTGTCAAAGTCACCATATTTTTTAAATCAAGTACTACCGGTTGTATGATTTCCTAAGGGCAACCCCAACCAGAAATGTTTGACTTACATGATTTTGAACTTTCAATATATATATAGCTGGTTTTCTATTTCAATGATTAACTAAGACAATAGAAATGAAAATGAAAGGAACCATGTCACTCTAGTATTTATCATGAGATGGTAACATTTGTGTTTCGGTGTTTTTGATGCAGAAAGAGAACGAGGGTAGATTCGATTTTGCATTTGTTGATGCAGACAAGGTGAATTATTGGAACTATCATGAGAGGCTTATGAGACTGATCAAGGTTGGTGGGATTATGGTGTATGATAACACTCTCTGGGGAGGGTCGGTTGTTGAACCGGACTCCTCCACGCCTGAGTGGAGGATGGAAGGCAAGAAGGCAACCCTCGAGCCGAACAAGAAACTCTCGGCTGATCAGCGTGTGCAGATTTCTCACGCTCCACTTGGAGATGGGATCACTATTTGCAGGAGATTATATTGAGCTATGATGTGATGCTAATGTCTTGTTGTTTGTGGTCTTTTGTGTTTTTGTGCATGAGAAGACCAACTTATTCAATAAAAGAGTAAACAAAAAAGCACTAAAACAAAATTAACTAAGGATTTATCTAGTGCCTTTGGTTGGCATTAGTAACAAAAGTTCACTTGTTTTCTCAGGATAGTTTTTTTTTTTTTTTTTTTTGTTCAACACATTCGATTAACATTAGATTAGGCAGTTACAGTCCCACAATAGGGCATTGTTCAAATCCGAAACGGATAGAATCGAAAATACAAAAACCCCAAATGAGCTACCTAAGCATACATTGAAATACATTAAGAAATTGATAAAAGCAAAAGAGTTACAAAGCTTGTTTGTAAACTCCTCCAAGATAGATAGGGAGCCACAGTTTGAATCCGAGAGCTTGTTCGAGATACTGTAAACGTTGGCCGAAGTTTTAACCATTGGATATACGACCACCGAAAATTCAATAAGCAAATCCCAGTCCACAGGAAATCGCACTGTTGAACTTTGGAGAGGGATATTCATGGCCTCACCTTTCTTTAAAACCACGACCATAACATGGTCATAACTAGCTCGCTTGGTTAAGACCAAAAGCGTAGAGCTTAAAGAGACTCTTACCCGAATGGCAGAGCATTTTCCCGGTTTTGAAACCGGAAGCCAATCACCTCTCATAGAGAGACTAAAAGGACTTATGAATCTATCCTCAGAGGAGGAAGAAGTTGCACACGATTTACTCAAACAGAACCAATACCAATGAGCACTTAACCATACTAAGGAAGTACAACCAACATTAGATATGAGTCCTAAAGCATATCTAAGGTCTACACTACTTTCACTTCTGATAAGGTAATGACTTGATGATTTAAACGATCAGTTCTGTGCCAAATTATAAAGGTTATAAGATTTTGAAAGAACCCAGAAAACTTGAAATTTCTCACCTGGGAGATGATGATATTGCTCTTGGAAGCATACACCGAACACTGATTAGCACTAGCAGGGCTTCTTTCCAGATAAACCCTATCGCTTAGAAGTTTCTTCTTCATGAAATTCGCCAGAGACGCAGCTACCGGCGAGTTTACTGTCTGAGCGAGATGAAGAGGGAAAGATCTCTCCAGGCTCGAATTGGAGGACTAAGGATTTAATTAACCTTGTAACATGGAAGAGTCGGCGAGGCTCTGCGACGGAGACAAGTTCTCAGGCTTAGCAGCAGCGACTGGCACCGGAGCTAGGTTTAGATGGTAGAAGGAGAATGTGTCGATACACTCAATCACGGGAATTGCAGGCTCAAATATGGGCCAACATATTTAAGTACATCTACAAATACATCACATGTCGGCTCCCCGTTTGTAGCAGAAGCTTTGGCTCTTCAAGAAGTTGTGCTCGTCATGCTTGAAAGGGGGTACCAAAGATTGAGATTCCAGTCGGACTCATCTCAACTCTTCAACGCCATCAGGAGAGTCACTCTTGAACTCATATGGCATCATCGAAGATATAAGGGCCTTAGCTCACTCCTTCGTAACTGTGTCCTATGTTTGGATTAATCGAATTCATAATGTACAAGCTGATAGTCTTCCACGTCAAGCTATGAGAGATACCAATGTAAACTCAGGATGATATTAATTGAAAACTCATGTTCTGATTAAAAACAAAAAAAAAAAATCTTGTTTTTCTTTTCTCGTATATGTAAAGCCTTTACATGAAAATTTATCAAAAACTAGACAAAAAACACTACAAAGGTGTAAAACATATCAGCTCACACAAGTCAAAGAGATCAACCAAGCCACAGTATTCACATGTTAATGCATTTTCTCAAGATGGAACACCAAAAATTTATCTTCAGACGGAGAATCAATTCAACTTGAGATAAGATGAAAAATTGGTGACAAGATATATATTACTATTGGAGTATAAATCATATCAGTTAGAGTTGTTGTTAAAGAGCTACATCCGATTTATCAAAGACACGTTAGTCTGCACCAGAAAGAGCCGTACTGAGTCAGAGCTCCCAATCCTCCAGACCGATATCATAACCTTGACCCATATTGGACAGTATCACACCAAATTTCTCTTTTCTCAAGTCTACTCGAAATTTTAAAAAAAAAAATTATGTAGAAAGTATTCTACAACGCATAACAAATTTAGAACAATTTTTGGATTCACCTCCTAGGGGTGAACCTCTTATTCATCCTCTTTTAATTAACTCATCACAATTTGCCATGCAATCTAATTATTAAATGAATTAAAATAATTAATTTTATCTAAATAAAAGTTAAATGTTGACAAAAAAAAAACTTAGGAGTATTAAACACTAATATGTGAGCATAAACGGCAAAATATTGTATGATTTGAAGCATTCGATTGGACTAGGTTATAGATTTTAATGAATATTAAACGTTAATGTGGGAGTCTAAACCATCTCAAACGAACATACAATATTGTATTATTGAAAACACTTTATTTAACTAATTTAGTGGATTTAAAAAAATATGTGTTTAACGAACAAGGGTCTTATTTAACGAACAAGACCCTTGTGTTTATATTTTTACTTTTGGTAAGGTCCCTTGTGTTTATATTTATATGTGGTAATGATATTTTCCTTCAAAACTAGAAAGATTGTGAATTTCACATACCTTTCCGTCAAAAATAGAAAGGTTGTGAATTTCACAATGGTAATGATTATTTTCTGCATAAGTTCTTAATGTAGTTATTTGATTATGCTATGTTCCTTGAACAGATATTAAGACTTTTATTACAATGGCTAAGGATGAAGCAAAGGCATCAAATTTTTCCAAGGGATTGTTGCAGAGTGAAGAGCTTTATAAAGTGTGAATCCTTGCACATTCTTATTTTTACATTAATTTCTCTATTTGACTGACTTGACATTTCTCTAATAATGTTGCAGTATATACTAGAGACTAGCGTGTTTCCTCGCGAGCCGGAGCCTCTCAAGGAGCTTAGGAACATTACTCATAACCATCCTGGAGCTCTGATGGCTACTGCACCTGATGCTGGTCAGTTAATTGGAATGTTGTTGAATCTTGTAAACGCGAAAAAGACGATTGAGGTTGGAGTTTTCACTGGATATTCTCTCCTCCTTACTGCTCTTACCATACCCGAAGACGGAAAGGTATGTGGTATATGACCAAAAATCAAAAAAAAAGACACTAAATTGTCCCTTGTTGTGCTTATGTTATGTTTGATTTGCTACACGAGCCTTGTAGGTTATCGCCATTGATGTGAACAGAGACTCATATGAAATAGGATTGCCAGTTATAAAGAAAGCTGGTGTTGAACACAAAATCGATTTCAGAGGATCTGAAGCTCTTCCACTACTCGACGAGCTTTTAAACAATGTATAGCTTCATACTTCTTTCTTTGCGTCTTTCACTATAGTTTTTTTTTTTTTGGGTCAAAGAACACCATATTTAATAAATCAAGTGCTATCGAGCTTTCACTGTATATATAGCTCGCTTTCTACTTCAATGATTAATCTAGACAATAGAAATTAAAGTGTAAGGAACCATGTAACTCGAACCAACTACCGTTGACCTAGTGGTAAATGAAGCTACACAAGTGGTCTTCCGCCCTGGGTTCGACGCTAACTGGTTAAATGTGCAAAAAGAAGTTGGGCCAAAGGGGGATTATGGGCCGAACTCTGGATTATTAAAAAAAAAAAAAAAAAACCCTATGTAACTCTAGTATTTATCATGAGATGGTAATATTTGTGTTTCGATGTTTTTGATGCAGAAAGAGAACGAGGGTGGATTCGATTTTGCATTTGTGGATGCAGACAAGGTGAATAATTGGAACTACCATGAGAGGCTTATCAGACTCATCAAGGTTGGTGGGATTATAGTGTATGACAACACTCTCTGGGGAGGGTCAGTTGCTAAACCGGACTCCTCCACGCCTCAGTGGCTGATGGAAGCCAAGAAGCCAACCCTCAAGTTCAACAAGAAAATCTCGGCTGATAAGCGTGTGGAGATCTCGCACGCTCCACTTGGAGATGGGATCACTATCTGCAGGAGATTATATTGAGATATCATGTGATGTTAAAGTCTTGTTGTTTGTGGTCTTTTGTGTTTTGTGCATGAGAAGACGAATCTGTATTCAATAAAAGAGGAACAAAAAAAAAAAACACTAAACTCGTTGTATGTTTCTAAAGGGGCTTTTTGAGAACAAGAGCCAAAATTCTCTTGGCATTATAAGCAAAAGTTTAATACTCCCTCCGTTCCTTGGAGATTGATTTTCTAGCATTTTCACACAAATTAAGAAATAATAAATTATGTTTAGTAATTAATGTAATTTTTTGCAACAAATACTTTTTCATAACAATGAACCAATAGCTATTCTCTAAATTTTAAATAGTCTCATTCAATATTTCTTGGAACTTACAATTTGTTAAATATAAATTAATTAAAAAATATAAAAAATCTACAACATCAATCTTTGTGGAACAACCAAAATATGCTAGAAAATAAATCTCCAAGGAACGGAAGGAGTACAATTTTTTTGAAGCAGAGGCATTGTCATTTATGGTAGATCTAATGGGTTTGGCTTTTGTGATTGTTTTCAGTTTCATTGATGTAAATAATTGTTTTTCTTGCTTGAAATAGAGAAAACAGAAACATAATCATAAAGATCATGGTGCTTGTAGTTTATCATCATCGATATTTCAAATGGATTAGGGCCGTTTGGTAAGATGCTCAGGTAAATTTTCTCTTTTAGTTCAAGAGGCATGTGCTTGAGGATAGTGAATTTTTTTTGTGTGTTTTTTATGTCCTTGATCACCTTCTTCTTCGGCAATGCTCATCTTGTCTTCATGATCTAAAGCCATCTTGGCATGGATTTTGAATTTATTTGGAGTACATGTATGTATTTGTACATGTCTTTTGTATAAGAACAGAATGGGATTATGTACAATTGTTGAGGTAGGAATTGACCGTTTTCCCATAGTAATAGCAAGCTACTAGAATTAAATGCTTTCTAACGCATATACATAAATGGTGTTCATCCAACCGATTCTTAAAGCAATTTTAATGGCGTTTTAACCCTCTCTTTTTGTCTTCACTAATAAAATACCATAACTTTTCTTGTCCTTGCAATTCATTTTTGCTCCTCGTGCCGCTTTCAATTTAAATGCAAAGGTAACAAAAATTACAATGATATGATGATGAGATCATATAGTTCAAGAGAGTTTTTCTATGATAAATCATAAAGCTTACACCAAAATAAGTTCTTAAGAGATCAAGAAGGTCTAGAAAATACTTTCTAGGAACTCCTAATAAGATTGCTCGTGATCGCCTCGGCCACCACGTCCCCTTTTACCTTGTCCTCTTACCGTGGTCCATTGCATCTCTTGAACCTTTTGCGTAGGTTTAATCGACCTTCCGCCTCTAGTCTTTTGAGAAGCAACACCCATCTCATAACCCGAATAATCACCCGAGTCTAAGGAAGCCAAAAGAGAGCTACCAAAGACATTCCTTTGCACAACTTCATTAGACAATGAACCTATAGAAGGGGTTGAGAGCGTTACCAAATCAGGAGGAAAACCAGTTGTACTAGTGTTTATCGCAACAGGAGAAGAGCTACACGCTACATCGATGGTGGGTGTAGAATCAGTTGGGAGAGTCTTTGTCAAGACTATGGTTTCTTGGGACCAGTTAGCGTTTTCTAACGCAGTTGGGGAATGTAAAGCCGTTAAGTTGACAGTAGCACTTGGTGTTGATGGTTCAACATCAGTGAGAGAAGCAGAGATAGGATCCATAGGAGCATGGGAAGCAACTTCACATCCTTGAGTAGTGCAGAGATAGGATCCATAGGAGCATGGGAAGCAACTTGACATCCTTGAGTAGTGGCTGGAGAAGTAAAAACGTGAGGACCATTAACAATTATTGGATCCACATGAGCAGCTAGATCATGGGATGCAGAAGAGTTATCCTTTGGTGTAGCAATAGTAGCACACAGGTTGACGAAGAAGAAGGTAACGAGACTCTTTATGGCCTAAATGTCCACATCTTTGACACTTTGTTGGAATCCAAGAATACTCAACAGAAACCATTGAGACATTGCCTAGTTTATCTGAAGCCGCAATCCTTAGCGGGAGAGGCTTATCTAACTCAACTTCCACCATTAATTTAGCCTCACCCATTAAAGACGGGTCTAAATACGGTTTATTAGTAACTATAGGTTCTCCCAAACCTGATGCTATCCAACTAATTCCCCATTCTGAATATAAGCAGTTTGGAATGTTTCTCAAAGTAACCCACAGTGGAATAGACGTTATCTCAGGTAGTGCTAAAGTAGCAGTAGGAGTCCAAGGAGCAACAAACATAATGCACCCATCAATATGCCATAGTTTTCTTTCTAAAACCCAAGCTCTAGTAGATTCATCAGGGATATGAAACATAAACGATGAGTCTCCTAATTCTAAAAACAGATAACATAATCCGGTCTGACTAGCCAAGCTTACTATCAGCTCGTAACTTTAGAATAAGATCAATGCGAGACAATTGATGTGTGTTGGTTTTGCATCAAATTTTCACTTTTCATCTTTTCTCACCCTTTTCATGCACTTTGATATGCTCAGGTTAAATTCCCGATCTCTCCAAGTGCGCAAACAATCGCGGTGGTATATGTGTATCGAGTCTCAAGAGATGAATTGCTACTTAAAACAATTTTAAGAAAAAGGAATAGCTTTAGAGACAAAATGGAGTGGGTTACCCTACTGACATACTTAATTTTTTTACTTAGGCACTATTCAAATGCCAAAAGAAAACATGAATATGTAGAATCCATGACCGTATATGGTCCAATCTAATTATCCTACTCAAATACTATCATAATCAAGTGGCTTTATCCAACGATACATCTATGACCACATGGACATGGACACGGACACGATAAGGTGGGTTGCTCGTCCAAAATATTATGACCACTTACTAGTGGATTGGCCATATAAAACAAATTACTCCCTCCGTTTCATATTAATTATCGTTTTGAGAAATGTATTTGGTTAATATTTGGATGTATTTAACTCAAAACACATCCAAATACATTTCAGATATATTTTATCAAAACGACAATTAATATGAAACGAATGGAGTATCGTAGAAGCTAGTGTAAACTTCCTTGTTTGGAAATATAAGATGTTTTAAATATTATTTGTTTTGTTAATATCGATGTTTTCACTTTCCAATGTAAATTTAATTGAATTTTTTACACATATTAAGAAAACATCATAATTATCCCTAATAATTGCATTGATTTCTACAATAAACAGTTTTCAATACATCTTAACCAACAATATTTGAAACTTTTTTTTTGAAACTTTAATTTCTTATCAATAAATGATGAAAATTTATCTTCATGAAACAGAGGGAGTAGTTAAAATGGTTTAGGTAGATAAAAATTGATTTTTATTTTTTAAAACAATTTCTTTTTAATGATTTCTTAATTGGACTGAATTAACCTTAAACATCTTATATTTTCTTACAAATAAGTATTAAATTTTTGAAGTATATATTGCAAATAAATTTGAAACTTTTTTATTTAAAAACTACATTTTTATTATTATTATATTATAAATAAGGAAAACTATTATATCGACAATTATGCAACGAACAAGTCTTCCGTATTGATCCACGCAAAACGATTATATTTTGCCCACTCCTGCAAATTTATCTTAATTAATCTGCAACAAATAATTATAAATGGCATCGTCTTGATGTAGAAGCATTAATTAACTTTTGGACGACTATCGGACCAAATGATTTCCACAAATTTGAAACTTTTGACCTTCGATTTCCCCCAACGACAAACACACATGAATCCACATCATCATATAACAGTTTAATAAATATTGGGAAAGATAAAGCGTCACACCAAAAAACGCAAGTGACCGTAAAACACACGTGTGACTATCTCACACATACTTTCAAATCCAACGGTCATCATAAATTCTTCCATAGAGTAGTCGCTCTCACATATACCAGATCTTGGGGTCATCGACCATCATCCTCCTGACACGTGCCGTAATCGTCGCCCAACAGTCTTACCCGCCACACAGCGTGGCATTCCTCACCCAATATTATCGTATTTGCATGTTTATTTATTTAAGTTATTATGAACTGGAGAACGCGAACTCTGCGCAGAAAATTGGAATTGTAAAGCAAATTAGTGTCTTTTATTTTATTTTTGTTTCTCTTCTCTGCGAATTCTTAGGGTTTCTGAATCCGTCTCGTTCTCTGCGAAAATCGAATTTCTCTCAAGTCAAAGCATAGTTTTGGCGTTTCTCCATGTAAGTCATGGCGATTTCTCTTCGATTTGGTTCTTATCTTGTTTCACTTCGCATTGTATCTGTACAATTTCTTACGAATTGGATTTGAATTCGCTCTTGATTGTTGTATTGTGTTCTTCTTCGGATTCGGAATCGAAATCGGGCTTTTTCCTATGGATTTATTCGAATCTGTTGTTTCCATATTTACTCGAAACTTCCTACTTTGAAGTTTAGGCCATTGAATTTTAGGTCGTAGTATTTTGATCATAATGTGCAATGAAGGAGAATGTAGTGTTATTATCATCTACTGTGTTGGGATATACAAATTGTGGTTTCTTGATACTGAATCTAAGAGTTTCATGTTGTGTCTTACCAATTTTTCCGTTCTAACGAGTTAAATATCATCGAAAAAGTATGAATATAATGTTCTAGCGACGATAATGAAACAGTTCTTTACCCGAAAGACTCGTAATTTGAATGTTTGGTAGTATGAAACAATTCCGATTTTTCGTTGCAGTCTTTTGGTGATCTAAATTGGTTGGTTTTCGATCTATGAAGTTCTTCTCTGCCTGCGGTTTTTAGTACGGATGGGGTTAAACTGAGAGTGAGATGGAGATAGCGGCTCTTCTAACATCTGCCGGGATTAATATTTCGATATGCATAGTGCTACTGTCACTTTATTCCATACTTAGGAAACAGCCAGCCAATTACTGTGTTTACTTTGGCCGAAGGCTTATTTGTGGAGGGGCGAGACGTTATGATCCCTTTTGGTATGAGAGATTTGTGCCTTCTCCAAGTTGGCTTGTGAAAGCATGGGAAACTAGTGAAGATGAGTTATTAGCTGCTGCTGGTCTTGATGCTGTTGTTTTCCTTAGGATGGTCATTTTCAGGTTATTAAAAACTTATCCAAATGCTTTTTGTTTGTTCTGCTTCTTGTTCTCACAACTGATTTTACTTTTTTTTGCTGCAGTATTCGTATTTTCTTTATAACTGCTGTTGTTTGCATTGCCTTTGTGTTGCCTGTTAATTATTATGGGCAACCGGTGCATAAGGAAATTCATTTGGAGTCATCTGAAGTGTTCACAATCGAAAATCTTAAAGAAGGCTCTAAATGGTATACTGCATGTTGAATAAGAGTTCAACGTTATCCTATAAACGAATGTGAAGTGCTGACTTTCTCGTCTTACTCTCAGGTTGTGGGTTCATTGTCTTGCTCTGTACATTATAACCTCAGCAGCATGTCTTCTTCTCTACTTTGTGAGGACCTTGTACTTTAGTTTCTCTCATGCATATTAATACTTTTGGTTTCTCCATTTTGATCTTCTTTTCAGTTTTTTTGTCTCTTTTTAGATTTTTTTTTTTTTTGTGTGTTGTAGGAGTATAAGACCATATCCAAGATGAGGCTTGGAGATATAAAGGGAACTGCCGCAAAGCCAAGTCAATTTACCGTACTTATCCGTGCTATTCCATGGTCTCCTGAGCAATCTTATAGTGACACTCTGAGCAAATTCTTTACAAATTACTATTCGTCCAGCTATATGTCCCACCAAATGGTTTACCATAATGGCATCATTCAGAGACTGCTGGTATGCATTCTCCTGGGACCAGTCACTGGTCTTTTTATATTGTTGTCTTTAAAATGTTACTCAGCCAGGTTCCTATTGGTCAGATTAGAATCTCCACCTAGAATATTTGAAATGTTGTGTGTCTGAGGAAATAAAGTAACCTGTATCACACTTTTTGTTTCAGCGTGATGCGGAGAAGATGTGCCAGACTCTGAAACATGTTTCTCCTGATATCAGTTGTAAACCGAGTTTCAGCCAATGCACCTTTTGTGGAGGACCTACAGCCACAAATTCTTTCCATATCCTCTCTAGTGAGGTGGACAGTGTGAGAGGAATGGAGGTTGGGGAATTGACTTTGACTACGACAGAACAAGTAAGAATTTCTTACTAGAGCTTAGAAGTACAAGTAAGAATGATTAACAAATTTCTGCTCATTTTGAAGGAACGCCCAGCTGCTTTTGTGTTTTTCAAGACACGCTACGATGCTCTTGTTGTTTCAGAGGTTCTACAAACATCGAAACCTATGTTATGGGTGACAGACTTAGCACCGGAACCTCACGATGTGTATTGGAGGAATCTCAACATACCTTATCGACAACTTTGGATACGGAAAATAGCAACCCTTGTTGGTGCAGTTGCTTTCATGTTTGTGTTTCTCATTCCCGTCACCTTCATTCAAGGGCTGACTCAACTAGAGCAGCTGTCTCACGCATTTCCTTTTCTAAGAGGCATCTTAAAGAAGTGAGTATTCCTTTTTGTTGTATTTTTGGTTTATAATGGTAAAGATAAACGACCTTTTACCATTTAAACCATTTTTGCAGGAAGTTTATAAACCAGGTCCTCACAGGGTACTTTCCCAGTGTGATCTTAATCCTATTTTTCTATGCCGTTCCACCATTGATGATGTATTTTTCAACCTTGGAGGGATGTATTTCACGGAGTATAAGGAAGAAGAGTGCGTGCATCAAAGTCTTATATTTTACCATTTGGAATGTCTTCTTTGTGAATATATTATCAGGGTCTGTTATCAGGCAGTTGAATGTCTTTTCTAGTGTCAGAGACATACCTGCACAACTTGCAAGAGCAGTGCCAACACAGGTAATGTACCCATAGATTGAGCACCTTGTCGTCATGTTTCATATTTATTAGCAGAAATGAAAATGTAGCATTGACTCTGAATATGGCTTCAACTATTGAAATATATGCAGGCTGGCTTCTTCATGACTTATTGTTTCACATCTGGTTGGGCCAGTTTGGCTTGTGAAATAATGCAACCTATGGCTCTTATCTGGAATCTGGGGGCAAAATTTATATTCAAGAACAAGGATGACTCATATGAAACACTTAGGTTCCCATACCATACCGAAATTCCACGGCTACTTCTGTTTGGGCTCTTGGGTTTCACCAATTCAGTCATAGCGCCACTAATTCTGCCGTTCTTGCTGATATACTTTTTCCTTGCATATTTGATATACAAAAATCAGGTAAGTCTGCAGTCCATACGTTCTCTAATCAGTGGATAGGCCTTCTTCGCCTTAACGGAGTTTTTTCTATTTGCAGATACTCAACGTGTATATTACAAAGTATGAAAGCGGTGGACAATACTGGCCTATCTTTCACAACACAACAATTTTTTCACTGATCTTGACACAGATTATAGCTTTAGGGTTCTTCGGATTAAAGCTATCAACGGTTGCTTCGGGTTTTACCATACCATTAATTCTTCTCACTCTTCTTTTTAGCGAATATTGTCGGCAGAGATTTGCACCCATTTTCCACAAATATCCCGCCCAGGTAGATTTCAACGTAACCAAAAACCGATGATTTTCCATTCCTAGTGCAGTTTCTGCATCTTCTCGGTGTTTGATAGATGTGCTTCTTTACAGGTTCTGATAGATATGGACAGAGCTGATGAATTGTTAGGAAAGATGGAAGAGTTACATAAGAGACTGCATAATGTTTATTCGCAGATACCATTACACTCTTCTCAGAAATCATCGAATAACGCTGAAAGCAGTAGTCCTTTCCCAAATCAGGAGTTACCAGATCCTGAGAAATTGAAGCCAGGTTTGAGTTGATACCATTCGTTGTATAACTTGAATAAGATAGTGAGATTTACATTTTTTTTTTACTTTTTCAGAGGAAGGGGATGCAATAGCAAAAGAGTTATGGGGCTTTCAGGGCAACGATTCTGGTCAAGAATATGACGGTAAGCCGTGTCCCAGTGCTTCACCTGAGCATCTTTCCCCAAAGATGATCGAACTCCATAAACGAAACTAGAACGTTAAATATGCTATGTTATCCTTCAATCACTGAGGCTCCCACAAGTGGGTTAAGCATAAAATGTTTCTGTCGAACAACAGATTCATGCTCAGCTCCGAAGGAACCGATGACTAACTCATTCTGGAAGCAAAGTAGATGTAATTCTTTTGACAAATATTCCATTTTCTTCGGTGGAAACTTTTATAGGAAACTGATGGAGAAAACATGAAAACATGTACAGTCTTCTTGCTAAGATAAAGATGTACATTTTACAGTTACTGCAAGAAGAAATGGGAACTGTACAAATGTACTGAGTACTCAGATTTTTCTTTATAGAATGGAGTAAGAGCAAAAGAGCTCTCTGTGCTTGTGATTTCTTACCTAGATAGTTTAATTATGTTAAATAAGAGGCTTTGTTGGAATGCACACAACTCACTAGAATAACCAAGACAAATAGTTGTTTGAACTAATTCTTCCGAATGTGAATGTGATTGCAATGTGTGAGTGATCAATCATATCTACTTATGAAGTATGTGTCTACTATGAAAGACTAGAAAAGTGAAAGTTTCCTGACCACACATGTCTACTATGTGGAGAGTACCTAGAGAGCATAAATCATCTCCTAAAACATTAAAACTTCCAAGTGACCATCCAATTTTGCTTCCAAGTGAACTTCCAATTTTGCTTTTGTTTATGATGTTTTTTTTTTTTTTTTTTTTGGTCACGTTTATGATGTTTCTTAATGTAACTAATATTGATTTTTTCTAATAATATTATCCTATATATTATTTGAGGAGCATTTTGCTTAGGTGTCATAACCACAAATTTTATTCTCTTTATTTTTCTTTATTTATTTAATTATCTTATACTTATTACCAAACACATTTATTTCCAAAAATATTTATTTTGATTACTATAAGTCTAATTGCCAAACACATTTGAATCTTCCAAAACTTGCCAAAATTAAAATATTTGGAAATCAACCTTGCCAAATTAAAATATTTCAAAAAGTATAGATTTAAATTATAGAAATAAATGTGAATAAAAATTTAACACATACACCACAAACTTTTTTTATTTAAAATAGAAATGAACCATTTTTTTATCTTTTAAAAATATATGATTATGTAAAACAATTTTTCATATATACTTTTACAAGTGCTTTCTTGTTTGACAAATAGATGTTTTTAATTTTTCATAAATACACCTTCCCACAGGTAAATGAAATTTGTTAGTTTAATTATTTTACGGTGGAAACACATTTGTATACAAAATAATCGCAACTTTCAAATATATAAAATGGGTCTTATCCTATATATTATTTGAGGAGCATTTTGCTTAGGTGTCATAACCACAAATTTTATTCTCTTTATTTTTCTTTATTTATTTAATTATCTTATACTTATTACCAAACACATTTATTTCCAAAAATATTTATTTTGATTACTATAAGTCTAATTGCCAAACACATTTGAATCTTCCAAAACTTGCCAAAATTAAAATATTTGGAAATCAACCTTGCCAAATTAAAATATTTCAAAAAGTATAGATTTAAATTATAGAAATAAATGTGAATAAAAATTTAACACATACACCACAAACTTTTTTTATTTAAAATAGAAATGAACCATTTTTTTATCTTTTAAAAATATATGATTATGTAAAACAATTTTTCATATATACTTTTACAAGTGCTTTCTTGTTTGACAAATAGATGTTTTTAATTTTTCATAAATACACCTTCCCACAGGTAAATGAAATTTGTTAGTTTAATTATTTTACGGTGGAAACACATTTGTATACAAAATAATCGCAACTTTCAAATATATAAAATGGGTCTTAGATTATGTATAATAATTCACCATAATGATTTTTTAACTAAAATTATTAATTTTATTTGATAATTATTTTATCCCGTTTATAACGCGGGTAATTTTCTAGTATATATTAATTGAGGAGACACTAAAAGTTAAAAATCCTAGGTGTCATTCAAATAGAGTTTTAAAGAGCATATGGTGTCATTCAAAGAGGATCTTAAGGAACACATTAATTAAATCAACCGATCAAAATATTTCAATTTGACATGGTGGAAATATCTACATATTTCAATATTTTAATATATATGCGGTATTGATGACAAAAACATACTATATACTTATCAAATCCATTACCATACCAGAAAACTCAAACCGATTCAATTAGTAATATTTTGGTTAGTGATAAAGTTGGGTTTAAACATATTTTATAGAATTATTGAAAAACATTTGTTTTTGTAAATATAAGATGTATATCACTCGATTACATTCTTTGTCATACATTCTAAGATAATGTTTCGCTTTTTAGTTTCGTTATTGTAAATCAATTTCTTTCATTTTTATATTTTGTATACATTTAAAACGTAAAACTTATCACATATTAAGATACTCAAGATTCAAAAATCAATTGAATAATTTTTTTAGTAGACATAATTATTTATCTAATATTTTTTTAGAATGCATGATGTAAAACAATATATTTTTATTTTACGATAAACTGAAATTTATATTTTCACGCTTGGCGTGGATGAAAATCTAGTACATCATTAACTAGTATTAATTTTTAATAAAAAAACTAGATAGTTTAATAACCCTCATTAGACCAATGT
Source organism: Draba incana (assembly GCA_963576765.1). Lineage (NCBI taxonomy): Eukaryota > Viridiplantae > Streptophyta > Magnoliopsida > Brassicales > Brassicaceae > Draba > Draba incana. The sequence continues at coordinate 31,349,158 of OY755209.1, forward strand.
ACAAAACGTTAAATTCCCCCACAACTGGTTAGGCCATGTTCATTGGTGACACTGTCGTGTCTTAAGAAGTGTTCTTATAATATAAAATTATTAAAACACACACTCTCTCTTCCTTTTACTCAACTTTATACCTTCTCTTTCATCCTTTTACTCAACTTTATACCTTTTCTTTTATCATTTTACTCAACTTTAATTAAGAACACTCTCCAAAAGTGTCTAATTTTAGACACTCTCTCTCCTCTTTAATAACACTTCATCATCATCTACTCAATTTTTATTAATTTTATATTTCAATATACCCCACAAAAACACTCTCTTTCTTCCTTTTACTCAAATTTTAATAATTTTATATTTTAAGAACACTCCATAAAACACAATAAGATCTCGAATGAACATGTCCTTACAATTCCATAATATTTAATCAAGAGCCAAAATCGGAGATTCGTCGTCTTCCTCTTCAACTTGTTCTTTGTTTTCTCTCTCGCCGATTGCTTTCCTTACTTCTTGGTTCTACATATTCATTCATGTCTCTAACCAAATCTCTCTCAATTCCTCTTCAATCCCATCCCTAAATCTCTCTTCCTCTCGTTTTCTAGTTTTTTTTATGGACCTTATTCGATTAGTTTCCATTTCACCACAAACAAGAAAAAAATGGCTGATTCTAACGGCGATTTTCGGTGTTTCTGGATACGGAATCTACAAAGTTTACAATTCGAGGAAGACGAAACGTCTCACCAAGCTCCTCGGAGGCATTGTCTCCTTCGCCGAAATGGTCATCGATTCCGCAGAGACGATCAGCATCGTTTCTCGAGACTTGAAACAGTTTCTCGATTCCGATTCCGACGAAATCCCCAATAGTTTCAAACAAATCGCCAAAATCACCAAATCGAAAGAGTTCACTGACTCTCTAATTAGGGTTTCCGAATCCGTAGCGATTGGGATTTTCCGTGGGTATAATTTAGATCAGGAATCGAAGAATTTGGAAGTAGTAGAATCAGGAATTAGGTCAAATTCGAATTCGAGTTTAGTTGAGAGAGTTTTATCAGATTCTGGAACTGGATTCGTTTCCGTTGTTGTTGGTAGTTTTGCGAAGAATCTTGTTCTTGGATTTTACGAGATTCGTCGCGATGATTCGTCCTCGGAAACAACGGTAGTAGTACCGAGATGGATGAGTGATGATAAGTGTAGAGAGCTTTTAGCTGATTGTATTGAGAGATTCACTAGCTCGGCTGTATCGGTTTATATCGAGAAAACGGTTGGGATCAATACGTATGATCATATATTCTCCGGTTTAACGAATCCGAAACATCGAGATAGCGCTCGTGATATTCTTGTTTCCGTATGTAACGGCGCTCTCGAGACATTCATGAGAACATCTCACGACGTATTCACGTCTTCGGATAAAGAAACCGAGAGGAAATGTTCTTCGTCGAATCCGTCAAACGGATGGGCAGAGGCGCTTACGACTACATTAGCAGTACCGAGCAATAGGAAATTCATGTTTGATGTTACGGGAAGAGTGACACTCGAGACGATGAGATCAATCGTTGAATTCGTGATCTTGAAAACATCGCAAAGCTTTAGGAGAAGTTACGATGTGATTCATGAAGAAGTTACGGAGAGAGGACGTCAAGTAGTTGGATACATAGGTGCAAAAACTTCAGTGATTATCACCGTTTGCCTCGCGGTTTACCTTCATATCGTAAACCGATGTGTTCGTGGCTCACCGGTTTTCTTAAACCACCATTTCTAATCACCAAATCGATCTTTTAGCTCGTTAGGGACTTGAAAATCTTTAGCTTCCTCGGAAAATCTTTATGTAGAGATTTTAGTTAATTCTTAGAGAAATTTATCAAAAATACCATAATTTTTCCGATCTTTTTCAAATCTACCATAAAACTCAATTTCTTTTAATTTCATAGCACAACATTAATTAAAATTACCAAATTATATTCATCTTCTTCCTTCCTTCATATATCTTTCTAAGAAGATAGTGTTATGAAAAGGAAAAGGAAGAAGACGTCAACGGTAGACAAGATCTGATGACGTTGAAGTGACGGAGACGTAGAGAAGGAGAATGTGACAGAGATGTCACAGAGATATCGTAAGTAGACAAGATTTGATGACGTCATCAATAGACAAGATCTGATGACAACGGCGATAGACGGTGGACGAAAACGGAATCGGCGATGGAGACGGTAGACGAAATGAAATTAGCAACAGAGACGGTACCGGTGGATAATGGACAAAAACGACGGTGGATGGTGGTGGACCAAATATTGAATGGTCGTGGACAAAACAATATTAATATACCATAAAGGCAAAACTATTTTTTATCTTTATTGTGGTATAAAATTGAAAGGTGTCTTCAATTATGGTAATTTTGATAAAAAAAATCCATAATTCTTATTGATTTTTTCTTTTTTGTCGACCATAATTCTTATTGATAATAGAAGATTATTGGGTTCAGATACCAAAATCTCATGTACTATTTAAGGCTTAAAGTATACAAAAAAAAAAAGACAATTAAAATAAATTTTGAAAGTAATTAAAAATTAAAAAAATTACTTAAGTGAATCGAAGTTCGTTCTTCGATTGACGCAACAGATCGACGTCTTCTTCTTTCTTCTTTCTCACATCGAATTAAGCAAAATCAGAAACGAAGAGAGATTTGAGGAGAAGAAAACGCTATTCGATCACGCGATCGTCGCAAGGTTTCTCGGAATCGAACCGCGAAGGATTTAGCAGAATCGGAATTCGCAAGGCGTGAGTGGTAGAAATGCTTAACGATGGAGAAGAGACTCCTTCTAGGTAAACAATTCGAGATCATACAACAACTCCAGATTCTTCTCCTTGTGTATGTTTATGCTTGATCGTTGCTTAGTGCCAGTAGTTTCGGTATTTTCAGAGTGAATTTGGGAGTTTTTGTGAGTTTATATTACTCAAATCGGAATGATAAAGTTGTGTAAATTTGGGAAATGTTTGTTAGAGTGGCTTTAAAGTTGAGATTGTTGACTGATTCATGTTTTACTCAGGCATGAGATTCTGAGTATGGTGAAAAAGCACTCGAAATCGTTAGGAAAGGTGTCGTCTCCTGATGAACAAGATGCGTCAGATGTAGAAATGGACTCGAATTTCTGGCATGGTGTGTTTGATGTTTACTTCATTCGTGGGATGGAATCAAAGAAGCGTCAAGACGATGATCTTCTATTTTTCGTAAGGAAATTGGTATGTAGCTTGCACGTTTTTCTCTCGAACCGAAAAATTCGAATATCATATTATCTTGCTTTGTTAATGTTTGCTGAATGGTCTGTTGCTTTTGCCAGAGCTGTAAATCATATGGATTGACTGAAAATGACGAAGCACCAGCTCCGTACTTTGTTCGCAGGTGGGCACCTAAGGTAAATAACGATTTAGATGTTGTGTTACGCCTTTTTTCGTATTGTCAATAAATATGTGGTTATGGATTTATTCTTTGTTTTGAAGCAGTTAGATGAGCTGCTTGGTGAAAGTCTGGGTGAAGTTGATTGGAGGAAATCGTTTTATTTGAACATGATTGCACACACATCGTTCACTGTTACGGTGGCGATTTGCAGGTAACCGTTTGACGTTATTGCATTACTTAAGACTAACTTTGCTAGGCTGGAATCTTAGATCTTTTCTTTGTTTCAGTTACTAGGAGTCATTTTATGACCTGTTTCTTTCCCAGTCAGTCCATTTTACTGCATCACAGTAACATTAAAGTGTTTGTGTTTTTAGTAATGAGGCCCTTAAGACGTACCAAGGAAGTAAAGAGACAACACTCTCTCCTATATACAAGGTTAGAGACCCTAAGAGTGTTGTATGAAATTACTCTTGACTCTTCTTTAATCTTTTCATATAAGCAACTGAAGCCAAAGAGTAGTTACATATTCTGCTTTTTAAAAATATGTCAGTTTATGAATTGAGTGAGCGAACAGAATACAAATCGAGTTTTGTTTTTCAAAACGAAAGGACATTCCACCGGAGTGTTGGACAAACATAATAATAATCATATTCTAGGATCTGACATTTATATCGTGCAGGTTATTAAAACTGTATACGCATCACCGAGTCGGGTTAATTTTCATCTGGACTCAAAAAAGGCAAGTATAGTCGCTTTTCTCGTTGTAATGTTTGTCCATTTGGAATTCACGTTTGATGTTTCCATTGTTGTGTACCTAGGAAGTGGAGACAACACCTGCCTACCCAGATATTTGTTTTGCCGTAGATGATTTTGACTCAACCTTTGATGCCGTGGTAACATATTTTCTTCTCCCTTTCTATGTATTGTCTTTCCAACTAAAGTCGTATGGTTAGGTTGCCTGCATGAAAATTGTTATACGCTCCATTGTTTTGTTTCCAACCTTGTTGGCTTTCTCATTGATGTTTGCAGGTTCTGACAGAAAAAGATCATTGCTATTGCGTACTTCTTAATGCTCATGACGGGGCAGCCTTTCCAAGTGCCAATGGAAAAATTGATAAAGATTCCAGTGGTTCTAATGCAAGTACTGACTCCAGAAGTGTGAAAGATCCTAAGGTCTGGTGGTTTCCTATCTATGTTTAACTATTTTCAGCAGTTGCTGCCAGTCATCTATGTTTAACTTAGTACGATTTGTGATTTTTGGAAAGATCTTTTAATTTTAAGCATATGGTTTTTAAGGTATGCATTATAGTGATTTTCCGAATGAGAAAATAAAATTGACATGTGGGTGCTTTTGGTTACAGGTTACTCTGTTTTCTGGATTTGTCAGCTATCAAATGGTTCGAGAAGCCTTTGAAGGTCACTTTAAAGTGTTTTTTTCTATGTTTTATGCATCCTTAGAATCTAACTCAGTTCTCTAGCAAAGTTTGAAGTCATGTAGAAGGTTTTCTCTCAAGTCATATCATCAATTATATTGTATTCTAAGTTGCTTAGAGGTCAAGGATGTGTGGCGTGAAAAGGTTACCCAACCTCCATATGGCTGGAATACGCAATTTAACTTTCGTAGACATGAAATTTTGAGACTATTGTTTGAATATCGGCTTTGTCAAGTTGAGCCAATTCATGTTTTCATGCCTTCTCATTTTTTTTTCTGTCATCTTTTTTCCATTACAGGGGGGAGAAATCGGTTTGGAAGCCTTCTATCACTGGTTCATAACACAGGAAAAGCAGACAGACTTTATATGAGAGGTCCAGGAGGACGTGGAGAAGTCGAAGTAGCAGTTTCTGGCGTTATAGGTACTGTTCCTTTCTTATGCTTAAATCGCTCCACAGAATCCGAGCTCCTTATTATCCTATTAGTGTTTCTATTTTCTCGAGTCTTACATTGCAGTTAGTTATATTGCATAGAAGATAAAAAAAAGTAGAAACCTTTTTATTGTTTTGAATTGGCTTAAGAGGGTAGATGTAGTAACTGAAACAATTTATGAAATGCAATCGCGTAAAATTAAAACGTAATAAGAGGGTTTATAAGATGAATATTGTAGAGGTAGTGTACTGTAAGGGATGATTGTATTAGAATTGCTTTTCTCAGATCAGAGCCAAGTAGTTTTAGGTCCTGTTTCACCAATGTCTTCGAAGAAAAGCATCGATCTCGGATCCATTTTCCGTAAAGCAGCATCTGTTGCATCTGTCGCAGCTAAACATGCAATAGCAGCTGCAACCGCTTCATACGATGAAGACGAGATGTTCCCGCTGAAATGCTGCTTAATGTCCATCTCGTTGCCGTGGGACACTATTGCTCATGATCTCTTATTCAAGGTAACAACAAATTATTTCATTTTTCGCCACAATGATTTTTCTCTTGGGTTGAACGATACCACTTAACGTGTTGATTCAGGGATCACCACCAGTAAACTTGGAGTAAGCGTTAGTCCGGACTTTCTCACCTCAACATAGAAAAAAATTAAACAGTGTTATGTGGTAATGAGTTGTGTACTTTGTTTGAATATCTCTTTTGTGATTTGTGGTTTAATTACCACAAACACTGTTTTTACCTACAGTAATTAATAAAAAGTGAAAAAGTTGTGAATTTACAATCATCAGGTGCCTATAGATTTGATCTGCCTCGTTTCACCGCAAAATCACTGAGTAAGATCTAACAATTTCTTTGTAATAACAATTTCTTTGTAATAAGATCTGCCTATAACATTATTTGTTTAAGGATACACAGGCCTTGTCATAGATCTGATAAGAGTCTTTGTAACAGATAACGCCAAAAAACCTTTATTAACCAGTAACAATTGTACAAGTGTAATGTTTGATACCAACTTTTCTGAATAAAATCTCCCAACTCTCGGAGATCCTCTTTATATACTAGAGGGTTTTCTCTTTACAAGTCTCTCCTCTCTAACTACTTCTCAACTAACACCAACGGATCCATAACTGTTTGTTGCTCTGAACTTCTTTCCTTAACCAACTCTTCCTTCTCTCTCTGTTTTCCTCTCCTGGTAAAACATCTCCATGGTGAATATTTCCAGGGCTTATCAAGATCATATGATTATAACTTTGGAGTATTATAGCTTTTTACCTTTTTTTTTTTGGACTAAACTTGAAAAAGCACGTGAATATTAAAAAAAAATTGGGGTCGGCAAATGGGGAAGAAGCACATGAATCCAATTCTGTAGTTTTAGACATTTCCTAATTAGATGACAAAACTCTGTGATTAAGGTTATAGTAATGTATCTAATTTTATAACGAAAAGAATTTTGTCAATATATAGATTCGGTTAGTAGAAGTTTTGAAATGTGAATGCATATTTGAGTCCACTAATAAAAGCTACAATGATACAAAAAAAAAAAAAAGCTACAAAGTCACAAACAGGGGTCTTTGGTTTTTCTTTTTTTTTTTTTGGAAACGTGATTCCAAAAGTCCAATATAAGAATAGTATGTTCTTTAACATACTATTACGTCCAAATAATCGTATACCTTGTGAGAGCCAAACAATTTTGCTCCAATCTATTTTATTTGAACGGGATACGAGCCTAAGTGACACGAGAATATACAACCATCACATACAAAATTTCAACGGATAGTATATTTCTTATAAAATATGTAAATAGCTACGAAAAATATTGGAAATATTTAACCTGGTTTTCTTTTAACGGACTTTTTCTTTCTTCTTTAATTCAAGATTAGATTGATACGTAAACTATAAAGAGAATGCAGCTGTAGTTTCACTTGTATTGTTTACCTTATCTTACCAAAAAGATAAGAAAACCCAAACACAAAAAAAAAAAACAACTTAAGACGTAATATGCTTTTTGTTAGATTCTTCGTCATTAAGCTAAGCTCTCATTTTCCTCTTCGCCAAGACCCACCCACCATATTTTTTCTCTCCCTCAAGTCTTAGCTTATATCAAACACCAAATCTTTCGTTATATCAAACATATAGCCACGTGATGTTCTATAGTTACTGTGATTTCAATTATAGTTGATCACTATAAACGTCTTAGCACTACAAGAAAACAGCGAGATTCCTACGGAAATATCCGTCGGAAGTCTGTCGGAAAACGCTTATTCCGACAGATTTCCGACGGATTTGTCTGTCGTTTCTATCTTGTCGGAAATGGAAAGTCTGTCGGTTTGTTTCCGACTGATTTCCGACGAGTTCCGATTACATGTAAACCGACGACTTTCCGACAGACTTCCGACGTATTTATTTCCGACAGATTTCCGACAGTTTAATTTCCGACAGCTTTCCGACGGAGCAATTTCCGACGGATTTCCGACGTATTCGTAGAAATTATTAAAAATAATAATAAATTAAATAATAATTAATTTAATATAAATTTTAAATTTAAAATTTGAATTATTTAAATAAAAATAATATTAAAAGTAGAAATTAAAATAAAATTAAAAGTAGAAATAAAAAGTAATATTGTTTTACAAAAACGTTGAAAATAAAAATCTAAATGGTGGGCCCCCCCGGAAAATCTGGGTTGCGGCCCAACTACTCCATCATCCGTTGCATCATCTCCCTGTCCTTGTCCCGCTCGGCTCTCTCCTTTTCCCGCTCGGCTTCTAGGGCGGTTTGTGCATCTCGTATCTTTTGGACCGTCGTCTTCAAACCTTCAATTTCGACGTCATTTTCCTTCATCTGGGCTCTCAGGTCGGATGTCTCGCTGTAGTAACTAGAAGATCCCGATGATCCCGCATCGTCGGGAAGACCATAAAGCCGCCCTTTGCTCTGCGGAGCAACCTGCGGAAGAAATTAAATTGTAAATAAAAAAGACTTGAAAACTATTTTAAATTTTACATACCTTTAAGACGAATTGGTTGATGATGTCGTCCGGGGCTTGGGTGATGGGAGGGGTTCCTTCAACGGATGGCTGAGACATAATGTACTCCTCTTCCATTCTTTGGACGCTCTCCTGAATCTCCCGAGCTACCTGATCCTGGACAACACCATTCTTGTCGGTGTGTGTCGCTAGCAGAAGTTCCAAGTTGTTGGGATCCCGACCCAACTTCTTAGCCTGCAGTTGTTAGATATTTATTTAATAATATAAATGTATAAAACAAAAAAAAATTAATAAAAATGAAGACGTACATAAAAAACTTACCATATCCCTAGCTTTTGTCTTCTTGCTGGTAGCTCCAAGGTTGTGGGTGGAAGGTCCCTTGCCGTTGTCATGGCTGTTCCGGTTGCTAGAGTGATATGTAGAGGTGTCCTTGGTAGCCTCTAGTTGCCAATAGGCGATGAACCCGTTCCACAAGTCCGGCTTCTCAACCATCTCCTTTGGCACCTCACCGTGTAGCCACTTATCCTTCCACTCGAACACCTTCTTCGAGTAGTGCAGTGCTGCATAAGAGTCGAATTCCCACCTGACCAGAGCGGTCATGTGTGGGTCCCACCTAAATTCTTGCTGCAAAAAGAAAAATTAAATATAAATAATAATAATTTAAATGAAAGTAAAAATTGTGAAAAAGATGACTTACCGCAAATTGGCGAAACCACATATCTTGATCCTCTAGTGGCATGGCGGTGTACGTCGCATAAGGACGACTGAGCATAGAGTTTTCCATCTTGTTGAGGGACTTCGAAATCCCGCTGCGAGAATCACCAAACCTACGGGAAAAAATGTAACATTAGTCGCAATTAAATTAAATTTGTTAAAAAAAACAGAAATGAAACAAAAAACTTACCATCTGTCTCTACCGAGCTGGTCTGGATGGAGTCTAGTCAACCTCTCTTGTCCAGGAAGACCCATGAAGTCTTCGACGCTAATCTGCGACGGTGCTGTGGTGGATGCTGGTGTCACCGGCGTCTCTACAGGTATAGACGACGGTGTAGGTGTAGACGTCGAAGTCGAATGAGCTCTACTCACACGACGACGACGATGTTGGCCGCTGCCAGATGCAGTGGCGAAACCACCGTAATCCCTAGATTTATATGATAATATATGAAAAATATATGAAAAATCTATAATTATAAAAATATAATGGTTTAAAAAAACATTGCTTTAAATTTCCAAAATTCTAAAATTTAAATTTCCAAAATTGTAAAATTTAAAATTCTGTGGTGGAATTTAAAATTTAAATTTGCAAAATTCTAAAATTTAAAATTTAAAGTTTTATAAGGTTTTTAAATAGTGTTATAAGGTTTTTGTAAAGTTTTGTAAGGTTTTTAAATATTTTTATAAGGTTTTGTAAACAATCTTATAAACCTTTTAAAAACTTTCCTAAATCTAATTGTTTAAAATTCTTTAAAATATAGATATAAATTTAAAAATTAAGTCATTATCTTTAAATTTACAATTATTTCGATATTCTAAAATTGTTAAGTAATCGTTACATAATTTAAAATTCTAAAAAATTAAAATTCTAAAATTTTAAATTAATCGTTATAATTGTTTAAAAATTAGTAAAACTTGGTAACAATTTTCTAAAAATTTATGGAAAAAATAATTTCCCTAAATCAATTTCCCTCATTTTTCCTAATCATAAATCTAATTTTTCATAACAATTTAAAAACCCTAACAATTTCATAACAATTTAAAAACCCTAACAATTTAGTAAAAATTAGTAAAAATACTAACAATTTAGTAAGAATTTCATAAAATTAGTAACAATTTCGAAATTTCATAATATAACTTCCCAAACCCTATATCTAACCCTAATCCTAAATTCACAAACCCTAAATTCACAAACTAATTTATATTAAATCTAACCAAAATCAACAAGAAATTTGAGGATACTTACAAATGGGATGGAATTTCCGCCATTAGTACGTAATCCGGCGAAGAAGAGGCGAATTCCGGCGAGGAGGAGGCGATTTCCGGCGAGGAGGAGGACGGTCGTGGGCGATTTCCGGCGAAGACAAGGCGAGAAGGAGGAGGCTCGTGGGAGATTAGGGCGTGGGCGATTTCCGGCGTGAATCGGCGGTTTTCCGGCGTGAATCGACAGATCGGAAGTGATTTCCGGCGAGGAGGCGATTTGAGAGTTTTTGAGAGAAGAGGAAGTGTTCGTCGGGGAAGAAGAAGGTGTTTTATTCCCAGAATTCCGACAGCTTTAAATCTGTCGGAATTCCGTCGGAAATCCAAAAAAATTAAATGACCGCGTGTAATTGGACCGACTGATTTCGCGGTGTTTATTTTTCATTTCGCGGGTAAAAATTGGCAAATCCGTCGGAAATCTGTCGGAAATTTATACATTTTTCCGACAGATTTCCGACAGATATGTGGTTTTAGGGTATGAGAAATTTAAAAAATTAATGAATTAGCATTTAGGAAAAAATTGGTAATTTTTAAACAATATTTAGCATTGTTAACATTTTTTTCCAAATTGCTTATTTTGGAAAAATTGTTAGCATTTTGTACATATTTTTACCTGAAATTTCCAATTCCGTCGGAAAATATTCATTTTTCCGACAGATTTCCGACAGATATGTGGTTTTAGGGTATGAGAAATTTAAGAAATGTTTTTTTGTTGTTTTAGGGTTAAGGAATTGATTAAATTTAAGAAATGTTTTTTTGTTGTTTTTAGGTTAAGGAATTGAAGAAATTTAAGAAATGTTTATTAAATTTAAGAAATGTTTTTTTTGGAAATTAATGAATTAGCATTTAGGAAAAAATTGGTAATTTTTAAACAATATTTAGCATTGTTAACATTTTTTTCCAAATTGCTTATTTTGGAAAAATTGTTAGCATTTTGTACATATTTTTACCTGAAATTTCCAATTCCGTCGGAAATCTGTCGGAAAAATGAATATTTTTCCGACAGATTTCCGACAAATTTGGGGTTTTAAGCTTGTTTATTATCCGTTTTCGTAGTTACAAGTTAATAGCATGGTTGGAAGAATATTTGGAAGATAAAATACTTGATAATGGTCATTGTTACTTTCAAATTCTAAACATTTAGTATTTTCCGTAAACATCTATTGTTTTGTATATGAAACTGTATGAAACGCTTTTGGTTGAAACATGACAAAATCGCAAAACATGTTCTGTATAACATCGAGAAGGTTATTTACTCAATTATCTTTCACTTTAGTTGTCACAATTGTATGCCGAGACTTTGTCTTCTCAAAATTCAGGAATTTGGCCTCAAAACCCTAAATCTGTCGGAAATCAGTCGGAAAAATATATATATTTCCGACTGATTTCCAACAGATGTAAGGGTAACACGTGTCGTCTTTTAAGGTTAGCATGATATGAATATTGCGTCGGAAATCTGTCGGAAATATATATATATTTCCGACAGATTTCCGACGGATAAAATAAAAAAAAGTTTATTTATATAAAAATGATATATCTGTCGGAAATCTGTCGGAAACAGATATATATTTCCGACAGATTTCCGACAGATATATCATTTAAAAAATATATATAAATCATTTTATATTAAATATATATATATATATATATAAATATACAGATAAGTCGGAATTATATATATATATATATCATTTTAAAAAAAAAAAAATATATATATATATATATAAATTATCCAACTTCTTCGTCATCAAATTCTCCGCAAACTGTGATGATTCTTCATTGATACTCTGTGCGACAATAGAACCTTCAACTCGAGCCAAATTTTTGACCTTCTTCTTTAGATGGAACATGTACCGCTCAAAAGGATACATCCAACGAAATTGAACGGGACCACCTAGTTCGGCTTCGCGGGGGAGGTGTAGGGGAAGATGTTCCATAACATCAAAAAAAGACGGCGGAAAGATCTTCTCAAGATTGCAAAGGATCACTGGTATATTGGCATCTAAATTGCGGATCCCCTCAACTGTAAGTGTCCTCGTGCATAAATCCCTAAAGAAAGCACCAACTGCTGCAATAGCTTCGTGGACAGTTTGAGGAAGGAGATGGGTAAAAGCAAATGAAAGAAGCCTCTGCATCAGTACATGACAATCATGACTCTTCAGTCCCAAAAACTTTAGGTATCGCGAGTCTACGCATTTACCCAGATTAGCTGCATATCCATCAGTGAATTTAACTTCGTGTTCAATCCACCGAAAAAATTCTCTTATCTTTTGTATTTGCAATCGGTACGGAGGAAAAGGATATGTACCATCGGGAATACGATCAAGATAAGCACGGTAACAAATCTTTGAAACATCCATCCTAGACTTCACATTGTCTTTTGTCTTTCCCGGGATGTTTAACACCGTATTCATGATGTTGTTAAAGAAGTTCTTTTCAATATGCATGACATCGAGGTTGTGCTTAATAAATGATCCTTCCAATACGGCAAATCCCAAAATATACTCTTCTTGTGCCAGTTGTGAGCTCCTCCTACACCACAAAGCGATTAATGCCCATTACCCCCACAATCAGGAGTCCTCTCAGCACCAAAATCTCTCAACTGCTCCAATATAGTACGACCGTCTATCTCATCAATTGGAGCATCAAACACTTGTTTATTTTTCATAAATAATCTTTTAGACCGACGATAGGGATGGCCGTCCGGTAGAAACCTTCTATGGCAATCAAACCAACATGGCTTTCTTCCATTCCTCAATTGGAAAGCGTCAGTGTTGTCTTGGCAAAACGGGCACGATAATGTTCCATGAGTAGTCCATCCAGATAGCATACCATATGCTGGGAAATCGCTAATAGTCCACATAAGGACCGCACGCATCAGAAAATTCTGCTTCCGTGAAACATCAAATGCTTCGACACCGTGACTCTATAGCATTTGTAACTCATAAATCAATGGCTGGAGGAATACATCAAGTGATCTCTTCGGATGCTCAGGGCCGGGAATAAGAACATAGAGGAATAAAAACTCTCGACGCATGCACATACCAGGGGGTAAATTATACGGTGTTACGATTACGGGCCACAAAGAATACTGCCTTCCATGCTTCCCAAATGGATTGAAACCATCCGTACTTAACCCGAGGTACACATTTCTTGACTCGTATGCAAAATCCGGATACAACATTTGAAAATGTTTCCACGCTTTTGCATCTGAAGGATGTGTAATCTCTCCATCTTGACGATGCTCTGCATGCCATCTCATTTGTTCTGCCGTTCGCACAGATTGATATAACCTCTTTAACCTCGCTGTCAATGGTAAGTACCACATACGTTTATATGGAATTGGAACTCTCCCACCAGTTTCCTGACACCGCGATTTACGACAAAATTTACATCTTCTCCGGTCTTCGTCTTCTCTCCAATATAGCATACAGTTGTCGATGCATACATCTATCACCTGATACGGCATACCAAGACCAGCTACAAGTTTCTGTATCTCGTAGTATGATGCAGGTGCCTGATTATCTTCAGGCAAAATATCTTTCACAAAATCTGCTATCGCATCAACACACTCTTCCGCCAAATTGAAGTATGTCTTAAGGGTCATCAGTCTACTAGCAGTTGATAAAGGGGAATGTCCGTCTCTACACCCATCATATAATGGTTGCTTCCCTGCGTCTAACATTTCAAAAAATCTTCTAGCTTCTTCATTTGGTTCTTCTAGTCTATCCTCCCTTATTACGATTGATGGCAAATTCTCTCTAAACGCATCATGAACCATCTCAGCGGTACCTACACCAAAATCTACTTCCGTTCTATGTTCGCCTAAGCTATCCGTTCTATGTTCACCTAAGTTATCCATTCTATGTTTGCCTAAGCTATCCGCAACATATGGTGCACTGCTACTACTAGCACCATCATTATTAGTTTCTCCATGAAAAAACCAAATTTTGTATCCCGGCATAAAACCAACGGTATACAAGTGATGCCAAACTTGTTCTACATTAACATTACGAGAATTGCAACAATTTAAACATGGACATTTTATCACCTTTCGATTCCCGACAACCGACATGAACTCGCATATACCTCGTGCATAACTTGGATTTAATGTATTCGACTCCGGATCATACATCTCTTCATCCATCCACAATCTATAATATCTAGAAGATGACATCTCACTCTCTTAACGATTTTTTTCTAACAAATATTTGGTTGGAAGTTGTTGTTGTTTTGTGAGTGAATGAAGATGTGTGGAATCATATATATAAATACGCTGACCGTCGGAAATCTGTCGGAAAAGCGTCGGAAAAACAACGGATATAATAACGGCCATATAACGGTTATATAACGGCTATTTTTTCCTACAGATTTCCGACAGACTAGTTGGGAGTCTGTCGGAAATCTGTCGGAAATTGATATTTTCCGACGGATTTCCGACAACTGACCGGAATCTCCTCCGGCGTCGGCAACGGCTAGTTACACGGTCCAATAATCCGACCGATTTCCGACGGTCTGTGGTCCGTCGGAAATAATTCCGACGGTCTGTGGTCCGTCGGAAATAATTCCGACAGATTTCTGACGGAATTGAAAAATTTCCATTCCGTCGGAAATCGGTCGGATTACCGTCGGAAATTTTCCGACGGAATTACTTCCGTCGGATTTGCGGCTGGTTTCTTGTAGTGTAGATGATAAAAGTATGTTATGTTAGTAATGTCATTGTGTTATCGCCCCACGTTCAAACAAGCATAATACACATTTGTGGAGAAATATATATATATCAGTTAATAATATTTTTGAAAATACAGTATACTTAAGTGACATTGTGAAATTTATACATTATATATCTCTAAATCTCTATACTTAAAAAGTAGTTCTAAGGGATTAAAAGATAAAAGTTTAAAAAGCAATATCCAAACAAAAGGTATATAAGGATGAATAACAAAATTAATAAAATAGTAATAACAATATCTAGAGCACTAATGGACAAACATTTCCATTAATCTCTTTGTTGTGGATTCGGCCCTATGAAAGATCAAAGAAGAAGCAAAAACAATAGAGAAAAATGATCGAAGCGAATATCCTTTCGTCTAAGATTTTTATTAGATGTGTGGATTCATCCCTTACAACCTTTATGATCCCCTTTTATATAAGCCTTAAACCCGATACAATAAAGAAAAATAGGAAATATTCCTAAGTTATACCGTACACCCCATAAACCCTAGTCTGGCCTGTATAACTCAAATGAACCTTTCTGGTCCACTGTGCAATATCTCAGATTTTAAGTCACCTAAAATAACACTCTTAGATTCTCTTTAATTATGATATTGTAAATCCTTAGGATTTTTTAGTGGACAAAATAACCATTATATGGATCCCACATATTCTTCACCATTTCTCTATAAATAACCATATATAGTTTATTTCAATCTTCCCCTTTCTCTCTTGCTCTCTCGTTCAATACTAAACCGATATTTCTCTTCCACTTAAAACGATGTTTTCAACAAATTTAGAGCCGGTTCATATATGTTTCGATGATGCTACGATAACCGGAAAGGAAATCACAGAAATATTGGCGTTTCTTCAATCAGGCGAGTCGGATAATCCAATCGGTACGAACGAGTTGGTTGAACCGGTTGACGAGAAAAAGAGAAGACGAACCATTTCAAACCGGGAATCAGCAAAGAGATCGAGGTTGAGAAAGAAGAGACGGTTTGAGGAATTAACCGATGAGGTAAACCGGCTGACCGTAAAGAACCAGGAGCTGAAAACCCGGCTTGACAATGTGTTAAGGTGTTATGATATCATATCAAGGGAGAATAACCGGTTGAAAACCGAATCTGTTTGCCTTGAAATCAGGCTTCTGGAGCTGTACGGGTTTTTAGTGGCCATGCGCAATCGCCAATCTCAACAAGTTATACAATTAAATCACAAAGCTCGAGATATATGTTTGAAATAAAACAAAACAAAAACGATTATGCGGGATTTTGAGCACTTTTTGTAAAGGTTAAACGATTTTAATTAAGATGTTTTAGTTTTTGGTTAAAAGATGAATAAATGTATATGTAAATATCGTGTGAAAACTGTAAACTATTCTATATGTGAAACTTATTTTATCATTCTATTCAAGTATGGATACAAAATTTGTGAATTTTTGTTCTTCTACAAAAGTACAAATGTACAATCATAAGTCTATCGTCGAAACCTATCCATCTAATATGCAAGCCGGTTTAATAAAAAAGACCGGTTTAAATACCTTCAAACCGTTCAAGTTTTAAAATAGCAACAAATGAGTTTGATGAATATAATTAAATTTTATGTTTAATATTTTTACATGCAAAATCACCGAAGCACAATTTTGGCTATCGGCGCACGATGATATTCATTTGGTGACACCATGGGTCCCCACGACACCAGACAATGATCTATATGTGGTCGAGGGGACAAGATTCTTCATTGATAGATTTTGGAAAACAGAATACAATTTTTTAGGTTTGGGATTGTATTATCGCCACGACGCTAAAGGAGTTTTGATGTGAGCCAAGAGCCTCCGACAAAGTCTCCCCTCTCCTATATACCGAGTTAGAAACACTAATTTAGGATATGCACTGTTTGATTTCCGAGTATTTGGCCGGATACATCAAATTAAAAAAAAATGAACTTTAATTTCTATTTGACCAGTTGAAATGGTTTCATTTTTTAGATCCATTAAAAAAAGTTGAATAAATTACTGGGAATTAGGAGTAATAACCAAAAAAAAATCTATAACTAAATTCATAACCATTTAACATAAATCTATTGGATATCATTATGACACATGAGCTAATTTTTGCTATTTTGTTAATTATAATTTTTTTATTGGCTATTGAGCAAATTAACCCTTACTTAATCGGATTTTTGCTTTCAAAATATAAGCTATGAATGGTAAATTTGTACTGATGTGGTATAATTTGCACCACTTCTTGAGTAACCAATCAATGAAGTGGTAAGAAAGTAGCACTATAAGCGATTTATAACTTTGTTACTAATCAAACCGATCATAGAATTTTGGATGGAAAAAGCCCACGTTGAAGACTCTCTGTCCGTTTGCTTCATTCACTACAAGAAAACACTGATTTAGCGTCGGAATTTAGCGTCGAATTTAATCCGATGCTAAATTAGCGTCGATTAGACAATTCGACGCTAGTTCGTCACTAATTAGGGACGAAACCATTCGACGCTAAATCGACGCTATATAGCGTCGATTTAGCATCGGACGTCTATGTTAGATGCTAATTCGACGCTAAATTGGCGTCGAATTAACGTCGACAGAAAAGCGTAGAATATAGCGTCGAATATTGCGTCGAATTTGGTAGGTAGATGACACATTTAACACGGGTTCGCCACATAAACGACGCGAATTCGATGCAAAATCGACGTAAACGAATTCGATGCTACTGCGATGCTAACATTTGATGCAAAATCGTTGCTAAAATCTCTACTTTAATCTTTTACATATACAAAACTTATATGGACGCAATTGTTTGGAGCAAATCCGATTTGACAACTCATTTAAACATATATCTTCTACTATAAATACATATGATGCATGGAATGTATAACTTGTACACCTACCAAAAAAACACATAATGTCTTCTATCTCTCGTAAAGAAGACTCTAAATCAACAAACGTGACAAATTTTTTTGATATTCCAAAATACTCGTGGGAAACCGAAATTCAATCCGACAAATTCACTCAAGAGATACCCACTTACTCGTGGGAATTTGATACGTGCTCACCAATCCATAATGAAGATTCTACATCAACAATAGTACCGGACAGCCAGTGCTTGCCAAACATCCACCACATTCCTAAATTTTCGTGGGAAACTGAATCTCAGTGCGACAAATATACTAAAGAGATACCCACCTACTCGTGGGAAGCTGATTCATGCTCTCCTGCCATTGTTGTGAGTCCCAAATTTGAAGACGGGATCAGTTATTCAAAACACAAATATGATAAGCAGCCAGAATGTCATGACCAGAAGCGGGTTGACGACGAAGTTTTGTATAGGCAAATCGAAGACGGACAACCATCTCAATTAATTGAAAAGTCAGATACTTACCGTGGAAGTCCTTCTAATGACTGTAAGGACCACTACTACGATTATGAATTTGCCCAAAGTCTAGAAATCCCAAACTTAAGTCTAGATGTTGATGCAATCAAAAGGGAAATTTGCGACGGATTTTTAGATTCTCCACCAAATCAACGAAAGGGAAAGAAAAATTTCTGGTTCTAACTTGTAAAATATTTTCATGTCTGTACTATATATGTCGTTATTGTGATTGTTATCGTTATATGTTGTAAAATATTTTCAAGTCTGTACTATATATGTCGTTGTTGTGATTGTTAGCGTTATATGTATCGGGTTTAGAATCTTCAAACAGTATCGAATGTTTTAATATGTGTTATGATTTATTTAACCTAAATTGTGGAAAAAAAATTAATGATTTACGGTCGAATTAGCATCGAATCACATAAATCCGACACTAATTCGACGCTATATTACAACTTTAGCGTCGAAATGGCATCGAATTTATGTAATTCGATGCTAATCCGACGCTAAATCTTTTTTTTTTTTTAGAAGTCAATTTTGTTGTATATATGACTAATGAAATATCAATATCTTAGTTTTGTTATAAATTTTTAATGATATGTATATAGGAAAGATGTAGGAATTAGATGATAGGAAATTTGATATGGAAAAATTCATGTGATTGTTAGCGTTATATGTACCGGGTTTAGAATCTTTAAACGGTATCGAATGTTTTAATATGTGTTATGATTTATTTAACCTAAATTTTGGAAAAAAAAAATTAATGGTTTAGCGTCGAATTAGCATCAAATCACATAAATTCGACCCTAATTCGACGCTACATTACAACTTTAGCGTCGAAATGGCATCGAATTTATGTAATTCGATGCTAATCCGACGCTAAATATTTTTTTTTTTTTTAGAAGTCAATTTTGTTGTATATATGACTAATGAAATATCAATATCTTAGTTTTGTTATAAATTTTTAATGATATGTATATAAGAAAGATGTAGGAATTAGATGATAGAAAATTTGATATGGAAAAATTCATGTGATTGTTAGCGTTATATGTACCGGGTTTAGAATCTTTAAACGGTATCGGATGTTTTAATATGTGGTATGATTTATTTAACCTAAATTTTGGAAAAAAAAAATTAATGATTTAGCGTCGAATTAGCATCGAATCACATAAATTCGACACTAATTCGACGCTATATTACAACTTTAGCGTCGAAATGGCATCGAATTTATGTAATTCGATGCTAATCCGACGCTAAATCTTTTTTTTTTTTAGAAGTAATTTTGTTGTATATATGACTAATGAAATATCAATATCTTAGTTTTGTTATAAATTTTTAATGACATGTATACAAGGCCGTGCCTCCCATGTAAAAAAAAAAGGCATTTGCCTTAGTGCCCCACTTCATATCCTAATTTTTGGGGCTCCTAATTTCACATAATTAGTTTACTTAGTAAAATTTGGATACATACTATTTATTTTAGTTTGAATTTTGGTAATAATATCATACAAATTGATTTGAGTTAATATGTTCCATATGAGTATTCAATTTTTAAATACTCAATCATTCTAGTTTTTGTTACATTTTCTTTCACATTTTTTTCTTAGCTCATTCAATATTATATTTTTGGGTTACTATATATATATAACTTTATATTTTTAATTAATCTATTTTTTAATCAACAAGGTTAGAGGAATAAAAGCACACAATATTAATAACATTTTTTTAATATCAAATGGTTCTTATTTTATATTTGATCTAGTAAACTATTTTGAATATCAACTATTAAATACAACTTTCTCTTATATTAAATATCATTTTTTATATAAAAAATATATTTAAATTTTATATGTAAATAATTTTTTTTTTAAATATCGCCTTAGGCCCCCAAAAAGCTAAGCACGGCACTGTATGTATATAGGAAAGATGTAGGAATTAGATGATAGAAAATTTGATATGGAAAAATTCATGTGATTGTTAGCGTTATATGTACCGGGTTTAGAATCTTTAAACGGTATCGAATGTTTTAATATGTGGTATGATTTATTTAACCTAAATTTTGGAAAAAAAAAATTAATGGTTTAGCGTCGAATTAGCATCGAATCACATAAATTCGACACTAATTCGACGCTATATTACAACTTTAGCGTCGAAATGGCATCGAATTTATGTAATTCGAAGCTAATCCGATGGTAAATCATATTTAATTTTCATTTAGGGTATCGGGTGTAAGCAATAAAATCTTTAATGTCGCCGATTCAACGTGAAGCTACAAGATTTACTTGCCAACAAATTAGTATGTTTGTGTGGTTCGATGTTAGAAATGCATGTAAGGACTGTTATTTCAAATAACTATATAGCTTTACATATATTTTCATAACCCTTACTGAACCAAATATGTAATTTCAAATTGCAAAATTTTAAACTATTCTATTATATGAATGATTGAAAAGGGTAAGCTCGTTTTCGTACCAGTGGCGGATACCCTAAGCCGTAAACCCCAAACATAATTCACGTTGCGTCGGTTTAGCATCGAATTAGCATCGATTCGACGCTAATTCGATGCCATATGAAACATTTTAAGTTTGGGGTTTAGGGTTTAGGGTATGGAATGGAAAAAATGATGCTAATCCGACGCAAATTCGACGCTATATTGAATTAATTTGATTTAACCAATGGCGGTAAACCGAATAAATTCAAATTTTTTTGGTTAAACCAACGGCGCTAAACCGAAAAATGATGCTAATCCGACGCAAATTCGACGCTATATTGAATTAATTTGATTTAACCAATGGCGGTAAACCGAATAAATTCAATTTTTTTTGGTTAAACCAACGGCGCTAAACCGATTTAAATTGGGTTTAGCGTCGAATTAGCATCGAAATGTTGATCAAATCGACGCTAATTCGACGCTAAAATAGCGTCGAATTAGCGTCGGCCACTGATATGTATACAGTGACCGAAGTCTTCTTCTCCGGTCACTGCAACAACATCCTCTCCTCTCACTCTCTCCATCGCCGACCACCGCTCCTCTCTCTCTAGCGACCGCCGATCTCCCACCGCTCCTCTCTCTCCCGCGCCTCTCTCTCCACCGCTCCTCTCTCTCTCTCTCTCCCTCTCCTCTCCCTTTCCCTCTCCTCTCCTCCTCCACCGACGATCTCCCTCTCCTCTCTCTCTCCCCGCCTCTCTCTCTCCCTCTCCTCTCCCTCTCCCTCTCCCTCTCCTCCTCCACCGACGAAGTCCCTCTCCTCTCTCTCTCCCGCGCATCTCTCTCTCCCGCGCCTCTCCCTCTCCCTCTCCCTCTCCTCTCCTCCTCCACCGCCGACCTTCCTCTCCTCCGCATATTTGGTATGAAATAGATTTTTGGAAATGAAATTAAATTTAGATTTGATAAGTTATGGAATTGAATATAGATGTGCTAAGTTATATATTTGAATTTATATTTTAGGAATTTAGAAATTTGTTTTATGAAATAGAATTTAGGAAATTTGGTATGAAATAGATTTTTGGAAATGAAATTAAATTTAGATTTGATAAGTTATGGAATTGAATATAGATGTAATTGAATAAAATTTAGATTTGATAAGTGAAAAAATTAAATTTAGATTTTATTTGAATTTAGAATTAATAAAATATATTTATGTAAAGTCTAATAAATCTAATTAAGGAGTTTTTTTTGGATGTTAAAATAATGTTTTATTTAAAAAAAAGAATTTAGTAGTTAATTTACGTTATTTTAAAATTATTTCATAAATATTAAATTGATGTGGAAAATATAAAATTTATTTCCTAATTTTTAATTGTATAGTTTACATTTTTAAATTTACTAAATCTGTTTTATTTTATAGGGAGATCGACCACATACTCCTTCATACGGCGATCTATTTGGCGACGGATCCGATGGTCGTCGCCGATCCGCATTAGGCTCGGGTTCGCAGGCTGCGAACTATCGTCCACGAGATCCGCCACAGGCTCCGCCCCGTTTAGCGTTTTATTTTCTTTTGTAACGGATAATTTTATTTTGTTTCGGATAATTTTTAATTTTATTTTGTTTCGGATAATTTTTAATTTTAATTATAATAATTTTGTAACAATAAATTTTTTTTTTAAAAAAAGTTATCATTCGCTGCTAAATAGATGCCAAATCGATGGTTAATTGGCATCGAATTAGCGTCGAGACCTCATTCATTCGACGCTAGTTCGCCGCTAATTTGGCGTCGAACTAGCATCGATTGAATCGTGTGTCGACGCTAATTCGATGCCAAATAACCATCGATTTGGCATCTATTTAGCATCAGTTTAGCATCGATACATTTTGATGCTAAATCGACGCTACTGTACCGTTGATTTAGCATCGAAATATTGTGTCGAATTAGCGTTGAATTTCCGACGCTAATTTAGCGTCGAATATAGCGTCGAATACCATTTCGACGCTAAAATAGCATCGAAATAGCGTCGAAAATGAAATAGCGTCGACGATTATGCGTCGAAATGTTATTCGACGCTAATTCGACGCTAAGACGATTTAGCGTCGAATTAGCGTCGAAATATGCCGACGCTAAATCAGTGTTTTCTTGTAGTGATTGTACAGCTCAGTCAAGTTGCAAACTTGCAATTGAAAAATTTAAATGTTTTGTATTTTCGATCTCGAATTGCACAGAAGACATCTGGAATCAGGAGTAATTCCCCAACTAATTAAACGATATTTGTTTTTGGTCGACAACGATATATTTTTGTTTACATTTTACATTGTTTTGTATTTTATTTGCACTGCTGCTGTATAAAAGCCAAACAGAAACATTTTACCCATAGATAAAATATTATATCTTGTTTAAAAAAAAAAAAAATTCTTATATCGCACTCTAATTTGTTTAATGCCGCTATATGAAAAAATGCACCTGAACCGTGCACTTGCAAATACGTCTTAAAAGTTGACGCTTGACTATGCAATTAAAGTAGAGATTTACTACGTGACTATCCTTTATTTTTTGGAAAGGAAATGTTTTTTTTTTTTGAGAGACAGGAAAGGAAATGTTCCGTCCCAAAATCATACATACTTTTTTGGTAGTGTGCACTATATATGTCGGGTTTGACGAAAATCATACAAAGGAAAACGTGGGGCTTTATTTGTGTGCCTAATACTAATCATACGTACAGAAAATAAAAATGCATGCATGCATATAGTCCTAATTTTATAAGTGTCATAAAATATCTAATTCAAAGTATCCACCATTTTATCGTTAGGGCTCAAAAAGCAGGTTTTTAAAAGTAAACATATACTTTACGTAAATGGTAGTATCACAAGCTTTATAACTTGAAACAAAAAAATATACCCACTACACTATATAGTACGTATGTAACAAAACAAATATTAAATGAGAGACTTTCAAATTCATACATATATACAATATATACAGTATTGGCAGTGCATGGCAAATAATAGGATCGAAGAAAAAGGTAGCGATGACTTCACAATTTTTTGGGCGATTTTCTTTTTTGGTTAATAACTCTGACAAATGATTATGTAATATTTTATTTTCTAAATGGACTTTTAATTTGAGTTTATTATTAGAGTTTTTGGTTTAGTTCTAGGGAGAATTACAAACATGTCATTTTTGAAAATATTTTTTCAAATATACCATCTTAAAAAAAGTTTTACATAAAAAGACAAAATTATTAATTTCTCTCTCTTAAAACCCAAACACTAAACTCTACTCCCAAAAACTATATCTTAAATATAAAATGGTTAATCCAAACCCAAAAATATAAAAGTTAAGTTAAAAAAAATATAGTATTTTTGCAAAAAAGATCAAACGATTGCATAACTGTAAAGTGGCATGCCAAGAGTGACATATCATGAAAATTCTCTTGGTTCTATTAGCGTTCCATGAGATAAATTAGAATGTTATATGCATTGTTCAAAAATACAGTCCAATAGTTCGCATAATACATCGATGCAATGTATGATCATTTTAGTGTACCCTATTTATGATATAAGTATTTTCAAGTAAAATTAAACACAATTTGGAGACAATGTATCAAGTCATTATTATTTTCTTAACTCAATCTTCGTATTTGTCATATGGAATTGACTCCATATTGTATCAAAGGAAAATTCATATGGGTAAATCAAAACAAAAAACATTGCACTGAAGCTACCAACGTTATGAAGAAGGAATTAAAAAGCGAGATGTGTCATGTGATGGGATCTTCTGGGTGGATTTATTACATAAAGCTTCTTCAATTTAGCTCAAATCTGTTTTTGTCGCTTTTATACGGCCGACATATCTTCGCACAAGTTCTACATAACATTTTATATTCTTAAAACCCTAAACAAGTATATTTTCTAGATATTTTAGATGTCGGCTATAGAAAGTTTTAATTTCCCTAACCAAGAAGTTACAAATTCCTTTTCTCTATCTTTAGATATTTCCATGGATAATCAGGGACGGTTCACTGCTCGTTGTTTAGTAATCTTAAGGTGCATATTTGTTAACACTCAAACTAGTAAATATCTCTGTTTCACATGAAGATAAGGGATACATGTTAAATTTTGGTGGATATATCATATATGGGTATAATAACCCGGCACCGACTATATTTGACTGATATATGTACTAACTGGTCATTCAGAACGTATCTAGGACTGAATTATCTTCAAAAATATCTTAGGACCAAACAGATTATGAACCTTGGATGCAAACATGAGATACACAAATTAGAACATCGCTAATATCAAAACTTATAATTTTCAAATTATTGTTTTTTCAAGCAAAATTTATTGGTTTCCATAACTCTTGTGCGCACTAAATCTTCAGATTCTAATACAAATTTTCCAACAAAATGAAAGAAATCAATGATAAACCATATTTTTTTGTATTTATCCTCGTTCAAATATTTTTTTTTTATCTTCTAAGATTGTGATTTTTTTCATACGTGCACATTTGTTTAGTCAAAAACATTTTTTTATTTTGTTGCGTAAGGGCTCCCTGGCCCAATGGTGTCATATCTATGGTGGTTCTATGACAAGGCGGTTATAAATTTGACATTCCACCACTAAGGTTTAAATTGGGACAAAACAAATTCTATTTTAAGGTTGGTGACTAAAGAATGACTGACCTCCATTAACGAATTCACAAGAGAACAGTCCCAAATGAGAAGAAAGCAAGATATTTTACTTAACAGAATTGAAAAGCACAAGATATTTTTCATTTTAACCTAAAGAAAGAACAAGAAAGCTTTAATGTACACGTGATACATATTCGACGCACATTAACCTAGTAAAAGTTATTTTTGTATGAGTACCCTAAGTTGGTAGTTCGACCAATGTACTAGTAAACCACTCAAAAGAAACAATATCCAAAGTAACAAATTTGAATACCGGCGATGAAAATAAACTTATTCACTACAAGAAAACACTAATTTAGCGTCGGCATATTTCGATGCTAATTCGACGATAAAAACACTGATACTGAAATACATTTCGACGCTTGATCGCCGACGCTAATTCATTTTCGACGCTATTTTAGCGTCAAAATGACTTTCGACGCTAAATTAGCGTCGAATGTTCGACGCTACTCCGACACAATATTTCGATGTTAAATCGATGCTAAAGTAGCGTCGAATTAACGTCGAATTGCATCTGGGTCGACGCTAATTCGACGCTATATAAGCATCGATATAGCATCGATTTAGCGTCGAATGATAACATTTTTTAAAAAAAAAATTAAAATATTATAAAAAATTATTAAAAAATATAATAAAAATTAAAATTAAAATTCTCCGATACAAATGAAATTAAAACGCTAATTCGTCGACGGTTGTTGGGTCCTTAGGTTTATGAAATCTTCTCGAATCATATCTTCGGATTCTTGTTCGAACTGCATTTGACCGGGAGGTGTAGGAGGCGGTGGAGGACGATGTATGTCTTGCAAGGCATTGACTAATGTCGGGTTATCCACTGCAATGATGTCAAAGAGACTGGTCAATGTCGAGAGACCAGTCTTTAGCTGCACAATCTCAGCATTAGCAGCTTCCAACTAAGCGGTCAAAATGAGGGTGAGACGAACCCGGAGAGAAAGAATATTGAGAAGACGAACAAGCTGTCGGGACATCCTTGATGGATCCAACACCAATCGTTCGTGCTTTCTTCTTCGGTGCAACATATAAAATAAAAGTGTTATAGAATAAAATTATAATAAAAAATGAGTTATAATATAATATAAGAACCTAATAAATTACCTCCTTGTGGCGGAGCTCGTGGACGATAGCTATCGCAGCCTGCGAACCCGACCCTGATCCGGATCCGCGACGACCATCGGATCCGGGAATCGTATCATCCTCGCCAAATAACTGTCCGTATGAAGGAGGAGGAGGTCGATCCGCCTATAAAATAAAACAAATTTATTAAATTAAAAATGTAAAATATAAATTGATAAATAAATTAAAAACTTGTAAAATAAGTTGATAAAACAATTCATCGATTCTTAAATTTTATATATAATATATGAATACAAACACATAAATCCATAAATTTAACATTTAGGAAATAATTTTATATTTTCGAAAAATAACTTGTAAATTCATTTTTAATTTTAAATATTTATTTTTAATTCAAAAAACTCTTAAATTTGTTTTATTTGACTTTACATAAATAAAATTCATAAAATCTAAATTGAAATCTATAACTTATCAAATCTAAATTCAAATCTATAACTTAGCAAATCTAAATTCAATTCCTTAACTTATCAAATTAAATTCAATTCCATTTCCTAAAATTTATTTCCTACATTTACCCTAAAATCTATTTCATATCAAATTTCCTAAAATCTATTTACTACATAATTCATAAAACCATTTTCTAAAATCAATTTCATATCATTACTACAACTATATATAATTTCATAACTAATTTATTACAAATTACAAATATTTCTAAAATTACTAATCTATATCCTAATCTATTTACTACATATTTCTAAAATCAATTTCATAACTAATTTATTACAAGTTACAAATATATTTAATCAAATTAAAAAAAAAAAAAAATTATGTACCATAGCGTCGTTTGATTGTACCGGAGGAGGAGAAGATCCGGCGGCGGCGGAAGGAGAAGCTCTGGCGGCGGCGGGGGCGGAAGGAGATCCGGCGGCGGCGGAAGTTTTTGAGGAGGAGGAGAGGAGACGTGAGGGAGAGAGAGAGGAGAGGGAGAGAGAGAGGCGGCGTGAGAGAGATAATGGCGTGAGGGAAGGTACGGCGGCGAGGGGTGAAAGAAAGAGAGGAGACCGGAGAGAGAGAGAGAGAGAGGTGAGGGAGAGGAGTTGCAGAAACTGGAGAAGAAGACGTCGGTCTCTCTTTTTACTTCGTGAACCGACGCTATTTCGACGCTAATAGCGTCGGATTACATTTAAATATAATTTTTATTCCCCACCCAGATTTAATGTTTACAGATCCGAATTAATTTTATTTAGCGTCGAACTGCCCCAAAATTCGACGCTAATTCGACGCTAAATCCAAATTAATTCGGTTAACCGCCATTGGTTAAATCAAATTAATTCAATATAGCGTCGAATTTGCGTCGGATCAAATTAATTTTATCCGTTTCATAACCCTAAACCCTAAACCCCAAACGTAAAATTTGTTCATATAGCGTCGAATTAGCGTCGAATCGATGCTAATTCGATGATAAATCGACGCTACCTTAATATATTTTACGTTTGGAGTTTAGGGTTTAGGGTTTCCGCCACTGGTACGAAAACTATCTTATCCTTTTCATTTTTTCATATAATAGAATAATTTAAAATTTTGAAATTTGAAATTACATATTTTGTTCATAAAGGGTTATGAAGGTATATGTTAACTTATATAGTTTTTTCAAATAGAAATCCTTACATGCATTTGTAACATCGAATCACACAAACATACTAATTTGTTGGCAAGTAAATCTTCGAATATAGATAACATTGTAGCTTTAGTTTGAATCGTCGACGGTGAAGCTTTTATTGTTTACACCCTAAACCCTAAATGAAAAATAAGTTTGATTTAGCATCGAATTAGCATCGAATCACTTGAATTCGACGCTAATTCGACGCTAAATTTGTAATATAGCGTCGAATTAGTGTCGAATCGATGCTAATTCGACGCTAAATTATTATTTTTTATATTTAGGATTTAGGTTAAATAAATCGCACCACATATGAAAACATTCGATACCGTTAAAAAATTCTAAACCCGGTACATATAACGATAACAATCACATGAATTTTTCCATATCAAATTTCCTAGAATATAATTCCTACATCTTTCCTAAATACATTTCCTTAAAAATTTATAACAAAACGTAGATATTGATATTTCATTACTAATATATTAAAAAAAATTGACATATAAAAAAAAATATATAATGTGATTCGATGCTAATTCGACGCTAAATCATTTTTTTTTGTTTAGGGTTTGTGTTAAATGAATCCTAAATCCTAAATATTACGATATTGCATATCTATTTACTTATATTTACAATATAATATATGAAATTTTATGTACCATAATCACATGAATTCGACGCTATTAAACAATATTAGAGTCGAATTAGCGTCAAATTCATGTGATTCGATGCTAATTCAACGCTAAATGAAAGAAATTTTATGTTTAGGGTTTAGGGTATAAACAATAACATATACGATAACAATCTTAACAATTTAAAGATTTTAAAACCGCAACATAAAACGATAACAATCACATGAATTTTTTCATATCAAATTTCCTAAAATCTATTTCCTACATATTTCTTAAATCCATTTCCTTACAAATTTATAAAAAAAATGTACATATTGATATTTCATTACTAATATATAAAATAAAATTACCATAAATAAAAAAAATCAAATAGCGTCGAATTAGCATCGAATCACATTAATTCGACGCTATTAAAAAATATTAGCGTCGGATTCATGTGATTCGATGCTAATTCGACGCTAAATGAAAGAAATTTTATGTTTAGGGTTTAGGGTATAAACAATAACATATCTTAACAATTTAAAGATTTTAAAACCGCAACATAAAACGATAACAATCACATGAATTTTTTCATATCAAATCACTACAAGGAAACAGCCTGTTTTCTGACGGAAATTCTTTCCGTCAGGGTTTCCGTCGGCCAATTCGGTCGGAATTCAGACGGTTTTCCGACAATAAATCATTCCGTCAGGAAACCGTCTGTTTCTCCTGACGGAATTCTGACAATAATCATTCCGTCAGGATTGCCGTCCGTATGCCGTCCGTAAACCGTCAGAATTAACAGACGGTTTCCTGACGGAAATAATCCGTCTTGTCTTTTCGTCGACATTCTGACGGAAACCTGACAGAAATCGGATATTTCTGTCTGGCGGACGGATTTCCGACGGATTCTGACGGCTTCCGATGTCGGCAAACTTTGGGTGGTTAACATATCGTGTGGGTTGGCCGATGGGACTGAAGTGTTGCTATGTCGGACGTTTTGACGGTTGGCTGACGGAAATCTGACGGTTATTCATTCTATATAAGGTCTCGCATTTCTTCCGACGTTCATAACAACATTTCAAAACCAAAAAAGCAAAAATTTAGAGATGAGTTCTTCATATTTTCGGTCATGGATGGACGAGCCAATGATGGAAGAGGGGTCGAACTTATTAACGACCGAATACGCTCAAGGTATTTGCGAGTTCATGCAGTTACCTAAAATCAAGAGGCAGCCAACAAAGGTCAGGATATCAAATGTCCTTGTTCTAATTGCTGTAATAGAATTAGTGTTGCGATTCCTATTGTTTGGAACCACTTATATAGATACGGATTTAGGGCGGGATATAAGGTTTGGTATTTACATGGAGAAAGGAATTATGAATATGGTAGTACCAGTAGCAATGAACCTTATTTTCCGTCTAACGTAGGGGAATCTACGGCGGAAGTAGATGTTGGGGTAAGTACGGTTGCGATGGTAAACGATGCGTTTAGAGAGAATTTGCAGTCGGGTGTGTATCATCATGAGGGTGATAGGGTTGAAGAGGCTAATTTAGAATCTCGGAGGTTTTTCAATATGTTAGACATAGCAAAGCAACCTCTATACAGCGGTTGTAGGGATGGTCATTCACCGCTGTCTTCTGCCACTAGGATGATGAACCTGAAGACTGATTATAATTTGTCCGAAGAATGTGTTGATGCATTCGCCGAGTTCGTGAAAGATGTTTTGCCAGAAGATAATCTGGCCCCAGGATCATACTACGAGGTCCAAAAACTTGTCGCCGGACTTGGTTTGCCCTACCAGGTTATAGATGTGTGCATCGACAACTGTATGATATACTGGAGAGAAGACGAGAACCGAAACAAATGTAAATTTTGCCACAAACCCCGGTTCCAGGACACAAGCGGCAGGGTGAAGATTCCATTCAAACGGATGTGGTATTTACCCTTAACAGAGAGGTTGAAGAGGCTGTACGATTCAAACCGCACAGCTAAGGCTATGAGATAGCATGCAGAGCATAATCAAGATGGAGATATCACGCATCCTTCTGATGCGGAAGCTTGGAAACACTTCCAATCCGTATATCCAGATTTTGCATATGAACGACGGAATGTATACATAGGCTTATCCACTGATGGTTTCAACCCGTTTGGCAAGCATGGAAGAAAATATTCACTGTGGCCGGTCATCGTAACACCTTACAATTTGCCTCCATCTATGTGCATGCGGCGAGAGTTCTTGTTTCTGTCAATTCTAGTTCCCGGGCCAGATCATCCAAGACGGTCGCTCGATATATTCCTCCAACCATTGATCTGTGAGTTGCAGATGTTGTGGGAGCATGGTGTTGAGGCATATGACGTTTTGGTCCAGCAGAATTTCTACATGCGTGCGGTTCTTATGTGGACCATAAGCGATTTTCCGGCATACGGTATGTTATCTGGATGGACAACGCATGGAAGATTGGCATGTCCTTATTGCCAAGACAATACTTCTGCTTTCCAACTGCAGCACGGAAGGAAGACATCGTGGTTTGATTGTCATAGGTATTTTTTACCGGCAAATCATCCATACCGTCGGTCTAAAAGACATTTCAGGAAGAATTTACCTATGCTACATGGTCCACCTCCTGAGATAGATGGTCGAACCATATTGGAACAGTTGCGAGATTTTGGTGCAGAGCGGACTCCTGATTGTGGGGGTAATGGCCACCACCCGGTCGACGGTTGTGGGGAATATCACAATTGGCAAAAGAAGAGTATTTTCTGGGATTTGCCTTACTGGAAAGACCATCTACTGCGGCATAATCTAGATGTCATGCATGTTGAAAAGAATTTATTTGACAACATCATGAACACCTTATTAAACGTCCCAGGAAAGACCAAAGACAACTGGAAGTCTAGATTGGACTTGCCATTGATTTGTTCGAGGCCATCTCTTCATGTTCTGCCTAATGGTAGATTGTCGATGCCTGCGTACCGGTTAAACGCTAGGCAGAAAGAAGTATTTTTTGAATGGTTCAAAAAATTTGTAAAATTTCCAGACGGCTACGCATCTAATCTACGTAATTGCGTGGACGAGACGGAAGGGAAGTTTACAGGAATGAAGAGTCATGATTGTCATGTCGTCATGCAGCGTCTTCTTCCATTTGTATTTGCATATCTTATTCCAGATCCTATCCACCAAGCAATTGGAGGTATATTTCTTACTCCCATTGGTTTCTTAATACCATAATATTACTATATATGTACTAACTTGTTAAATATTTGTTTCCAGGAGTTGGTGCATTCTTCCGAGATTTATGTTCAAGAACGCTTACCGTCCACGGGATACGTAACTTGGAGGCCAATATCCCTGTTCTTCTTTGTAATCTTGAGAAGATATTTCCACCGTCTTTTTTTGACGTTATGGAACATCTTCCTATTCACTTCCCACGAGAAGCAGCCTTAGGAGGCCCTGTTCAATACCGATGGATGTATCCGTTCGAGCGTTACATGTTCCATCTGAAGAAAAAGGTTAAAAATTTGAGCAGGGTTGAGGGATCTATTGTTGCACAGAGCCTAAACGAGAAAGTCTCAAACTTGGCCGAAAATTACTTTCCACCGCAAGTTAGTACTAAGGCTAGACGTCCGGCGCGACATGATGATAGAGGTGAGAAAGCAACGTATGACGTGGTTGTACCCGGGTTATTTGCCCAAGTTGGGCGAGAAAGTGGAAAACGAAAGAGACGCAAATTATCGGCACAAGAGCTCACCCATTTGCATACGTATATCCTTAGAAATTGTGATGAAATTTTGGAGTACGAACGGTACGTATATCAGTTATTATACTAAATTTATGTACTTATTTGCCTTTATCTACTAACAACTGTTATGTTACAGAATCTACATGTCTCTAGCACGTGCTTACCATTCTGATAAGACAGATGCCGAACTTGCTGTCTTGAAAGACAAAGAGTTTCCGGCGTGGTTGAAATGTTATGTAAGTTTAATATAATTACTTACTTTCACTTTTCCATGTTTTCACGTTCATATGTTACTGATATACTACTTATATCATTCTTAGGTTTCCGAAAGTTTAGCAAGTGGTCAATCAATCCCGACATGGTTACAGGAGATTGTGTACGGCTTACGCAGCACCGCGACATCATATCCCAACTTTTGCACTAGGGGATATGCGTTCAGGATCCGTGAGGAAGGACGTGAGAGGACAACTTCGGACTATGGTATTTCGTCCCAATCAGGTGATACCATGTACTATGGGATTTTAAAAGAAATCTTGGAAATCCACTATCCAGGAATGTTGAACTTGAGGTGCATTGTGTTTATGTGTGAATGGTATGATCCCTCTAATGGTCGAGGTGTTCGAGTTGACCCTCTTGGTGTTATTTCGATAAATTCAAGCCGGAAACATCAGTATTACGATCCATTTATCCTTGCGTCCCAAGCAGACCAGGTATCAATACCATAATATATTGACTTACGTACTCATACTTAAGGTTTGTTGATCATGTATATTAACAATATCCACTTTTTATTACTAGGTTTGCTACATTCCATATCCTCGAGTCGCCTATCGTAGTGATCCTTGGATCACAGTAACTCATATTAACCCGAGAGGAAAAATATATGGAGTTCCAGAACAAGATGCTCTACAACCATCGAGAAGTATACAAATGTCACCTGTTCAGGAGATGGATAACATTGACCTTGTCGTTGATGTCACACATATCGGGGATGATCTAGTGCATTCGGACGAAGAGGAAACACGTGAAGAATTTGACGACGATTCAGACTCCATCCCTAGTGAAAGTGGAGGAGGAGATTCAGATTAATAATCTGTGAATAAATGTTTGATATCATTGCCATTTACTAGTATATAATAAAGCCTTTTTTATTAATTGACGATATATTTTGATTATGCAACTCCAATAAAACATTACATTTAATGAAACATAAAATGTAAAACAACTTATTACACAGGTAGAGTAAAGACTTCCAACAGATAAACACACAACGGTTATGGTACAAGAACATAATAGACAATATTCAGGTATCAATACCATAGGTCTGTATCCACTCCAAACTTACCATTGGTTAGAACCATTTAGTGATTTTCTTTCCCTTTTTTTTCTTTGGTGGAGAATCTAAAACTCCGTCGCACAATTTTCTGATTGCATCTTCATCAAGAACAAAGTCTTTCGGTGGCTCTTCTGGGCTTTGTGCGCCTATCAAATCATAGTACTGATCCTTACATTCATTTGAAGGACTTCCACCGTAAGTGATTTCCTTTCCTTTTTTTCCATCGGTGGAGAACCTAAAACTCCGTCGCATAATTTGTTGATTGCATCAACATCTATATTGAAGTTTGGCTTTTCTGGGCTTTGGGCGCCTATCAAATCATAGGAAGGACTTCCACCGTAAGTATATGATGGTTCACTGAATTCATATGGTTGGACGGCTTCCAGAACCCGGTTCTGGTCAGCACAATAGGCTTGGTACGTATCGTATTTGTGATTAGGAAAACCCAACCCATCTTCATTTTTGGGAGTGCATGAATCATCTTCCCACGAGTATGTAGGTACATCTTTAGTGTATTTGTCGCACTGAGATGGCGATTCCCACGACAATTTTGGAATGTGGTGGATGTTTGGCGAGCACTGGGTGTCAGGCACTATTGTTGATGTGGAATCTTCTTTATGGATTGGTGAGCACGTATCAAATTCCCACGAGTAAGTGGGCAGCTCTTTAAACGATTCGTCGCAATAAGATTGGGTTTCCCACGAGAATTTTGGTATTATTGGAAATCCAAAAGGATCAAGGTCGGGTGTTGTTTCTGCGTCTTCATTAGGAGAGGGAGAAGACATATTTTGTGTTATTAAGAGGTGTAGAAGAAATATACTCCATGAAGTGTATTTATAGTAGAATTTTTATGTATACACCGAAGGGTATAGTAGGGTTTTATGTCGGAGTGGGTTGACGGATTTCTGACGGATTGCCGACGGTCTTCGATGTCGGCAAAGTTTGAGTGGTTATTAAGATTTGTCTGCAGTGGTCGAAGGGATTGGTGGGGTTTTATGTCGGAGTGGGTTGACGGATTTATGACGGATTGCCGACGGTCTTCGATGTCGGCAAAGTTTTAGTGGTTATTAAGATTCGTCTCCAGTGGCCGAAGGGATTGGTGGGGTTTTATGTCGGACTGAGTTGACGGATTACTGACGGATTGTGGACATTTATCCGTTCTACATAAGTTTCCACATTTTCTATCTCATTCCTCCATAAAAATTTTCACCAGAAAAACATAACACAAAAATAGTCAATCAAGTTATGGGTAACAGAGATCTATGGAATTACTATATGCAAAACCGAGGCCCCGGTCACTACCCTCCAAACACAACTCTTGTTCCTGCAAGCCCTCCTTACAATAACTTAAATGTTACTGATGTTGAACCGACAATTTCACTCCATCAAACTCAACAATCCCAGAACCAAACGCCCGTAATGCCGGGACCTGGCGAGGAATGAATCGCAAGAGGTCTCATGATGCAAAGGTGCTGCGAGGTGAAAGTTCTCAGACACGCCCAACACAAGATTTTATTCGTGAGGTCTTCAATGACACAACACAGGCCGACCATGATTTTAGTAGTCCTCGGTGGACTTCTACTATGGATTACATAATCCGTGAAGGTATATATATATATATATATATATATATATATATGTACTTTTACATTAATGATTGTAGCTGACAAATACACGGTCTATCATTCATACATGTAGGTTCTTATAACAATAGGAGCACACCATTGTAGACCCAGGTTGGAGAAATTCAATCCCCACATTCACAATTTGTGAAAGTCAAAAAGGTTTTCGTTTTCAACCTATTTTATTTACATTTAAACATACAGTTAATTATCGGACTGAAGTATATTCTATTTCATTATTAGATTGTGGCTATGCTCTCTAGTTTGACCCCCAATGACCAGGGGGATCTGCTAGTAACCTTAAAAGATCCTTCAGGAAAAATCGAGGGAACCATGCACCATAACATCTTCGAGAAGGACGAGTACAGACTCACCACTAGCGTAGGTGTGGTGGTCATCCTAAAAAATGTTACCGTTTGCCGTTTTAACAGGAACTCAAAGTACATGAACATCACAGAGCGGAACATTGTTAAGGTAGATGTATAATACGTTTATAAATATTTATAGGAAGGCTTAACTAAATTCATTTTCGAAACAGATAATCGGTGCTAATTCGATGATTGTTGAATACCAACCAACGGAAGTATCTACCATCGATGAGGAAGATGAAGGAACTACTGGGTACGAATATGAAATAGTTCCAGACTCAGATGATGAATAAACATCCGACCCGTCCATGATTTTAATATTTTCCTACTATCCTTTGTACGAGTTTATCCGCATAATGTTGTTATATGTTTTATTTTACCTTCCACGATTTTAGTATGTACCATCGATGAATTTATATGTCATATTACGGATTTCCGACTGATTTTCGGTTAAAGTATTATTTCCGCTTAGAAAGAATTATTAACGGAAAATATTACAGAACCTTTAATTCATTCTTTTCGATTCTAAGATACGAATAAATTGGAATAAAATTACGAATCCGTAACAAATCCGCCATACATTTTGAAGGAACTCGATCCGACGTTTTCTTCATCATATTTCAATTTTTTCTCTCCGAATACAAACTAAATGAACTTCAACCATCACAGATTTTTGACGGATTAGATGTTTTATATTTGTTCCACTCGGACATAGACAAAAAAAAAAAAAAAACTAAGAACCGTCAGAATCCCGTCTGAATGTTAATGTTTTTTTATTAATTTTTGTTTTTCCGATCCGATTCGATCGGATCAACAAAAATTAAAAAAAAAATTATTTAAACCGTCAGAATCCCGTCTGTATATTATGACGGGATTCTGACGGTTCTTTGTTTTTTTATTAATTTAGGATCGGAGAAACAAGATTTAATAAAAAAAATAAACACCCGTCAGAAACCCGTCATAACGTAACGACGGGATTCTGACGGTTTATATATATTTTTTATTAATTTAGGAACGGAGAAACAAAAATTAATAAAAAACATTAACCGTAAGAATCCCGTCTTTACGTTATGACGGGATTCTGACGGAAATCCTAATTCTTCCCGCCTAAACGCATTGATCTCATCGAAACGGCGGGAGTTGCTGACGGAAATCTGACGGATTTTTAATATCCGTCACAATACCGTCCGGAGTCTGTCATATAGTTCTATAAGAACAGACACTTCGTCTTCTTCGCAGACACAGAACGGAGAAAACAAAACCACCCCAAATCGCCGACTCCGACGTTATTCAATCATCCGTCCGCTAAGCCGCCGTTCGCCACTCATTTTCCGGCGTCCTTGCATCATATGCACCAAAGAATGTAAGTTTTTTTTGAGTTTTGTGTATTTCATATGGATTTTGGATATGTAAATTGGGTGTTTATGAATTTAGGGGTTTGAAAGGAAATTGTTGATTTGGAAATGAAAGGAAATTAGGAATTTGTTAAATTGGAATTGAACAATGTGAATTTTAGGATGATTTTGTGATGAATTGTTGAATTGGGGAAAATATGAAATTAGGAATGTTATGAATTTAGGGATTTAAAATTTTGTGATGATTTTATGAATTTAGAAATTAGAAATGTTAGTGATTAGAAATTTTATGAATTTATGAAATTAGAAATTAGAATTTAGAAATTTAGAAATTAGAAATCTAATTTATGAAATTAGAAATTAGAAATTATGAATTTAAAATTATGAATTTAGAAATTAGAAAATGAAATTAGAATCCTTATGAATTTAGGGATATAATAAGCAAATTAGTAATTTTATGAAACTAGGGATGTTAAAATTATTGATAAAATATAAAAATATGAGAATTTTGGGGTTATGAGGAAATTAGGAAGGGATTTTTAAATTATGAAATTTTTAAAATTTTATTATTTTTGGCAAAGAATTGAATTTCAATTTTAATAAGTGTTTGTAATTTATAAGGATTTATACGTATTTATAATATACATATTTATAGTATGATCCAATTCTTGAATTATCTAAAAATATACATATGTACAAAATTATAATATGATATAATATATGTCACAATTCCTAAATTCCTAAATATATATCTAAAAAGAAACAATAAAAAATTAACTATATGCACAAAAACCTTTAAAACATTTAAAAAGAGTACGTGTTTGGTCTTCGTGATGTCGGCGAATTAGGTAACTGTTTTTTTTACGAAATTCCAATATCGGAAATTCCCAATTTACCATATATACTAAAATCTATGACTTTCAAAATCTAAAAATCACAATTTTTCAAAAGCCCTAACCCCGTAATAAAGGTTGTAAAGTTTAAATTTATAATTGACATAGAAATTTTAAATATGTCAGGAAAAATCAAAAACTTATGTAAAAAATTTGTAAATGGTAGGGATTATGGGCGATTTAGTGAGGGTAGAGGAGGCGGTACTTCTTCCTCCGGGGGAGGTGGGACTGCGGGTCAGTCGCACATCCCCGAGACTGCTCCTATGGGTTCAGGTGGCCCAGCTCTTACGCAAATGAGCATGGAGGACTTTGTGTCGCAACCCGGTCGGGATGTCTTGCCTCGCCTTGATCCCGAATTACCACCTAACACGACCTGGTAATGACTACTTTTCAAAATTTATAGGATTATATTAAGTTAATAAAATTGTGAACAAAATATCAAAGAAAATATTGTGTAGGTTCCAATATTCCCAGAACGGTATCTCGACATCTATCAACGGAATGATCAATTCCATGATAACTAAACCGTATCCCACTTATAAGGACATGCCGGTGGAAGACCGGGACACATGGTTTCGGCAATTTGCGGTATGATTTGATATTCTAAATTGAAAATTCATCTTTTATAATACATTCGAATTGTCAATAGTAATTCGACTATTGTTTTTTTTTTCAGCAAGATTTTACGTGGAACCCACACCTGACTTCTCGGGTCCGACGTGAATTCGACAAGAAGGCAAAGAGCCAGTACAGGCAC
This sequence comes from Draba incana, assembly GCA_963576765.1. NCBI lineage: Eukaryota > Viridiplantae > Streptophyta > Magnoliopsida > Brassicales > Brassicaceae > Draba > Draba incana. The sequence continues at coordinate 31,388,037 of OY755209.1, forward strand.
AAGATGAACGAGTGGAAGGAGGGGTGGATGAAGTACCGTAAGGTGCCTACCGCTGTTAAAAACAACGAAGTATTATGGGCTGGACTAGTGGCACATTGGGATCTTCAGGATACTAAAGCCACCTCCGAAACACACCCGACTAACCGGAGGAGCGACTGGAAGGGGAAGGGACCGGCGACCCATAACCTCGGTGCAACGAGCAAGGCGACACGTGTACAGCAAATGGTAACATTCTTAATTTTTCAACAATTTTTAATTTATAATTAACATTTTCCATACTTGACTTTCATAACAGTATGCGAAGACCGGTGTGCGTCCTTCGCATATTGATGTCGTCAGAGATGTCCACACCAACAGAAAGACTGGTGAAATCCAAGATCCGCTTGCTCGGGAAATCGTGGAGACCGTGGAGAAGCTCGGGCAGGAGTACCTCCAATCGCAACCGATCGTCGAGGGAACTCCGCCCTCAACCGAAGTTCCAGTCGAGAAGATCAACGAGTTCACTTACACGGTTAGTAAATGAGTCAATTTTAAACACATTTAAAATACCTTTTAATACGATTAAGTTTTGAAATTGATTTATTTATTTTTTTCGTAGGTTACCCCTAAGACCAGAGGTCGTGTCTACGGCCTCCCCGAAGACAGTTCCTCATCCGTTTCGTCGGTTCCCTTTCACGGTGGTAGTAGTTTGCTAGCACAAAACGCCGACCTGACCAACCGGATCACAGATTTGGAGGCTAGGTACGAGAGAGAGAAGGCGGAGGCGGAGGCCCTCCGCGAGAGAGAGAAGGCGGAGGCGGAGGCCCTCCGCCAGAGAGAGAAGGCGGAGGCGGAGGAAATCCGCCGGAGAGAGAAGGCGGAGGCGGATGAAAAATATCGTCTGATGGAGGAAAAGATGAACGAGTTCTTCCGTCGTCAAGGGTTGTAAATGTGTATGGACAATTTAAATTTTTATGTAAAACTTTATATTTGGTATCAAAACATTTTTCATTTTATTATGATTTTAAATTTTATTTTTTGTTATTAATTTAAATATATTTCATTTATAAATTTATATATAAATAAAATAAATAAATTTTATTTATATATTTTTTTTTTTTTAATTATTTCAATTCCGTCAGGATCCCGTCAGAGTGTCCAGACGGTTTCCTGACGGAATGTGGATCACCGGAATCCGGCCACAAATCCGGTGATCGACAGTCCGTCAGACAACCGTCAGGATACTCAGACGGGATCCTGACGGACTGTCGATCACCGGATTTGTGGCCGGAATCCGGTTATCCACAGTCCGTCAGGATCCCGTCTGAGTATCCTGACGGTTGTCTGACGGACTGTTGATCACCGGATACCTGACGGACTCCCGACGGTTATACAAACTCAGACGGAATTGTCACGTACTCAGACGGATCCACATTCCGTCAGATAACCGTCAGGATACTCAGACGGGATCCTGACGGATTTGTATTTTCTGACGCGATAGAACTGACGGACAAATTCCGTCTGTAATCCGTCGGAATAGAGGGTATCCCGATGGATTTCAGACGGATTTGGCCGTCAGAAAACCGCCTGTTTTCTTGTAGTGAATTTCCTAAAATCTATTTCCTACATATTTCTTAAATCCATTTCTTTACAAATTTATTAAAAAAATGTACATATTGATATTTCATTACTAATATATAAAATAAAATTACCATAAATAATAAAAATCATGTGATTTGACGCTAATTCGACGGTAAATGAAAGAAATTTTATGTTTAGGGTTTAGGGTATGAACAATAACATATACGATAACAATCTTAACAATTTAAAGATTTTAAAACCGCAATATGGAAATTTAATAGTATATAATCATTTCCGGTTATAATTAACGAGATATATTGATTATGCAACTCCGATAAAACATTACAATGTTTCGACGCATTATTCGACGCTATATTCGACGTTATGAGTTCGACGCTAAATTTGATGGAAGTTCGAAGCTAAATCGACGCTATAAAGCGTCTAATTAGCGTCGAAATGTTTTGTCCCTAATTAGACGCTATATTCGACGCTATTTGGTCGACGCTAAATCGACGCTAAATTTGCATCAATTTAGCGTCGAACCTAGACTACCGATGGAAGTTCGACGCTAAATCGATGCTATATAGCGTCGATTTAGCGTCGAATGGTTTTGTCCCTAATCAGTGACGAATTAGCGTCGAATTGTCTTATCGACGCCATTACGACGCAAAATCGACGCTAATTTAGCGTCGGATTAAATTCGACGCTAAATTCCGACGCTAAATCAGTGTTTTCTTGTAGTGATTTAACAAGACTGCAAATGAGGAGATTATATATGCTTAAGTCTATGTCAATCTATTCGGAACGAGTTTTCAATACATATCCTGAATTTTGTGTTTTATATATGTATTCGCTTAACTATTATAACATTTTCTGAGACGGGATTGACCTTTGGGTCTTTGAACACATATCGGTTATAAGAGCATGTACAAAAGAGAATCAAAACATTTTTTATTAAAAAATTATGATTATAAATGTTTAAAAACTTTTTATATTTTTTTCATCTTCAATGGTAGAACCACATTATGGGTTCTTAACAAAATGAAAAAAAAATTGAAATTTATTTCATTTTAGATAGAGTTTATTTTTTAGAATTTATAAATATAGTAGATTGGATGTAACATAAAATATATTGTATTTAAAGAAAATTTGAAACCTAAATTACATAAAAACATTTGTGAATAATACAGAAACCATTCACACACTGACACATGACACCTAAGAACAATCTGAAAAGCTTCTTATTTAAGATATGTTTCTTCTTAATTAACCCATTTGTCATTTATTTTAATTGTGTTTCCTTAAGAAACTTCTTTAAGAAGTGTCTTTGTACATGCTCTAAGGCTTTCCACCTTCGGGTGGATCTAAACCCAATTTTTTGTTTTCCAAAAAAAAATCGAAATAGATCAATTTTCAAAAATACAACAGTTTAAAATTTTGTTTTGAGAAAATTTCTAAATCTATCACTTTATAAATTCAAGGTTCAGAAAATATCATAATCATCAATTCACTCTTAAATCTACCACATTTTTTCTTTTTCTTAACCTAAGAAGACTTTTTCACCCTTTATCTAAACTTTTCTTTCTCTTTCTCGTTTTCTTTTTTCCCTCTCTCCTCACACTAATGTATATTTCTCCTTTTTAGTGGTGATGAAGATAATGAATAGCTATGAAGTTGAGAGATAAATGATGATGGTGGTGATGAAGACGGAAACGATGATGGATTTCTATTTTTTCACTCTGATTTTAGTGGACAACATTTTTATGATTTTAGTTCAATTTCCTCTTTTGTCATGATTTTTGCCAAAATTACCATATTGTGGTAAAAATGAACATTGGTTATAACCTAAGCCATAATGTGGTCGATTTCGCAAGGAATTTTCAGTTACGGTATGATATATCATAGTTTTTATAGTTTTTAGCCATAATATAAGTCCGTTTATCTAGAGTCTTTTTGGTGTTTTTCGAGTCTTTGGTGTTATTATTAGGTACATGGACATTTGGAGCATAATTGGTGTTTACTAGATCATTTTTGAGCATAATGGAACAAGTAGTCAAAGTCGTGAAGTCGGAATGCAAAATCTAAAGCTCTGTCGAGCCACGGACACTCTGTGTCGCTCGACGTGAAGAAAAATGCTTTGTCGAGTGACGCACTATCCCTGTCGCTCGACACGACCAAAATGGCGACATAATATTATTTTTGGAAGATTTCCATTTTCGCCCCAGAAAGTTTCAGATATTTACAATTTTGTCCAAGTCGGTTTTGGACCTTATAAATAGATGTTTTAAGCCATTGTTTAGGTCAAGCTTTATTTTCTTAGAGATAATTTTATACTAAGGGATTATTATTCATGTCTATGTCTGAGTAATCTCCTAGTTAGGTTTTAGGGTTTTTCAAAGGATGATGAAGTTTTGTTAGAATTTATTTACTATTGGGATTTGTATATCTTAATTATATTCTTCACCTTGATTGCTTTGAACTCTGATTTAGGCCTGAATTAGATATCCTAGGTTGTTTAGTAGATGCAACAACATTATTGAATTACATGAATTGAATCATAGGTGAGCAAAGATTCGATTCGCAATGACAGTTGGCTCTGGATCTTTGTGAACAATTGAACCTGATTTTAATGCTTTTTTAGATCAATCTGATTTCGCAATGACAGTTGGTTTTCTAGGGTTTAAACATAGATAATATTTGCAACGACAGTTGATTTATATCACATTAGTTTCGAGTTCTAGAATTGCACTTCATAATTATCCCGATAGTAACTTTATTCTGCAATTTGGAATTATTCCTGCGAATTCCCTAAAGCTTAGCGTTTCTTTTTTTTTTGAATTTAAAGCACTGCAGAGTTTTATAAGCTTTGTAAAGACGAGAACGAACATAGAGTCGACCTTCTTTCCTGAGTTTTGGGTGCCGATGAAGACTCAGTATTGCATGGACTTCAAAGAGTTGAAATCCCTTGGTACATTTTCTTGACTTTATACATAGAGACTTAATTAGCTTCAAACTCTATGGCTGCGTTATCAAGTGTTATTAATCTGATCTCGAATGAGATCTATTTTTTAAATCCCAAAAATTCAAAACCAAAAAATCCAAACTGAGCTGAACTATACAAAATCTATTTTTATAAACCAAAAATCTTGAAACCTAAAAAATATTAAACAAAAAAAAATCATGTTTACTATTTCTGCGATCGTTTTAATTTACATCTTTCTCCTTAGTTTAATCTAAACGTTGAAATCTATTGTGTCTCTGATTCCTTGTCGATTCTACACCCTAAATACTGCATACGATATCTTAATTTGAGAGAGTAGCTCTATGAATAATTTGAGCATATCTGTAACATCCGCAAACCAAATTTTCGACAGTTTTGATATATGTCGAGTAAATGGTTGATAACTCTCACAATACTTATCGGAATGAGCTAAAACCAATTGCATTGGAAAGCTTACACAATTTCTTAAATCGTATCAAAATTTCAAAGGGATTGAATTTTGGGAAGCGTGTCGATCGACACTAAAAGTATGTCGATCAACACAGCTGTCGGTGGTTCGGTTTTATAAAGAAATATCGAACGGTTTAGCTTGGGTTGTGAAGGATTTCTCTATAAATCAACAGTTGCGGTTGTTGAGCTTGTTTCATAGCAAATTAGAGAGAGAATCGTGAGTTTCGTGGGAGAATTCGTGAGTCTTGAAAGTTTTTGGTGTTTGTTGAAGAAGAAACCTTTTTCTGGGTTTGGAAGTTCCGTTTTCGTTTGGTGGAACGAACAATCGAATGAGAAGATCATTTCGGTTTGAGCTGAAATTTTGTAGGTATGTTCTCCTATCTCTTAGCTAGCCATGAGGCAAATCCGTTTGTTATTTGGATGTCTGAGCTAAGAGATATCGCCTTTTTCGTGAAAGCGGTTTCTGCAGAATCGGATTTAGGATCAGTGAGATTGCGGGGAGTTTTGACGGAGATTCAGGGACAGTTAGTCCACGATTTATATGTCGTTGGAAAGATATTTCCGTCTAGTTTTCGGATCTGGGTTCAGATCAAAAGTCCGAGGTAAACTCCGTTCCCAGCGTTGATTTTAGTAAATCGCGTCGGTTCTGTTTTTACAGAAAAAGTATTTCGAGTTTAAGGAAATCTTGTTGATGAATCGGTTGTTCTTGGTGGTTTTTGATCGGGTTAGAGCAGTAAGGGTCGTGGGTGCCTCTGTGTTTCGGATTCTTCATCCGATCGATCCGAAAATCATCCGTTTCTAGGCAAAGGTGAGTGCGCGACCATAGGTCCTTGGATTGAGGAATAGATGTTATGCGATTGTTTGCTGTGTGTTTTGGTGGCTTCTGTTAATGGTAATCGCAGGTGGTCGATTGGGATGGAGATATTTGGCCATGAGAGGATAGGCCAATCTCCATCGAACAGCAAGGTACCTGTCGATCGACAGGATTGCTTTCTGTCGATCGACACGGGGTCGTGTAAGCCTGTCGATCGACATGATTGCTTCCTGTCGATCGACATGGGACCTGCTGTTCCTGTTTTTGTTGTTTGCTTGTTCCGTGCATTGTTTGATAACCCTGATATTTCATGTATTTCTTTATTCAAGTAAATGGCCTGTAGATGGGACGACCGTCTCACTAAGTATTTGTTAAATACTTACGCAACTCGTTTTTCCCAATTGTGTTGCAGGTAAAGGAAAAGGAAAAGTGTGACCGCGGAATCACGGCTTTAGGGAGAGGATGATTAGGGTTGCTATTGTTTCATGTTTAATGTTTATTTCTAGTGAACTCGATTAGGTTGCTAGATTTATTATCTTTCTGGAAATTGAATTATTGGTTTAATACTTATGAATTTATTATTGAGAATTTCCGCAAAAAAAAAAAAAAAAAAATCGGGTGTTACAATATCATGGTAGATTATGAATATTTTTACTAATTTTGGCAAAATTCCCTGTTGTTTTGAAATATACAACCATTAGTTTTATTATCTAAAAATACAACAAATAATTTATATGTGTGTATGATTGATCAAAAAAGTTGACCAAAAAAACTAAAACCAAATAGATCATATACAAGCTTTTTAAAAAACAAAATCTATAATAAAATCAAACATTCATGAATCATGGTCACAGAGAAGAAAAAACAAAAGGATATTATCGTAATTTCAGTCGCATTCAAATTCTTAAAGGGCTCTTGTGTTTTAGGGGGCATAAATAAAAAAATAACCAAAATAAAAAGATTTTATCTTTCTTCCACCTCTCTCTCAGATTCAAAATTCAAAGGGCACTTTTTCAAATCAAGAGCCAAAAATGGAAAAGATCTGTGTAGCAGTCAGAGTCAGACCACCGGCGCGGGAATCATCACCGGAAAATGGATCTTCCCTTTGGAAAGTCGAAGACAATCGGATCTCTCTTTACAAGTCACTCGACACACCAATCTCAACCGCATCTTACGCTTTCGGTACTATATCATTCTCGGTTTTCGATTTCCATTGATTCGTATCTCGCTTCACAATTTAGCCAATTGATGTTCGTCTTTTTGTTGCAGACCATGTGTTCGACGAAAGTTCTACGAATGCTAGTGTCTACGAACTTCTTACCAAAGATATCATTCACGCCGCCGTCGAGGGCTTCAATGGTAATCTGATTCGAATCCTTTAGCTGCGATTTCGTGAGCTTAATTTTGTTTTTTTGAAGATTTGATGTATAGAAGCTACTGTGATTTTGGTTCAGGTACTGCATTTGCTTATGGGCAAACTAGTAGTGGAAAGACGTTTACCATGACGGGTTCCGAAACTGATCCGGGGATTATTCGAAGATCTGTCAGAGATGTATTTGAAAGAATACATATGGTAGGCTTTCAGGTTTATCAAATGATCTGTGGAGTTTAAAAGAAAAAGAGTAGAGCTTTTAATTTGTGTGTTTTATGTTCTTGTTTTCTAGATATCTGATCGCGAGTTTCTCATTCGGGTTTCTTACATGGAAATTTATAACGAAGAAATCAATGATCTTTTAGTTGTTGAGAATCAGAGACTGCAAATCCATGAACATTTGGAGGTTGGTTTGATCATCTTCAGAGGTGATGTCTTCTTTATTAGTTTTGTTTTAAGAGTGATTAAAGCCGATTGTTCTCTTTGATGTACAGCGTGGAGTGTTTGTTGCTGGCCTTACGGAAGAAATTGTTAGTGATGCTGAACAGATTCTAAAGCTTATAGATTCTGGAGAAGGTCTGAACTAAGAAGTATTTTCTTGCATTTTGGTTATGTATAAAGTTTGTTGACATGGTTTTCTTCAATTAATAGTTAATAGGCACTTTGGCGAGACAAACATGAACGTTCACAGTAGCAGATCACACACCATCTTTAGAATGGTAAGCTTCAGAAGCTATGAACGGAGCCTTCTACTGTTTTTTAAGTATATATTCTGATACAGTCTCTCTGGTGGGATAGGTGATTGAGAGCAGGGGAAAAGAAAACAGTTCTACGGATGCGATCCGTGTATCAGTCTTGGTGAGTGATTACTTTCTCTACGGCTAATATATTTCCAAATTTTATAGTGAAAGTTACATTATGTAGAAAGCTGTTGATTTTCTCATGGGTGTTATTGTAATGGAATATAGAATTTGGTCGACTTGGCTGGATCTGAGCGTATTGCTAAGACCGGTGCTGGTGGAGTACGCTTGACAGAAGGAAAGTACATTAATAAGAGCTTAATGATTCTTGGCAATGTCATCAATAAACTAAGTGACAGTGCAAAACTAAGGTATTTTCTTACCCTTGATTTGGTTAGACATAACAACAATACAGCTCAGCTCATTTCTCACATTCTTGATTATAGGGCACATATTCCGTACCGAGATAGTAAGCTGACTCGAATTCTTCAACCTGCTCTTGGTGGTAATGCAAAGACTTGCATTATATGCACTATCGCACCAGAAGAGGTAATAAAAGTTACTTTGTGGTCAGGTTTTTCATTTTCTTGGCTTTTATTACTCATCTGGAGCGCAAGATTAGACAGTTGATCAAAAGTACATGATGGTGTATGTAGCATCATATTGAGGAATCAAAAGGAACTCTCCAATTCGCAAGCAGAGCCAAGCGCATCACCAACTGTGCTCAAGTGAATGAGGTATACATGTGAATTTTTAGGCATTTGACTTCGGTTGGTTCTTTGGACACATATTACTCGTTCTTTTTTCCCCTATCTTGATGCTCTAATTAGCTACATGTGTCTCGCTTTCTTCCTCTTATCGGAATCAATCTGACAGTGTTTAAATACTTCAGATCTTGACTGATGCTGCTTTATTGAAGCGCCAAAAGCTAGAGATAGAAGAGCTACGTATGAAGCTTCAGGTATAATCAAAATTTTATTTCATTTACATCTAGGAATGGGGACGATACTGACATTAGTAAGTTTTGTAGGGATCTCATGCTGAAGTGTTGGAACAAGAGATATTAAAGTTAAGCAATCAGATGCTTAAGGTAGCTTTTTTACACTTTTACTTGTGTGCATTGGATTTAAAATTAAGCAGACACAGTAAACAAAATAGTTACTCTTTTGTTGGATTTCCAGTATGAGTTAGAATGTGAAAGGCTAAAAACACAGCTGGAAGAAGAGAGAAGGAAGCAGAAGGAGCAGGAACAATGCATCAAGGAGCAACAATTGAGAATTGAGAACTTCAACGATCTTGGCACTAATTCCAACTTCAAAAGGAAACAGTCAGAGGTATGGATGCATTCATTGTCTTAGGCAATGTCCTACTGTTCTTGGAGTGTTATATGACATAAGGCTTTAAAGATCTAGTTGTGTGACGTTCCTTAACCATAAACATAACCATAAAAGTAGAAATAGGCTTTAATTAAAATTCAAGTGAAAATATGATTTAAGTGGTTGATATTTGATGAATCAAAGATAGCAATTTCGTAACATCTCATTAGTTTGGTTAGACTAGTTATCATTATTACACTTAACCTAATGGACTCACGATCTTGGTTATGTAAAAGTGTTGTTAATGTAACATCTTTATTGGCAGGACTTTATTAGTGTAAGAAAGACTCCAGATGGGCTATGCAATGTCAATGATAGCAGCGATGTTCTTGGAACTCCTTGCTTTAAATCAGCTTCCCATTCCTTTGTGGTTGCTCGTTCGAATTATCCACTGTCTGAATTTAGTCCGATGGTTGATTCCCTGGGAGACGTTGCCGATGAAGACACTTGGATGAAACTAAACAAGGGTTTTGTTGCAGACCTTGATAAACTCCAGTTTACACCTGCAGTTAAATGTCAACCCACTCCATTAAGTATGGCAACCACGGTGAGTAGATAACATTTACTTCACTTTTATTATCTTCCCATAATGAAAATTAATTGTGCACGAAAAACTCACAGAATCATATTGAATAGAGACTCTGGATGCAATCCAACTCTCCTTCCCCTTTTCATTGGGGTTGTAGTCTCTTTATTCATTTTCCTTTTCGTAGCAGCTTGCACTAAAACACTGTTTTATCAGAAACTGGCTGGTATCTAGCTAATGTATGTTGAGAATTACTGACTTTTGTAACTTCATGGAGATTAACAAATACTCACCGCTAAATTTCGTTTAGGAATACTCACGTGAAAATCACAAAGAACTGGAAGATCTCAAAAGTCAGATTGAGTTGCTGACCAATGAAAAAGACAGTCTTCAGGTTAGTCTTTATTGGTTGTTAAAATGAAAATGCTTTTTTGATTTTAGTTGGATAGTTCTCTGAGGTAGCTATGACCAACTGATTTGGAGTTGTATTGGTTATTTATGTATCAATTATGTACTCTCAGGTAAAATTCAATGAACAAGTAGTTCTGAACCACAAACTAATGGAAGAGATGTCTGAGCTCAAACAAGAAACGCTTCCCATGAAAGAAATTCCAAAAAGGCTATCTGAGTCGGTTGCTAGTTGCAGGGACATCTACAAGGATGTTTTAGTCACAATGAAGGTGAACAGCTTATTTTTTTCTTGTGTGATTTAAATTTTGAGATTTTAAATGTTTTCTTCGTGCAATTTGTCAGAGTTTAATCGCTGACAAAGAATCTCCAACGGCGATGGTGCTCTTTGGTACCACTGAAATCACAACGAGCCTTCTGTCAACTCTAGAAACACAATTCTCAATGATAATGGATAGTCACAAAGCGGGTAACGTAGATCATCCTTTATCTAATCAGTGGGAAACACTTCGCACGAGTCTGAAGAACACAACAACATCGCTGGTGTCAGACGCTCAAGCAAAAGATGAATTTCTTAAGCGCCACAACGAGGTAGCTTCCTTGTCACAATCGTCTAGATATGGATCAATTTTACTTCTCTTTTCTATAGTTTTGATAGGATACTTTGTCTCTCTTATTAGGAGTTTAGTCTAGTGAAACTTCTGCATATACTGAAATACAAATAAATCCAATAAAATCGCATTCTTTTTACGGTTAGCAAGCACAGTTTGTTACATACTAAGCCAAAGCTCTGAATTTGGATCATATTTTATAATGTGATTTTAAGGGTCAAGAAACAGCTGCATTGGAGGAGAAACTGAAGTCCGAGCTAAGCATCGTCAAGGAAAGATACAACGAGCTGGAGAAAGAGTTGTGTTTAGATAAACAGCATCTAGAAGCTTCAGGAGAAAGTTATGAGAGACTTGAAAAGGAAGTAGAGTTCCTGAAGAAAGAAAGAGAGTCATTAGATGTACAAGTCTCTCAGTCGTCTCGGAGATTGAGAGTGATTTCAAATGATAAAGAGAATGCTTTAAAAGATCTTAACGTCGAAGTGAAGAGAAGGAAAGATATGGAGGAAGAGATTAAGCAAATCAGCTTCGCGTTCGCTAACAAGCACAAATCTTTTGTGTCTTTCCACAATGAAATCAAATCCAAAATGCAGAAACTAACCACTCAGAATCCATAACAGAATTATTGTATTTAATTTATAACAATGTTTAAGCCATTGTCACAATTTAGGTTTATGTATTCGGTAATGGTTATGAAATATAAACTTGTGTTAAACAACTCGTCACTGTAAACTAAAGTTATCAGTGTTAAAAGCTTCTTTCCTCTCTGTATAGTTTCATTATTGGTTTTGAAAAACCAAAAAAAAGGAAAAAAATGTAAAAATGTAAAACCGTGAACGGCAGGATTCGAACCTGCGCGGGCAAAGCCCACATGATTTCTAGTCATGCCCGATAACCACTCCGGCACGTCCACTTGTTGTTATTATTACTGACATTTAAAAGATATATATCAAAATATAATACTTAAAGTGGGCTTAATTAGGCCCAAACATTTAAAAACCGATTAATTAGAGTGAAAGAGGAACAGACATTACTATAACCTCTAAAAGGTGTAATAAACGAGGAAGTACAGAGTCAACGGTCAGTGCGTTGACCAAATCTTTCACTCTCTCTCTCTCCGCCCAAATCTCACCGGCGATCGTCTCTGATCACCGACGAATCTGATTCTCAGGGTAAGTTCTTTGCAAATTCCGATCCTTTTAGCTCAATCTAAGCATCGATCAAAATTCAATTTTGTTCCTTTTGATGATTGGTAATTCAAGTGATCTGAAACTGTACTTTTTACTAATTCACTATTAACAGATTAATTTTTCAACTTAAAAGATCCAAACATGGATCAGAATTTGATCTTTCCTTCTCATTTATTACATAACAATCTAATACAATTCAAAGTAGTGTAATTCTTAAAATCTTGCTAAAACTAGCTCAAAATTGTGTTCTTGATAAGTCATTTTCAGTTTCTAAGGAATGTTATTATATAAAATCTTGTTAAATCGGTTTATTAAATGTGCAATTTCGAGAAAAGTTTCGATTTATTTTTTGTTTACGAGTAGGAAAGAAGAAATGGCGACTCCGGTTGATCCGCCGAATGGAATAAGGAATCAAGGGAAGCATTACTTCTCAATGTGGCAAACACTCTTCGAAATCGATACCAAATACGTACCTATCAAGCCGATAGGGCGTGGCGCATATGGTGTAGTTTGCTCTTCGGTTAATAGAGAGACGAACGAGAGAGTGGCGATCAAGAAGATTCATAATGTGTTTGAGAATAGGATCGATGCGTTGAGAACACTTAGAGAGCTCAAGCTTTTACGACATCTCCGACATGATAATGTGATTGCTCTTAAAGATGTAATGATGGCTAATCATAAGAGAAGCTTTAAAGATGTGTATCTTGTTTACGAGCTCATGGACACTGATCTTCACCAGATTATCAAGTCCTCTCAAGTCCTAAGCAATGACCATTGCCAATACTTCTTATTTCAGGTACGAGATTTTGCATTGTATCGGGGTATATATTAATGTCAGTTCAACCAAGTAGTGGTGGCCTAGTGGTAAAAAGGCTCAGGGGAAGGAGGTAAACTCTTCCAAACTGAGTTCGATTCCCTCTGGGAACACTTTCACCTCCATTTAGCCAGTTGAAATGGTGTCACGCTTTAGGCCCATTAGAAAACCCGGTGAGTGGGCTACTTGACGGCTACACTCATCTTGGGGGATTAGTCAGGTGATAAACCCCGGATCACAAAAAAAAAAAAGTGTGTTTCATAATTTGCATTTTTATTTTCTTTTTTTTGTGTAGTTGCTTCGAGGACTCAAGTATATTCATTCGGCCAACATTCTGCATCGGGATCTAAAACCCGGTAACCTTCTTGTGAACGCAAACTGCGACTTAAAGATATGCGACTTTGGGCTAGCGCGGACGAGTAACACTAAAGGTCAGTTCATGACTGAATATGTTGTGACTCGATGGTACCGAGCACCGGAGCTTCTACTTTGTTGTGACAACTATGGAACCTCAATTGATGTCTGGTCAGTTGGTTGCATATTCGCCGAACTTCTTGGAAGAAAACCGATATTCCCTGGAACCGAATGTCTTAACCAGATTAAACTCATCATTAACATTTTGGGGAGCCAGAGAGAGGAAGATCTCGAGTTTATAGATAACCCGAAAGCCAAAAGATACATCGAATCGCTCCCTTACTCGCCGGGAATATCGTTCTCTCGTCTTTACCCGGGGGCACACGTTTTAGCCATCGATCTGCTTCAGAAAATGCTAGTTCTTGACCCTTCGAAGAGGATTAGTGTCACGGAAGCGCTTCAGCATCCATACATGGCGCCTTTATATGACCCGAATGTGAATCCTCCTGCTCAAGTTCCTATTGATCTCGATGTTGACGAAGACGAGGATTTGGGTGCGGAGATGATAAGAGAGTTAATGTGGAAGGAAATGGTTCATTATCATCCGGAAAATGTTACTATGAACAATACTGAGCTCTGAGCTCAAGTCTTTTGCAGGTCATTTTCAGAGAGATCTTTGTACTACTTTTAAATTTTATTTCATGTTTGCTTCTTACAATGTTGTTAATAATAGTCTCGAAGAAACAAAACAGCAACTTATAAAATTATGTGATATGTTTGTATCATGAAAGCTATGTTTTGTGTTTTTGCTTACAAAGCTAAAGTGTCTGTAACGTTTGTGTACATAAGAGTTATGATTCCTCCTTTCCTTTGTATTTGTCCTTAAAAAGTTAAAACTTCATAATGTCTGTAAAAATGGTAATAATTTCTTTATGTTTGTTTATCATTAGAAATAGTATTTTTCACTTATTATAAAAGATGATTTTGCATTAAAGTGAACGAATCTATACAACGTAAGTTCTATGAATGATTCTACAACGGACAATTCTATATACACTATAAAAAATCTACGATGGACGGTACTTGTATGACGCACGGTGGATAGTCGTATCTCTGGCACACACGAGATCACTCTACTTTCGTCACGTTGTACCACTAGATCATTCATAGAACTGGTGTTTTTCCAGTTCTTTTAGAGTCTTTACAGATACTTAGACGATTGGAGCATAAAAGATGTTTACTGGAAGTTTTGGAGCATTGCGGAAGGAAGACCCGAAATGATGAAGTCATATTGGAAATCTGAAGATGGTGTCGATTGACACAGTCTATGGGTATCGATCGACACCCTGCTTGACCAAGCCCAAATTCCAATCTGAAGCAGTCTGTTTGAAGCCCGAAAGTTCCAGATGTTTACTTCTATGTTTCCAATCGGTTTTGGACCTTTATAAATGCGTTTTTACAGCCATTGTTTAGACTTATACTTTCTTTTACTGAATTCTTAGAGATATCTTTTAATAAAATAATATTTGTTTCATTCGATATGTCTGAGTAATTCTCTTGTTAGGTTTAGGGTTATTCAAAAGTGTTTGATGAATTGCTAGATTTAATTCAACTGTTAGGATAATATCTTTAGATGTTCTTCATCTTGATTTGTGCTTATTGCTTATTCTAGCTTAGCTACCTAGAATCTGATCTTAGGTTAATTGATAGAAACGACAATTTTATTGATTGCTTGAACTAGTCTTTGATGAGCAAAATTCATTTTCGCAAAAAAATTTGGTTTAGGGTTTTATGAACAATTAAACCTGAAATTAATGCTTGTCTAAATTGTTAGGATTCGCAAAGAAATTTGGCTTTCTAGTTATTAGACATAGATAATCTCTGCAACGAAAGTTGATTGGTTTTATATTCGTGTTCATGTTCAGGAACTGTGCTTAATATTCCTAACAATCTTTTTATACATGCAATTGTAATTCACTGGAGATTTCCATGTGCCTAGCTTTTCTTTTTAATTGATTTTACAACCGATTTAATTGCTTGCTTTATTTTAAAATGAGATATTAATCAAATACTAATATTGTTATTCTCAGATATTAATCAAAATACACATGTTGGATTTAAATCGCAAAGATTTGTAAATCTTATATAGATTTTCAAATCCATTATAAACATAGTACATTAAATGAAACCTAAAAGGCTAAAATATATTGCATTTAATGAAACTTCAAACATACAAATGACATAAGAAAAATTACAATATAAATTTCCAAATCATATAAATGGGAAATATATTGCATTTTAACTATATAAATATGAAAACATCCAAAAACTTCTTAATTCTTGCATTATTTTACAAACTCATTGAAAAACTTTGTTATTCTCAAATACTAATCTTGTTATTCTCAGATATTAATCAAAATACACATGTTGGATTTAAATCACAAAGATTTGTAAATTTTATTTAAATCACAAAGATTTGTAAATCTTATATAGATTTTCAAATCCATTAAAATGTCAAAACCAATAAACCTTAGAACTTCTTTAAGAGATTAAATTTTTTTTCTCCGGCAATGTAGAGACCCTTAATATAAAAAACCTATGAAAAATTATTTTATGTAAATTTATAAACATAGTACATTAAATGAAACCTAAAAGGCTAAAATATATTGCATTTAATAAAACTTCAAACATACAAATGACATAAGAAAAATTACAATATAAATTTCCAAATCATATAAATGGGAAAATATATTGCATTTTAACTATATAAATATGAAAACATCCAAAAACTTCTTAATTCTTGCAATTTGTTTTGGGAAAATTTTTCCCAAAAAAATTGTTTTGTAAGTTTATAGAATGCATGATGAATAGTACAGTAAATGCCTAGATGATATACATTATTCTGTAAGCTATATTGTTAGTGGATAGTTAGAAAGTGTTATTTCATCTAATGGTAGAAAGAGATGTATAAGCAGTGGCATTTGAGGCAAAAAAAAAAAAAGAATCCAAATATTGAAACAGAACCATAACATAATAATTCGGGAGCTCATGGTATTGTGAACATGGCGATTGTTTTGATTGATGATTAGAGACGGCTCTGTTTTTATTAAACCTTCTTCCATTTCCTTTGTCTTTTGATCATCATATTGCTTCTGCATATCTTTGCGTGATTGTTGTTGTTGAGATTTATGGTTTGATGAGCTTGAGGCTGAGTCATAATGATGACCCGTCTGCACAATCCATAAAAAAATAACATTATGATTATGAATTTAACCGGTTTGTGTAAAAACTTGTTGAAATTATTGACATAAGATTCGGTAATCTTATGCCCTGAAAACAAAGTACCAACAATTTCTTCGAATCACAATAACAAAAGATAATGCTAAATCCCTTTTACTCGTTATCCGATGACTTAAGTGAATCAAAGATCATTCTTTTCATCAATAAACTTAATCTCTATGAGTGCATAAAAAAATCCATTATCCCTATAAAGATTTATTTAAAAGACAGAGAAATCAAGGACGAATGTTTTCGTACCTTGACAATATGCATTTGGCCGATCAAGACTTGTATGTTTCTCCCCTCGGTTGCTCGGTTTCCTTTCCGAGCAACTTCCATAGCTTCCTTAAGCATATCAAAGACAGAGGAATCATGACTCTTATGCATTACCATAGCAAGACCTGCAAGAAACAAAACAAAACAACACCAAAATCGAATCTTTTACTAATAAGTAATAACCAATCAATTCAAGTTACATTACACTATAATTTCTCCTAAACATCCACTTCAAGACTAATCACAGAGGTGAAAGAAACACATACTTCATTCTTTCCAGCCAAAACATCACCTTCCCAATTCCAAAATTTACCAAATCTAATTCCATGCCTAATCAAATCCAAATAGCACAAGATTTCGATAAGTAATTTACCGGTGATTATCATGTAAACAATCAAAACACCAAAGTTACTAACAAGAAGCATAATCCTTCCAGGTCTACCCAAAGAATCTTCCATTAAACCACCGTAAGATCTCTGTTCACCAATGATAATAAACCTAAGCAAGAACACTCAATCGTCGCATCATTGCGATTCCGGGAATAAGTTCGAGGATGTTCATTGTTGCAGGTAAAGCCATAATAGCAGCACCGATTATTGTTGTTGAGAGATTGAAAACCGCTCCACTAATAGAAGCTCCATTGAATTTCTACATGACTAGATTCGCTTTTTTTGATCGAGAAAGAAACAAATCGATAGAGAGATCGAGAGACATGGAGAGATCACACACAGATTTATCCTTTTTTTTTGTTTCGATTCAGTTGATTTTTGGGGATTTGGAGCAAAACCGTGATGAACGGAGAGAGAGAACGACAGAAATGACGAGTTTCTCCTCTGAATTGTTTTTGTGTTTTCTTTTTATCCAACCAATTAACTGTTGCCACGTCGCTCAAATTTGGCCCATTTTCGATTTTTCAATTTAATTTTCCCCTAAAATCCCATCTAAAGACTCCGTTGCATGTGCTCGCCTAAGATTACCCAAAATGAAGTGTTGGGCCTTAATGAAACGAAGCCCACCAAGAGCTTTAAAGCTACAAAACACGACAAACGTACTCCTCCGAAAGCAACACAGAGCAAAGGAGGAAGAAAGCTATGCCAGCAGGAGGTACGGCTGGTCAATGGACGTCAACCAATAAGTTTTCACCACTCCATTCATTAGACGCGTCCTCTTTTGATGACTGACATGTGTCAGACCTTTGGGTACCCTAGCTCACAATGTGGTATAAAAGGTATCTTAGCTCGTTTCTAATCTCCAAAAGAGAAATTAATCAACAAAACGTATTTTCTTCAAAAGCTTTAGCTGTTCTTAACTTGCTTACTTTCACCTCCATCACTCACGTCCGTCCACCGCCTCTTCCGGTAATCACTCAACTTATGTTTACTTTCTTTCTTATGGAATTTTGTTACTTCGATTGCGTTTTGGCTTTTTTCCCAGATAATTTACTTCGGAGAAGTAGTCTCTTCATGGTTCTTTCGATTTGTTGGGATTTTCACAAAAGATATTGGTTTGCTTAGAAATCTAGCTAAAATGTCAGAAACTTGAAATTTGGTATCATGTCTAGGCTCAGGCTCAGGTCTTTCTTTCTGTAATCAATCAACTTACGTTTACTTTCTTTTTTTATGGAATTTGTGTTACTCAGGGCCTCAGGCTCATGTCTTTTGTCATTTGCTTGTTGTGATTGGTTAGGCGTTTAGGCTTTCTCGAATGTTTTTTTTTTTTTTTTTTTCCATTTGACAAAGTTGTTAAAGTTGTTTTCTTCATATCGAATAAATCTGGTATACTAAATTGATTTAAATTTTTGCTTTCCATTTGATTGTTTAAGTTGTTTTCTTCATATCGAATAAATTTGGTATCCTAAATTGATTTATTTTTTTGCTTTCTAGAAAAAATGGATCTTGTCACCATTAGGCTTACAAACCACCGAAACTTTGCATACTATAGCAGTAGGAAGTCAAATATTCGGCGTGACGTTTAACACGGGAATGCACGACATGTTTATTCCCGAAAGGCTACGAAACACCCAAGAACCAATGCCTAAAGAATATATCCAATCAGCAACTTACAATCCAAATCCAGGTTTTGTATATACATATATATTGTGTTTTGACATTTAGAAGATAAAAAAATTCAATCTCAGGCTTTCTATTTTTTCTATTTGTGTATTTTAGGAACTCCTGGTTGGACTATAATACAACCTAATGCTCCTGGTTTCTTATATGGAACCAGGCGAACCGAAAATATCCTTTTAAACCCCACAAGAAATCCGGTTGAGATTGTTGGAACTAATTTTGCAATAAACAAATAGACCATTATTTGGATATTTGGTTTATGAAAAATTGGGTTATAAAATGTGAAGGTGAAATGAGACAAAGCCATTGGGCTAAGAGGTAAAAGCCTCTTGTGTTGGTTTAATGAATGCACACTTAATTTTGTCCCACATCCAAAGTTGGAAATATTTTGGTGTTGTATAAATAAGGCTAAGCATGTGTAAGTGTTCAAACAAGTCAAGAACACATATACACCATGAAGGAACTTAGGAAGTCTCACGCGCGCTCCACCACCAAACCGAGCCGGGCCGGGTTTGGGTTTGGGTTTTGAAATTGCACCCGGTCTGTTCTTTTAAAAACAAAAAACAGGCGCGCCATCATCGTCTTCAACTTTTTCTCTTCTGCGAATTTTTTTTGTCTCAGAAAAACTTCAATCCTTCTCCACAAAGTAAGTCTAGAGAGTATACATAGAATTATGTTCGTCAGAGAACGATCTTGAGTGCAGCAAATCGTTTTTTCCTATCGGTTTTATCCTGGTATTCGTAATCGTATCAAACCGTCTCACTATGGGCGATTTTTCGAATTAAGGAAAGAGAGCAATCTCGACTCCGTGTTCGTTTTATCATCGAGAATTCCTTCTTCTTCTTAATTCGGATTCTCATTTATTTCGGTTTTCTCAATTCGGTTTTCGCGGTTCTTACAGAAATCACACAAGAGTTTGTCTTGTATAATCATATTGAGCCAACTGAGTTTTACACTCGTATGAGATCTAACGGTTTTGATGGATTTGTTGGATTGGGGTTACCTCCACCAATCAATGCTAGTAATCCGGATTTTGGCGGCGCGGCTCCAATTTGGTAATTATTTTGTTCATTAGTGTTGTTTTGTCTTAAGTTAATAATTAGTATGAAAAAAATTGATTATGTGTTAATAATATGTGATTGCTTTGCTTGTATTCGTAGGGTCGCACTGATGAATCAAGGATTGAGGAGAAATATATTCTCTCTCTATCTGTGATTTAGTCTTTTGAACAACAACACTGATAGTCGATTAATTTTTGGAGGGGCTAATCGATTGCATTTCCACGGCCGGCCCATTTACCAAAATCTTGTCCATAATGCTTATAGCTGGATGATCCACATGTATTCGGTTCAAGTTGGTGAAAATCTAGGTATGTAATTGTTTTCCATTATACATTCAATAAAATGATATTTTTGTCTGTTTTATCAATTAACTAGTATTATGCCCGGTGCTATGCACCGGGGTTCTTTTAGTTTTTCTTACAATTTCATTTCATCAAAAATAAATTCAACTGAACCAACATATTATGTTTAAAATCTTTCATGACAAATGAATTTTTTACATAAAATTAATTAGTGTATGATAGTAGTGATTTGCGAAAGAGTTAAAGTCACAAATATATGGTCTAATTATTACTACCAAAGATTATAGCATAAAGGATTACACATTCCACTGTATTTTGACTCTGTTTCATTAATTTATTATTTTGTGTAGCAAATTATAGAGCTCATATTGAAAGTTAAAAAGTACTCAAAAGATTTCTAGCTCTTGCCAAGTTTAATTAAAAATCAAAACAAACATATCAAAGTTATATTGATTTTCTTTTAGAAAATTAGCTATATCAAATCAAAATTTTGTTGGACATCTTTTCATCCATTATAGACCGAATAAGGTAAAGATCACATAGTTACTATACCCGCTTCTTATCTCTAGCGGAAAAAATATAATCTTTCTAAAAGCCGCATCCATGTCCGAAGTTACCCTCACTATCAAAAAAGCTCCAATCCATCCTCAATCGCTTTAGTGGGATAATAAATCGGATACAAAGAACATATGTTGGATTGCATGGAATAAATTTGGGTGTAAAAGGTTGACACATTAGAAGAATAAATTTTGGTGGAATAGGCTATTCTTCCCAATTTTTTATAATTTCACCATTTGGGGTTAATTTTTTTTTCTCTCAAATTTAGTTGATCCCCTCAAATGAATGAAAAATAATTCAAATTTTTCTAGATTCTTCTAGATTTGTTACTCAAAATATGAGGGGAATACGGTAGAACAAAGTTGGGGAAATTTTTCTTGTTCCATTCTTTTTTTTTTCTCTTATTAATTTTTCTTTTTTTCCTCTCACAGTCTCACCAACAACCATTTGCGCCCACTCTCACAAAGAATTCGAGAGGTCTCGGCTTTCGGGACATTGAAGCCTTTAATGACTCACTCTTGGCAAAATTGTGTTGGCGGCTTCTTACAATCCGACATGGCGACATCCCTCTTTGCTAGGGTCCTCTTGGACAAATATTGCCACTCTTCTTCCTTTCATGGAGTGCTCTCTCCCTTCTCGAGTATCACCATTCTGCCACTATTTCGGATTGTGTTTTTTAAATTCTTAAATCAAATTTCGTCGATCCCAAAAAACACAAAACACTTAACGATGATTCAAAACAAAACAAAAGAACAAAGCAAAAGAAAACCCCTGACTTTTGTAGATTTTTGATTTTTTCATTCGTTTTTTTCTCGATCAAAGTTTGTTACGATCTATCTTATGTCATTGTTCCTTGCCACTTTGTGTTCGATTTAACTCTGGTATGTTTTTGGTCTTGTGAATAATAGTGGTTGTTGTTGATTTTTATCACTAAAGAAAAAGAGTTTCAGAGATTTAGAGATTTGAGGAGGAAATTAAGGATTAAGAACAATAATGGTTATTGCTAAATACATGATGGTATAAAAAATACGTGAATGTAATTACAATTTTCTTACATCAAGCCAATGCAAAGAAATAATATGTTTTCAGTTGAGATTGTATAACTCTTTACTTTCACAAATGAATATAAGCATTTTGTTATATTCTCAGTGAAGACAACGACAATGCATCCATTAGCCAAGACTTTGAAATAATCATGGATTTCAAATATTAAATGCCATACACCGTGTATGATACATGTGACATAAGGAAAGCAACAATACCATCTTCTGATGAGGATCCATATGCTCTATTTTGTAACACCCTAACCTAAATCATCATAATTTATAAGAGATAAAAACTTCATGAGGATCGTGGTCTTCCTTAGGTGAATGTGATGAGACGACTCGAGGGATTAGTGATAAGAGGAGCGTTTACAATCCATTGAAGATTTCCACAGGACGCGTCTTGGTCTTACGACGACGAACCTTCCTCTCTAGATTCATGAAAGACTTTGACTTTCCATTGTACTAATACCCCTTTTCTACACAAAATCAAAATCAAAATCAAAATCAAAATCAAAATCAGATTAAAAAAAAAACTCAAACATGGATTTACTTGATGAACACCTCCAAACGTTGATTTCCAAATTCGCAACATTTTCTCAAGGATCAAACAAAAAAAAACTCAATTTTAGAAAAGAGATTCCATCATATCTAAAGGACCTTCGTATGGAGACTCAACTGATAAACTTCATTTTCTCTAGCGTTATCTCGACCTTCCTCTGTCGTCGCTCTTCCTCCCAATGGAAGAAGTAGACGAAGAAGAATGAAGAGGAAGATTGTTTTAGTTGATTCATCTCCGGCGAGTTTCTCCGGTTGTTCAAGAGCTTTGTAAGAAGCATGATTTACCGTATAGGAGTCTTTCGTGGTGGGAAGCGAATAAGTGGACGATTATGACTTTGAGGAATGCAGCGGTTCAAGCTAGGGATGTGACTAATCCTGTGTTTAAGAATTTGATTTGGGAAGCTGTGAATACTCATGGTTAAAATTTTTTTGATTATGATCGGTTTGGTTCGGTTTTGTTTTGTGTTTTAATTTCGTTTGTGAAGTGTTTTTTTATGGAAGGTGTGTTAGTTTCAATATTTAGATTAAGTTGTAACTCATGACATGATCATGAAAACATATGTTTTTTATATGAAACAAAAGTTTAAAATCGGACTGTTGAAGTTATTTTATTGAATCCTATATCTAGTCAAGATTCATTAGGGATAAACTCAAATTTATTGCTATATATCATGTTTTTCGTATAAGAATACTTAGACTTTATGGTATTGGAAACTTGATGGTCGACATTGTATTGCTATATATCAATTTTTTTTTTTTAGGCTCATCATATACATACAACAAGATATATATGATGTCAACAAGATTAAATTGTCCATTACTATGTCAACTCATCGTTGAAGTATCAAATCGACCAACACTTGAGAGTTTCCTTCACAAATCATCTTTCGGTATCTACGATCTCAAAATATGTGTAGTGCATGAAGTAAACTAAACCCATCAGCTTTGAAAGTCGTATTAGTCTCTGGTAGAAAAAAAAAAATCTGGTAGAGTAAATCCGCCAAGAGAATCATGTATAATCCTACCTGAAACTGTTTGGTTTTTTGTCGGATTGTAGCTCATGGTTGCTTTTGAACCAATATGTTGGTGGACGAGTGTAGTTTGGGAGAAAGAGTTCTCTTGTTTCATCATTGATTCATCCGGAGAAAAAGTTCTCTTTCTCCGGATATCAACCACAAAACCAAGTTCGATGCGACCGACTTTGGTAAGGTTATGCCAAGAGGGATCTGCGATCCTACCCTCGATGTTTTCTAACTCAAGGAGAGAGAATGACGTTCCCTCGTCGTCAATGAAATTAACCTGAATGTCCTACCTCGAGGAAGTTGGACGCAAATATCGCATCAAGGGAAGCCATGATGATTTAGAAAAGTTGCAACAAGTAATGAAGAGTTTGTGAGAACAAGCCATGTATTGTTAAACGAGGCAGAAATATGGATTTGCAAATGCTTAAGAAGGAGACTTAGTTTTCATACAAATCTGATCCTAAAGCTAAAATATAACCAAATTGTTAATCCCTTCTTCTACATTAACATATTATGGTGATGGGATCCATTTTCAATGTGTTCTTGTATTGGACTGACCTATGCACAAATACTGAACGATGAAATTATTTTCAAGTGAGACCACCAAAATGTAATCTTTGACCTCTTAAATTCTATAACATTGTAAGAAATCCAACTCCACAAACAAAATTGGTTTCCATTGCCCGACGATTTGACAAGCCAAAAAATGGAGTTTGGACTCACCAACCATTTTTGTTTTGTAGAATTATCATTGTGTACAAGTATATATAGATATTGTATACTATCAAAGCTAATAAACGAAACAGTTGTAATGGTTTATTGAAATAGATGTTGAGTAAAATAAAATAAAGACATACATACTGAAGAAAACAATATTTTGGGACCTCAAACTAAAACGCTGTGTTTTATCTCATGATTTTATTGTGCCACATATTTTATCACATGGCCTCATATGTTAACGTCTCTAGGAGAATCACGCAACAAT
The DNA here is from genome assembly GCA_963576765.1 of Draba incana. Classification (NCBI taxonomy): domain Eukaryota; kingdom Viridiplantae; phylum Streptophyta; class Magnoliopsida; order Brassicales; family Brassicaceae; genus Draba; species Draba incana. The sequence goes on from OY755209.1 coordinate 31,412,406, forward strand.
CAATGGCATCTTCCTTATCACCAATCAGATCTCACCACGTGGCAGTCATCAGAGCTGGAGCCGCTGGTGGTTGTTTTCGAGAGGCAGAAACAAGTTGGAGGAACTTGGATCTACATCGATCATGTAGAACCAGATCCGTTACACATTGACCCGACCCAACTCGTTGTTCACTCGAGCGTCTATGGCTCTCTTTGATCTAACCTTCCTCGAGAGACATGTTTTCTCGTTATCTTGTTGCAGGCTACGTTTCAAGTAACTGACCTTTGTACAAATATTGTATGATGAAATTGTTTTCGAGTGAGACCACCAAAATATAATCTTTGTCATCTCAAATTATATAACATTGTAAGTGTAGGAACCGAGAAAACGGAATTGAGAATTCTGATTGAAATTTGAACGAGAATTAAGAAGGAGAAGAAATTCTCGAAGAACGAATACGGAGTCGAGATTACTCTTTTTCCTTAATTCGAAAAATCGCCCGTAGTGAGACGGTTTGATACGATTACGAATCCTAGGATAAAACCGATAATGAAAAACGATTTCGCAAACACTCAAAATCGAATCTGACGAACAAATTTTCTATGAATACTCTCGAGACTTACTTTGTGGAGGATCGAAGATTTTCGCAGAGGAAAAAATTCGCAGAGAAAGGATTGATCGAAGAAGATGAAGGCGCGCTCGTTTTAAAGAAACGAAGGGTTACGATTTGAACCACAATGGTTCGATGAACCTGAACAGAACCATAACCGATACAATGAATTTGACTCGTGACTGTTCGGTCAACAGAACTGAAGGGTTGCGTTTGGTTTAAAAAATTTTAATACAAATTTTCCCCAAAAAGAATAGTCTTTAATGGACCTACGGTCCAATTGCCCAAACCCAAACCCAAACCCAAACCCAAACCGGCTCGGTTCGGTGGTGGTGGTGCGCGCGTGGGACTCCCTAGGTTCCTTCATGGTACATATGTGTTCTTTACTTGTTTGAACACTTACACATGCTTAGCCTTATTTATACAACACTAAAATGTTTCCAACTTTGGATGTGGGACAAAATTAAGTGTGCATTCATTAAACCAACACAAGAGACTTTACCTCTTAGCCCAAAGGCTTTGTCTCATTTCATCTTCACATTTTAAACTCATTTTTCATACACAAATGTCTTATACTAAACCCATTTAAAATTGTATAAAATTGGTTCCAACAGTAAGAAATTCAACTCCACAAACAAAATTGGTTTTTTATTGCCAAGCGATTTCACAAGCCAAAAAAATAGGATTTAAACTCACCAATCAGTTGTGTTTTAGTATTTTTGTTTTGTAGATTTGTCATTGTGTACAAGTATATATAATGTCTATAATCGAAGGTGATAAACGAAACATTTATAATGGTTCATTTAAATTAGAGATGTCAGACGGGCTAACCCGTATCCAAGTAGCCCAACACGTGGTGGTCCATATATTTTTTAACCCAAACGGGTTAGCCCATCGCGGGTTGCGGGTTTTAAAAATATGTCCAAACCCAACCCACATGAATTATCGGATTAGTGGGATAACCCACGGGTCATGTTTGTAAAAAATTGAGTTAATATGTGAAGGTTTTAGTTAAACTGATATATCTTTACTTTTGTTTGATTATTAAAAAAAGAACTCGATTTTCTCGAGGCTTAGAATATATATATGCGTAACTTAAATAGCTAAGTGTGATATAAAAATATGACTTTGTATTTTCAAAGTGGTCGACCAATATACACGACCGAGTTGAGAAAATGCAGAACTTAGTTTTAGTAGATCCCATGACACAAAAAATAATTGATTCTTTTATATTTTGTATCAAGTAGTTTAACTTCTCAAATAACATAAGTTACAATCTTAAATAAAATAATGTTTGAACTTTGAATACATAAAAGGGGAACTTCATTATTATTTTTTTCGGCAAAAAGGGAAACATTATATATACAACAAAATAAATATTGAAAGGTGCGGATATAAACAAGTTTGTCAATAGTTATGTTGGCATTGTGTTTGAAATGAATTATGTGTACGCCTGCAAAACGATTTAACCAATGACGAATGTCATAGATTAAGTTGTCCATTACTATGTCAACTCATCGTTGAAGTATCAAATCGACTAACACTTGAGAGTTTCCTTCAAAAATCATCTTTCGGTAATATATGTGTAGCGCATAAAGTAAACTAAACTCTTCAGCTTTGAAAGCCGTATTAGCCTCTGATAGAAAAGAAAAATCTGCTACAGTAAAATCACCAAAAGAATCATGTATAATCCAACCTGTTAGGTTTTTTGTCGGATCATAGTTCATGGTTGCATTTGAACCAATATGTTGGTGGAGGAGTCTAGTTTGGGAGAAAAAGTTCTTTTCTCCGGATATAAACCACAACAGTTATGCGACCAACTTTGGTAAGGTTATGGCAAAAAGGATTTGCAATTCTACCCTCGATGTTTTCTAACTCAAGGAGAGAGACTGACGCTCCCTCGTCGTCAATGGAATTAATCAGAATCATCAGTATTGGCCCTACCTCATGGAAGATGGATGCAAATATCGCATCAAGAGAAGCCATGGTTTAAAAAAGTTGCAACAAGTAATGAAAAACTTGTGAGAACAAGTCATGTATTGTTAAACCAGGCAGAAATATGGATTTGCAAATGCTTGTGAAGGAGACTTGCTTTCATACAAATCTGATTCTTAAGCTAAAACATAACTAAACCAGTTTCTTCTGATCTACAAATCCCTTCTTCTACATTAATAGATTATGGTGATGGAATCCATTTTCTATGCTTTCTTATATTGGACTGACTTTTTCGGACAATTACGGTACGATGAAATTATTTTCGAATGAGACATTCTAACTTAAAAAATCTTATGTGTCATGCTAAAAATGTTTTAAGGGCTAATTATTATTCTATTAAAAATTTAAAATAATAACACATTTCTAAATTTATCAACATATGAAACATTCCTAAAATTTCCTAAAATTTTGCATTAATTTTAAATATAATTCCGAAATAAACATTAATATATAACTTTTCTTCTTTTTCAAACCTAAAATAATACTACCATCACTACTTCCCTAAAATAACATATTAACTTTCGACAAAAAAAAAACTCAGTAACTAAATCAACCAATTAAAACATTTTAATTTGTCATGGTAGAAAACTTTACATATTTTCAATATCTTTAATATATACGGAGCATTGATGACAAAAATATATATTTACCAAATCCATTACCATATTGAGAAGAGAAATTTCAAGATATGACACTTTTGACATGCCACTTTTCAAAAATGCCACTATCACTTTTTCCAATTTTTTAATCATTTATGTTTGGGTTAAATATGTTATATTAGAATTTAGTTTTTTGGATTTAAGGTTTATGAGGGATCAAAATATTTTTTAAAATTGAAAATTTTGAGATATAAAATATTTAAACATATTTTTAAGTAGCATGTTGGTAAGAAAATAATAAAAGAGTGGCATATTTGAAAAGTGGCATGGTAAATGTGACATTTTTGTAAATGTCCCGATTGAGAAACTCAAACCGATTTAACTCATTTGTTTAGTAGTATTTTGGTCAGTGATAAAGTTGGGTTTAAAAACATTTTATAGAGTTTTAAAAAGCATTTTTTTTGTAAATTTAAGATTTATATCACTCAATTACATTTTTTGTCATACATTATAAGACAATGTTACACTTTCTGATTTTGTTATTGTAAATCAATTTCTTTTATTTTTATATTTTGTATACACTAAAAACGTAATACCTATCATATTAAGAGATTTAAGATTCAAAAATCGATCGATTAATTTTTTAATGGACATATTTATGTATCTAATATCTTTTTGGCATGCATAATTCAAAACAATATATTTTTACTATACAATAACCTGAAATTTATATTCCCACGCTTGGCGTGGGTTAAAATATAGTGGATAATTGAAATAGATGTTGAGTAAAATAAAATAAAGACATATTTGTTAGCTTGTTGCATATATATATTTGTTCCCATGATGTTTTTCAATAGCACACAGTTACCTATAGATTACAATCTGTTAAATAATCTATTTTAAATAAAATGGTGCGGATACTATTTTGTTCAGTTTACCATGTAAAATACGGTCAAATTCTTCTTATAGTAATTGACCCCCATTCTCTGAAATCGCGTAAACAGGTTTCCAAAACTTACATATCCGTCAAAACCGATATTACAAAAGCATATGATCGTGTTGAATGGGGTTTCTTGGAATCTACTTTACGCGCTTTCGGTTTCAATGACCGCTGGATTCTCTGGATTATGAATACGGTGACTACAGTTGAGTACTCAGTGTTAATTAATGGTAATCCTTAAGGTCGAATTTTACCACAACGTGGTTTACGGCAAGGTGACCCTTTATCGCCATATCTATATATTTTATGTGCTGATGTGTTGAGCCATATGATTACTTCTGCTACGAATAAAGGGAAGATCCGTGGTATACGAATCGGAAATGGAGTACCTCCTGTCACCCATTTGCTATGTGCCGATGATTCTCTTTTTCTGTCAAGCAAATAACCGAAATTGCAAGGCACTAAAGGAAGTTTTTCGTCTTTATGAACTATGGTCGGGACAAAAGATAAATCAATCAAAATCAATGATCACTTTTGGCGATAAAATACCCGAGGATCTTCAAGAACGTCTAAAACTTATCCTTGGAATTTTTAAACAAGGTGGAAGAGGAAAATACTTAGGATTGCCAGAGCAATTCGGCCGCAAGAAAAAGAAATGTTTGAATATATTATTGATTGAGTACGTCAACGAAGAAATTCTTGGAGTGCAAAATTTTTATCTACGATGAACGTAAGTTCTATGAATGATTCTACAACGGACAATTCTATATACACTATAAAAAATCTTCGATGGACGGTACTTGTATAACGCACGGTGGATAGTCGTATCTCTGGCACACACGAGATCACTCTACTTTCGTCACGTTGTACCACAATGAACGAACTTTTAATAAGTTTGTTTCCATTAATCCGCAATATTTCGTGCTTTCCACTAGATATAGTGAACTTCCATGGTAATAATTTCATCATAAACTAAATAACAAGAAAAGCATTGATCTACTCAAAAATCCAACTCCAGAAAAATAGTCGAAGGAAGAAAACATTTCCCCGGAGACATAAACTTAGCCAAGGGAAACAAAAAGAACAACAAAACAAACAACCTAAACACCTAAAAAAGTCAAAAACGAAATTAATTTAAATATTCACATAAAAGTTACACATATTACGGAAGGAAGTCATGCGACCTTCAATGTTGAATAGTTCTAAAGAGACAAAGTCGTCCCACCATCTTATATATTATTTGAGAATCATTTTAGGAACACTTTGCTTAGGTGTCATCACCACAATTTTTCTTCTCTTTTTATTTATTTATTTATTTCATTCTCTTATACTTATTACCAAACACATTTAATTCTAAATATACTTATTTTGATTACTATAACTCTAATTGCCAAACACATTGAATCTTCCTAAACTTGCCAAAATTAAAATATTTCGAAATTATAGATTTAAATCATAGAATTAAATGTGAACAAAAATTTAACATATATACTAAAAAAATTGATTTAAAATAAAATAAACTATTAATTATCTTTTGAAAATATATGAGCATGTAAAAACATATGTTATTTTGTTTAACAAGTAGATGTTTTTAATTTTTCATAAATGCATCTTCGTACAAGTAAAAATATAATTATTAATAAAATTTGTTGGTTTAATTATTTCACGGATGGAATAAATTTGTATGCAAAATAATTGCAAAATCCAAATATAAAAAATTAGGTCTTAGGTTATGTATAATTATTCTTCATAATTTTTTTTTAACTAAAACTATTGATTTTATTCGATAATCATTTTATCCCACGTATAACGCGGGTAATTTTCTAGATAGTATGTAGAACATAAACATAGTGGAATTTACGATTCGAGTATATCAAAAATCAATTATTTTTTCCTAATAATTTTCAATGCTCCATAGAATGTTCTCATGTATAATAATAAAAAAAAAATGGTTTTTGACTTTTCACGAGGAAAAAAAAGTATATCAATGTCCAGTTGAAAATTTGATGGAATCGAACTGATTCATCTCTTAAATTAATTGGATAATTTTTATTAGTTATGATTGTATCATATTTTAGTCCAAGACTCTAATAAAGTGACGCTGAATCATTCAAAAATATTAAAAAAGAAATGTATACTCTGAAAACTTACTAGAAATTATAAAAAAATAATTTATGTGGTAGAAATTTATGACAAAGAGACATTTTTTTCTTTACTTCTCCCGCAAGCACGTCAATCAATCCTTTTATTCGTGGAAACTTCTTATCTTTATTTACACAATAGTTATTACAAGAATACAAAATTACAAGACCTTGAGATTTGACCAAGCTTCACTATCAGATCCGGTCAAATTCTCAAATCCACATTTTTAATATTTTTAAAACTATATTTTATATATTCATTTTTATAAAATAATAATCTTATCGCGTGAATCTTTTAAAAAGATAACACAAATCCCGTGTATTAATACTAAGGTCGTCTCTTGTCTCTAAAACAAATCCTCCATACCCAAAAACCAAAAGCAAAAACTCTCTCTAAATCTCACAAGAACAAATCAAGATTACAGAAACAAAAATGGTTAGTCCATTTAGATCTCCATGTTCATCTCCAAAAAAAGAAAACAAGAACAAGAATCCTTATTCAAATCGTGGACTTGAAAAATTCTCTGAGCTTCTCTCTGAACTCGACGAGAAGAGACAAAACATCTACTCGACGAAGAAGTTAGATTCCGGTGGTGGTCCGCCTCTAGTCCGATTCGTGTTCACAAGCTCCGGCGAGTGTGTCCCCGTCGTGATAAAGTCATCATATCCTCATAAAAAGAACAAGAACAAGAAAAAGAAAGATGTAGCTCCTTCGGAAAAAGTCAACACGATAGTCAACGAATCGAAAACAGAGGAAATTATTAAAACAGAGCAAGAAACAGAGCAGAAATTACATAACTGTGTAATAAACGAGAATCTGAAGAAGATTACGAGACCGAATCATTTCTTGCCAGTGACGGTAATCTTGGTTCTTGTGTTCTTGTCTTTTTTTGGAAGATCTGTGGCGATTATGTGTACTTGTATTGCTTGGTATTTGGTTCCAGCGATTAAGGAACAGAGTGGAAACAGAGGATCTTCTTACGCGATGAAGAAGAAAGATTTCGCGAGGAAATTGAGTATAGAGAACAGAGGTTCGTTTAATCCAAGAACTGTTCGTGATCATTCTCCTCCTCTCAAGTAGAAAACCGCGTTACGGAGCAAAAACGTTTTTTCTTGTTAGTCTTTGTATTTTATTTTATGTTACCTGTTTTGTTCATAGTTGTTAATTTTGAGACAGCTGAATTAGCAGAATCTTTTTTTTTGTTTTGTTAATGTGAATTAGCAGAAAATTGTGTATCTTTTTTTCTTCTTATTTCTTTTGTTTTAGAGTATAAATGTAAATATGCAACTGGAAGATGTTATTCCTTCTTAGATTTCCATTCAAACTTGTTTTAACCTGAAAAGACTCTAGAAACAAAGAAAATACTCCAAAAACCTTTGAAAACATTGGTTAGAATGCGTTAGGCCATCCGCAACGGTTGCTCTTACGTGTGTTCTTCGTATTAAAAATTATTAAAACACACTCTCTCATCCTTTTACTCAACTTTATACTTTCTCTTTCATCATTTTACTCAACTTTTATTAATTTTATATTTTAATACACCCCACTATCTCATAAGAACACTCTCAAAAATTTCAAAATAAGAACACTCTCCAAAACTATCTTCTCTCTTTATTCAAAATTTATTAATTTTATATTACCAAAAACACTCTCTTTCTTCCTTTTACTCAAATTTTACACTCTCTTTCTTCCTTTTACTCAAATTTTAATAATTTTTAATACTAAAAACACACAAGCAACCGTTGCGGATGCTCTTATATATCATGTTTATAAATGTAATTATGGAATTGGAAGATGTTATTGGTTCTTTAACAAAAAAAGAAGAAGACATAGTTGAATAGAAAAGTTATTTAAATGATAATTAGAGATCCAAATTTTGTTAATTTTGATTTGGGGGGATTGTTTTCTAAAGTTTGTTTAGGTTTCTTAATTTGTGTGTTATGGATTGGATTATTAATTGTAGAGGTAGTTTTATCGTATTTCGGAAGGTTTAAACTAATCAAGAGACTAGAATAAATATAATTTTGGATGATGATACATCAACGATATTAACAGATGATCATTAATCTTCTACAGTACTCTAAAAAGTAAAAATTATATTAGTTTTCGAAAATGGACAAGGTAAATATATCGATAAAAGGTGATTATGATAGGAGAACCAAATACTTCACTTCTGAAGAATCTTCTCTCTTTTTTTTGGTGTATGTGCAAAACACCTGTCAATAATGATAAGTAGTTAAGATAATAGAGATGATGACAGTTTTCTTTTAATCTTTGTGACAGACTCATAATACTTTTTAAACGAGAATGCTAAAAAGATTATTTAAATGAATCGTGACAGCTAAAGAATTGGCAATGTGACATATACATATGGGATAAGGAGTGATTATAACAAAAGAAGACTAACATTCAACCTATCAATTATCACCAATGAAAATTAATGGATATGAAGAAAGATAGTGATGTTGTAGTAATGCATCTATCATCTCTATAAATAATAATTTCGTTACTTTTTAGTTTTGAGTTAGTTAGTATCCACAATTGAAGCTATGGAAAAACGTGACATATAAAATATTCGATGAAAAAGTGAACCGGAAACTTTTAACCTATCATCAATGAAAGTTAATGGAATTGTAACATTATTTTAAGGAGAGGCAGTCTAGTCTGTCTCAGACAGATTCTAGATATCAATTGACTTCAATGGAACTTTTGTAGGCTACGGTCTTCTCAAGGAGTTTTGATGTTTAAAGTCGTTTCTGGATAATCTTGTCCGCTTCTAAAGACTTTTCACTTTTTATATTTTCATTTAGAAGTTAGAAATATGGTTAATTGAGTGTGGTTCTAGACGTTAGAAATATGATTAATTCGCCTTGATTAACTCCCATTTACTAACCGATTGAACTACGGACTGCATTCGACCAAGCCCAGTGTAACACTCTGACCACCCCTACCAAGGGCCCGTCCACTCTCGGCCCGTGGGTCCACCCTATCAGACGGTCGGTGAGTTAGTCTGGGAGGTTCTGAAATCTTGTTTGTTGATCCTGTAAATCACCACGTGATCTTTTGTTTTGACCTCACTCACACAGTACTGAAAATTACTTCCCAGATCACTCATCATTAAATTGCTCCAACTCAAACACGCTGACCTGTGACCGAAAAGATAAGTGCACTTTGGTGGTATAGGTTGCCAAATCAATTATCTTAAGCCTCTCCGCATGAACCACATATTTTCTGAAATCGGGATGTGACACCCAGCTCAACCGATCACAAGACTCGGTGCAAATTTTTCGAAAATACCTTAACATTTTTACATTGGACCATTTTTATAAAAATCAAATTTCAGAAAAGCCTAAAAAAATTGTTTTAGTAACGTGGGACATTGTGATTTACCGGAAGACAAAGTTGAAACTTGTAGGAGAATTGGAGAAAAAGTTTATGAAGACAGGATTAGTGATTTACCGGAAGATGTACTGTTGCAGATATTGTTGCTTCTTCCGACTAAAGATGCAATGGCCACGACGATTTTCTCAAAACGATGGCGTTCTATCTAGAAGATGTTGCCTATACTCGTGTACGAAGGCGATGATAAGATTAAGAGCGTCTGGTGGTTCCTGGACGGGTCATTACGACTCCACGAGGCACCTATACTAGAACATTTAAAAATTGGACTAGGTGCAACATGTCCGGTTGATGTAGATGTTGGGAAATGGGTTGATATCATTGTTGAACGCTGCATTCAATGGCTAGATTTCAATCTTCTTTGGTCAGTAGAGCCTACAAGCTTGTCTAAGAGATTATACACATGCAAAACGCTCAAGAAATTGACTCTCTCCAACAAGATTCTAGTTGATGTTCCTTCCAAAGCTTCCCTCCCTTCGCTTGTGGATCTAGAGCTTTTCTATGTGGTGTATAAAGACGAGGATTCCCTTGTTAGGCTCTTGTCAAGTTGTCCTGTTCTCCAAAAATTGTCCGTTTTGTGGTCACATTGATGAAATCTACTTATGTTTATGCCTAAAATTGATTTCAGGATGCGATTTGTAGGGCTATTAACTTCCCTCGACTGATAGAGTGTATGCTAACTCCTATATCCTTAAAAGTATTTGATAGCATCAATAATGAGTTTGCTTTACAATTCTCCTAAACTTAAAGTTCTTATGATCGACTATGTAAGTACCCTCATAGCTTAATCAAGCATGTTTTGATTTGGTTGACTAAGATTAAGTTATATTTCAGGATTTAATTGATGAATCCGAGGATCCCCTTCTTTGGAGTCGTGTTCCGGGATGCTTGTTGTCTACTTGTCTCATCTCGAGATCTTTGAATGGGAAGGATATGGAGGAACAATACATGAGAAAAAACTCTTGACATATATCTTTGCAAACTCTTAAGTGTTTAAAAACATCAGGAATATCCCTGAGCTCCACCTACAATGATGAAGAGAAAGAGAAGATGATGCAGGAGTTAGGATCCATGTCTAGGGTTTCAACATCTTGTGAGCTTTTGTTCTCTACTCAATTTACATGGAGATCGATGAACCGTTCAGATCTTGAAGCCTATATTTAGTTATGTGCTAACATTTTTTGATTACTTTGAATGATTGTACTCAACCCACATAAAACATAGAAGAAATGATAAATATAAAGAGTATTGATAGTGAATTTCAAGTTATGATTAAGTATAAGAACAAGAATCAGATCCTGAACTTAAATAAACCTCTTTCAAACTTCTTCTACACGTCGCCTTTCGGTGTTTTACTCCTGCCAATAAACATATTTAACACATCAGAATCATATCCTTCACTGGATTTAGCATTTTAGTGTATTCGATCATAATCAAACATTACCCTGAATCTTTTTCGGCGTAAATCATCTTGAGCATATCCAATAGACTCGTTTCTGTATCCATCATCTCTGTGATCCATCACCCTCCTCGAAACTGAGTTTCTGAAGAACCCAACCTTGTCCCATGTTAGTTCATAATCTGCCTTTAGCCGAGTACCTTCCTGCTCATATGACAAAAAAAGGAACTGGTCATGTTCCAATGCCTAGAAACGAAACACCGGCCATACATACCACCTTTCCAATTCTTTCTTCATAAACAACTAAATATACTTTCTTCTAGTTTTGGATACAGAAGCAAAATCCCACAAAACACAGCAACATAACCAGTTTTACATCCAATCTAGTTCAGTATTCAGCAGATGTATCAAACAATAACATTTTTGTGTAAGATAATACCTTTTGCATTGAGCGACCACAGAAAGCTTTCATAGCATTCACGAAATCATTGCACTTCTCGAACTGAACCACGATCTTACAATGGAGACCTGATACGAGGTCTCCACTGTCCTCATCCGCGTCCTTACCTAGATCATCGTCCTCAGCAACATTAAGATTCCTATATAGGATGAGTTATTGCAGTGGAACATAGATTCATTGAAATTATCAGTATTGCATTAACACTAGTAAACAGAATAAATGAGACGATCTAATCCGAGGAACAAAACACGCGAGCATACATGATACATCAAGTTCAATACAATTCTGTACTCTATGCGCAAATGTAAACGCAAGAAAACTATCGAAAGCGAGCCATTGAATCAATCTCAACTCTCAGATGTGTCACATTCTTGAAAGCATAATCAAATTGGACATGAAAAGATGAAAGAATCTAACCTTATTTTCCCAAAGCCAGAGAATATTGTATGTGTAACCAACATTGAAGGCTTAGATGAAACTCTTGGCTCTGCAAACCATCTTGAAGGTACACCTCTGAGTATAATAGTATCAGCTTCTCGCCTTCCTTCCCTTGAATGTCCTGCAAAAATCAAACCACCCAACAACAAAAATTGAAACACTTTGCAACAAAAACACAAATGCAAGTTCAAAATCAATAAACCCAGATTACCAAAAGCGTAAAACTCCTCCCAATCTTTCTTCAATCTACCAAAATCATCTGAAATCGGAAGTACAACACTCAGATTATACTTCACTCCTTCCAGATTCAGCTCAATACCATTCATCTTCTCAACCAAAACTTTCCTCCAATCCAGAAACTTACTCTCCAAAACCTTCACATCTCTCTCCTCATCATCATTCTTCTTCCTCTTGTTAAGAAACCCTAAATCGCGAATAAACAACGATCCATGAGCGACTGGCTCATCGCGTTTCCGTTTCTTCAAGTCCTTGTGACGGCGAACAACGATGTCGTCCTCCGCGACTGTTACGGAAGGGTAGATTGAGTTTTTGAGGAAATCTATCAAGGAACGCTTGAGTTGCCATTCGTCGATGGGTTTCGATACGGAAGGGACGAGAGGGTGAATCGTGAGAGAGAGCTTGACGCGTGAGACGAGAGCGAGGCCGTTCTCGATATCTAGGGTTTCGATCGGAGACAAATCTTCTAATGATCGCATTTTTCGCCGTCGATGCGAATTCGAATTCGATTGCTCTTTACAGTCTCTTGGGCTTTTGAGTGGCGAGGTTTAGGAAAAGGAGAAGATCGGGGAGATAATCTGGTACGGTCACGGTACGATATTAAGGCTCTATTTAGTCCTCGAAATAAAACCAAGTACTAGTATATACCTAATTCACCTTCTACTAATGCCACTAAACTTTAGTAAATCATCCTAAATTTTTTACTTTTTGATTTTACAATTTAAACTTTCTAAACTCTTTGTAAAACAACTTGAACTACTAATCTCTTCAAAATTCAACATTTAAAATTGGTTAAGCCTTAACCATTCATTAAACCACTAATTGGTTCATTAAACAATTAATTGCATTATTAACAATCGCGTTTGCCCAAATCCATTGACCCGACGTTGACCCGATTCGTTTAACATTTCTTCTGATCCAAATCCGACAAAAGCCTACACACAAACTTCCAAAATCGATTTGGGGCAAAATCAAAATTATGGTTCTTAGAAATTTTGATTTTTCTCAAAATTGATCTCTGAGGATAACGATATTTCAGCTGAGACGAAGAAGAAGTCGAATCCGAAGCCCAATGTTGCAAAAAGGAAAGCTGGAGCCGAAATCGAAGAGGAAGTTGGAATCGAGATTGAAGAACAAGTCGGAATCGAGACTGACGACGAAAAAAACCGGGAGAAAGGAAAATTGAAATAGGTAGAGAAGAGAGAAGCTAGAATCTAAAGACACATAACTGCTCATTTTCGTAAACGTTGATTTCTCCAATTCTATTTTATCTGTTAATTTCCACTTCTCCTCACTTAAGATAGAACCCTAATTCTCCCCTCCCCATATAGAACTTAATCATGTTATAATCTTTGTATAGAAAAAACAAGAATTTTTTATTATTAGAATTTTTTTGCCATATATTCCAATTTAAAATTTTAAGAATGAACATAAATTACTCAAACTAACTATAAAAATATTAGAATGAAACGTAATATACCACATAACATGTCATTTTACTATATAACATGGTATATCATACTAATATATACTAATATATAACATGCTACATATCATAACACATGTCATTTTACTATATAACATGGTATATCATACAATTATATATCATGCTACATATCATATAACATGTTATATTTGCTAGTAGGTAACATAACATATCATATGTATAATAATAACATTTGACAAATCTATGTCATGTTAATATATAAGATGTTATACCATACATGAATATCATATTTTTTATGTTATAAACCATAACCATTTTCAAAAACATTATACTATGTTTACTGGTAAGTAATGTAACATAACATATGATATGTATAATAATAACATGACATACCATATATAATATTTGTGTATGCTGTAGTATGTTATATGGAATATGACATATTATATATCCTATAACATGTCATATATTAACTGTTTGAGTAAAAAATACAAACATAATGATGAGTTACGTAATAAAACATATGATATGTATAATAATAGCATGTCAAAAATGTTTTATTTTGAATTTATATAAATAGTTTGAGTAATCATAAATATAAATGTGATTAATAAGTCATAAGTCTTAAACAGTTTGAGTATTTTAAATGTAGTGTCATTTTTAAATTATTAGATGTTATATTTCGTCGATAAATATAATTTCATAAGTCATAAATAATATGTACCTATCTTTTCTCAAATTTCAAAGTTAACAACTAAAAACTAATAAAATACAATATGATTTCAAATAAAAAATTCGAGTATGAGGGAAGTGTCCATGGAACTAGAGGATGAACTTGTCCATGGAGATTTACACTTACAAGTTTTGCTATTGACAATGATGATGAAGAAGTTGCATAACTTTATTGACGCAATCGATCGTTGAACATTGACATGACTTCCACTTCACCATCTCAACATAACTATGTTGGTGCGATCTGATACCGAACCATTATTGCTGCGTCTCTCTGGATGACTTGATACTGAACCTCTGTTTCCTCGTCTCTCATGATGAGTGAGCTCGATCAAACTATAACGATCCAACCTCTCAGATCATACTATAATGACCCAACAACTATCATACCCTATTTATTTTCATATTTTAATTTGATATCAATTTTTTATGTTATTTATTTTAGTTTTACATCCCTTGTTATTAGCATGATATCATACATTTTCAATTTAGTGATTATTTAATTATTTATTTGTCTTTTACAAATAAATTAAAAATGAAGTTTGTTAAAAACAAGTCATTCAAATCGGATTCATATTATATTTAATTTCTATAGTAGTTGTTATTTTAAAACCTTAAGTTAAATTGTAAACCAAAACCATCTAGTTATTTAATGAAAATTAAATGAAAATTTTTTTACAGATTTTTTTTGCTTGTAAGACCAGCCATATTTAAAAAACGTAAATTTTCTTTTTAATAACAAAAATCTATAAACCAAATCCAGTTATCACCATTAATCTCTTAATTTTGTTAAAATTCTACCGATTTACTGTATTTTGTACATATTTACCCCGAATGAGAATGATGATAAGCAAAAACGCTTTCTGTTAAATTACTTATTACGCATTCACCTTTGTGTTAAATTCCAGCTTATTATGACATTTGAAATATTACTTAATTAAATTAATTACGTGTTTCAGTGTTATATTACTCGTCTTCGCTCATTTTCTCCCCGACGAAGCGAGACACACACAAAACAAAACAAATCTTAGCCTAGCACCGTCTCCACCGGATTCGAAATTCTGGTATCCCTATCGCCGGAAAATCCACCGCCCGTGGCTACCTATATCGATTCTCCTCGGATCTAGTCCTTTCCCCTTCTTCGTCCAGATCTCGTACTTTTGAATCCGATTAAGTCACGATGGAGGCGATCGATGAGTTGTCTCAGCTTTCGGATTCGATGAGACAAGCGGCGGCGTTGCTCGCTGACGAAGATCCCGACGAGAGTTCTTCTTCTAGACGTCCGGCTACTTCTCTCAACGTCGTCGCCCTAGGGAATGTGGTGGGTTTCCCTCTTTTCTCCTTTTTTTGTTATCTCGATGTGGTTGTATTTAGGGTTTGTTGTTAGTTTTATGATGTGATCGAGTGTAGATTTTGGATGCCGTATCGTGGATCTTCTGGATCTCGATTTTGTCAAATTGTTCCCGTAACCTAGGAGTTTGGCAGGATGCATTCTTCGTTTGTAGCTTGTTTTGTTACGTTTCTCTTTCTCATGGATCGTTTGATTATATGAGATTAAAACCTGGAAGAATAAGGTTGATGTGTTTGAAATTTGAAACTCACTTCCTGAAAGTGTATTTCAGGAAGAAATTCGTATGAACTTTGCTGGTCCGATCGGGTTTTCGATGTGATTTCTTATGAATTGAACTCAGGAATAGATTGCTCTGTGTATGTGATTGGAAATCATATGGGTTGGACTGAATATTTCTCAATTTGCTTGGTGTATCAGGGAGCTGGAAAGTCTGCAGTTCTGAATAGTCTAATTGGACATCCAGTTCTGGTAAGTTTTATATTGAGCGTGTGAGGGTTTGTTCGAATCACTATTGCTTGATGCATTTGTTTACATCACCTTCTGTTGTGTCTGTTTTGCTACAAATTGCTATGAACAGCCGACGGGTGAGAATGGTGCTACACGGGCTCCTATAATCATTGACCTGAGTAGGGAGGAATCTTTGAGTAGCAAGGCAATAATCTTGCAAATTGACAACAAAAATCAACAAGTTTCTGCAAGTAAGGCTCACTGTGTGCACATATGCAATCTGGCAATGATTTGTAAAGCTTTTTTCTGCATTTAAGATACAATGCATTAGATTAATGTTTTTGTAATGGGTGTGTTATAGGTGCCCTAAGACATTCTCTACAGGATAGGCTTAGCAAAGGAGCCACAGGGAGGGGTCGTGATGAAATATACCTAAAACTTCGTACTAGCACAGGTATGTCTGTTCTTACTTTCAAAATCATAATCGTGAAGCCACATTATTGGTCAATTTAACTCCCAGCTTGTCAAAGCGAAGCTGGGTATCTGATATATACCTCACATTAGTGAATGGCTCAGCTGGAAAGTGTTGCCACCACTGACTAAGTTGTGGATATTGGATTACATATCTAAATGAAACACTAACTTAATATGCTACTCTTTAGAACATAAATGATTACATATCAATTGTTTTCTTACTGTGTTCTGTAATCATCATGACGTATCTGTGCCTTATAAACTGCAGCTCCACCACTGAAATTGATTGATTTGCCTGGACTCGACCAGAGAATTGTGGACGATTCAATGGTAAGATTGTGAACTGAATGAGGCCTTTGTAATGCCCCTTTTCAATATTTTTAGTCGACATTTTGGCTGAAAGAGAAACATAGATTCATTATTAAATTTTTCCTTGTCATCTTGTAATTTTTTTTCCTTACTCTCTTGGCAAGATTGCTGAACACACACAGCACAATGATGCCATACTGCTGGTTATTGTGCCTGCTAGCCAGGCATCTGAAATTTCGTCATCTCGAGCCCTGAAGACAGCAAAGGAGTATGATCCAGACAGTGAGTATACTACTTCATTACTCAAGTACCTAGTGACCTTGCTATATTTGGCTTTAACCATTGGATGTAAAAAAGTTTGTATGCTGTAACAAAATATATTGACATCTTTCCCTGTTTATAGGCACTAGGACTGTTGGAATTATTAGTAAAATTGATCAGGCAGCAGAGAACCCTAAATCCCTTGCAGCAGTTCAGGCTCTTCTTTCAAATCAGGGACCTTCAAAAACAACTGATATTCCATGGGTTGCACTTATTGGTCAATCTGTCTCAATTGCATCAGCACAGTCTGGAGGCAGTGAGAACTCTTTAGAAACTGCTTGGCGTGCTGAGAGTGAAAGTCTTAAATCCATTTTGACTGGTGCTCCACAAAGCAAACTTGGCAGGATTGCCCTGGTGGACACTCTTGCTAGTCAGATTCGTAGCAGAATGAAGCTCAGGCTACCAAATATCTTGTCTGGGTATCTCCTCTTTCAATTTGATTGATTTTACATGTTATACTTGCAAATGAAAATGGATTGCTTGTCTTGTCTATTTTCTGTACGTGTAGATTAGGAAAGCCTTGCCATTTCCATGAAAGCCAGCCTGTTTTTTTTTTTTTAAAGTTGAAGTCAATCTTTAGGCTTAATTATCTTGACTTTCACGCCCATTATAGAGTTCTAGAAATAAAATCCCTTGCTTGCAAGATTACTGGTCAATGCTCATCTTTTGTTATGCTGATTTGTTTCTTACGTCTCCTATTATGTGATGACTGCCTTTAGTTTTAGTTTTCTGGGTGATTATTCAGGGACGTGATTTTGCTTCTTATGAAAACTCTTAACTTTGAAATTCCTTTCTTGCATGCACAGACTCCAGGGTAAGTCTCAAATAGTGCAGGACGAATTAGCAAGGCTTGGTGAACAACTGGTTAGCAGTGCTGAAGGTACAAGGGCTATAGCTTTGGAGCTTTGCCGTGAGTTTGAGGACAAATTTCTTCTTCACTTAGCTGGTGGTGAAGTGAGTATTTTCCCACGTAAAATACTTAAGGCTAGAAAATTTGAATAAGAGCAAACCATCCCGTTGCCATATAAATTTTCACTGATCAGCCTTTTCATTCTTCTAATTAGAATGGAAAGGTGAGGTGCTGTTTTAAGGAAGAGATTTTAAAAAAAAACAGGAAGATTACCTCATATCATCTGGAATTCAATGAAACTCATATTGTGTATGCTATATGTTTCACTGAAAAGGGTTTTTGAATAATATGTCCCTTTTTGGAGCTTGGTCTAACAAAATTATGGTGCAGGGAAGTGGTTGGAAAGTTGTTGCAAGTTTTGAAGGCAATTTCCCCAACCGTATCAAGCATCTTCCATTGGATAGATATTTTGATTTGAATAATGTTAAAAGGGTGGGTTTCTACTTTTTTCCTGCCTCAAAGTTCATGAACAAGTAAAATTTAGACAGGAGTTTGACAGATTTATTTTCTAATTGTTTCAGATTGTGTTGGAGGCAGATGGTTATCAACCTTATCTTATTTCACCGGAGAAAGGGTTGAGATCGTTAATAAAGGTTGTTCTTGAGTTGGCTAAAGACCCAGCAAAACTATGCGTTGACGAGGTGTGTTCATATTAATGTTTATAGTTTTTCTGGTGTTGTCGTTCTCTAATTTGAGCTGCGTGGGATTGAAATTCTGAAATTTACTTAATTGCTAAACATTGGCCATGGCTTGTTACACATGGTCTGTTCAATAAATTTCATTATTATTATATTTTAATTTTCCTGATCTAGCTATTTCGGAGCACTACTCAATCTTAATGTAAATACTGTCACATGTCATTTTTATTCTGAAAATTTTCATCTCATTTGTTGCTGAACTGATATGGTCTGAACTTTTGATTAGGTTCACCGAGTGCTTGTTGATATAGTTTCAGCTTCTGCGAATGCCACACCTGGTCTTGGGAGATATCCTCCTTTTAAGAGAGAGGTAATCCTGAATTTCAGTAGCTCATTTAGTAGTATTTTTCATCTCTATAGTAGCATTTTCCGCTTCTTATATAATCATCTATCAGGTTGTAGCAATAGCAAGTGCCGCACTTGATGGGTTCAAGAATGAAGCTAAGAAAATGGTAATTGCACTAGTTGATATGGAGCGTGCGTTTGTACCACCTCAGCACTTTATCCGCCTTGTACAAAGAAGGTAACATCAGCTTCCTTTATTTGCTTTTTCAGCTCTGTCATTTTGAGTGCCTTTATCATACTCAAGCTTATTGATAATTATCTTAATTTCTGTCCTGCTTTTTCTTACAATGTTTTCATGTGAGTTGAATATCTATGTTTCTGTACGCTTTCATTACAGTTACGAATTCGACCTTTCTTAATAGTCACATAGCTGCAGCATATATCGCACAAGTTCTGATATTTACACTATTAACATAAGTTGTATTGTTTACTTTTAAGATTTAACATAAGTTGTATTGTTTACTTTTAAGATGCATATCTCACTAACGATTCACTCTCTGGTCATGTGGTTTACTATCTTAATCAGAATGGAAAGGCAGCGTCGGGAAGACGAGCTTAAAGGTCGTTCCTCTAAAAAAGGACAAGATGCAGAGCAATCTCTCTTAAACAGGGTTAGCCTTTATCTCTGAATCAATCTGGATTCACTTACTGAATAGTGCTTTCCACTTTTTTGTATGAAAGTATATAATGTAATCATTGTTCTTTGCTTGTAAAACAGGCATCTAGTCCTCAACAAGATGGGTCAACTGGTGGTAGCTTGAAATCATTGAGAGACAAATTTATTCCGCAAGACAAAGATAAAGATAAAGATAAGGATAAAGAAACACCAGAGGTCTCTGGTCTGAAGACTGCTGGACCCGAGGGGGAGATAACAGCAGGTGCGTATTCTAATATACTTCTACATAGTGGCTGTCTTAACAAAACTCTTTTTTTTTTTTAACTCCTACACCAATCCTTTTTCCTTACATTCCATGCTTTTACTGCTGCTAAGTTAATCTGTCAGTTCAATTACGTGATTTGTTCTTCTTATCTATTTCTTTTTCACCATGTAAGCTACTAGTGTAGATCAGCTTTTCTTGACTTCTTAGCATTTCTTCCTGTCCAATTTGGCGATATCTTTTTGTTGTTCTTCTTTTCTGCTACTTTAGCGTTGAACTAGTGTATGCTGAACTTTCATGATTTTAGTTTATTTTAAAACCAACTTCCTTCAGCTTAAATTTTACTGTGTCTTGCAGGTTACTTAATGAAGAAAAGTGCAAAGACAAATGGGTGGAGTAGGCGATGGTTTGTTCTCAATGAAAAAACTGGAAAGGTGAGCGTTTATCACTATTTTCCTTAGGAGGTGATCCAAATATTTTCAGATGAGAAAGCTGTGTGCACTTTAATTGTAACTGTAATGCTAGCAGTATATTATCCCTTACAATTATTAATTTTGTTCTCTTTTTTTTTTTTTTTTTTTTAAATTTGTATTGAAGTGATCTGCCTTTGCATTTACCTTTCTTCAGCTTGGTTATACGAAAAAGCAAGAAGAAAGAAACTTCCGCGGCACTGTAACTTTGGAGGTAACTGTTGAGATAACCTGGATACTTCATAAATAACATTTAGCCTCTTGCAATTTTATCAAGGTACACAATATTCAATTCTTCGTCTCATGAAACTCTGTTAATCTGCTCAGGAATGCAGTATCGAAGAAATTCCAGATGATGAAGGAGAAAAAGCAAAGAGCTCAAAAGATAAGAAATCAAATGGACCTGATTCAAAAGGACCAGGCCTTGTATTTAAGATAACATGCAAGGTTCCATATAAGACTGTACTTAAAGGTATGTCAAGAAGTGATTATTAAAATTAGCTGCTTGACCCTCTTTCTGCTGTTTTTTATGAGCAACTCCTAAAAACCTCTTATGTTGCAGCTCACAACGCTCTGGTTCTTAAGGCCGAGAGCATGGTCGATAAGAATGAATGGATTAATAAGCTGCAAAAGGTCATCCAGGCCCGAGGAGGCCAAGTCGGTAGCGCTTCCATGAGACAAAGTCTTTCCGAAGGTTCACTTGTAAGTCACACAAGAAAGCTATCTGCTTATTCAGTGAAATTTAAATCTGTGCAATATAATCCAGTACCAATATCATGATAATCTAGTCTTTGTTATAAATTTCCTATATGGCTTGAAATACCCATTAGAGAAAGTAAAGATTTAAACAGCTGTTGAATGAGTGAAAACTTTTGTGGGTCATACTTGAAGATAGTTTTGGTATACTGAAACATTGCTGATAGTTTGGTTGGACATGTAAGTCATTTAGTTTCCATGATATGGTGCTAAATTATGGTTTTGCTTTGGTGCTGGTTGTCTTTTCTTTTTCAGGATAAGATGGTTAGGAAGCCGGTTGACCCGGAAGAGGAATTGCGGTGGATGTCCCAAGAAGTACGGGGTTATGTTGAAGCTGTACTCAACAGCTTAGCTGCAAATGTTCCAAAGGTGGACTAATTACTATTCTTCTAAAATCCTTTAACTTCCCATGTCCATCTCACTTTTTCTCACATTACTTAAAACCCGTGACTTCAACAGGCCGTTGTACTTTGTCAAGTCGAGAAATCAAAGGAAGACATGCTGAATCAGCTATACAGTTCTATCAGGTTCCATATCCTTTCCCAATATATTATTTGTAACTTAACACGGTTATGGTCTGGTGCTTATTTGTCCCTCTCTTCCATTTATCTGCAGTGCAATAGGTAACGAGAGGATTGAATCGTTGATTCAAGAGGATCAGAACGTTAAAAGACGAAGAGACCGTTACCAGAAGCAGTCCTCTCTTCTTTCAAAGCTCACAAGACAGCTTAGCATTCACGATAACCGAGCAGCTGCTGCTTCAAGCTGGTCTGACAGCGGCACTGGTATATATACACATATCTTCACTTTCCATATATTGCTTAATACGTGACCGCAATATTGATACATACATTTTCTTGTGTCGGTTTGCAGAAAGCAGCCCGAGAACCAATGGAGGGTCTTCAGGGGGGGAGGATTGGATGAATGCGTTTAATGCAGCTGCTAATGGACCCGACTCATTGAAGAGGTACGGATCTGGTGGTCATAGCCGACGTTACAGTGATCCAGCTCAGAACGGTGAGGATTCTTCTGGATCTGGCGGCAGCGGTCGTCGCACCACGCCAAACCGACTCCCACCAGCACCGCCACAGTCTGGGTCATCTTACAGGTATTAGAACCTGTTTGGTTTTTCATGATTGTTATTGGAGAACCATTTAAAAAAAAAAAAAAAAAATTTTTTCTTTTCTTTTTGTGTTGGGATTGGTCCCCATTTCTGGGACTAGTTTATTTCCTCACTAGTTTAAAAAAAAAGGAATGATTATATATGATGATGTACTACTTGCGTGTGTTTGTAGATAAATATTGTTAGAGATACATATCATGAGTTTGGTCACATTTGGTCATATGCTTTCTTTTTCTGATCTTTTTTTTATTTTAGCATCTAAGTTTGGGAAATGGTAAGTGTAATTTTTTTTTCGTTTTTGAGCAAGCTTAACCTGATTAATTTGTGTCAAAATGAAAAGTTGCGATTAAACTAAACGCAAAACAGAAGTCATTCCTCTGCCAAACAAAAATGAGGATGAATCGTAGACGGAGAAGCACATGAAGCAAAGTGGCACAAGTAAAACGCGAGTTAAAGAAAAAATGAAAGAAGCAATGGCCAAATCTTGAGAAGAAGTTGAAAGTAAAAGCAAAGAGCCAATATTTATAAACGTCATTCGTTTATAAATCATTAGTTGTTTATTGATATGAGATAATACTTACTGTGTCATTTGGTACTGCAACACAAATGTTCTTAGCATATAGTAAAGAATTGATACCTCACAGGAACATTGGACTATCCTCCAAAGGCTTGTCTACCGAATTAACAGATGGGATAACGTCAGTTAAGAACCATAGAGCTATTCAGGACTTGATTTTCACGGTACATATAAACACACTAAAATCAACTGGAAATAGATTCTTACAAAGACAGTGAACAACACAGCTGATCATGATTTGAAATTCTAGAGTTTTTTTTTGGCCTCCATAGTTCATAGATGGAGGCCAATATCCTCTGGTAGTGTGTTTTTTCATAAGATATACTAGAAAGGAACATGTGAAACCAAACTCAAAGGGAAAATGAAGGAACAAATCAGAGTGATACCTTGTCAGGTCTTGATGAGACGCTATACTTTGGGTTCATCAAACTCACTGGTCCCGTGAGAGAGACTTTCATCGTCGTTTTCAGACTCTGATATAGATTCGTAGCTCATTGATACCTTGTTTCGTCCATGATGATATGGAAACCGCACTGGATAATGCCGAGGTCCTTGGATGTGGTGCTGAATTCCAACAATGCATCACTCTCCAGTTTGTCGGGTAATATTAAGCTACCTATAAATAGATGTTCCGTTTCAATCTTGGGGATATCCATAGGGGCTTCCTCAATGGTGAAACCGTTGCAGCTTAGACGCCACAATAAGTCCGCAGATCCTTTCATCCCCTGTTTAGGGGAAACTACGAAGCAAAACCTGAATTGGTCGGTCCCCGAAGGGATGGTCAAGAATTTTCCAATAGCTCGGTGATTGAACTCCTCTGGTAGCCATGCCTTCCTTGATTGCTGGGTAATTACTCTCTGTGCTTCTTGACCCAATTTCAAGCAGTTGATGAAACAGAGATCTTCAATTGCAGACTCAGAAGGGAAAGACATTAGTGTCTCCAATGATCCACAACTGATTACCACTAGTCTTCTGAGCGAAGCAGGGAGCTCTGGCAGTGATGCAAGTTTTGGACAACCACATATACGAAGCTCGTTTAACCCATGAAAGTCTTTGATCCAGTCAGGAAGTTTCTCAACATCTATCATATCTGAAGGTCTTTTATTCCACGGATATCTGATCAAATCGATCTCAGTCCAGCCTCCGAATATACTAAAAGTCTCAATGCGATTGCTAAATATGAAGAGACTCTGAAGGCGAGACGAGAGCCTAATTGATTCAGGCAAATCTTGTAACATTGTGTCTGTGATTGTTAGTTCTGTGATGTTCGTGGAAATATGTGGTAATTTTCTCAATTGCCTGCATCCTACCATGTCGACGGTTTGAAGAGATGCCAAGTTGAGGTGAGTTGGAACAACTAATAGATTTACGCAGAATTCCATCGTCAAGCTCTCTAGTTTTTGAAGATTTCCAATAGAGGAAGGAATTGCTACCAAACTGAAGCAAAAATCCAGATTCAACCTCTCGAGATTTGAAGCAAATAACCGCAACAAAGGAAGAACATCAACACATGATGAGACCAAAGTACATTCATCAAGGTTAGAATTAGATGTATGTAACTTATTTGAAAATACTAGCAAGAGTATGTGTCAAAATTATGTGTTACATTGATTACTAAAAACGAGTTCAAATTCGATGTTATTATTTTAAAGATTTCTGGTTGATAATCGATTTCATATTAGTTTTAACAATTACAAGTCATTCAAGGTTAAAAATACAAAACCTCAAATCATAAAAATTTCTAAATTCTACATATTTCTAAATCTATTAAAACAAACCAATAAAGCAAATATGTATTCTAACCTGGATCCCTTCCCAAAGCTTCTCAAGCTTGTTATTTTTTAAGTTGAGTTTCACGAGATATTCCGGCCTAAATGTAGGAGGAAGACACTTTCCTGGATATTCTTCCCAATGTAGTAACCTTAGTCGAGATGGGAAATTCATGTCCTCTGGTACATGTAATCTATCATTTCTACCAAAACTTCTCTTGTAGATGTTGAGATATCGAAGATTATGAATTCTTTTAAAAGCTCCTGGGCTTATATACACATCGCTTAAGAGTGTGGATATATTCATGGGCTTATATACACATCGCTTAAGAGTGTGGATATATTCAAAGATATACCCATCACACTTCCATTAACCTAACAAAATTGAAAATAAAATAACATGTTAGCTAGCACAACAAGCAAGATATATGAGTTTTTTCTTCTTCCAAATGATCCGGTTTAGCGGATACATTATATAAAAAAAGAACTTACATAATCATTTTCGAGAACAACACAAATCTCATCATTATCAATTAGGATTTGGCGTTTATCTTGTCTTTGAACTATTTCTGTACCCATTTGTTGTAGTGGCTTGTGCATCACTATTACTTATTCGGTGGATATTTGTATGAGAGATTTATAGGCGAGGATTTTTAACCCCAATCTAACATCCAATTTACTAGGGGTGGGCATAATTCCCGTTCCGTACCGAACCGTCCCGTTCCGTTCCATTCCCGACCCTATATTCCCGTTCCATATTGAATTATATTCCCAAATGGTACAAGTGAGTGATTCCCGTTTGGGAATGGCACAGGACGGGACGGGAACAGAAATTTCCAAAGTCCCATTTGTCCCGAAGTAAATATTTACTTGTATAAAATATATCTTAGTAGATATTAGTTTTGGGAAAATGGCATAAAAACCTCCAAAGTTCCGACCACTAGCACTTTAAACCTCAGTACTTTAGCACTAACACTTTAAACCTTCAATTTGGTAAACTTAACACAATAAACCTTCAAAGTAAGAATATTCGTCGCGCCGACATTTTACCCGACGGAAAGTTAACTCCGTTAACTTTTTATTTTACAAAAAAATGTTTTAAATAATAAAAAAATAATAAAATTAATAAATTAATAAATTTTTTAAAAAAAAATTAAAAAATTAATAAAAATTAATAAAAATTAATAAAATAATAATAAAATAATAAAATAATAATAAAATAATAATAAAATAATAATAAATTTTTAAAAATAATAATAATAAAAAAAATTACATTTCACTTTGTGAGTAAAAATAAATGGATAAAAGAGAACCTATTTATATCTGTAGAATTTCCTAAAATCAAAAGTTTTTCCTAAAATTGGTAAATTTTAGGAAATTCTACATATATAAATAGGTCCTCTTTTATCCCTTTATTTTTACTCACAAAGTGAAATGTATTTTTTTTTAAATTATTTTTAAATTTGTTATTATTATATTAATTTATTATTATTTATTATTTATTATTTTATTATTTTTTTACTTTTAAAAACTTTTTTATTTTATTTTTAATTTTTTATTATTTTTATTATTATTTTTATCATCTTTTTATTATTTAAAACATTTTTTTGTAAAAAAAAAAAAAGGTTAACGTAGTTAAGTTTTCCGTCGGGTAAAATGTCGGCGCGACGAATATTCTTACTTTGAAGGTTTATTGTGTTAAGTTTACCAGATTGAAGGTTTAAAGTGTTAGTGCTAAAGTACTGAGGTTTAAAGTGTTAGTAGTCGGAACTTTGGCGGTTTTTTATGCCATTATCCCTATTAGTTTTTCATATATGTTACTATGTGAGTAATTTTTTTTGTATGCTACAAATCATTTGCAAGAAATGATTGATCCGAAAATTGTTTTACCTGTTGAGATTTGAGATTTGAGAGTGTTGGTTTACTTAGAATTTTATTTTATTTTAGTAAGACTTTAGTTTATTAAGTTGCAAGTGTTGGTCTACTTAAAAATTTATTTTATTTAATAAGACTTTAGTTGGTTCAATTGCATTTTGGTAGTACTATGAAACTGAAGTTTGAAAGTTATTTTAATTTATTGAGATTTTTTATGATTTTAGTTTATGATATTTCATTTTGCTATTGTTTTGAGATTTTTTTTTGAAAATTTTGTTTGTCATGTTTTTTTCGGGAATTCCTGTTCCGTTCCTGTCCCGTTCCGTCCCGATCCTGTCCCGTTCCATAATATATATGGGACATAAATGGGACAAATATTTTGATTTCCAAATACCCGTTACGTTCCTGTTCCCGAAAATTCTCATCCCAAATCCCGTTTGCCCACCCCTACAATTTACTATCTGCTAGCATGACCATCACATAATCCTCGTCTTTGTAGTTGAAGAAGAATGCAATGAGGAGAAACAAAACTTGATCGTCCTTATGTAAATTGTTATATCCGACTCTAAGTACTCCTTCGATTTCTCGATCAAGGCTATTTTCCAACCTAGGCAATATAGCTTCCCAGTCATCTTCCTTTTTTCTGCGTAAAGTTGAACCAATGACACGAAGGCCCAAAGGAAGGTTGCTACAAATCTCTATTACTCTTTCAACAAGCTTTTCAAACCCATGTGTTGCTAACCTCCGTCTAAAAGCGTATGTACTTAAGATCTCACGAGCATCATTTTCAGTTGGAAAATCCACGCGGTATGTAATTTTGATATCATGTTTCTCCAATAGCTCTTGATCTTCCGTGGTTACAGTAATCCTGCTTTCAGGACCAAACCAACTAGTTTCATCAGCCAAAGCCTCAAGTTGCTTTAGATCATCCACATCATCAAGAACGATAAGAACTTTTTGGTCACATAGCCTTTCTAGTATAACACCTAAATGGTATATCTTATTAACATTTTGGTTTAAAATTTTTGAAAGAAGTTGCTCCTGTAAACAGGAGAGCTGAAAACTGCTTGAGAGTCGGCTATGTAAAGCTCTAGCAATGGTAGTTTTACCAATTCCTGCAGGACCAGAGATTCCAACAATCATAGATCCATCCTCATCATCAAAATGTAACAAAGACTGAATTTTCTCCAAGTGTGCTTCAATACCCACCATGTCTTCAAAATCGCTAGAGATTGTAGTGTTTAGCTTTTTTGAAACATCTCTAGCAATCTTCTCGATCATCTTCGATTCGTGGTCCCTAAAGGAGAGAGAAAAAAACCAGCAAGTTTATCAAAAAGTTATGTGACATTGATACTTCGTAGTCACAGAAGTCCAGAGCAGGATCTGAGATCTCGGGGGCCCTATCCCAAAAAGAAATTTAATATCTAATTTAAATATTTTTTTTCAGAAAATGTAATTTTTTAGCAACATACACTCATGATTTCTTATTTTCATAAAGTTATGAAAAAACTACTCACATTTTTTTAATGTTATTATCATACAATCTCACTAAATCTTTATTTTTTCCCATCAGATTAATAAATTAAGAAATAATTTTTTTTTAAATAAGTGGTCCCCTAAAAATGGGGAGGGGGGCATTCAAATGTTTCAAAGTAATGCTCCCAGAAGTGTTCTCCTGCTATGTTGCCAACCTCGGTCAACGTTTGGCTCCATTTTTGCCTCTCCTCCTCTGTTTTACGAGCACAGGTTTCGTTGAAAACGCTCCCGAAATCTCCCTTTAGTTTCCGCACATCAGATGGATCTACTCCGTAGAAGACCGTCATCATTATTTGTCCCAAATCTACAATATTCTAACATGGTATCAGAGCAGTCAATATTCTAACATAGATATCGGAGAAGTCTTGCTTCTTGGATTTCCATGAAATAGGAGAAGTACCCAGTAGAACGACGTAAGCACTCAGCGAGCGACGGGTAAGAGGACACGCACTAAAATCAGAGTCGCAGTTGACGGTGAGATGCAAATCAGAATCAGAACGAAGAAGAATGCCGTGTCCAGGAGTACCCTTCAAGTAACGGACGACGCGTAAAGCAGCATCGAAATGATCTTGGAGAGGAGATTTCATAAATTGTGACAGAATGTGAACAACATAGCTAGGCTCAGGACGAGTAAATGTCAAATAAACAAGACGTCCAACCAAACGACGATATTGGTCCGAGTTTGGAAGCGGATCACCAGTGGCTAAGGCCAACTTGTGATTAAGCTCGATAGGAACAAGAGATTGTTTAGCTCCAAGGAGGCCTGATTCAAGAACAATATCCAAAGCGTATTTACGTAGAGACATAAAAATACCGTCATTATTGCGAGCAATTTCAATACCAAGGAAATATTTGAGTTTCCCCAAATCTTTCATATGAAAACACTGACCAAGATAGTTCTTGAAGCGCTGAAGTGTAGAGAGATCATTACCGGCGATAATAAAATCATCAACATAAATAAGAATATGTAGAACAGTTGATCCCTTGATGAAAGAGAAGTGAGAATAATCAGATTTACTTTGGACAAAACCATATGCTTTTAAAGCAGTGCGGAGTTTCGAAACCCAACATCGAGGAGCTTGTTTAAGACCGTAGATGGACTTCTTTAAGAGACATACCTTGGTGGGATCAGGATCCTCGTAACCAGGTGGTAATTTCATATAAACCTCCTCTTTTAAATCGCCATGAAGAAAAGCGTTATGGACATCCATTTGATGAATTTCCCATTTCTTCGCAGCAGCAATTTCAAGTAAAACACGGACCGTCGTTGGTTTAGCAACAAGAGCAAACGTATCTGTATAATCAAGACCCTCTCTTTGTCGATTTCCAAGAGCAACTAATCTAGACTTGTAGCGAGCGATCGCACCATCAGAATGATGCTTGATCCGATAAACCCATTTGCTACCAATAGCTCGCTTACCAGGAGGAAAAGTAGTAATTATCCAAGTTTTATTGATATCCAAAGCTGACATTTCATCAGACATAGAATCTTTCCAAACGTCATCAAGAATGGCTTCTTTGTATGACTTTGGTTCGTGAGCCGCAGTGATGGCTGCTAAAAATATTGTATGACGTGAAGGAAAGGTAACATTAGAAATGTAATTGGATATAGGATACGGTGTGTTACCTGGGACCGTAGTAGAGGAACCAAGAGAAGAGACCAATGGAGCGAGAGAGGGATTTGAAATGAAGTGAGTAGCGTTGACAACATAGTCCTTTAATAAAATAGACGGTTTATGTGGCCTATGACCACGACCACGACCAAGTAGTTCAGGTAAACCTGGAGACGGTTGATCCGGTAAACCAACAAAAGTGTTGTCAAGAATAGTAGGAGAGCTAGGAGACTCTTGTTTGACTAGTGATGGAGAGATCAAAGCTGTCGGCAAAAAAGAAGAAGGCACTGACGTTGTAGAAGGAGAATCCACATTTGAGTGTAATAATGATGGAGGAGCAGTAGAATTCACAACGTGTGGTAAGGGTTCCAACGTAGGAGCAGAGGAAGAAGAAGTCGATTGTAAAGCGGGTATCATCAACCGCAACATTCGGTTGATAAATAGGTGGAGTAACATAATCTGTATTTGCAACGCCTGGAAATTGATCTTCAACGAAAACAACATCGCGACTAGAAAAAAATTCATTACCATACAAATAGCCAACAAAAAGATACTTACGGCTCCGATCGCCAAACTTGTCCTTGTCACGTGAACGACGGTGTGCGTAACATAAACATCCAAATATTCATAGCGAGTCATACGACGAAGGAGAACCATGTAGAAACTTGTATGGAGTCTTGCCGTCAAGAATAGGTGTAGGAGTACGGTTAATAATATGAGCAGCGGTAAGAATGCTTTCACCCCAGAAAGTAATAGGAAGTCGGGCTTGAAATAAGCAGGCACGGGCTACATTGAGAACGGTGCTTACGTTCGACACGGCCGTTTTGTTGAGGAGTAGCAACGCAAGAAGTTTGGTGGTGAATGCCATGTTCTTGAAAGTAGGAAGACAAGACCATGAATTCGGTTCCATTGTCACTGCGAATTGCTTGAACAGGTTTACCGAATTGTCGTTGACTCATGGCACAAAAATTCTTAAGTAATTTTGAAACCTCTAATTTTTCAAGCATGAGATATGTCCAAACAGCTCGTGAGTAATCTTCGACAATGGTTAGAAAATAAGCAGCACCACAAGAGGATAAAGTACGATATGGTCCCCAAACATCGCAGTGAAGTAAAGCAAAAGTTGCATTAGCTTTATTAAAACTCTCATGAAAAACATCACGTGTTTGTTTAGCGCGAAAACAAATGTCACATGAATTTTTAAATTCAGAAGCAAGTTTAAAATTATTCAAAAACGGTAGAGAAGAACACATTTTGTAAGACGGATGACCAAGTTGACGATGCCATAAAACGGAGGTAGAGATCTTGTCTTTTCCAGTATGATGAGCTCGTGCAATAGTAACACCCGAGAAATAATAAACCCCCTCTCGCTCTTCACCGGCTCCAATCAGGGTCCTCGTAAAACGGTCCAGACAAGCGCTCAGTAGAAAGCTGAGTTTGTTGATTCTGAAGGAGATTGATGAGAGCTGCAATTTGGTCGGAGGAAGCGGTAGATTGTGCGGAGTTGCTTTGAGTCATAGATGTGACGCGAGAATTGTTTGCTCGTCCACGTCCACGTCCAGATGTGTTAAAACGACCACCACGAACTCGATGAATGGAACCAGAAGTAGAAGCAAGCTTTTGTTGTTGTTGTTCATTGTACCAATCAGGATAACCATGAACAAGAAAGCATTCAGAGAGCTCGTGACCTTTCCGATTACAATGAGTACAAAACCGAGCAGGATCACGCTTGCGAGTAGTAATCATAGCAGCAACTAGAGGGTGTTTTGGATGCTCTGTTTGAACAGAGAAACCAAGAACATCTTATTTAGCTTCTGTGGACCGACTTGTAAGAAGATTTTGTTCAGCTCGAATAACACGTGAATAGACACTGTTCAAGTCAGGAAGAGGTTCTTCATCAATTATTTGAGAACGAATAGTCCCAAACCGAGGCTCATCAAGACCGAACAAGAATTTGTGAACCTTAGCATCTTCTCTTTCCTTTTCGATATCGGTGGAAGCTTCACAAGTGCAGGAGCGAGAAGACTGAAAAATTCTGCAACTCTTCCCATAATTTAGAGAGACGACCATAGTATTGAAGCACAGATTGTCCGTTCTGTCTGCAATTAGCGATCTCATCTTCAAGAAGATGCTTGCGAACACTATTTTTAACGGAAAACCGGCGCTTAAGAGATTCCCAAAGTTGATAAGCATCTGGAACATGAGTAACCGTAGAACATACTAGTGGATCAATCGCTGTACGGATCCATCCAACAATCATAGAGTTTGTAGAAGTCCAGCGAGCAAGTTCAGGATTTGCAGTAGGCTTTGGAATCAAGCCGTCAATAAACATTAACATAATGCTAACACCAACATAATGTATAAAGGACAATTCAAATTTTTTTTTAAAAATGACCTAAAAACATGAGCGTTTCAATAAAACTCCCCCCGTAATAGTAGAATCATAAGAAAGAGAATTGGAAAATTCGAATAGAAAATCCCAAATAATAGAAATTTTAGAAAAAAAAACACTTGTGAAAACCCTTGCCCTTAAGCTTACGATAAAAATCTCTTGAAAATAACTCTTGCACTAGCAAATCTTTAGTGAAAAAAAATTAAAGAGAAAAACTTGTAGAAAAAAAGAAAAGAACGAAAAAATAGAAGTAAATATAAAACCCTAACGAAAGAAAATATATATATATATATATATTTTTTTTTAAGTTTAGAAATAAACACGACAAAAGGAAAATATATCACCGTTGATAAAATTGAAAAAACCTCTCTCTAAAAACCTCTCCCTCACCCACGGTTTACAGGCCTCACGCCGGTGAATGAGAAATCACCATGACTAGAAAGAAGAAGCGGCTAAAGGCCATCCTTTCATCCTCCACCAAATTCGCCCGGATCACTGCGGCGGCCGCGACCATTTCTAAGCTCAAGGGGAAGAAGGTTCTCTCCGGTGGATCCTCTACCGGTGTTCCTTCACCTTCTCCTCCTTCCTCAGCTCCGACAACCGTCTCTGGTCCCGAAATTACTACTTCCCCAGAAGTGGTTTCTACAGATCTACAAATATCAGCTCCCTCAGGAACTGAACCTTGCTCAGATCTGGATTCATCTCCACAGAAGTGTACGGAGGTTAACGCAAATCCCGAATCTCAGGCTGCCGTTGAGTGTCTTCCCTCCGGCCCTACTCCACCGGAATTAGCCAATAATCACCAGACTGAATCTTCTCCGCCTCGGAAATGGACTAGTGTCCTTTGCAATTCTCCTCCGCTGGAAGAAATTGGTAACCCATCGGAGCACATTACTGGAGTTCCTTTTGTCCTCATTCCGGACGAGAGTATCGAGGAGGCGAAGGAGGAATTCAAGGATTTCATCTTCGCTCAATTTCATGGCACACCACCGGATAAAGGAAGGATTATTGGTGTTGTCAATGCTCTGTGGGCACGAAAGGGTCCGAGCATCTTCGTTAATGTTGGTTCAGGCTCATTCCTCCTCCGTGTCTTGAATCCCAGGACAAGGGCTATTCTCCTCAGCCGCATCGTTTGGAACATCGCTGGCCACCCTATATTCGTGTCTCCTTGGACATCTGAATACAATCAGGACATTCCTCCGCTCACTTCAGCTTCTGTTACGGTTGAATTTAGAGGCGTCCCGTATATACTCTTCACACGGCAAAGTATAAGCAGATTCGCAACGGCAGTGGGGAAACCAGTTTCTTTAGCCCCGGAAACCGAGCGAAAAGAATCGTTTGATGTTGCGAGAGTCGTGGTAAGAGTAGACTTAACCAAGGAACTTCCCTCCAAGGTTGTTTCTGGATTTAATAATGGACATGAAGTTTTGATTGACGTCTCTTATCCGTCTCTTATCCGTCTCTGCCTCCGAGATGCTCATATTGTAAGGAATATGGTCATGGCAGTGCTGAATGCTCGCGGAGGCCCTCTATTTCCTCTGCAACCAAGAGACGATCACGAAGATCACGAAGTAGGGGTTCTCGTCTTGGAAGAAGGTTTAGACCAGGTAGAAACACTGGCCAAAACTCTGTTTGGAAGGTCATTGACAAGCAGGAGACGTTTTTGACTGAGGGTCCAGTTGAGTCACCGTGTAATAACCTCGTGGTTACAACCCTTGCGGAGAGCGCAGATTCTTCATTGCCTTCTCCAGCGGTTTCGGTCTCATTACAATCTAATGGCATAAATTCTGCTACATTAGGTAAGCAAATCGCAGTTGATTCAGTTGAACCTGAAGTGGAAGCACCTTTCTTCTTGGTTACGGGCAAGAAGAGTGGCCGCAAGGTCACACCACTGCATTAAAGCCATCAATATGTATTTTGTGTGGAATATTAGAGGTATGAATCTTAGCAGACGTCAGGACATGACAAGAGAATGGATTAACATCCATAAGCCACTTTTTGGAGCGTTTTGCGAAACGTATATTAGGTATATCAATTCTAATAGAATTTTGAGAGCTATTCCTATAGGCTGGAACTATTTTGGATATTTTGATCACCACAGTACAGGGAGAATTGTGGTGGTATTGGATCCGTCTATTTCCGTGGTGATTTACAAAGCTTCGGCTCAGTTAGTCACTTGCGGCATCTTCATTCCTGCTCAAAATGTAAGCTTGACGGTTTTGTTTGTATATGGGTTCAATTTGCCTGAGCAGAGGCTGCCTCTTTGGGAGGAATTAGCAAGTATTAATGCTACTACACCGGTTGCCTCTCACCCTTGGGCAGTTGTCGGTGACTTCAATCAAATATTGCGGCTTCCTCATTCACACCACAACGATTCCTCGGTTGATACCTGAGGGATGGATGAATGCAATCTTGCTTTGCAGGATGCTGAATTGTTTGAGGCTCAAGCTAAAGGTCTATCTTTCTCATGGTAGAACAACCAAGAGGAACGTCCAATCTCTAAAAAAATAGATCATGCATTGATAAACCAGCACTGGTCTACAAGTTTTCCGAATTCATATGCTGAGTTTTTAGAGCCTCTTCAATCGGATCATGCTGCGTGCTTCTTCCGTATGCCTGAGATTCAACAGTTTGTGTGTAAGCCTTTCAAGTTCTTTAACCACGTTGTTGACCATCCGGAATATGCAGATTCAGTTAGTCAAGCTTGGAACCCTTAGAGCATTCAAGGAAAAAATTAGTTCAAGCTTGTGCCATCCTTAAAGCTCCTTAAGCCGGTTTTGAGAAGGCTAAATAAACGTCATTATAGTGATATCTCCGTAAGAGTAAAGGCTCAAACGGCAAGAATAGCTGTTCTACAAAGGTCTCTTCTAACTAGCCCGGAACCACATATTGCAAGAGAAGAGCATAGAGCCAGAGCTGAATGGCAGGTGCTAGCTACAGCTGAGGAGAAATATTATATGCAGAGATCGCGGGTGCAGTGGGCCCACATTGGTGATCGTAACACCCCATTCTTCCAGAAATCAGTCTTGGAGAGAGCTTCAAGAAATCATATCCACTTTCTGCAGGATCAAGATGATAGAATTATTGCTAATGTTGATGAAATCAAGTCTCATTCGGCTCAATATTTTCAAAACATCATGGGTACCTCTGAGGCTGCTACCGTTTAGATGCTTGGATGTGCAGATTCAGGCTCTCCAACGGCCTTTTTTGGAAGATGAAATACGCACTTGTCTCTTTGCCATGCCTCTTAATAAAAGTCCTGGCCCGGATGGTTATTGTGTTGAATTTTTCAGAGCTTCTTAGAGTATGGTAGGGGATGATCTGGTGGCGGCAGTCCAAGAATTTTTTCGTAATGGGAGGCTACTTAAGGATTTCAATACCACGATCATCGCTCTTATCCCCAAGGTTCCGGAGGCAAGTAAGCTCGGTGATTACAGGCCCATAAGCTGCTGCAACCTTATCTACAAGGTAATCTCAAAGCTTACAACAAACAGGCTAAAACCTCTCCTCCAGGATTGTATTAGCCCGAATCAACCAGCTTTTCTTAAGGGCCGCAGTCTCGGTGAAAATGTTTTGCTAGCGTTTGAGCTGATAAGGAACTATCGAAAACCTTCATGCCCGAAGAGCTGCATGATGAAGGTTGATATTAGAAAGGCCTTTGATACGGTTTGTTGAGACTTCATCTTGAAACTGCTTGAAGCTCAAAACTTCCCTCCTATGTTCTGTAATTGGGTCAAAGAATGTATCTCTTCTCCCCGTTTCCCGGTTGCCATCATTGGAGAGTTAGCTGGATTCTCCCCTTTTGCCGTACTTGTTTATTATGGTCATGGAAGCTCTATCAAAACTCGTCGAGCAAGCGGTTGATGAGGGTAAAATCAGGCTTCATCCTTCTTGTCATATGCCGAGATTGACTCACCTCTTGTTCGTTGATGATTTACTAGTTTTCACCGATGGAGCCCGTCACTTGCTTACAGGTACGACAGATGTTATGTATTCATTTAAGTTTATGAGTGGGCTTGATATGAATGCAGCAAAATCTGAATTATTCTTTGGAGGATACTCAGAGATTCATGAGGAGGTGTTAAGTGATCTCTCATGTATTAAATTGGGAGCATTCCCAACAAGGTATTTTGGCCTTCCACTTAATCCAGCTCAAATCTCTCTTGCTACTCTACAACCTTTTATCGAGAAAGTCACCAACAAACTGCATTCTTGGACGGTAAAACTATTATCGTTTGCTGGACGAATCACTCTTATAACTTTGGTCATATATGGGATGGTGAACTTTTGGAGTTCGGTGTTTGTGCTCTTGATATATTAGTATTTTGGTCACTTTTACGTATTGTTTCTTTAGTCTTTTCGGTTCTTTCTAGTTCCTTTTGTGTCTTTTCACGTTCTAGGAGGCTCTCAAGCATGGATTGGAATCATTGGGGGGCCGTTGGAGCAAAATGGACGAATCTGGAGAAAAGATGGCGTTTTTCATAACCGAGCACCTGCTCGGTTTGGAGCGAGCACCTGCTCGGTTTGGAGCGAGCACCTGCTCGCACGAGGGCTCGAAGAGTGGAAGCTCCCTGGAAATGGGACCGACCGGTCCCATTACCAGATCGACCGGTCCCGATTCCAGAGACTCATGAATTTGGAGAAAAATGTGATTTCCGTATCCGAGCACCTGCTCGCCAGAGGCTCCAGTTTTAACCTAGTTTTTAATTATAAATAAGAAAGGCAGCCACCTCTTGAGAGGACCCTTTTTTCGCTGAGAAAAACTCATTTTCTCCTTTGGAGATTCACTATTCACTAGTCACGATTACTGTTCACGAATACTTTTTGCAAGTTTTGGATTTACAATTTGGAGGATCATTCCACAATTCTATTGAGAAGAATTCTAAACCCTAATCTCTTTTGATATCATGAATTCTCTTTATTGTTTTGTTGTGTTTGATTTCATCATGTTTGAGTAGTCCATTAGCTAGATTAAGGATTTCAATGGTGATTTAGGATTGATTAGTGACTGAGCCAAATAGAATAGATTATCATATGTCTTCATCAATTGGGATTCGTAATGCTTAGGCTAGCGTGGCCGCCTAGTCTATGATTTTAAGTTTAACTTATCCACGACAGTGCTCTAGGTTGCTAGATAAACTAGTGATGAGCAATTGGTGTGCAAACAACGATAGTTGATTGTTGCCATCAATTGTGAACAAATTGAACGTTTTCGATAATGCTTGTCAACATCTCTGAATTCAAACGACAGTTTAGGCATTTAGGTTGTTAGACAAAGATATTGATGCATCACGACAGTGGGCAATATTACTTTTATGTTTGAGTTCTAGACCGCGTTTAAATTGAATCCTGAATAGTTGCTCAGTCCTTAATCCGAAATCACCGGCGAATGACCTTGATCTAGTGCTTGTTTTATTGCATTTTATACCCCTTAATCATTTGTCGTTGCTTGTTACAAAAATTACCAACTATTTTTTATCTTAGCTTTAAATTAAAATATATAATTTCATAGTGTAACCTTGGTATCTATGGATTCGATACCCTTTATACTACTGCGATTGTCTGTGCACTTGCAGCTTTATTTTGGGTTAAAACTTAGCACATCAGCTCCCTAAAGCTTTCTACGTAATGATTGATTCGTTATGTGCAGCGTTTTTATGGAACAACAACACTTCTTCGGCAGTTGGTGCAAGAGTGGCTTGGAAAGAAATATGTAAGCCTAAGGCTGAAGGGGGTCTAGGAATAAGGCTTCTTGAGGAGTTTGCAATGGTTTTTCAACTCAAACTTGTATGGAACTTGTTCGCTAATGCAGGTTCTTTGTGGGTTGCGTGGCTTAAAGGAAACGTCTTCAATCGAAAGAGTTTTTGGTTAATTGAGGACTCAGCTCGCTTCTCTCGCACTATCAGGAATATGCTGCAACTTAAGTCAATTGTAGTTGATTTCCTAAGATGCAAATTGAGGAATGGAAAGGATGCCTCCTTTTGGTATGATTCTTGGACTGATTTTGGGCCCCTAATTGCTTATATTGGTGAAATTGGTCCACAGCAGTTACGAGTTAGAAAAGATGCACGAGTGGTTGAGGTAACTCGGGATTCGGGCTGGAGAATGCCGGCAGCAAGATCAGAGAGGGCTCAGACTTTCTTGCTCAATCTCACGACCATTACTCCTCCGGAGGGGTATTTGGGAATTCTACTTAATCCAGCTCGAATCTCTCTTGCTACTCTACAGCCTTTTATCGAGAAAGTCACCAACAAACTGCATTCTTGGACGGTAAAACTATTATCGTATGCTGGACGAATCACTCTTATAACTTTGGTCATATATAAGATGGTGAACTTTTGGAGTTCGGTGTTTGTGCTCCTGATATATTAGTATTTTGGTCTCTTTTACGTATTGTTTCTTTAGTCTTTTCGGTTCTTTCTAGTTCCTTTTGTGTCTTTTCAGGTTCTAGGAGGCTCTCAAGCATGGATTGCAGTCATTGGGGGGTCGTTGGAGCAAAAGGGACGAATCTGGAGAAAAGATGGTGTTTTTCATAATCGAGCACCTGCTCGGTTTGGAGCGAGCACCTGCTCGCACGAGGGCTCGAAGAGTGGAAGCTCCCTAGAAACGGGACCGACCGGTCCCATTACCAGACCGACCGGTCCCGATTCCAGAGACTCATGAATTTGGAGAAAAATGTGATTTCCGTATCCGAGCACCTGCTCGCCAGAGGCTCCAGTTTTAACCTAGTTTTTAATTATAAATAAGAAAGGCAGCAACCTCTGGAGAGGACCCTTTTTCGCTGAGAAAAACTCCTTTTCTCCTTTAGAGATTCACTATTCACTATTCACTATTACTGTTCACGAGTACTTTTTGCAAGTTTTGGATTCACAATTTAGAGGATCATTCCACAATTCTATTGAGAAGAATTCTAAACCCTAATCTCTTTTGATATCATGAATTCTCTTTACTGTTTTGTTGTGTTTGATTTCATCATGTTTGAGTAGTCCATTAGCTAGATTAAGGATTTCAATGGTGATTTAGGATTGATTAGTGACTGAGCCAAATAGGATAGATTATCATATGTCTTCATCAATTGGGATTCGTAATGCTTAGGCTAGCGTTGCCGCCTAGTCTATGATTTTAAGTTTAACTTATCCACGACAGTGCTCTAGGTTGCTAGATAAACTAGTGGTGAGCAATTGGTGTGCAAACAACGACAGTTGATTGTTGCCATCAATTGTGAACAAATTGAACGTTTTCGATAATGCTTGTCAACATCTCTGAATTCAAACGACAGTTTAGGTATTTAGGTTGTTAGACAAAGATATTGATGCATCACGACAGTGGGGCAATATTACTTTTATGTTTGAGTTCTAGACCGCATTTAAATTGAATCCTGAATAGGTACTCAGTCCTTAATCCGAAATCACCGGCGAATGACCTTGATCTAGTGCTTGTTTTATTGCATTTTATACCGCTTAATCATTTGTCGTTGCTTGTTACAAAAATTACCAACTATTTTTTTATCTTAGCTTTAAATTAAAATCTATAATTTCATAGTGTAACCTTGGTATCTATGGATTCGATACCCTTTATACTACTGCAATTGTCTGTGCACTTGCAGCTTTATTTTGGGTTAAAACTTAGCACATCAGCTCCCTAAAGCTTTCTACGTAATGATTGATTCGTTATGTGCAGCGTTTTTATGGAACAACAACACTTCTTCGGCAGTTGGTGCAAGAGTGGCTTGGAAAGAAATATGTAAGCCTAAGGCTGAAGGGGGTCTAGGAATAAGGCTTCTTGAGGAGTTTGCAATGGTTTTTCAACTCAAACTTGTATGGAACTTGTTCGCTAATGCAGGTTCTTTGTGGGTTGCGTGGCTTGAAGGAAACGTCTTCAATCGAAAGAGTTTTTGGTTAATTGAGGACTCAGCTCGCTTCTCTCGCACTATCAGGAATATGCTGCAACTTAAGTCAATTGTAGTTGATTTCCTAAGATGCAAATTGAGGAATGGAAAGGATGCCTCCTTTTGGTATGATTCTTGGACTGATTTTGGGCCCCTAATTGCTTATATTGGTGAAATTGGTCCACGGCAGTTACGACTTAGAAAATATGCACGAGTGGTTGAGGTAACTCGGGATTCAGGCTGGAGAATGCCGGCAGCAAGATCAGAGAGGGCTCAGACTTTCTTTCTCAATCTCACGACCATTACTCCTCCGGAGGAGTCTTTGGGTCCGGATATTTTCAAGTGGCGAAAAACGACAGGTACGTTCTCTCCTTCATTCTTTTCCATGGATATTTGGGAGCAACTGAGGGAACGGAGGCCTATTGTCCCTTGGAGTAAAGTAGTTTGGAGTAGGGAGGCAGTCCTGCGTTACGCGTTCACCACTTGGCTCGCAATGAAAGCTCGTCTACCAACTCGTGATAGGCTCAGATCACGGGGGTTAAATGTCCCAGAGGTTTGTGTTCTATGCACGTCCGGGAGAGAATCGAATGATCATCTTTTCTATGAATGCCCATTCTCTGCTGCGTTATGGACCTCATTTGCATCCAGAATTTGGCTGGCTCCGCCTTTGACTCTTCCGGCAGCGGCGTCTTGGATCCTACGAATTGGAAACCGCCGTTCCTCATAAGCTTCCATTGTTATCAAGCTTCTTCTACAGTCATCGACGTACCTCATCTGGCGGGAGCGCAATGCTCGGATCTTCACCAACGTCTCTACTCCGATTTCCTCAATCAAAGCTAGGCTTGATCGCTGCATCCGCGACCGGCTTCTGTCCTTCCCGGTGTCTCCACGATCTGCGGGTTCTTTTACCTCCCTTCTTGAATTTTACTTTAGTTCTATTTCATTTCCTTTTGATGTTTTTGAGTTCCATCTCTCCCCTTTTGTAATAGCTCTCAAATTAGTTGTAGCAACAATGGAAAATCAGAAAATGGTATAAATCTTAACATTTAAACCAAAAAAAAAAAAACCAAATTAGCTCTCAAACGGGTTCATGTCATCGTTGCCGTCCGGTTCGTCATCTCCACCACTTTCAACGTCGTCACCTCCAATTAGGTTTTCCATGATCTCTTTTGAAGATGAGATCACAAAAGCAATCGATTGCTCTGATACCATGTCAAATAATATAGAATAGAATATATTGTATTGAGTTATTTGATACAAAACCATAAGACACATATATATAGTTTTTAACATTAACATATTGTTAACACTATATAATGTAAACTTTCATAATCAACTCTAACATAGAAAGGAAATAACTTGTACAAGAAGTAATATAGAGATCTAGAATATTCTTCGGTTTGGGCTTCACGGGCTTCACTTCATAGTTGGGTTTTAGTGACCCAAAATAGATGGTTTTCAAGATACACATCTTGCTCTCCAAGTTACCTCCAATATCCTTGCACTTGAAAATCTCCACCAGCTCATCCAGACACCAGCTGGATGATGCATACTTCTCCGAGAGCACGATGATGGAGATCCTTGATTCTCTAATTGCTTGCGTGAGAGTAGGGGCGATGGTTTCGCCTCTCTCAATCCCTTGATCATCGAACATCGAAATCCCGTTGCAGTTAAGCTGTTTCCGTAAATTACTGAGAAACGTTTTTCGCACGTCTGGTCCATGGAAGCTTGTGAAGATGCGGTATCTCCATGTCCGAGGCGGAGAAGAAGAGGAAGAAGCCATTGAGTTTAGAGTAGCGAGAAAAGTCTATGGATGAGCTAATGTATATATATGAAGAAGAAGAAGAAGAAGAAGAAGAAGAAGTATTCAACGTTGACTTTTGAGAAAGAGAGCCAAAAGTTTATTCGCTTGCACGATCTAATTTGTTGTTTCTTGTTCAAATAGAAATGTCTAGTCCGGTTTCCGGTTCGATGTTAACTTTTAAACCGAACTCAACCCGGTTGTCTCTCTTGCTCTGTCTTGAAAACAAAGACTGGGAAATTGAAAACAATGCGGAGGTCTTTTGCGATGGTGAAGAAATTTTGTTCATAGTCAATTACTTCTCCTTGGTTCTCTATCGCTCAGTGATGATTACAGAGAGATACTCAGAAAATGGGCTTACATGATTAGGGTTAGGGTTTTGGTGAAAAAAAGAGTGTTCCCCACATAGCTGCATTCGGACGTTAATAATATCTAATCTAATGGATGCCTTTGCGAAATAGTTTGATTCTAGGAGGATTAATTTGATTAGGGTTTCCTTCCCTGAGAGAGACTTTAAGTTGTGGTTGTTGTGTATACTAGTCTTCATTGCATTAGGTCATACTATAGTTGTGGACCGTAACCAAGTGGGAGAGTGATATCTAGAGTTTCTTTCCCTCCATGGTTTATAGATGGAAGCCTGACTCACTATGAGGAGGACGTAACATTGGTTCCTGTTCAGAGCTTTCGAAAAGTGTGTGTGTTGTGTAGTATCTAGTCTAGTATCTAGAGGTATGGACTAGGAGAAGTGTGTGTGTTGTGTAAACTAGTATAAAGTATGTGTCTGTGTAGTATTGTAAGAATGCAATCTGATCCATAAGAAAAATCAGTTCTCTTTCAAAGCTTTTACAAAAACGTTTCTTTGTTTTGTGTGTCTTAGAAAAAGTACATAAAAAGAACAAGAGATGATGAGAGTAACCTGCAATTTTTTGCAGATTCCAACAAGAAGGCGTTGAAAATGTGCAAGCTGAACCATCTGTGTTGAGGATTATATGTCACTTAAACGA
The DNA here is from genome assembly GCA_963576765.1 of Draba incana. Lineage (NCBI taxonomy): Eukaryota > Viridiplantae > Streptophyta > Magnoliopsida > Brassicales > Brassicaceae > Draba > Draba incana. The sequence goes on from OY755209.1 coordinate 31,455,320, forward strand.
TAGATTCGTTAACTAGTTCTCCGGTTTTAACTATGAACTATTCCGATCAATTGCAAGTATGAGAATATGCAGAGTAAAGAAAGAACACAAGAATTTGTTACCCAGAGCTTCGCCACCGATATGGTGAAACTACTGCTCTGGAGTCAGCTCAAGCCAGCAATCTACTACGATAGGTATCTAGCTCTCAAACGCAGAGAAACTAGAGGAAGAAGAGGACCTAGGTGATTAACAAACCTTACATCTTTAACAAGTCATTATCTCCTTATATAACAACTTAGAGATAAGACCAAGACCTTATAGATAACTCTAAGAACTTAATCAGTTACCACAAACCGGTAACAACCTGATTAAATCGAGTCTCTCTAAATCACCTAGAGTCTTAAGTATACTTAGTCCTTTATTCTACAAGACAAACGTAAGAGTCAAAATCATACTCCAACATTCTCCACCTTGCTTTAAACTCCCAAGCTCTTCCTTATCATTCTTATTCATTTCCTGTGGATTCTTCCGAGCTCTACACCACTGGCACTTCAGCCCGAAGGCTTATCAGTTCTTGAGAACTTTAAGCAATTCCAATGCCGCATTGAACTTGCTTATGGGAACAACTTTCGTCAAAATATCTGCGGGATTTCTACTAGTGTGAATCTTCAAGACCTCAACCTCCTTAGTTGCTAATAAAATTGTTCTTTGTAGCCATGTGTTTTGTTCTCTCATGAAAATCATTATTCTTGGCAAGACACAAAGCACTCTGAGAATCACACCACACACTAGCCATCTCTTGCTTAATCCCAAAATCTTCAAGTAATCCTTTCAACCAAATAGCTTCTTTTACCGCTTCAGTAAGTGCTATATACTCGGCTTCTGTATTGGATAAAGCTACAACTCCTTGTAAACTTGATTTCCAACTAACTACATTACCATCAACGGTGAAAACGTAACCTGAAATAGATCTACTTCTATCTCTATCAGCAGCAAAATCTGAATCACAAAGGCCATGAACCTTGACCTCATTCGTCTTAGTGAATACTAGCTTCAAGGCTATAGAACCCTTGATGTATCTTAGCAACCATTTAACCGCTTCCCAATGTATCTCACCAGGACAACTCATGAATCTACTAACCATACCAATTCTATAAGCTAAATCCGGCCTAGACCCTACCATAGCATACATCATGCTACCAACAGCTGAAGCATAAGGAGTCTTCTCTGTATCAACACATTCATTCTGATCTTTTACCTTAGATAATTTGAAATGTGCACCGATTGGGGTCTGAGACACTTTAGCATTCTCCATCTTGAAACTTCTTAACACCTTCTTGAGATATTCTGATTGAGACAAGTAGAGAATCTCCTTTTCTCTATCTCTAACTATATCCATCCTGAGGATTCTTCTTGCAGGACCCAAGTCCTTCATTTTCAAATGCTGTACTCAACTCAACCTTCAAGCTCTTAACATCTGACATGCTCTCGGCTGCAATCAACATGTCATCAACGTATAAAAGAAAATAGATAAAACTGCCTTGAGTTATCTCCTTTGTGTAGACACAAAAGTCATGTTCACTTCGGTTAAAACCTTGCAATTTCATAACCTGATCAAATTTCTTATTCCACTGTCTAGGAGATTGCTTCAATCCATACAGTGATTTCTTCAGTAAACACACATAATCCGGATGCCTTTTATCTTCAAAACCTTATGGCTGCGACATGTATAAGTCTTCCTCCAACTCGCCATGCAAGAATGCAGTTTTCACATCCATTTGTTCAAGCTCTAGACTCATATTAACCACCAAGGACAACAACGTTCTAATTGACACATATTTTACCACATGAGCAAACACTTCCTGATAGTCAATTCCTTCTCTTTGAGTAAAACCCATGGCCACAAGTCTAGCCTTATATCTAGGCGGTTCAACCAATTCAATTCCTGGTTTAATCTTGAATAACCATCTAGAGCCTATGACTTGTCTATCTTCAGGTTTAGGAACCAATATCCAAGTCTTGTTCTTGTCTAGAGAAACTTTCTCTTCAACACAAGCACCATGCCATAAGTCTCTCTCATCATTCTCCATAGCTTCAGAATAACTTTGCGGCTCATCAACTTTAATCACTCCAGCTGCAGCAAGAGCAAAAGCAGCCACACCCTCTTTCGAAAACATATCATCCACCAATAAAGCAAAGGCAAAACCACCTTCATCCATATACCTAATAGGTTTCTTAATAATTTTTCTTCGTCGATCTTGAGCTTCTTGAAACTTAGACACTCCTTTTTTACCAATGATAGACTTCAAACCGGGTTGATCTTCTTCAGCAATATCATCATTACTAATCTCTTCTAAATCCGGAATCACTCCACCTTGAGATGGACTTACCGGTTCATCAACACCATCAGTTTCAACTTCATCTAGAACTACCGTACCAGAACTCTCAGCTTTATCCTTCATAATTGTATCTTAAGATACCTTTAGTTTCTTCTTGTCTTTGGTCAAATTTACCAACTCGGTAACTACCCGTACAGTCCCTTTGACATTCTTCTTAGATGGAATAGCTCCACCTTGACCTTTATCATTTAAATCCTTGAATACCAGGTCTTCATGGAACTTGGCATTCCGACTCACCACAACCTTACCCTCATCAATGAACCACACCTTATACACCTTGGTACCTGGAGGGTAGCCAATAAACATGCCTTTCAAAGTTCTAGGCTTTAATTTGCCTTGGTCAGTATAAACGTAGGCCACTGAACCGGGTTTCTTTAGATGTTTATAATCAGGTTTCTTTCCTAACCACATCTCTTCAGGCGTTTTGAAACCAATGGCAGAAGATGGAGTTCTATTGATTAAATAAACTGATACCGCAACAGCTTCAGCCCAAAAATCTTCACTCAATCCAGACTCACTAAGTAAACATCTTACCTTCTCCATTATTGTTCTATTCATCCTTTCATCAACACCGTTTTGCTGTGGTGTGTAAGAACAAGTGTCGTGCCTTTCAATACCATGAGACTTACAATGATCATCAAATAGCTTATTACAAAACTCTAAACCGTTATCAGTCCTTAAGCATTTGACCTTTCTCTCTGTTTTCTTCTCCACAAAGACATGCCACTCACAAAACTTTTCAAACGTCTCATTCTTAGTTTTAAGAAAATATATCCATACCTTCCGTGAGTAGTCATCAATTATTGATAGGAAATAGTGGCACTCAGACTTTGAAGCTTCTACGTTTGGAGAACCCCACAAATCACTGTTAACGTATTCCAGAACATGAGTTGACTCATGCTTTCCAACCTAAAAAATTACTCTCTTAGCTTTCCCAAGAAGACGGTGCTCACATACAAACTCCTTACCAATATCCTTCTTCTTTAAGATACCTTCTTTAACTAGAATCTGCAAATTCTTGAAACTCATATGTCCAAGCCTACTATGGCACATAGGAACTTGATTCATGCTAGTCTCCAAATTACACACTTCATTGGTAATCGTCTCTCCATCTACGATATACAAGCCATTATTTATTGATGCTCTTAAGGCTACTTTACCATTCATGTGAAAAATCTTCCTTCCGTTTCCACCAGAATGCATAAAACCAAGCTTATCCAAAGTTGGTGTTGATATCAAGTTTCTCCTGAGATTTAGAACATACCAAACATTATGTAGCACCTTGATGGAACTACCATTAGTATTAATCCTTATAGACCCAGTACCCTGTGACTCCACTGTTCGGAAATCACCAAGCAATATCCTACTAGCTCCTTTCTCTTCAAACTCATAAAACCAATCACGCCGTGAGGTCATATGATAGGTACAACCAGAATCTATAACCCAATTATCATTACTATCATCTCCAGAAATATTTAGAGCAGCTCTAGGATCATCTATCTCCTCTATCAATACACCAGTTTCTCCATCAGCATCACTGTCATAATCCTTTTTCCTAGCAAAACAATCCCTTTTAATGTGGCCTTCTTTCCTGCAATACCAATAAATCACCTTAGAACCAGTCTTGGATCTACTTCTATATTTCCCTTTATGATTTGACTGGCTCCTATACGATTGTCTGCCTCTTTCCTTTGTGTACAACACAGTACCCTGACCACGATCAACTTGTCTCTCCGCTAACTCTCTTTCTCTTGATTTAGCAGATGAGATCACTTCTTCTAGTGTCAAAGAATCTCTCCCATACTTGAGTGTAGGCTTGAGCTGATCAAAACTTTCCGGCAAAGAGCTCAGAAACAATATTGCTTGAACCTCCTCTGACACACTCACATGTAAACTATGAAGTTTAGCCATAATCTTAAGAAATTCATCTGTATTCACATCCACTGATTTGGACTCATCAGTCTTGAAAGTGTAGAACTTAAGTTGCATATAAATTCGGTTTGGCAATGTAGTAGCCATATACAATCGATCAAGGAGATTCCACATTGCAGCGGCCGTATCACAATGTTGAACCTTGCGTAGGACATTATCACTAATATACAAGATGATTAGATTCCTGGCTTTATCAGACTGTTCAATCTTATCAGGATCTAAAATCATCTTCATGCCTGGTTTAGTCATCGGCGGAGATCCATCCACCGGACCAGACTCATCAGTATTTTGAGTTTCAACCACCGGCTTCTTCTCCTCTGCTTTCGTCATCAGAACTTCCATCATCAACGACTCATCCGTAAGGATATTCTTCAAACCCAGAATTCCAAAGTTAGTCATCATCCTTATCTTCCAACACTACAAGAAAACAGGTCGTTAGTCACTCCGGGAAGAGTCACAAAAGAGTCACAAATGAGCCATTTGCGACTAATTTGCGACTCGAAAACCGGAGTCACAATAGTCGAGTCGCTAATTTTTTGAGTCGCAAATGAGTCGCAAATTAGCGACTCTTCTGTGACTCTTTATTTTAGTCGCAAATTAGCGACTAATATGCATCAAAATTTTCGAGTCGTTAATTTACGACTCCTTTACGACTAATATGTGGAGTGACTAATTAAAGACGCATTAGCGACTCTTTTGTTACGATCTAAAAATAGAAAGTGGTCACAAATTAGTCAATATTGTGTCACATATTTGAGACCAAATTGTGATGATGTTTTTTGATCTAGTAACTAATTGGTCAGTTTTTAGTAACATATTTGGTACTAATTTGGTACTAAAAACATAAATTTGAAATTGCATATTAGATAGAAGAAGAGAAGTTTGGACTTTACAAGCAAAAGAAAGTACTAATGAAGCTTACTGCTTGACAAAAGAAAGTACTACTCAAGAATCAAGTTCTTCTTTTAATATTCCAAGATGGAACTAATCTTCTGCCCTGTGTTGAAGCCATTAGGAGTAAAAACTTTGGTCAATGAATGGTTCCCAAAGAATCAAGCTTGTTGCAGAACCCTTCCAAGTCTTTATGGCTAAACCAGTCCTCTTTCATCTGTGCAAATTTTATTAAAAACTAGGTAACCATTACAAGATTCCCCAAAACCAAAACTCCATAAAATGTTTACCGAGTGATGAAACTTACAAAATATGGGTAATCCTCGATGCTGAAGTTCTCAGGGGTATCTTCTATGAACCGCTGAATGTAGTAGAGGACAAAGCTTCCACATTCCACATCATTTGTCTGTTGTGGAACCTGAAATTATGAAAAGTTCAGTCCAATTCTCTGATATAAGCATCAAGCAAATCCAAAAAATAACTTTGGTAGATGCACTCATTACATCTGGCACATGAAGCTCAATATCATCAACCAAGCTTCGGTCTTGAGCTCTTCCCTCGATTCTAAATATGTCCAACACAAACCTGAAATACAACAACAAGTACAAACATATTATTGCAAGAGCTTCGACAAAAGCTCGAGATGGAAGAAAGAAAGAGAGTACTCGCTTTCTTATATCCGGTTCAAGAAGCTGCGAAGAGTTGGTTGCTTTTAACGAATCAAGAAACAACATGCATGTGTTTCCAGTGTCTGGATCAAGATTCTCCCCAAAATTGCAAAAGATCAACAAAGTCCAGTGGCTCCTGAGGAAATTAGAAAAACAATAGACTTACAAAACCGTTGCATTCCAAATACCGTTTCAAGAACCATAATATACGGCTAAACTAACTTACCAGTAGACGATAGAAAGAAAAACATATTTCTTAGAGAAGATCTGCTTCGCCTAATGGATTCGAACACACTATTTCTAATTCTCTGGTTGTCGCTTTTGTAAATACTGAACCATAGACAATCTATGCACACAAAAGAGTTCTTTTTCTCGTCCGAGAAGCCTCTCCATATATCCCTATTCACAGTATTCAAACATTGTAAGTAAAAGAAGCGCAAATTCTTTTGTTCGAGTAAAAAAAAAGAGATATTACTTACTCTAGGTAATCTACAAATGTGTTGGATTTCAGCTTTTTGCTTAGCTTAGAGGCTAAATACTTGCACTTGATTCTTCTTAATGACCTGTGACGGCGTGTGCATTCGTCATAGAAACAAGGAGCATTCGATTTGACAGTACAAAGAAAATGGGCACCTCTATAACTCCAAATCTAATAAGAAACCCAACATCAATTCAGAGAAGTAGCCACATTTTGAAATCCCCCAAATTGCAGTTACCCGAAATCCGTAAGCAAGAGCTAAGCTAAATTCACACAAATTACCGAGCAAAAACTCAAACTTCCGTATGCCCATGACCAAAATCAGCTCTAATTTCAAGAAATTAAGGTTTCAGAAATGAAATAGAGAACAGAAACAATGGTGCTTACTCGTAAGACGATGCCGAGGATTCTGCAAGGCCTCGACCAGAAACTTCTAGATTCCTAATATTGATTCTCTTTGGTTTATTTTCTCTCGTAGCAAAGAGAGGAAGAAAATTTAGGGGAATCGAAATCGAAACATCGAAGGTGGCGAGAGAGGAGAGGAAAGTTAAAGATTTATGGGTTTTGAAGGAATCGACACAAAATTAGGGTTTCTTTGAATCTCTCAACCAACAAAATCGAGAGAGAAGAAGAAGAAGAAGAAGAGAAGAAGAAGAAGGTTTGGGGTATCATCTTCGCCAAAATTAGAAGCTCCCGAGAGAGAATCTCTCAGCCAACAGAATCGAGAGAGAAGAAGAAGAAGAAGAAGAAGAAGAAGAAGAGAAGAAGAAGAAGAAGGTTTGGGGTATCATCTTCGCCGGTTTTTGTTAAAAGCAAACGGACGGACAAGATTATCACTAAAGAATACTGAAAAAGTTAACGGACGGACAAGATTACCTAGGAGTATGTCAAAGGTTGCCACGTCAGCGATCCTAGTGATCCTCTCTAATTGGCTCTCATCTTTTAATTGAGCCACATTATGTACAGCGTCGCAAAGTAGTGGCTACGGAGTCACTAATTTGTGACTACTTTGCGACTAATTTGCGACTCAATCACAAGCCTATACCCTAAACCCTAAAAATTTGGATCAACCACAAAAACCATATTCCTTTCCAATCAATTTCCAATGTATTTCTTCATTATTTGTTTGGTTTTATTCATTTAAACAAAAGTAATCAAAAATGTAGAATAATTTTCAAAAAAATGAAATGGAAGAGATTAGTTATATAGGTTTTGATGTTGATAAGAAAACATTTGTGATGCAAAATTTTTAGGAAACTCTTTTTTTGTTTTTTTGACTTGTACTGTGTATTTACTACACACTTATTACTTGAATAAGATGTAAATACAAAACTAACTTATATAGATTTACATTATGGTGTTTTTTTCCCAAAAACATACATGTAGTGGGTAATGAGTCGCAACAGAGTGGCTAATTTGCGACTCCTTAGTTACTATATACGCGAAACCCTGAAACGTTGCAAAGTAGTGGCTAATTAATGACTCTTTTGCGACTCAATTACAAGTGGCTAATTTGTGACTCCGTTATGTGTCACTAAGGAGTCGCTAATTGTGACTCTAATGTTAGTCGCTACGGAGTCGTAAATTTGTGACTCTTATGCGACTCCACCAAAATATACCAATCGTTGTCGCAGATTAGTCGCAAATTTGTGACTGGTTAACGACTACGGGATGGAGTCGCAAATGAGCGACTAATTTGTGACTCCGTCAAAAAAAGTCACGCTTTAGTCACAAATGAGTCGCAAATCTTTGTGACTAATTTGCCACTCGGTAATTCGAGTCACTAACAACCTGTTTTCTTGTAGTGCAAATCTGAAAGTCACCAGAACCATCGAACTGCTCCACCTCAATCCTTGGGTTCGACATTGACACAAACCTGAGTCGAGGGTCTGATACCAATTTTTGAGGATTATATGTCACTTAAACGATTGATTCGTTAACTAGTTCTCCGGTTTTAACTATGAACTATTCCGATCAATTGCAAGTATGAGAATATGCAGAGTAAAGAAAGAACACAAGAGTTTGTTACCCAGAGCTTCGCCACCGATATGGTGAAACTACTGCTCAGGAGCCAGCTCAAGCCAGCAATCCACTACGATAAGTATCTAGCTCTCAAACGCAGAGAAATAAAAGGAAGAAGAGGACCTAGGTGATTAACAAACCTTACGTCTTTAACAAGTCATTATCTCCTTATATAACAACTTAGAGATAAGACCAAGACCTTATAGATAACTCTAACAACTTAATCAGTTACCACAAACCGGTAACAACCTGATTAAACCGAGTCTCTCTAAATCACCTAGAGTCTTAAGTATACTTAGTCCTTTATTCTACAAGACAAATGTAAGAGTCTAAATCATACTCCAACAATATGAACCAATTAAATTGAACCGGTCGTCATTTTTTAGTTGATAGGTAGGGTTCACTAACTTTCCACTTACAACTCTCGTTAGCTCCTTTGCAGAGTTCAGATATCACGAAATCAGGCAAAGCAAAGTTGGCTACGCTATGGAGATCGGAATTTTCTGCTGCTTCTAGATCGATGACTAGAAGATTGATTCATCATCGAGTCGCCCATAAGAAAGGTACAATTAGAAAGCGTCTACCTTGTTCGTCAGTCCCTTCCAGTGGTATCGAAAGGGATTTTAAAGGAGAGGAATTGAAATTGGGAAATGGTTCTTATTATATCAAAAGCTTAGATGATGCGCTTGTTTTGTTCGGTGATATGGTTCGATCTCGTCCCTTCCCTTCAGTGCTTGTTTTCTTGAAAACAGATGTTGTCATCTCTCTGTATCAGAAGATGGAAATTAGGAAGATTCCATTTGATATCTATAGCTTCAGTATTCTGATTAGATGTTTCTGCAGTTGCTCTAAGCTTCCCTTTGCTCTGTCTACATTTGGGAAGATCACTAAACTTGGTTTCCAGCCCAATGTTGTCACGCTGCTCTACGGGTTATGTCTTGAAGATAGGATTTCCGAAGCTGTAGCTTTCTTTGATCACATGGTTGAAACGAGATGTAAACCCAATGCCATAACATTTACCACACTGATGAATGGTCTTTGCTGCGATGGCTGAGTTCCAGAAGCAGTAGCTCTGGTTGATTGTATAGCTGTCAATTGGTCCGGTCCGACCATGGGTTAGCCCAGTCCAAATCTTATTGGGCGGTTATGGTCAGGCCCGTACATAAAACGGTCCGAATGGTCCACGACCAAACTTGTCCGTGGTCTAAACGATTTTAGACCAAATGGACATTGGTTGGCCCAATGGGCTTAAAAATCTAGGTTAAAATTGATTTGGGGAAAAATCAATTTAATTTATGTTCTTCTTCTTCTTCACGACAAAATAACTTTTGGGTTCTCTGTATCTCTGAATCGCAACTCCTCTCCCTCTCATCTTCCATCGTTATCTCTTTCTCGCTTCCTTGATCACTCGTCAAGCATTTTTGAAACCCTAATCAGAACAGGTGAAGTCTCTCTCTCTCTCTCTATCTCGCTCTCTCGTCGTATAATAAAAAATTTTGGTGTTTTTGGACGGATTTGGCTGGAATTGATAGGTTATCTGGTTAGGTTATCGAGCTGTTGGTGAATTTTGGTGGGTCACTGGGAATTTTATTGAGACTAACGAGACTGGTAAGTACTGTTTGATCGATTTAGGTTATGTGTTTCTTAAAAAAATTGAATTCTTCTGTGTAATGCTCAAGAAACTTCAAACAATTTGTGGCTCATTTTAGGATTTTGATAACTTCCTGTGTGGTTTTATGCTTAATCTGCTACTTATAAACTTGTGTAAATTTGTGCCTTCCTATGAACTGATAAACAAATGTCTTAGCTAAACGTTTGACCTTCCTTTGGTATGGAGAAGTACATTTAAAATGTGTTGGAGAAACTTAGTAAGTTTAACTTACTCTAGTATCCATTTCATAGGTTTCTAGTATAATTTTTCTATATACATTGGATAACTCTGATTCTCACTCTCTGTCTGATAGAAAATGGAACATTTAAGTTAGCCAGAGTGTACTGTTAACCGTTCCAATATTGGAACGGTTAAGTGTGGGCTTAAGTGTGAAAGTCCATTTGCAGGCTTATAACAATTTGTTGTTGTTGTTTTGTGATTGCAGGCTTGGTTTAATTGTTCCAGATGGATTTTGATACTCTAAATTTGGTGGATGAAGAAGACAACTTTGGTCTTGAAGATATGATGACTCATGAAGATAATCATGAGGAGAATGCGCAGATTGAAATGGTGTCTCATGAAACTGAAACTGAAACTGCTACTTCTGAAAAAGGTATCAATCTTTCCCCTTCTAGTAGTTCAAGTAGACTTCGTGCTAAATGCTGGAAAAAGTTCATACGAGGAAGGAAATACCCTAATGGTAAAACTGATGTTACTTGCAAGCACTATGATAAGCACTATTGTCTGAATTTGCGTCGAAATGGAACTAATACTATGAATCGTCATATGGATAATTGTCCAAGTACACCGGGAGCTACACCTAGAACTAGTATTAGAAAGTTAGATATGATGGTATTCCGAGAAATGATAGCAATAGCTTTAATTCAACATAATCTCCCATTTTCATTTGTGGAGTATGAAAGGATTAGAGAGGCTTTTAAGTATGCTAATCCTTCTATTGAGTTTTGGAGTAGAAATACCGCTGCGACAGATTGTTACAAAATTTATGAGAAGGAAAAACAGCTTCTTAAAGAAATCTTGAGTAAAATCCCGGGTAGAATTTGTTTAACCACAGATCTTTGGCGAGCAATAACCAAAGAAGGTTATATGTGCTTGACAACGCATTATGTTGACGTAGATGGGATATTGAAATCAAAGATTTTATCTTTCTGTAGATTTCCGCCTGCGCATACGGGTGTTGCAATAGCTATGAAGCTTGTGGAGTTATTTTGCTTATCTTACTGAAATGTTAGGGGTTTTATTCTTACTATTCTCAAAAGACTAGTGGTAGTGGAAAATCAGCGTTAGATACATACTTGGATGAACCTGTATTGGATATCGTTAACTTTAGAAGTTTGGATGTGGTGGCTTATTGGAAGGATAATTCAGGCCGTTTTAAAGAGTTGGCGTTAATGGCTTGCGATGTTCATTCCTATAACAACAGTGGCTTCGGAATCATCGTTTAGTATAGGAAGTCGGGTTCTCCATAAGTATAGAAGCTGCCTTTTACCTAAAAATGTTCAAGGTTTAATATGTGCAAGAAACTGGTTCAGGGGGTTTCAAGAAATCGGTAAGTATTCAAAGGTCAAAGTTCAAGTTTTATTTGCATATTGTAGGAAAAAGTTCAAAATTCTAACTAAATTGTTTTGCATATTATAGATAATGAGTTAGAAGAGTTCGTTGAAATGGGAGAGAAAAAGACACAAGAGTTCGTTGTAGGTAACTAAATTCTTGCCTAATGTTGTCTAATGAGTTAGAAGAGTTCGTTGAAAAGGAAGAGTTTGTATTTGTTGTCTTGTATTGTTTGGTAACATTAAGTTATTGTTACTATTCTGAGAGATTTGAGATTGTTTGTTTTCTATTTGACAGCAAGTTATGTAATGTTTTAGATTTTAAACGTTGAAATGTTTCTTCTTTATTAGTTGGATTAAGCCAAGTCAGTGAGAAATTGCAGTAAAATTAGAATAGTCTTCATTCTCCAAGTTACAAATTAGTAGATAAATTAATGGAAATAATGATAACAAAAATTAAAGTTAATAAGTTATTACAAAAATAATGGAAATGCAAATTGAAAAATTTGGGCTGTCCATGGTCATGCCCATCTGGACATGGTCTTTATTGGTCATGGTCTTGTTTTGGTCTATAAGGAACCGACCAATCATAACCATAAATCAAATTGTCCATATGGTCAATTTGACAGCTCTAGTTGATTGGATGGTAGAAAGTGGTCATGAACCTAACGAAATTACGTACGGAACAATTGTAAATGGAATGTGTAAGATGGGTGATACTGTCTCGGCCTTGAATCTGCTAAGGAAGACGGAGAAAAGTCACATCAAAGCTGATGTTGTAATCTATAGTGCCATCATTGATCGTCTTTGCAAAGATGGACGTCATAGCTCAATCTTTTAGAGGAAATGCAAGAGAAAGGCATTTCTCCTGATTTGTTCACCTACAACTAATTGATGATTTTTGTAACTGTGGTAAATGGAGTGATGCCGAGCAACATGTTGCGTGAAATGATCGGAAGGAAAATCGACCCTGATGTTGTAACTTTCAACACACAGATCAATGCTTATGTCAAAGAAGGGAAGTTCTTTGAAGCTGAAAAGTTGTATGAGGAGATGCTACGAAGAGGTATATGTCCTCCTGATACAGTTACCCATAACTCAATGATGGATGGGTTCTGCAAGGAGAACCGCCTTGATGAGGCCAAACAAATGTTTGATTCGATGGCTACAAAGAGCTGCTCTCCCAACGTAGTGACTTTCAATACACTCATCAATGGCTACTGGAAGGCTGAAAAGGTCTACGATGGGATGGACCTTGCATGCGAGATGTATCGAAGAGGAATAGTTGCTAATAAAATTACTTACAGCACTTTGATTCATGGGTTTTGTCAAGTTGGTAATCTTAATGGTGCCCTAGACATTTTACAGGAGATGATTTCTAGTGGTTTGTGTCCCGATACTGATTTTTTCTATCGTACGCTGGCCGGTTTATGGAGTAAGGAGGAACTAACAAAGGCAGTGGGAACGTTGGAGGATCTGCACAAGAGTATGGTATGTCCTCTGACTCTTTTTTATGTACTTTCCTTTTGGGTTTAGGAGAAGAATGTAAACAGAATTATTCAGGCCTTTGGCTGCAGCTTCTGTTGGTTTATCCTGGGAAGTTTGCAACAGAATGTCCAAGTCAAATTTGTGCTACAGATTCCATATTAACCCTCTAATTTGGTGTGTTTGCTTTGTGCAGGATGAATGAAATATTTGAAGAATTTGAGAACTTCAATGACATGATTTCTTTTACTGGATCTATCTCCATGTCGATATTTCCACAAATTCATGATACATGACTCTTTTTTTGTGCATGTTTATTTATCAAGTACTTTGGAAATGGGATATGTTGTCTAGAGGCCAACTGCACAATTAATTGTTAAGATATGCTTTTTTAATCATTGTTTTGTTTATATCGAGATTTTGTCAAGTGACCGGAAGAAATGTGCTCTGATTTAGTGTTTCAGCTCTTTAACTACGGTAACCGGAATAAATGTGCTCTCTTTCTCTGTTTGATTCGTCATGAAGGTGTTGTTGAAATGCAATCATAGATTCGCTCAAACATCGTTAAGGAAGTGCTTGTCAATATCCTCTCTATTGGTGACGAAATCTGAAGAGACTCATGTTTAGAGTTTTCTTTGAGCTCACCGATGCCTGACGTGTATAGCTGTTTTCGCATAGAATTGCAAGGATTTGAAAACATTCTCTTGAAACTTTTTCAATGAAAGACAAGTGTAAACATTCTGATGCACAATTTCGTTACACTTGGGAACTTTTTCTTATCTATTATGCATTTTCTCATGTTTACTGTTGAAATGAGAAATGTTGTTAGCAAGTCATCTGATATGGATAACGCATTTGGATTTACTGTCTTACTGGACCTGTTTCGAGTATAGAGACGTAAAACACAACCTTGTATTCTTTATGACGGCTTCAGTACATCGAGAGGAAAAGTGGTGAGAGGTGAGCTAGAGATCACGATTTCATCAATGAAGTGAGAACCTTAGCAGAGGAGTTGCAAACAGTGAAGCTTGTCAAGGCTGAAAAAGAAAAGAGCAAAGTGCAAACTGCGTTGATCTAAAACATTCTTTATCAGAGAAGGAATCGTCGATGTAGAAGCAAGTGAACTGCTTGGACCTGTTTCGAGTATAGAGACGTAGAACACAAAGACATAGAATACACAGGTGATGAGACTGCAACAAGTATTCCAACACAAGCCATTCCCGCAAACCAAGCCCAAGAAACTATAGAATTTCCTCGCCAAGGGAAGTTATTAGGAAGTCTGCTTATGGAGCGAATCACACTTTTGGGAAGAAAGAAGCTCCACACGAAGAACTAACAATGCTGGTGATGACAGTGGATATTAGTTGCAACTTGCAACTTGAATAACATACGAACGACTTAGAGTGTCTTTGAAAACGTAAAACCTTTTCATTCATCTTTATATTCATTTGAACTGTCCCTGAAATATCAAACGACTGAATTGTTAGTGTCCATTCTACTGGTGAGAAGTGTCTTAGTGTGTTTTCCGTAAGCTATACTAGAAAGGAACATCTGAAACCAAACTCAAAGGGAAAATAAAGGAACAAATCAGAGTGATACCTTGTCAGGTCTTGAGACGCTTTACTCTGGGTTCATCAAACTCACTGGTCCCATCAGAGTGGTGCTGAATTCCAACACTGCATCACTCTCCAGTTTGTTTGGTAATATTAAACTACCTATAAATAGATGTGGTTCCGTTTCAATCTTAAGGATTGTCTGTAAAAGCATTGTTTCCTCAATGGTGAAATCGTTGCAGTTCAGACGCCACCATAAGTCCGCAGATCCTTTCACCCTGCAATGGTGACATCGTTGCAGTTTAGGGGAAACTACGACGCAAACCTTGAACTGGTGGGCCCCTGAAGGGATGGTCAAGAATTTTCCAATAGCTTGGTGATTGAACTCCGCTGGTACATTTCTTCCAGGTAGCCATGCCCACCTTGATTGCTGGGTAATTACTCTCCGTGCTTCTTGACCCAATTTCAAGAAGTTGGTGAAATCGAGCCACTCAATTGGAGACTCAGAAGGGAAAGGCATTAGTGTCTCCAATGATTCACAATTGTATACCATTAGTATTCTGAGCGAAGCAGGGAGCTCTGGCAGTGATGCGAGTTTTGGACAATCAAATATACGAAGCTCGGTTAACCCATCAAGGTCTTTGATCCAGTCGGGAAGTTTCTCAATATGTACACCAACATCTTCCATGACTGAAACTTTGACCCAACCCTTCTCATTTATTGAGTCTAATTCACTCCAAGGATGAATGCGAGTGCAAACTATAGAGAGTCTCTGAAGTCGAGAGCAGAGCCTAATTAGTTCAGGCAAATCTTGTAACATTGCGTCTGTGATTGTTAATTGTGTGATGTTCGTGGAAATATGTGGAATTTTCTCAAATGGAAGCATCCTAACATGCTGACGCTTTCAAGAGATGCCAAGTTGAGGTGAGTCGGAACAACTTGTAGGTTTACGCAGTGTCCCATCTCTAAGCTCTGTAGTTTTTGAAGTTTTTCAAAAGAGGAAGGAATCTCTACCAAACTGAAGCAACATCTCATATTCAATTTCTGGAGATTCGTAGCCTTCGAAAGATCTGGGAGTTCCTTCAAATTCATGGAATTTACCAAACTCATCTTCTTGAGATTTGTAAGAGGCTGAATGTAAATAACCACAACAAAGGAAGAATATCAACACATGATGAGACCAAAGTACATTCATCAACTTCACCTTAGTTTTAACAATTACAAGTCATTCAAGGTTAAATATACAAAACCTCAAATCATATCCAGAGGAAACTTTGTTATTTTAAAATCCATAAAAATTTCTAAATTCTACATAGATTTCTAATACTATTATTATCACAAACCAGTAAAGCAAATATTTATACTAACCTGGATTCCTTCCCAAAGCTTCTCAAGCTTGTTATTTTCCAAATTGAGTTCCACAAGATATTCCGGCCTAAATGTAGGAGGAAGGCGCTTTCCGGGGTATTCGTCCCAATGTAATAACCTTACTTGAGATGGGAAATTCATGCCCTCAGGTACATGCACTCTAACCATTGTATGGCCTCTTGTGTTGTAGATGCTTAGGAATCGAAGATTATGAATTCTTTTGAAAGCTCCTGGGCTAATATAAGCATCGCTTGACAGAGTGGATATATCGAAAGAAATACCCATAACAGTTCCACTACCCTAAAAAAAAACATTCAAGATATATGAGTTTACTTCCAAATGACCCGGTTAAACAAATAAATAGGTACGATATGTGTTTAGTTTCCCAAATGACCAGGTTTAACGAATACATTAAAGAAAAACTTACAATATTATTTTTGAAGACATCACAAATCTCATCAATATCAGTTAGGATTTGGCGTTTCCAAGGCTTTTGCCTTTGATTAGCTGCTCTACCCACTTGTTGTAGTAATTTATGCATCACAATTTTTCCTTCCGTGGATATTTGTATGAGAGACCTATAGGCGAGGGTTTTCAACCCAAACCCCAGTCCCACATTTGAGTTACAATCAGCGACCATAGTTTCACATGATCCTCGTCTTGGTAGTTGAAGAAGAATGCAATGAGGAGAAACAAAAGTTGATCGTCCTTGTGTAAATTGTCATATCCAACTCTAATACTCCTTCGATCTTTCGATCAAGGCTATTTTCTAGCCTATGCAATATACATTCCCAGTCTCCTTCTTTCTTTCCGCGTAAAGTTGAACCAATGACACGAAGACCCAAAGGAAGGTTGCCACAAAGCTCTGTTACTCTTTCGACAAGCTTTTCAAATCCATCTGGTGCTAAGCTCTGCCTAAAAGCTTTTCTACATAAGATCTCACGAGCATCACTATTAGTTGGGAAATCCACTTGGTATGTATTGTTGATACCATGTTGCTTACGATAATCCTGCTTCCAGGACCAAACCATCTAGTTTCATTAGCCAAAGCCTCGAGTTGCTCCAGATCGTCCATATCATCAAGAATGATAAGAACTTTTTGGTTCCATAGCCTTTCCGGTAGAGTACCTAAATGGGATATCTTCATACCATCTTGGTTTAAAATCTTTGAAAGAAGTTGCTCTTGTAGACTCAGCTTCAATCCATGATCTTCAAGAACCCTGTTAGAGCTTCCGCTAACATTCTCCATAAAATAAGAGAGCTGAAAACTGCTTGAGAGTCGGCTATGTAGAGCTCTAGCAATGGTAGTTTTACCAATTCCTGCAGGACCAGAGATTCCAACCATCATTGCCCCATCCTCATCATCAAAATGTAACAAAGATTGCATTTTCTCCAAATGTGCTTCAATCCCCACCATGTCTTCAAAATCCTTAGAGATTGTAGCGTTTAATTTGTTTGAAACATCTCTAGCAATCTTCACGATCATATCCGCTTCATTGTCCCTAACCAAAAGGTAAACCACTTTCATGAGAATGTTGTTGTGTAGATATTTTGTATATTTGTAGATATACTAAATATATATCTCATCTTCATATATATTTTTCTAATCTTTGCATAAGTTTAACTAAAAAGATATTTTAGATTCAAAAAGTTATCATTAAAAAAAGTTACCACTTAAGGAAGTCTTCTCCTGCGATGTTGCCAGCATGGGTCAAAGCTTGACCCCATTTACGCCTATCCTCCGTTTTACGAGCACAAGTTTCGTTGAAAACACGCCCGAAATCTCCGGTCTGTTTCCGCACATGAGATGGATCTACTCCGTAGAACACGGTCATCACAATTTGTCCCAAATCTTCCTTGCATTTGAAAATCTCCACCAACTCATCCAGACACCAGCTCGATGAAGCATAGTTCTTCGAGAGCACGACGATCGAGATCCTCGATTCTCTAATTGCTTGCGTGAGAGCAGTGGCGATGGTTTGGCTTCTCTCAATCCCTTGATCGTCGAACATCGTAATCCCATTGTAGCTAAACTGTTTCCGTAAATGACTGAGAAGGGTTTTTCGGACGTCTGGTCCATGGAAGCTCGTGAAGACGCAGTATCTCCAGGTGCGAGATACTTACAGAGATAAGCTTTTAATGGAAGGGAAAAATAGCTTGTGGTAGTCACAGACTAATGTTGAGTTATATAAAGTTTCTTGTGCTTTTTCGTTCTTTAATGGAAGAAAGAAATATTTTTTTTAGTGCGTTTTCTTGGAAACCTATATACGAGACAAAAAACAAACAAGTTGGTACGGCTCCAAGACCTCTTAGAGCGTGATTATAAATTAATAGGTTAGTTTGTGGTTTTAGTACGGAATGATTTGGTGTGAAATGTGTATATTGGAGAAAGAGTGGGTGAAAAAAGAAAAGTGAATGGGTGCACAATGAGATGAAATTTTTTTTATCAACATCCATTGTTTAGGTGATGAATTCATATCTATCGCTTTCGCTTATATTTTTTGTATGGCAAATGGTTTAGCCCGATTCTCTAGTTAAATTTGGTCTTGTTGTAGTAAACTCATCATCTTAAAAAGGAAACTCTGTTTTCGTTTTAATGAAAGCAACTGTTTGGTCAAAAAAAAGAAACGGGTTCACCAATCACCATTGTTTTTTGTCAACAATTATGTTGCTTCTTTTTTGTCAACAATTATGTCTCAATTTTTCTTCTTCCCTCTCATGTATTTCTTCTTTTGTCAAAAATTGAGCTTCGGGTATATTGTCGCAAAACGCGTAATGAGAAAGAAAAAAAATTCAAAGATAAACGTTTCTTTCTATTCATTTTCAAGACTTCAAATCCTTTTGGCACAAGTAACTTCTGATATGGCCTCTTAGTTTGGAAGTAGAGCTTTTGCTGAACTTAGTTTCTATTCTATACATTCCCTCATGGGGAAATTAAGTAATCATATAATTAATTGAATGATTAGCCAAAACAATAACATTACCTCTTCTTCTCTCTACTTATCCAATGTTTGTAGAGTGAATCTTTTCTTCACTAGAAAATAAATTCAGATGTTTGTAAATTGTCAAAATTTGCCATTTCATCATATGATTAAGCTTATTTAGTGGTTTAATTAAGGTTTACTTTTCACATGAGAGAATAGAGAAGATCAAACTTAAAACAAATAATATTAGTAATTAGGCATTTGGTTTGATAAATAAGGATGAAGCCCAAGTCCATCTAGAGTTCATGTTATTTACAATGATGCCACTAATCCTGTATTTAGACGAGAGGAAGCCATTGTAGAATAGTTAGCAAAAGAATGATTAATTCAGAATGAAATCCCAATCTCCAATTTCTTCCACTTTCTCATCTCTGTTTCTGTTATTAGAGTTTATTAACATTATAGACACTTTTCAAACTTTAATTAACAAAATAGACACTTCCACAAAACGAGACACTTGTTTCCTTCCCTTACATATTTGTGACAATTTTACCCTTAATTAGGCTTTGGTAATGATGATGTGTAACCAGATTCTGTAATGTTAATAGGTATAAAGTTAAGGGGTAAGTACATACTCAGTTTTAATTGTGGCCGTTGATTGAAGGTAGGATTAATTTTTAATGGTTGATTGGAAAACCTAAATCTTGTGGACAGGATTCACGACGTGGGGAATCATATATAACATCTGCAGATCCCCGGTTGTGTGGATGAGGTTAGTGTTTTCTTTACATAAGAACGCACATATCCGTAGATCTAGTCCACCGTCAGTTAAAGCTTGGTTAGTAGACAATGGATGACCAATGTCTTGTGATATGTGGCGATTGGCGTTGTTCCGAGTTAGGCAACTGGGATTTCTCCATTGATGTAGACAAGATGTCCAGGTTCGTAGCAATATATTCGGGGATGTCCCTGGCTGAGATGGAAAACATTTTGGTGGCAGAGTTCGCTGGAGAGGGTAGTTTAATGTAGACAGTGTCGCTCAGCTACTGGCTTCCGGGAGCGAGTTCTCTACATTCTAGGAGGAAGACCCCACTTGTGAGGATTACGACAGATGGATGGTGCATTTGATTTTTTCATGAAATTTTTTTCAGGTATCCCAAATGTTAACCTCTGTGCTACCCTTGAATGGGGTAGAAGAAGATTTGTTCCGATCTCCAATTTCCTCCGCTAAAAAAACAAGATTTGAGGGGATAGATACAGGAAGTAGTAGCAGAATGGGTTATTCCGGAACCAATATTAGAACTCCTATTTCTTCTTCCAAAATAACAAATTTAGAGGGGATAGATACAGGAAGTAGTAGCAGAATGGGTAATTCGGGGATTAGCTTTAGGACACCATGTGTAACCGCAAATAATCGCTGCGGTTTTGGAGTTGGTGTTTTTAGTTGTAGCAAGGAATCTACGGTACATGATAAGGGTGCCTCTACGGACATTCCTTTTGACATTGATCATGAGTTGATTGCTGCGGCTGACCGTGTTGAAGCTGAGTATAAGAGTAATTCAAAAGACACGGATACGGCGTATGATGCTTTTTTGATAATGAGAACGAAGGAGATATGATATAATACGTTTTTGGCGCATTCTAACATTTGTTTTGTAGGTTTTTATCGAGTCTTTCTTTCTCTTTTGAGTCATTCTAGGTATAAAAGAGGTTTTGGAGCATCGATTGGAGTTACAGGAGTTCATTGGAGCAAAATGGACGAATCTGGAGAAAAGATGGTGTTTTTCATAATCGAGCACATGCTCGGTTTTGAACGAGCACCTGCTCGCCCGAGGACTCAAAGATTTGAAGCTCTCTGGAAACCGGACCGGTCGATCCAACCACAGGACCGACCGGTCCACATCCGAAGTCCCAAGCCGAAGCCCCCTGGAATCCGGACAGACCGGTCCCGACACTCGAAGTCCCGAAGCCAGAGTTCTCTGGAATCAGGACCGGCCGATCCGAACAAATGGACCGACCGGTCCCGACACTCGAAGTCTCGAAGCCAGAGTTCTCTGGAATCGAGACCGGCCGATCCGAACAAAAGGACCGACCGGTCCCGACACTCGAAGACCGTAACTGCTGGAAGACGGACCGACCGGTCCGGAACCAGACCGACCGGTCGGTCACCCAGAACTAAGTTGCCCTAATTTTTACAATAATTAAGAGGAGTCACCTCCAAAAACATGATTCACTTTTCATTTTTCTATTGCACATTTTTGAGAGACTGAGACTCATTTCCTCCAAGTTCTTGAAATCCTTTTAAGTGTTTTTCATTCCTTGGATTTTGCTTGTGAGATTTGAAGCATCATCCACAACTTTCTATTGAGAAGAATTCTTAAAACTTTATCTCTTTATTTTATCATGATGAATTCTTCTCATTTGATTGCTGCGTTTTTGTTATCCATGGTCGAGTAGTCTCATAGCTAGATTAGGGAATTTCAATGGTGATTTAGGATTGATTAGTGACTGAGCCAAATAGGATAGATTATCATGTCTTCATCAATTCGGATTCGTAATGCTTAGGCTAGCGTGGCCGCCTAGTTTATGATTTCAAGTTTAACTTATTCACGACAGTGCTCTAGGTTGCTAGATAAACCATTGGTGAGCAATTGGTGTGTAACCAACGACAGTTGATTGTTACCATCAATTGTGAACAAATTGAACTCATTCATTAATGCTTGTCAACATCTCTGAATTCAAACGACAGTTTAGGCATTTAGGTTGTTAGACAAAGATATTGATACATCACGACAGTGGGGCAATATTATCTTTATGTTTGAGTTCTAGACCGAATTGCATTAGTCCTAAATAGTTGTTCAGTCCTTAGTCCGAAATCACCGGCGAATGACCTTGATCTAGGTACAAGGAACAACTGGAACACTTCGACACACTATCTTCCAGGTTTCAGATTGACCAAAATTTCCTCTCCTTACTAGCACTAGATTAGGGAAACGAACCATATTCAGGACTCCTTATTCTTTCTATCACTCTTTTTGTTCTTGAATAGCTAGCTCATTTTTAGCTAGTACCCTCCTTAACCATTACCTCTTTTCAAACTTCATGCATTCTTGTTACTTCATTGTCAAAAGTGCAGCATATGCGCAAAAGGGTCAGAGAGAATCGAGTCGACACTGCCCCAAAATCACTCTTTCTGAAGAACCGAGCACCTGCTCCCTTGAATCGAGCACCTGCTCGCAATTTCAAAAGATGATTCTATAAAGAGGAAGGAATAGCAATGATGAGCTCCACTTGGGTTCGTATAACACTTCTATCTATCTTCGTGTTTGAGAGACACATACCTGAAATGTAAACCCTCTTGATCATCATTTAAAAAAAAAAAAAAAAAAAAAAAAATCGATGATGAAGAGTGGTAAGTTGTAAAATAGAGAAAAAGTGTCTCTCTGCACAGTGAGTATACCCAAGGTGGATGATTAGCCGAATGAGACATTAGAGAGTTTTGGAGAAGAAAGAGTGGTTTAGAGAATGTGGATATCAACGTACTCATTCTCTCTTGCAATTTTGTGCGATATCCTGCATCCTCTACGAAACATCGGGTAACCCTTAAACACTCTAAATACTTTGAACTCCAACTCTAAATGGCCTTAACCCCTTAGCGTCGTCTACCCTAAAAAGGTGTCTTTAGCGAGATCCTCACGCATACTTTGAATGTGTTGAGTTTGTGTTTGGGAAATAGCCTGGTTGAGAAATGTGTTTAGGATGTTTTGGTAAAGCTTTGCTATTCGTAATCTGAATTATGTGGTCTGCAGATTGAAGATTTTAAACTCGGTTCACTGAGGATAAAAGAGTTTCCGTGTTTTCAAACCTTTCTCCTTTACTTACTTTTAGATTTGTTTGAGGACAAACAAAGACCTAAGTCTGGGGGAATTGATATAATGCGTTTTTGGCGCATTCTAACCTTTGTTTTGTAGGTTTTTATCGAGTCTTTCTTTCTCTTTTGAGTTATTCTAGGTATAAAAGAGGCTTTGGAGCATGGATTGGAGTTTTGGGAGTTCATTGGAGCAAAAATAACGAATCTGGAGAAAAGATGGCATTTTTCATAATCGAGCACATGCTCGGTTTGGAGTGAGCACCTGCTCGCCCGAGGACTCAAAGATTTGAAGCTCCCTGGAAACCGGACCAGTCGATCCAACCACAGGACCGACCGGTCCACACCCGAAGTCCTGAAGCCGAAGCCCCCTGGAATTCGGACCGACCGGTCTGGATGAGAAGACCAATTGGTCCCGACACTCGAAGTCCCGAAGCCAGAGTTCTCTGGAATCGGGACCGACTGATCCGAACAAAGGGACCGACCGGTCCTGACACTCGAAGTCCCGAAGCCATAGTTCTCTGGAATCGGGATCGATCGATCCGAACAAATGGACCGACCGGTCCCGACACTCGAAGACCCAAAGATCGTAGCTGCTGGAAGACGGACCGACCTGTCCGGAACCAGACCGACCGGTCGGTCACCCAGAATTAAGTTGTCCTAATTTTTACTATAAATAAGAGGAGTCACCTCCTAAAACATGATTCACTTTTCATTTTTCTATTGCACGTTTTTGAGAGACTAAGACTCATTTCCTCCAAGTTCTTAAAATCCTTCAAGTGTTTTTCATTCCTTGGATTTTGCTTGTGAGATTTGAAGCATCATCCACAACTTTCTATTGAGAAGAATTCTTAAACCCTTATCTCTTTATTTTATCATGATGAATTCTTCTCATTTGATTGCTGCGTTTTTGTTCTCCATGGTCGAGTAGTCTCATAGCTAGATTAGGGGATTTCAATGGTGATTTAGGATTGATTAGTGACTGAGCCAAATAGGATAGATTATCATATGTCTTCATCAATTGGGATTCGTAATGCTTAGGCTAGCGTGACCGCCTAGTTTATGATTTCAAGTTTAACTTGTTCACGACAGTGCTCTAGGTTGCTAAATAAACCATTGGTGAGCAATTGGTGTGTAACCAACGACAGTTGATTGTTACCATCAATTGTGAACAAATTGAACCCATTCGTTAATGCTTGTCAACATCTCTGAATTCAAACGACAGTTTAGGCATTTAGGTTGTTAGACAAAAATATTGATACATCACGACAGTGGGGCAATATTATCTTTATGTTTGAGTTCTAGACCGAATTGCATTAGTCCTAAATAGTTGCTCAGTCCTTAGTCCGAAATCACCGGCGAATGACCTTGATCTAGTGCTTGTTTTATTGAATTTTACATCGTTTAATTATTTGTTGTTGCTTGTTACGAAAATCACCAACCATATTTTATCTTAGCTTTGAATTAAAATCTCATAATTTCATAGTGTAACCTTGGTCTCTGTGGATTCGATACCTTTTATACCGCTGCGATTGTCTGTGCACTTGCAGCTTTATTTGGGTTAAAAATTTATTGACATCAAGATATCGAAGTGGGCCCAGAAGACCAGATCGTAAGGCCCCAGGGTATGACACTGATTTCTGGAGACCTTTACTGGATGACAAGTTTGGTGGGTCTAATGCTGTCGAAATTCTGTGTACCACCAATGATGCTTATGACCATACTGTATTGGTTAGGGGATCAGCACCACTAAAGTCTGACTTTAGTTTCCCACATTTTGGTAGGCCACACATCCCACCTGAAAGTAGTATTCCAACAAGTCGTGATTCTGCTAGCTGAACTGATAGAAGGCAGGATAAACGTATCTTGGATGAAATTGATGATGAAGAGTTTAACATCCCGCCTCTATTTGATAACATATTGTATGAGCATGAGGAAATCCTTGATTTAGATAGACATCTTGAAGAAGATAAGATATATGTTGGGAAGATTTATGCGAGTAAAAAAAACGGTCAAATTGCTTTAGCAACCTATGCTATAAAAAAGCAGTTTTACTTCTAACAAACAAGGACGAAGGTAAATTATTTTGTCCTGAGTTGTGTGGATAAACGTTTTGATTGGAGGATTCTAGCGGGAGAAGTGAAGGGCAGTAGTGTTTATCAGATTAAAAAGGCCGAATTCAGACACACATGTCCCGTTGAGGTACGTAACAATTTTGAGAAGAAGGCAACGAACCGCGAAATTGCATCGGTTTACAAGGAAAAATTTAGCAATCCTGGCAATGGTCCTAAGCCTTTAGATTTGCAGCAACTGGTGTTAGAGGATCTGCGTGTCTCAGCTTCATACATGAAGTGCTGGAAGGTCAAACAACATGCCACTGCTGATGTTAGAGGTGACGATGAGGAATCTTACCGGCGTGTTCCCAAATATTTGGAGATGTTGAAACTAGCTAACCCAGGTACAGTGGCGGATTTGGAGACAAATAAGGAAAACGTTGGATGTGAGCATTTTTTGTATTTGTTCCTGGCATTTGGTGCGTCTATTGTGGGGTTTAGACATTTAAGGACGCTAATTATTCTAGATGGCACCCATTTAAGAGGCAAATATAAGGGTGTCTTGCTAACTGCTAGTGGACAAGATGCTAATTGCCGGGTGTTCCCATTGGCGTTTGGAGTCGTGGATAGCGAAAACGATAATTCGTGGACATGGTTTCTTCAGAAGCTGGAGCGCATTGTAGCAGACAACTCCAAACTTTCCTTTATCTCTGATAGACATGGGTCTATTTACACTTTGATGCGTAGGATCTTTCCTAAAGCACATCATAGAGCTTGTATTCTTCATCTAGAACAGAATGTAAATAGTAGATTCAAGAATCTTGGATTAGCCAAACTGGTTGGTCAAGCAGCTTGTGCTTACCGTGACGGTGGTTTTAGGAAAATTTTCAACAAAGTGAAATCACAGAGCAGGGAATGTGGTAAGTACTTGGAGGATATAAGGATTGCACATTGGTCTAGAGCTTATTTCACAGGGCAAAGGTACAATTTAATGACAAGAAACATTGCAGAAACATTGAACAAAGCTCTGATGGGAGGTAGAGGGTATCCCATTCTTGATCTCCTGATGTTTATCCAGTTGATGATGACTAGATGGTTTGATGCACGTAGGCGAAAGTCTTCTAGACACAGAGGAGATTTCCCACCGGAAATTGATAAGCAGATCTCAGCAAACCTGAAACGTGCTCAAGGCAGCAAGATAAACAGTGCAAATGATTGGAGAGTTGAGGTCATTGGTCCATTAGGTGCTCATCTCTTTGATAAGAAATGCACCTGCATGGTTTACAACAGAATTGGCTTCCCGTACTCGCATGCACTACTGGCTACTGATTTTAAGCATCTCCCATACAAAACATTATCCCAACCTTGGTGCAGGGCATCCGCGTGGGTTTCTACGTATCAGGAGATGATTTTCCCTGAGCTTGACTGGATGAATGTAGAAGGGTCAGAGCAATACGACAAGCTAGTGTTGCTGCCACCAAGATCCAGGAGGCCAAGTGATAGACCATGTGAAGTAAGGATTCCTTCTACTGTTGAAATAAAGGTAAGTATATTCGCTATATATTAGTATATGGCAGGCAGCTTGTTTAATTCTAACCAACTTCTTATTTTATCTAAAAGGAAACAGCCAAAAAGGAGAAGGTTAATAGGTACGGTCGTTGCCAAGGTGTGGGGCACAACAGGACAGGGTGCACTAATCCTATTGGTTAGGATTGACTAAGGTGCTGAAGGTTTGCATTGGTAGTAATATTATTTTTGGGGATTGATTCATCGTAGGTGGGTATATGATTTTTGGGGATTGACTCATATAAACACATCGTAGGCTTCAATTGACATTGTATCCTACGCTGTGTTTCGTACTGTATAGCCATAACATAACTGGTAGTGGATATGACTCCACAATATGTAGTGAAAGCTGATGTAAGCAAACAAAATGGTCCGTCTTTGGGTTGGTTGTGAAAGCTGATGTAAGCAAACATTGTGTTTTTTGGTGTTCCTCATCTTGATAAAGTACTGGCTGTTTGGCATATTTATTCATGGTCCCCACAATATTCTAACCAAAAATATGTGTCATCTTGTTAATACTGGTCCTCCCAGATGTTTGCATATGGTTTCACCCAAAACATGGTATCCGCATGACCATATCCCAGTGTATACATTGTCGTTGCACATATCTTCAATTTCCTATACTTATGTGTCCATATCCCTTTCATGGATACTGCTTATGTGATCATGCATGTGTACTGTTACGACCGTTTACCATCTCCGACTCCATAGACGGCAATGGATTCACATTTCTGTTCACCCACTTCCCCCGAATGTCTGCAGGGACAATGTTCCACGCATCTTTAAACATATGTTTCCAACCATAACTTCATGATCACATGACCATGTTGGCGTGGATACGGATGGAATGCACACATCCCCATTTTCCTACGCTTATGTGCCCATATCCCTTTCATGAATACGGCTTATCAGCTCGTACATGTGTACACCTAATGTATGCCACTCCAAGTCCTGTGTTCTAATTCTATAACGGTCGTTGCCAGAAAAACGAGGGGAACGTGTTTTCATCAAACAAAAGTTTATAACATTTAAGGGGACTACAATGAAGAGATAATTTAAATTTAAATTACATGACTACACTCCCTAAACACATAAGAGTTTCAAACAGCTTCATTTTTGACACACCAATAGTAGCCTACGACAATTTGCAAAATTTGTAGGAGAGGTAAAAGTAAATGCATTGTTCACAACGCCTCCCCTCATATGGAGTCAAGATCGGGTGTTCATTCCAGTATTTTGGAAAGTCTTCCACACACCAAGTCAGTCCATACGAGCAGATGTGGTTATGGTTGGTACACTGGACGTGTGCTATTGATTGGCGACCCATTTCCTCAGCCTTCTCGAAGGTGTACAAATTCCTATAATTCTTGTACTCTTCCACACAAGTGTTTCCTCCGCAAAAGGTTAGCATAATGAACATAAGCTTTGCATGTGGATACACATCATTTACCTTGCTTAAAATAGATATGGCTGCCGCCAGTTCCCCATCATAAAAAGCTAAACGAAGGGCCTTCACGTACATCGCGTATAGGTTTTTAGCTTCTAAACATTTCAAATATAAGAGGTGATAAGCACTTGTTGGGGATGACCACTTGGTGAACTCCTCGTGCCTGTCTATTCTTACACGAGAGAGTGTTTGAAATAACACCACAACGTCTTTATCTTCAGGACCAGCTAGTAACAAACTACGTAGTGAATCAACACCATGTACAAAGAGCTTGGTAGCAATTACGGTAACCAGAGAACTAGGAATTTGGTAGTTCATTGTCTTCGTACTGGTTCATTCATGCGTCACATGACTTTGTATTTATGGAGTGGAAACTTAATAGTAATGGCCAAGACATAAATTCGTAAATACAACAAGAAATTAGGGACATAGTCCATAGAGTAACCATAGTTGGCGACATAGTCATAACTTCCCAACTACTAAATTTGACAAGCGCTTCCATTAAATCATGTACTCCCTCCGTTTCATTTTCAAAGATTTTTGATTTATTTCACGAGAATTAAGAAATTTTTTTTGATTTATTTCATTTAATAATTAACTAAAAATATAACTCAACCAATGATATATAAGACTATGGAATTTAAAAGGACAAAAGTATCAAATCACACTAAAATCTGCATAGAAACTAGTAAAACATCTTATAAAATGAAACAAAAATATTTCTCTTAAAAATCTTATATAATGAAACGGAGGGAGTATTAAACAACACGTTCAGGTCTCATTATGTAGCCAAATGATTGGACATCTCAAACCCCAAAAACATTGGCAATTGGACAAAGTTTTAATTAAATTAATGTTGAGACAACGTCCAAGTTTTGCCTCTCCGCTGGGAACACCATTACTACAAATTAATTACTCTAAACTTAAGAATGTGGAGACGCATTTCTGATCTGACCACAATTAGTCGCAACACAAATTACTCTACAAAACTAATTGCACAAGCTTCCGGCATTAAAACAGAGTCTCAGGCTTAGTCAAATAATACTAATTACAGATCTTAGTTATATATTTTAGAAGGAATAGGCACCTGCCTAGCTCCTCAACTATTTCCATTAAGAACCGGATTAGACAACACAAGTAGTAAGTTTGAAAGGTGAGAACGTGTCATTATGGCACAAATAAATATGACGTGGTCCTCCGTAATACCACCTAGTAAAGTTTAAGTAATACTGTAATAATGACACCTCTTAAAGGCCCACGTACTTGTTAAACCCTTTTATGTAAACCCTTAAAATAAAGTTCCCGCGTTGGCAACACATGTAGCACGTGGTTAGGCCCGTAAATGTGACACCCGCATTTTTTTTAAAATAAATAATTAATCCGGATTTAATGATCTCATAATCATTAAATCCTCAACGATTAACTCAGGATGAAAATGAACGAGTGGAACACAATCAATAAAATCCAATAATTCATTGAACCAACAATTCCAAAATAATCTAAATTCCAAGGAAATCAATAACCACAATTCCAGTATAAACAACTAGCAACCTAAACCAGATCTACTCAGTTCAACACAACATAAATAAACTCCTAATCATCCTCTGTCTTTGCCTTGATTCCACGATCACACTTTATCTTTACCTGCAACTCAAAAGAAAAAAGGGAGTTGCGTGAGTATTATCACAAATACTCAGTGGAGCGGTCATCCCGCCAACAGGTTAAACGCAGAATACAAATATCACATGAATAAACCGTTTAAACACAATATCAATTTGCAGTTACAAAAAAAAAAATACATAACTCATCAAACTACAAACTGGTGTCGATCGACACACCACCATGGTGTCGATCGACACTCACTATCATCGAACATAAACCATTATCGAGGTGTCGATCGACACAACTTCTAGGTGTCGATCGACGCCTCGTTGCAGAAACCAGAATCCGAGCCTATCCTCACGCGGCTCGATTCGGAATTTCAACGATTATTAATATCAGTCACGACATGATCATGCATCATCTAAAACATCAATCATCACAATCATTGCACAAATAACCACGAATCACCGAAATGTAACAAAGACCACTCGAATCCTACGAGAACCCGTGATCACGCACTCACCTTCGTGAATGACGAGATTGCGGATTGAAATGGCGAAGAACACAGCCTCTACAAGGCTAGAAAGCCACATGCTAACTCTTCTCTATCACCTATAACTCATCAACAAGATTTTTCCCAAATCGAATCAGAATTCTGAAATAAAACAGAACGACATACTAACTTCGAATGACCATAAAACATGGAGTTTACCTCGGAATCATCATATAAAACATGATTCGGAAAGTAGACTCAAAGAGATTTCCAACGACATAAGGATCGTTGCCTAACTCGCTTTGACACTCTGGGAAAACTCCCTCGAAGTTGTCTGATCCCAGACCCGATTCTGTACAGACATCACTCATGAAAACACGAATATCTCTTAGCATACAGAACCAATTGACAAACCAATTTGCCTCACGGCTAGCTAAGAGATAAACAAACTTACCCATAAATTTCCCAATGATCAAAAATGATTTGATCATCCAATCCTCTTCTCCAACAGAAGGCAACAAAACTGCCTGATTTCGCGAAATAATCCCTTCCTCAAGAACATGAGAATCATCAGTTTCTCTCTCAATTTTCTATCTCTCTCACGTTTTCTGCCATAAAAACACGGCTACTCGACTTGCAGCGCTTATAAACGAGCCTTTAGGGTTTCCCTTAACCCAAACCGAACAAAATCGTAATTAAAAATCAATTCAACCCGGTCGATCGACACTATCACTGGTGTCGATTGACACCCACATAAAATCACTATTTCTGGGTTGCGGTCGTTACAGTCGTTGTGTTCGTGAAGGCCAAATTTATACAACGACATCCCAGTCCACCTAACTATACCCACATACGAGTGCACACAACGTACACAGCAATAACAGAGTCTAACTTTCTTACCCTTCAGAAACCATCTACCTTGACCATGAAAGTATATCCACTGAACATTGCGCACAAGCATGATGACCAACTGCAAAGTTGCAGACCAGTCAGAAACTAAATAAAATAGTTAAACATTTGACACTTGGTACCTGCATAACTCATAAACTAGTTACATTAAATCCTTTTTTAAACATCATACCTACTAAGTTCCACCAGATGTAATAGATGTAACAATTGGATTTGACGTTTACGTGACAGCGTTTTGACTTTTGGAGGGAAAAGTGCCACCATTTTATGTTCACTTTCCAAGGATACTCGTTCAAATACACATATATTAAAATGAAATGAAACTATTTTTATCACAATTGTTGCGGACATGAATCTTAGCGTGTTCATATATCCCTCTCCACGTGGTCAATACCGTGTGGATGGCAATAGGATAAATCCCGTGAAAGTAACCAAAAAAACTGACCAGGTGGCATATGGTTCACGGACATGGTTGTATTGCCACATATCACCTCTGTGAGAAGGATCTTGTAGTAGTCATGTTGGGCCAGTCGACGACTTAAACCCGTCATTGATGACTTTGTTTTAAAGAGATTATTATCTTCTTAGATAATGTTTTAGAATTACAAAAACACATAACACAACTTTCACGAAGTACATAACCAATTGGAGACCATACATGACACTTGTTAGCAGGAATGGTCACACTTTCCGAATACTTTGCGTATCAAACTTCCCGACACTCCTACTAAACTTAACAGACAAACCACTAACAATGGTAATCAAAGTACGAAAGTATTGGTTAAAATGGGCATACATAAGTACGTAGATGCAAACACGAGCTGGAACAATAAGATGTTTCCATATGCAGAATTAAAAGGTAGACTGTGAAGAGGTAAATATGAGTGGCTGCAGCAAGTCTTCGTAAATGTCCATAACATATTGCTTCCTAAAGTTGTCAACCATCTTGTCAGTAATACATGCCATTTCTTCTTTGGAGTGACCATGTTGATGGAGCTCCATGAACTTGATGGCTACTGGTCCACAATTACCAGATCTGATATTTTGGTAAACTCCTTTAACCCTTTTCTAGATAAATGGTGCTAGACCGTGTTGTTGACTTTGGCTGGGTTCGCAATAGGCATGGATGATGTAAGGTAGCATGTCAACAACTGGTCTTATGAAATCAGCAACTTGGTCGTCATTTTAGAGGTTGGGGTTAGCATCAAAAACTTTAATACTCCACAACAAAGATTGATTACCAATCCAACCCAGTGCATGTTGTCATATATCATTGGGATGTAGACATTGGCTACATCCTCAAACCATTTATAGCCAGTCCTCATAACAAACTGCCTGATACTTTCGCTCCACTTGACAGCTGTTTTGACCTTTGCTGCGTAATATGTCCTCACTTTTGCTAACATGTGATTGACCAACCATGCTGCGACAAATGCTAAGCGTTCCATGGAGAGGATACCAGCATGCTTGTCACCAAGGTAGTGCATGAGAATTTCTATATGCTGCATTTGTGTACATATTAGTAAACTGCAGCGAAATTCAAGTGTAAGATTTGTTGTGGGGTTTCTTACAGTTGTGCACACCCATTCGGTTTTTTTGGCCAACAGGAGCAAAAAGCGATTTGATATGACAATGTCGTACAGGGTAAGATAATCACTGTACGGAACGATGCAAAATAAATTCCATTCATTAGTAGTCAACATAATACCCAAAAACTATACTATAAATGGGAATATAACAAACCGTAATTCATTGGCTTAGCAAGAATGCTTTCTTTTGCACGGTAGGCAGAAGGTCGTACTTGGCTTCTTTTGGAATTGTGTGAAGAAGGACTGCAAGATCTTTTTCTAACTGTGAAGGACAACATTTGGGTTTCTTTTGGGGTGGAGATGTATCACTTAGACAGACTGCCTACAAAAAGGCAAACATATAAGTCTATGGTGTAAGGTTCCAACTATACTTATATCAATATGCATGCCTATTAATATAAGTAGCCATGGGATAGAGAAGCCAGTCATACACTAACCTTTCCACTGGCCTCACCAATTGATTGACCTTAGTTTGTGCGTTTAAAGACATGCCTGAACATTGAGCTTCTATTTTGGCCTCCATTCCGGTTGGTATTTCAGATAAAATGACCCCACATCTGCAATGGCTGACTCCTTAGCCTGTGGAGTGTACAAAATTAGGTAAGCCAGAGGACTAGTTAGCATAATAAGCATAAGTTAGTGTCTATTTACTTGGATGGACAACTTTAGAATAAGTTCGGATGTCAAGTCTTTGACCGCATCCACGTTATGTTGAGCTTCTGTGTTACGGTGAGGCATATTAACCTCTTCTTGTAACCAAATGGGAAACAGTTAGGCTGGTATGGGTCTAGTTACTAAAGGGAGGGTGATAGTCTCGAGTTTTAACCCAAAATAATGCTGCAAGTGCACAGGCAAAAGCAGTAGTATATAAGGTATCGAATCCACAGAGACCAAGGTTACACTATGAATCTATAGATTTCAAATAAAGCTAAGATAAATTAAATGAGTTGTAAACTGACGTGAGCAGGTGCTCAATGTAAATGAGCAGGTGCTTGGAATAAAAATCGGTAATTAAACAATGATAAAAGGCACTAAGCCGAGATGATTCTTTGGTGATTTCGGGTACTTGGGTTGAGCTTCTATTCAGGGTCTATTTAAATGCGGTCTAGAACTCAAACATAAATATGTATTGCCCCGCTTTTGGCGATGTATCAACACCTTTGCCTACAGCCTAAATACCTACACTTTCGAGTGGATTTAGTAATGAAGTAAGCAAGCTTTAATGCAATGGTTCAATATGTTCACATTCAATGGGAACGATCAATGGTGTTTTGGTTACCACCGAATGCTCATCAAAGGTGATTCTAGCAACCTATATCATTTTTGGTGAATAGATTAAACCTAGAGATCATAGACTAGGTGATCAATTTAGCCTAAGCAATGAGACTTCCTAGAGATGAAGACATAAGAATTCCCTATTTGGCTCAACCATCTAAAGCCCTAAATCACCATCGAAATCACCCCGACCTAGTTATGGAACTACTCGGACATGATCGAATCAAATGAAACAATAATAATCTTGAAACTCATAATGAAATGAATAAGAAGGATAAGGGTTAGAAATTCTTCTTGAGAAGATACTACTGTGGTGATTCGGAAATGACAAGTAGCTTCAATGGTGGTCGGTGAATGAATCGGAAGTGATGATGCAAGAACAAAATACTTTTTTTTTTAAAATCGTAAAAAGAGAACAAGAGTATTCTGATTATTTCGTCCACACCGATCTCTTTTTTAAGTCTGATGAAGATTACCTTCTTCAAATACAAGAGAAAGCATTAAAAACTAAAAATATCTTTTAGGGCAAAATAAGGAAAATAAGAAGAAATCCCATTTATGATTAAAATCAATCATCTCCCTAATGAAAAGGGATTGATGTTGACTCATTAACTCCTGGGGATCGTGTGGGCCATCAGATGAACTCGGCGGCCACAGCTTTATTAGGTTTAGGTTCTGGTGTCTTGGTGCGAGCAGGTGCTCGCTCGGACCGAGCAGGTGCTCGGTGGAGTGAAAACTCTTCTTTTTGCTCCAATTCTTCTCCTTTTCTTCATAGAGCTCCAGAAGCTCCAAATTATGCTCCAAAGCATTGTAGAACCTGAAAAGACATCAAAAGAAAACAAAAAGACAAGAAAAGCAACACAAAACCATGGGTAAATTAGGCTAAAAACCTAACATATCAGAGGGGTAACACAGTTCATTTACCTGGCCATTGACATCCCCCAAAACTTTAATAGTTTGTTCCTCATTATTTTGCATTTTCTTTTCGCCTTGTATGGCTTCTTGCAATGGATGATCCGCTGCATGTGGACCCTGTATAGGTGACGGCATTATGAGAGTAGGGCTGTGTTTGAATGCGTAGACATATGGGACTCATCATTTACCTGGTTAGACATAGCTGTATTGCATCCATCGGGTAATCCACTGACCATATCCACGTGGTCCCGTCCACGTAACACACAATCATCACGTTCTGTTGGGATATCCTCTTTGAAAGTTGATGTTGATGTGTGATGTGTAATTTTGGGAGGAACACCGCTGACCCACTGATTGAATGTTGAATCATTCCTTATGTATGAATTTCGGGAGGAAGGAGAGGAACAAATGTAAGCTTATGTATGAACTCTCAGTTAGATTATTCCTTTGAGTGGGCAAATAGAATAGTGCAGAAATTAACATCTACTAGATTTTAAGCCGAAGTAGGAGGTACAACATCGAAGACATTGTTGGGATGTGCGCAGGTGCCACCATAAGGTGTTTGAAAACAAATACTTGATTCCTGATGCTTGAGTGCCTGCTATTCATTGCAACAATGAAGAAAAACAAAACAGGCATATCTTAATTAAAGGAAAAGAGGTGAATCTGGTGTGAGTTAACCTCAACAGGTCCTTCAACCTCATTTGCTGTCAAATATGTGTCATCCCCTAGGCGAACAGGTGACGGTTGTGTCTGCCTCAACTAAGAGTTTTGGAGGTGTGATATGTATGTTACAAATTAGTATCTGTATGTGACAAAGCGTGGGGATAAAACACAAGGGGTACCTCATTTGCCGAGACAGCTTCATTGACACAGGCGCCGTTTAGGGTGCACCTATTCCGGGAGACAGCTACTTATGTTATATTGTCGCTCTCTTTTTCTCCCACATTTACATTGTCGTCCGTACAGACGTCAGTGTGGCAACAGTTCCCCTGCGGGCAACCACAAGCTTCATGATATGTTTGGGGCTGGAAAAAAACCAAAAAAACTCATATTAGTTTTCAGTTACATTGAGTGATAAAACCAAAAAACTTATATTAGTGTTGCATTAAGCCACTATACTAATTACCTGGCAGAATTTTGTCTGCCAATCTCCTATGTCTGTGGATGGAGGAGTATCATGTTGGTAACAAAGATTTTGTTTTTTGTATATATATAACATTGTATATGATAAATGTGGTAAGGTAGTGTAACAACTTACAATACACAGTGCATCTGTTGGTGTTTGTGTTGGAAACATTCCCCCACGACAAATATTCTGAACTTGTAAACTCTAGAAAACATCAGTAAGGATATACCCAAGAAGGACAACCCTACCCAGTATTTTGATTTAAAGGCAATACCTTTGTCTCATCACAGCTAATTTGCCTAAAACCAAATGCAGTGGGTCGTAATCTTCCTAACCATCTAGGTTGGGTGATGGTGTCTGTGTAGTTTCTCCCTCCCCTTTTGTGGCGTCGGAAGTTGTACATCCCTCTTTGAACTGTGTAGACGTACCGATGTCAGGGCCCAGCTCAGAATCAGTAGTGGGTGGTTTTTCTCTAGAACGTCTATTTTTTTTCCCCTTAGAGGAAAACATACGCTTCTTCGCAAACTTAGTTGTTCCTTTGCTACGCATAGCTTTGATTTGGCGTTTCAAATGCTCGGTCACTTTCATTTGCTCCGCTAACTGGTCTGAAAACTTATCACTGATTCCTTGTAATTTGGATTCAACCCAGGATGGTATGTCTCCAACATCAGCTGGAGCTTTGTCAAAATAATCATGTAGCGTATGTTGCTTTCTTTTGTTGGATTTCCTATTGCTCTTTCTGAGGCCATTTTCTGTTACAACCTTCTTCATCTTTTTCCTATCCACAACATGTCTCTTGTGTATTCAACAATGCTTTTCCCTTTACATTTGATTAGTGGATGAGTGTCATCACCGCCCAACCATTCTGCCTTACCGAAAGCATGGCCCGAGTTGATTAACTGTACCATATGGTTTACACTCTTGTCTTTTATTTCATCAACCCAATCCAAACTGGCAGCCTCATCTTCATTGTCAACCTTAATCATCGGTATCACTTGTAGCTATAACAAAATAGGTAAGTGGAGGACAATTAAATTCCCAAACTGTATAAATTGAGACAGTGGACAATTAAATAAGATAACATACCATCGCACTCCTCTCTACTGAATGTACATCATCTAAGGTCATTGTTGTCTTCTTAGGGAATTCATCCAGTTCTACTTCTATGAGCTTTCGCAAATCGTTTGCATTTGGCACTTTTGTCATGAGTAAAGGAATGTTGCGCAGAGCCAACAATTGCAATGCAAGAGGGAATCTTATAACCCTAAACAATTTCTGAGCAAGTAATTCCTGGAATGACTCAACTGGATCAGTAGTCTTTGTCTTTGTAGAGGGCCTTTTACTGGAAATTATATCCCCAATAATATGGTAGAAAGACTCTCGCCCCCACGGAAATTCCATAAAAGTATCAACGTCTTCAACCATATCTACATACTTGGGTGTCACCTTGTGAACATGGTGCTCACCCCATCAACAATGACAATGAGAGCAAGACGCAGCCTTTTCCAATGGCTCATCCCTACAAGGTCCTCCAGCATCCTTGCTATATCGTCAAGTGTAACCTCAACATGATCACCAAGTAGCTTCTTCTAAAATGGGCTAACACTGTTTGCTACCTTCTTCTATGATGGTACAGCATAAGGCTTGTAACCCTCTGGGAATTCGTGGCAAAGCAATCCTGTTACTGTTGCGAACTCAGCCAGAGAAAATCGCAACGGCTGTCCACCGAACACTGTCCACATCTCATACTTTTTGGGGGTAACCAACTGACGGTAGATAAGAGCGTCTATCAATTTATATGAAATTGGACATTGGCTTACAGGCA
Source organism: Draba incana (assembly GCA_963576765.1). NCBI lineage: Eukaryota > Viridiplantae > Streptophyta > Magnoliopsida > Brassicales > Brassicaceae > Draba > Draba incana. Next base: position 31,492,913 of record OY755209.1, read on the forward strand.
ATTGAAACAGTTTCCTAAAGGGGGACTCCAAAATTCTATCAAACGCCTTCGTTCCCTTTAACACTCGATGGAGGAAAAATAAGAGATCGGGCTTGGAATAAATGTTTACCCTAGCATCTGGGTACTTGTCTGTTGCAAACAAACGTTTCGGGATATGGAGCGCCATCTCTCCTCTTCCCACATGCTTATATGTACCTACAACATTGTTTCGGCGGAACAATGAAGTTGCAGATTTATTTTGTGTCGCTAACATAAAGGAATCTGTGTAGCGACCAATATAAAACCCATTTGAAATTAACACATACCACGCTTGCGATTAGTGCCTGGATCTCCGATTCCTAAGCCAGGACTGGGCGATTCCTCCATTTCCACAACTTTGCAGTAAATTCAGACAGATGAGAAGATCAACACACCAAACTCGTGAACGAATGCAGTCGTTGCAGATGAAGTTAAACAATTCCGTCGTCCGCTATTCTGGTAAAAATTAGGGTTTTTACTCCTTTACACACTTGACGATAGATGTGAAATAGAGGAGAGAAGATGGTGTCAGTTGTGGGTAATGTGAAAAATCTCTGAAGTAACTAAGGGTTATGGTAGTGGGGCAGTTCTGTAATTTCCCCACACAGAAGTGCCTCGTTTTGTTAATTAAAGTTTGAAAAGTGTCTATAATGTTAATAACCCCTGTTATTATCATTTGCTTCTCTAACTCGATAAAATCATATTCATAATCTTTTAAACAAACGACGTCGTTTTTGGATTGAACCAAACCAAGTGAACCGACGAGCTACTTCTTGGTACCGGTTACCGGATTCTTCCCTTTGAACCGGTTTCTGATTCGTCTGCGTCGCTCTCAGCTTCGACGTCTAGGGCTAGTACCACACCATTTTCGTAGCTCCTCCCTCAGATATCAAACAAAATGTTGGAATCTTCTGTTAGATCGATCGCTGCAAGACTGATTCATCATCGAGTCGCCAGAAAAAAGGTACAATTAGAATGCGTCTACATTTTCCTTCAGTCCATTCCAATGGTAGCGAAAGAGATTTTAAAGGAGAGAGTTTGAAATTGGGAAATGGATCTCATTATATCAGAAGTTTAGATAATGCGATTGCTTTGTTCGGTGATATGGTTCGGTCTCGCCCCTTCCCTTCAGCGATTGATTTCAACAAATTAATAGGTTTGGTCGTGGGAATGAAACGACCAGATCTTGTGGTCTCTCTGTATCAGAAGATGGAAATGTGTTAGATAATTCCAAGACTTGGTGACCAAGCTACGGTGACTTGGAGAGCAAGCTACGAGACTTGGAGAGGAAGCTACGAGACTTGGAGAGGAAGCTACCGAGGCTTGGAGAACAAGTTTCCTAGTTCTATATAAACAAGTGCTAATGGAGAGTTGTTCCATATCACTTCATCACTTCACCATAACTTAGAAAGAAGAAAGATTTAGTTTTGAGAAAGTTTCTAAATCCAATAAAGAAAAGTTGTTCTTTATATTTTTCTAAGTTTATAAATCTTTTGATTTGAATTGGTATCAGAGCTAGCATTAATACACTTTGCTAAGTTCTATTCACTCTGAGATTATTATCCTTGAAATCTTTTGATTTTGAGTTGTGAAAGAACTAGAATTGTGTATTCCTGTTAGGAAACCGAGAATTTCAAACGAGCCTTAAGTCGAAGACTCGATCAAGAACGGTGTTAAGTGATTATCATAAGCAAGCATGGCCGGTGAAGACAATCCTCAACCCCAACAACAGCCGCGACCAAAAGACGTTGGCGCAGCATCTATTCATTGTCCCATGCTCACACCAACAAACTACACAGTTTGGGCAATGCGTATGAAGATCACGTTGCGAGTTTGCGAAGTTTGGGAAACAATAGATCCAGGTTCCACCGATGTGAAGAAGAACGATGTGGCGACAGCACTATTGTTTCAGTCAATCCCCGAGACGTTAATTTTGCAAATCGGAGAACAAACATCTTCAAAGAAAGTGTGGGAGGCTATCAAAGCACGTCATCTTGGAGCAGATCGTGTAAGAGAAGCGCGACTACAAACCTTAATGACGGAACTCGACAAGTTAACGATGAGCAGCACCGACTCGGTTGATGATTTTGCGGGCAAGATCTCAGGCCTAGCAAGTCAATCAGCTTCTTTGGGAGAAACCATCGAAGAATCAAAGTTGGTGAAGAAGTTCTTGAAGGGGCTCCCAAGAGAAAAGTTCATTCATATCGTAGCATCCCTTGAGCAAGTCCTAGATCTGAATACTACAGGATTTGAAGATATAGTTGGGAGGCTAAAGGCGTATGAAGAACGTGTGGGAGAAGAAGCCCGAAGTGAGGACCAAGGAAAACTTATGTTTTCAAGAGGTTACGGAAGCTCAAGAGGTGGAGCTTTTGGAAATTTTCGAGGAGGAAACAGAGGGAGCTATAACAGAGGAGGTTACAACAGAGGAGGTTTTAACCGCAGTGGTTATGGTAGAGGAAGTAACGGCGGTGATGGTTCCGGTAGAGGCAGGGGTCGAGGAAGATCCAATTGGCAATCTCAAGGAGGAGAAACCGGAGACCATAAGCCGAAGAAGGATATGTCCAAGATAATTTGTTGGAAATGTGACAAGGCTGGTCACTATGTCTCAACGTGTCCCGAGAGAGGTGCAGGACGACAAGAGACAAATTTACATGAAACTCAAGAAGCTGATGCTCTTTATGTTCATGAGGTGGTGTTTTTGAATGAAGATAAGGTGATTCCGAAGAACTTTGATATCAACAATGGCAACACAAGTGTGTGGTATCTAGACAATGGAGCAAGTAACCACATGACGGGAAACAAAAACTTCTTTTCAAGTTTAGACGAGAAGATCAAAGGAAAAGTAAGATTCGGAGATGGCTCGTATGTTGATATTGTTGGAAAGGGAACCATAGATTTTGTGTGCAAGACCGGAGAAAGAAGAGCACTCAAGGAGATTTATTTTATTCCCGACTTAAAACACAACATACTAAGTCTCGGACAAGCAACGGAACATGGGTGTGAAGTCTACATGAGAGACGATTTTTTGACGCTTAAAGATCCATGTGGGAGATTACTTGTAAGAGTCATAAGATCACCAAATCGCCTCTACAAAACACCAATGGAAATCTCCTACCCTATGTGTTTACAAACTCAAGACGATGAAGAAGCATGGAGATGGCATGCTCGGCTTGGTCATGTAAGCTTTGGTGCCATGAAAAACATGATTGATAAAGAGATGGTCACAGGAATGCCGCAAGTGTCACATGAGACGAGTATATGCGATGTGTGTCAAGCTGGAAAACAAACAAGAAATTCATTCCCAACCACATCGAGATTTCGTGCGACGCAACCTTTAGAATTGATTCATGGAGATTTATGCGGTCCAATATCACCACCAACACCATCGAATAACAGATACGTTTTCGTGTTAATCGATGATTTTTCAAGATACATGTGGACTATCTTGATGAAGGAGAAAAGTGAAGCATTCGATCGGTTCAAAAGGTTTAAGGAATACGTGGAGAAACAAACCGGTTTATCCGTGAAGACCTTTCGCACCGATAGAGGAGGAGAGTTCACTTCAGCTGAATTCAACCGGTTTTGTGAAGAGAAAGGAGTCTCTAGACACTTAACCGCACCATATACACCTCAACAAAATGGAGTTGTTGAGAGAAGAAATCGGACATTGATGGAGATGACGAGGAGCTTGCTTAAAGCAATGAAAGTTCCAAACAGTTTATGGGGGGAAGCAGTACGTCATTCAACTTATCTCATAAACCGAGTTCCAACAAAAGCATTGCGGAATCAAACTCCTTACGAGAGCTTCACATCCAAGAAACCTAACATCGAACACTTGAGGGTTTTTGGTTGTGTTGCATATGCAAAGATCATTGGACCACATCTTAAGAAGCTAGATGACAGGTCAAGAAGTGTGATCAATCTTGGAACAGAACCTGGTTCCAAAGCATACAGACTCTATGATCCGAATGCAAAGAAGGTGATTGTTACTAGAGATGTGGTCTTTGACGAGAAAAAGGTTTGGGACTGGTCTTCTACAACAAAACAAAATGATGGAGAACCGGGCATGTTTAAACTTACTCGTGATGGTGTTATAGAAGACGGAAGAGGAAATGAAGATGATCAAGACAATGATCATCAAGAACCAGATGATGAACCTATAAACCAAGTCGAGGAAGAAGAAGAAGAAAACGTAAACCATGGTGAGAATCAAGAAGCAGAACCGCAACAAGGAGTAACAAGATATGGTCGTGTCATCACAAAACCAAGATATCTTGACGACTATGTATTGATGGCAGACCTAGAAAGTGTGAAGCTACTACTCACAGTGGATGGAGAACCAGAAAACTATCTTGAAGCTGCAAACTTTCCTGAATGGATAGAAGCAATGAAAGTCGAGTTGGACTCCATTGTAAGAAACAAGACATGGGAGCTCGTTGACAAGCCAACAGGAGTAAATCCCATTGGACTAAAATGGATCTTCAAGATAAAGAGAAAAGCAGATGGTTCGGTGAATAAAAACAAAGCAAGACTTGTGGCAAAAGGCTATGTGCAACAACAAGGAGTAGATTTCGAAGAAGTATTTGCACCAGTGGCAAGACTCGAAACTATACGATTTCTCATAGCTCTTGCAGCAACAAATGGTTGGGAGATACATCATCTAGACGTGAAAACCGCCTTCTTGAATGGTGATTTAATTGAGACGGTTTATGTGACTCAACCCGAAGGCTTCGTGAAAAAGGGAGAAGAAAACCGAGTTTATAGACTTTACAAGGCTCTATATGGACTTCGACAAGCCCCAAGAGCATGGAATATTAAACTCGACCAAGTTCTAAAGGAGATGAACTTCAAGAAGTGTTTAAAGGAACCATCAGTGTACCGGAAAGAAGAGAAGAATGATGTCTTGATTGTGGCTATCTATGTTGATGATTTATTTGTGACGGGAACATCACTTATAATCATTAAACAATTCAAAGAAGATATGTCAAAGAAGTTCGAGATGTCGGATCTTGGAAAGCTAACGTATTATCTTGGCATTGAAGTAATTCAAGAAGAAGACGGGATAAGGATTAAACAAGAAGGTTATGCTCGAGGAATTCTTGTTAATACTAAGATGGAGACGTGTAACTTGACTCATGTGCCAATGGAGTCGGGTTTAAAGCTTTCAAAGGCTGAAAACGAGACGGAGCTTGATGCCACGGAGTATAGAAGAACGATCGGTTGTCTAAGGTATCTTCTCCATACGCGACCGGATCTATCATATGCAGTTGGAGTTCTAAGCCGGTATATGCAAAGTCCAAGAGAGTCTCATGGTCAAGCAATTAAACATATCCTAAGATATGTAAGAGGGACCACTAATTTTGGTTTATACTTCAAGAGAAACGGGTCAAGGAGGATTATTGGATATAGTGATAGTAGTCACAATATCGACATTGATGATGGAAGAAGCACCTCAGGACACGTTTTCTACTATGGCGCATCACCGATTACTTGGACATCACAAAAGCAACCAACCGTTGCATTGTCTTCATGCGAGGCCGAGTTTATGGCAGCTACAGAAGCCGCAAAGCAAGCTATATGGCTCAAGGAACTGTTGAGAGAGATTCTTAGCAAGGACGAGAAGGTCATTCTAAGGATAGACAACAAGTCGGCCATAGCTTTAACCAAGAATCCGGTGTTTCATGGAAGAAGTAAACACATTCTTAAAAATTATCACTTTATTCGTGAATGTGTAGAGAACGGCCAAGTTGAAGTAGAACATGTACCCGGTGTAGAGCAAAAGGCGGACATCCTTACCAAACCATTAGGAAGGATCAAGTTCAAAGAAATGAGAAGTCTAGTCGGAGTTCAAGAGATCAAACTTCCCGGAGTTCAAGTTGGAATTACGGGGGAGAATGTTAGATAATTCCAAGACTTGGTGACCAAGCTACGGTGACTTGGAGAGCAAGCTACGAGACTTGGAGAGGAAGCTACGAGACTTGGAGAGGAAGCTACCGAGGCTTGGAGAACAAGTTTCCTAGTTCTATATAAACAAGTGCTAATGGAGAGTTGTTCCATATCACTTCATCACTTCACCATAACTTAGAAAGAAGAAAGATTTAGTTTTGAGAAAGTTTCTAAATCCAATAAAGAAAAGTTGTTCTTTATATTTTTCTAAGTTTATAAATCTTTTGATTTGAAAATGCGGAAGATTCCATTTGATCTCTACAGCTTCAGCTTTCTGATTAAATGTTTCTGCAGTTGCTCTAAGCTTCCCTTTGCTCTGTCTACATTTGGGAAGCTCACTAAACTTGGTTTCCAGCCTGATGTTGTCACGCTTAACACGCTGCTCCACGGGTTATGTCTTGAAGATAGGATTTCCGAAGCTGTAGCTTTATTTGATCAGATGGTTGTAACGAGATGTAAACCCAATGTCATAACTTTCACCACACTGATGAATGGTTGAGTTACAGAAGCAGTAGCTCTGGTTGATCGGATGGTAGAAAGTGGTCATGAACCTAACGAAATTACGTACGTAACAATTGTAAATGGAATGTGTAAGATGGGTGATACTGTCTCAGCCTTGAATCTTCTTAGGAAGATGGAGAAAAGTCACATCAAAGCTGATGTTGTAGTCTATAGTGCCATCATCGATCGTCTTTGCAAAGATGGACGTCATAGCGATGCTCAAAATCTTTTAGAGGAAATGCAAGAGAAAGGAATTTCTCCTAATGTCTTCACCTACAGCTGTCTAATTGATGGTTTTTGTAACCGTGGTAAATGGAGTGATGCCGAGAGACTCTTACACGAAATGATCGGGAGGGGAATCGACCCTAATGTTGTAACTTTCGGTGCACTGATCAATGCTTATGTCAAAGAGAGGAAGTTCTTTGACGCTGAAGAATTATATAAGGAGATGCTACGAAGAGGTTTAATCCCTAATACTGTCACCTACAACTCAAGGATTGATGGATTTTGCAAACAGAACCGCCTGGATGAGGCCAAACAGATGTTCGATTCAATGGGTAGCAAGGGCTGCTCCCCAGACGTAGTGACTTTTAATGCACTCATTGATGGCTACTGCAAGGCTAAAAGGGTTGATGATGGAATGGAGCTTTTTCGCCAGATGCATCAAAGAGGAATTGTTGCTGATACAATTACTTTCAGCACTTTGATTCATGGGTTTTGTCTAGTGGGTGATCTTAATGGCGCCCTAGACATTTTCAAGGAGATGATTTCTAGTGGTGTGTGTCTTGATGCCATTACTTTCCACACTATGGTTTCCGGGTTGTGCAGTAAGAAGGAACTACGAAAGGCAGTGGCAATGTTGGAGGATCTAGCAAAGAATGTGGTATGTCCTCTACTCAGTTTTGTCAATTTAGGACACAGATTTTCGGATAACCCTCTGATTGATTTGGTGTGTTTCCTTGGCAGGATCAACAATTGGAGGATGAATGAAAGAAGAGAAGACCATTCACATATCTATCTTTAGCAGCAGAGGCTTCAATGCCATTTTTCCTTTTGCTTGGTCTATTTTGATTCTGATGTTCCACCACAAGCTTGTAACACTTGTTAGCTTTTCTATTTATGTACTACTCTTGAATTGGGATATGTTATCTGAAGACCAATTGGACAAAATCTTGTTGGATATGCTTTTCAAATCATTTGTTTTGTTCATAGTGAGATTCCGGTCTGATCCTTGCGAGATTTCGGTCTCGGTCTCTTATGGAAGACTGTTTCTTCGTTTCATCGTAAATGCTACCGAATCTGGTATGTCTTTCTTCTCATTCATATCAATTTGTCTTGTTCCAAACATATAGATTAGAGTAAATTGTGGCAAGAATAGGATAACAATACTGCATTTTCGGTAGGATTAAGGCAAAAAACCACGCTGTTCAAAACCAAAACAACGTTCTTGATATGTGTATATCTCTACTGGTTCATTGATCAGGGTTTGGGAAGAAAAATGTTTTGGTGGTGTATTCGCCTGATGAGTTTTTGACCCAAATTTGTCTATCTTTTGATCCCAGCAAGCTAGGTTGCAGGAGCATAATCATTGGCTTGAAATGGGGGATAATTTGATCAATCACAGCTGCATTCCAAGTACCATCATGGGGATTTATCAAATCACTGACCAGCATCTGAGCCTGCTCCTTTGGCGTTGGACCCATCAGCTGCACCTTCTCACTTGTGGATAGCCAGGCCTCATTCCACAGGTTAATATCTTTGCCATTACCTACTGCCCAGCCAAATTGCTTCTTTATTAGATTTCTTCCAGATAATATGCTTGACCATTTATGTGATGCAGAGGTGTGAGCTGAACACTCTAAGAAAGAGGATCCTCTGCAAGCAAGCCTCGTGGGTATTTTATAATTCTCCAGATACAAGCCTACAATTATGTTAAAAGAAGCTTTTTCAACCATATGAACAAGGCAAGTTAACTTGGACTCATATTATAACCACATTTACAACATTAAATTAGATATTCCAACTATTTAATTAGAATTACAATGAAGGGTTATAAAGCTAGTAGAGTAATGGGGATAAGTTCGAAATGCAGATTTTGCTAATTTCTTGCACTGGTAAGTCAGATTATCATTGTGGAATTTCTTGTGAAGATTTTTGTTTTTCATACTTCTAACTACATACCATATATAACATTCTAGGTGCTCACAAGCTGGAACGCCAGTTGTCAAAGTAGTGTCCTCTTACAATTCTGAAGCTCGGACCTTCTCTTTGAAATTCAGGTTATGTTCTTCTCATGTCTAGTCTATATCGCCAAACTCTTGCAAAATTGACTGTTTTACACTAAACTTAGTGCCCTGCCTTTGAAATTGAACCTTTATAGATCTTACTTTTATTGAATCTGTTGTTGACGTTGAATCTGTTGTCGACGCTTTGGCTTGCATTGTAATTGATCACTTCCACAGTCGGGAGATACCCCCAACTCCAGGCCAGCCAACAAAAGAACCTACATTTATTCCAGTGGTTGTTGGTCGTCTGGACTCAAGTGGGAAAGACAATATACTTTCCTCTGTTTCTCATGATGGTACACAACAGGCCATTTCTAGCAGCAGCACAATACTTAGAGTGACTAAGGTCAGTCGAGAATTCCTTCTTTAAACCGATACTTTATGTAATTTTTTGTAATGTATTGCTCTATTTCTCTATTTCTTTTCTGACCTTATGTTTTGTTTACATACAGAAAGAAGAAGAGTTTGTGTTCTCTGATATATCTGAAAGACCTGTTCCGTCCCTATATAGAGGATTCAGTGCCCCAGTTCGTGTTGAGACTGATCTCTCTAATGATGATCTGTTCTTCCTCCTAGCCCATTATTCAGATGAATTCAATCGGTATGTGCCTTTCCACAACAGATTAGTTCTTCTCTATGCTCTTTGCGCATTTCGATAATTCATGTTTCTGTATTTCAGGTGGGAGGCGGGTCAAGTTCTCGCAAGGAAGCTCATGCTGAACTTAGTATCTGATTTCCAGCAAAATAAACCGTTGATTCTAAGCCCAAAATTCGTTCAAGGTCTTGGCAGTGTGCTTTCTGACTCAAGCTTGGATAAGGTATGACTCTACATTTCCTTCTCGGCCACGTAATGAAATATGGAAGCGTAGGATATGACTTTGTAAGCGGTTTTCTTTATCTGTTCTGTAGGAATTTATAGCCAAGGCAATAACACTGCCTGGGGAGGGAGAGATTATGGACATGATGGCCATGGCGAATCCTGATGCTGTTCATGCTGTTAGAAAGTTTGTTAGAAAGCAGCTTGCATCTGAACTTAAAGCTGAGCTTATAAAGATAGTATGTCTTCTCCTCTCTACATAGTGAATCTTTTGGGATTAGGGACCAAATTTTTCTTTCTGATTTCACTGTAAATTTTCAACTGTTTGTGGTGAAGGTTGAGAACAATAGGAGCACAGAAACGTATGTCTTTGATCACCCAAACATGGCGAGGCGTGCGTTGAAGAGTACAGCTCTAGGTTTGCATTTTAGATTTATAGAAGGAGATGCTCTTTTGCTCAAGTCACTAACTTCATTATGCTTTGCTTTGTTGAAGCTTATCTTGCATCTCTCGAGGATCCAGAATATGTGGAACTTCCATTGAGTGAATACAAGACGGCCACCAATTTGACCGACCAGTTTGCTGCTTTAGCAGCTCTTGCTCAAAACCCGGGTAAAACCCGTGACGATGTTCTTGCTGACTTCTATAACAAGTGGCAGGGCGATTACTTGGTATGGAATTTTCACAATTTACTTCCTTCTTCCTCTAGGATTAATACGCCATACTAAGTTCTATCGGCTTCTGATCTCAGGTTGTTAATAAATGGTTCCTCCTTCAATCAACATCCAACATTCCCGGTAATGTAGAGAATGTCAAGAAGCTTTTGGATCACCCAGCTTTCGATCTGCGTAATCCAAACAAGGCAAGTGAATTCTCATGATCTTATTCTGCAACTTTTTAATATTCAGTTCAATTGCTTATGGTAAAACCAACAATGATCATTCAGGTTTACTCGCTTATTGGAGGGGTTCACCAGTGAATTTCCATGCCAAAGATGGATCAAATTACAAGTTCTTGGGTGATATTGTTGTCCAGTTAGACAAATTGAATCCTCAGGTTAACTCCCAAATTTTTTTTTTTTGTAAAAATATGTAAAATTGATACAAAAAATCGGTTTTACAATCGCAACGTTTTTGTTTGTAAAGAAAATTCTCTAAATAATAAAGGTAAAGAAATTTTTTCAAAGATTACTCATCTTGAGGCAAACCAAATCTCCATGAAAGATGCATATCTTCCCTTTCCATCATCTCTAATCGTCGAAATGCGATTACGGATGCTTTTGTCAATCAGGTGAGGCGAAGAGAAGGAATACTAGGCTCGCCATGTCTCCTTCCGTTACGCTGCCGCCATATCGTATGAATTGCCACCTGAAATGCATAACGCACCAAGAACAAGACCGGTTTTGGTAAAGTGTTGTCCACAATGAGTTTCATCACATCCCCCAAGCGAATGCAAATTTATCTCCTAAATTAACTTTGCGTCTTTGCACTTAACTTACCTTTGTAACTATCCCGACGACAAACAACCTTAACAACTTTCTTTGGTATGAGTTTAGGTTGCCTCTCGTATGGTATCTGCCTTTTCGAGGTGGAAGAGCTACAATGAAACCCGACAAGCTCTAGCCAAGGTAAACGCAAAAAAATAAAATAATAAATAAATTCCATTAGCATTTTATTGGTTATTTGTTAGTCTTTTTCTACGGCAAGATTGTAATCAGTAGCTATGATTCGTTTCAATATAATCTTAGGAAGATGTTTAAATGAAGGTGTTTTGTGTGTTGTGTTTGTAGGCACAATTGGAGATGATAATGTCAGCAAATGGATTGTCTGAGAATGTCTTTGAGATTGCCTCCAAGAGTTTGGCTGCTTGAGCTCTCTACTCTTAAACTATTTCGTTACTGAATTTAAGCAAATGGGTTAAAATAAAATTATGATATTTTGTGTTGCCTCTACTTGTTTTATAAACGGTTGCACTATATTTATCTTGAACCTTAATGAATTCGTTTACTTTATATGGATCATAGTTTATTTTGCCTTGAGTATATATATTCATATCATTATTATTATTAAAATTGAACAAACTAAAACATGGTCTCCCCATTAGTTTAGTTAAATGGTAGACAATGAAAAAGAAAAACGAAATTTGAATTTAGAAATTGTGGAGAATCATTTTCCTCTCTATGATTAGTTATGACTAAACCGGTCAAGTGTTCCAATCCAATGGAACCGGTTGCCGTTTTCTGATTCAGTTACTCTGATTGATCGGATGGTAGAAAATGGCCACCGACCTGACCAAGTTATTTGCGGAACAGTTGTAAATGGAATGTGTAAGATTGGCGATACTGTGTCGGCCTTGAAACTGCTAAGGAAGATGGAGAAAAGTCACATCAAACTATCAAAGCCAATGTTGTAGTCTACACTGCCATCATCAATCGTCTTTGCAAAGATGAACGTCATAGCGATGCTCAAAATCTTTTAGAGGAAATGCAAGAGAAAGGAATTTATTCACCTACAACTGTATGATAGATGGTTTTTGTAACTGTGGTAAATGGAGTGATGCCGAGAGACTCTTACATGAAATGATCGGAAGGAAAATCGACCCTGATGTTGTAACTTTCAACACACAGATCAATGCATTGGTCAAAGAAGGGAAGTTCTTTGAAGCTGAAGAAATTATATGAGGAGATGCTCCAAATAAGTATATTTCCTGATACAGTTACCTATAACTCAATGATCGAAGGATTATGCAAGCAGAACCGCAGAGTGTTGATGATGGAATGGAGCTTTTTGGCCAGATGCATCAAAGAGGAGTTGTTGCTGATACAGTTACCTAAATTTTTTTAAGGAGATGATTTCTAGTGGTGTGTGTGTCCTGATGCCATTACTTTCCACATTATGCTTGCGGGTTTATGCAGTAAGAAGGAACTACGAAAGGCATTGGCAATGTTGAAGGATCCGCAAAAGAGTGTGGTATGTCCTCTACTCAGATTTTTTTTCCATTTTATCTACTTTCCTTTTGGGTTTTGGAGAAGAATGTATGCAGGGCCGGCCCTGAGGGCAAGCGGGCAAAGCCTATGCTTGCGGCTCTCATATCGATCCTCATATTTTTTTATAACAAATCGGCTCTCAAATCCTAAAAGATTAAACCGCTGATTGGTTTGGTGTGTTTTCTTTTGCAGGATCAACAATTGGAGGATGAATGAAATAATGGAAGCTTCAGTGCCCATTTTCATTTTTTGCTTGACCTATTTCGATTCTGATGCACAATTTCGTAACACTTGGGTACTTTTTTATCTATTATGTTTTCCTTTTCCATGTTTACTGTTGAAATGAGAAATGTTGTTAACATGCCATCTGATATGGAAAACGCTTGGACCTGTTTCGAGTATAGAGACGCAGAACACAACCTTGTATTCTTTATGGCGACTTCAGTACAGCGAGAGGAAAAGTGGAGAGAGGCGAGCTAGAGAGCTGATTGCATCGGATGAAGTGAGAATCTAACAGAGGAATTACAAGCGGTGAAGCTTGCCAAGACTGGAAAAGAAAGAGTAAAGACACAGTTACAAACCGTAAGAGCCAATTGCGATGATCTAAAGCATTCTTTATCAGAGGATGAATCGTAGACGGAGAAGCACATGAAGCAAAGTGGCACAAGTAAAAGATGAGTTAAAGAAAAAATGAAAGAAGCTGAAAGTAAAAGCAGAGAGCCAATATAGCTTCTCTGTAAGAATGAAATGCATAAACGTCACTCGTTTATAAATCATTAGTCAAAGAAAATGCAAGAAAATTTATTGTGTCATTTGGTACTGCAACACAAATGTTCTTGGCATATAGTAAGAATTAATGCTTCACAGGGACATTGGACTGTCCTTCAAAGGCTTGTCTACTGAATTAACAGATTGGATAACATCAGTTAATAACCATAGAGCTATTCAGGACTTGATTTTCATAGTACAAATAAACACAGTGAAATGAACTGGAAATAGATTCTTACAAAGACAGTGAACAACATCCTCATGTAGAGAGTGAATTCTAGAGTTTTTTTTGCCTCCATAGTTCATAGATGGAAGCCTGCCAAACGATGAGGAGGATTTAACGTTGACTCCGGTTTAGCCCTGGATGTCAGCCAATGATCAGTTCCAGCACACACTAAACATCTCGGGAGATAGATCATTCCTAATTTTTTTAAATGTAAATGAAACATGAAACGAGAGATTTATTAGTCCATTCTACTGGTAAATAGTGTCTTAGTGTGCTTTTCGTAAGCTATACTAGAAAGGAACATCTGAAATCAAACTCAAAGGGAAAATAAAGGACAAATCAGAGTGATACCTTGTAAGGTCTTGAGACGCTATACTCTGGGTTCATCAAACTCATTGATCCCCTCAGAGAGACTTTCATCGTCGTTTTCAGACTCTGATATAGATTCTTAGCTGCTGCTTGTTTAGTCCATGATGATATGGAAACCGCACTCAATAATGTCCATGTCCTTGGATGTGGTGCTGAATTCCAACATCATCTCACTCTCCAGTTTGTGTGGTAATATTAAGCTATCTATAAATAGATGTTCCGTTTCAATCTTGGGGATATTCTCAAAAATCGGTATTTCCTCACTGGTGACACCGTTGCAGCTTAGACGACACAATAAGTCTGCAGGTCCTTTCATCCCCTGTTTAGGGGAAACTACGAAGCAAAACCAGAATTGGCCGGTCCCTGAAGGGATGGTCAAGAATTTTCCAATAGCTCGGTGATTGAACTCCTCTGGTACATTTCTTCTAGGTAAACATGTCCCCTTTGATTGATGAGTGATTATTACTCTCCGTGCTTCTTGACCCAATTTCAAGCAGTTGATGAAACACAGATCTTCAATTGCAGACTCAGAAGTGAAAGGCATTAGTGTCTCCAATGATCCACAACTGATTACCACTAGTGTTCTGAGCGAAGCAGGGAGCTCTGGCAGTGATGCAAGTTTTGGACAACCAAATATACGTAGCTCGTTTAACCCATGAAGGTCTTTGATCCAGTCGGGAAGTTTCTCAATATCTACATCAAGATCTTTGATATCTGTAGCTCTTTTATCCCACAGATCTTTGATCCAATCGAACTCAAAATTTTCGTTTCCAAATATACTACTCAAAGTCTCAATGCGATTGCTAAATATAAAGAGACCTTGAAGGCAAGACGAGAGCCTAATTGATTCAGGCAAATCTTGTAACATTGTGTCTGTGATTGCTAGTTTTGTGATGTTCGTGGAAATATGTGGAAATTTTCTCAATTGGCATCCTAACATGGTGACGCTTTCAAGAGATGCCAAGTCGAGGTGAGTTGGAACAACTTGTAGGTTTACGCAAAATTCCATCTTCAAGCTCTCTAGTTTTTGAAGATTTCCAATAGAGGAAGGAATCTCTACCAAACTGAAGCAATAATCCAGATTCAACTTCTCGAGATTTGTAGCGTTCGAAAGATCTGGGAGTTCCTTCAAATTCACGGAATAATTCAAACTCATCTTCTTGAGATTTGTGAGGGGCTGAATGTAAATCACAATGGCAAAGGAAGAACATAAACACATGATCAGACCAAAGTACATACATCAAGGGGGTATATATATAAAAAAAGACAAAATGTAACTAATTTGAAAATACAAGCAAGAGTTCGATGTTGTTATTTTAATGATTTCTCACTAGAGTTTGATAATTGACTTCACATTAGTTTTAACTTTTAACATATTTACAAGTGATTCAAAGTTAAAAAAAAATCCAAAGACTCAAATCAAATCAGTGGGAAATCTGTTTAAGCTCCACATGATTGATTTTAAAATCCATGAGAATTAGAAATTCTACATAAATTTCTAAATTAATTCAAATAAAGCAAATAGTTATACTAACCTGGATTCCTTCCCAAAGCTTCTCAAGCTTGTTATATTCCAAATTGAGTTCCACAAGATATTCCGGCCTAAATGTAGGAGGAAGACACTTTGCGGGATATTCTTCCCAATGTAGTAACCTTAGTCGAGATGGGAAATTCATATCCTCTGGTACGTGTAATCTATCATTTCTACCAAAACTTCTCTTGTAGATGTTGAGATATCGAAGATTACGAATTCTTTTAAGAGCTCCTGGGCTTATATACACATCACTTGAGAGTGTAGATATATTCAAAGATATACCCATCACACTTCCATTAACCTAACAAAATTGAAAATAAAATATATGTGAGTTTTTTTTTCTTCCAAATGACCCGGTTTAGCGGATACATTATATATAAAAAAGAACTTACACAATCATTTTCTAGGACATCGCAAATCTCATCATTATCAATTAGGAATTGGCGTTTCCTAGGATCTTGTCTTTGAACGGCTTCTCTACCCACTTGTTGTAGTAGCTTGTGCATCACTATTTTTCCTTCGGTGGATATTTGTATGAGAGATTTATAGGCCAGGGTTTTCAACCCCAGTCTGACATCCAGGTTCCTATCAGCTAGTATTGTTTTCACATGCTCATCGTCTTTGTCATTGAAGAAGAATGCAATGAGGAGAAACATAAGTTGATCATCTTTATGTAAATTGTCATATCCGACTCTAAGTACTCCCTCGATATCTCGATCAAGGCTATGTTCTAGCCTATGCAATATACCTTCCCAATCATCTTCATTCTTTCCGTGTAAAGTTGAACCAATGACACGGAGACCCAAAGGAAGGTTGCTACAAAGCTCTGTTACTCTTTCAACAAGCTCTTTAAATCCATCTGGTGCTAAGCTCCGTCTAAAAGCATATCTACAAAGTATCTTACGAGCTTCTTCTTTAGTTGGAAAAGCTACATGGTATTTATGTTTAATACCATGTTGCTTTAAAAGCTCTTGATCTTCTGTGGTTACGATAATTCGGCTTCCAGAACCAAACCAACTTGTTTCATTAACCAAAGCCTCAAGTTGCTTCATATTATCCACATCATCAAGAATGATAAGAACTTTTTGGTCACATAGCATTTCGGGTATCGCACCTAAATGGTTTGTACTCATGCCATTATGGTTTAAAATTTGAGAAAGAAGTTTTTTTTGTAACCGCAGCTTCAAACCATACTCGTCAAGACCATTATGATAGCTTCCCTTAGGATTCTCCATAAAACAAGTAAGCTGAAAAGTGCTAGAGAGTCGGCTAAGCAAAGCTCTAGCAATGGTAGTCTTACCAATCCCTGCAGGACCAGAGATTCCAACCATCTTAACCCCATTATAGTCTACAGCTAGCAAAGACTCAATTTTTCTCAAATGAGCCTCAAGTCCAACCATGCCATCAAAATCCCTAGACGCCGCTGTAGCATTCAGTTTTTCTAAAACATCTTTTGCAATCTTCTCGATCATTTTCGCTTCATTGTCCCTAAAAAAGAGAAAGAAAAAAGGCATTGTTTCCCATCAAATGGTCATGAGAGAAAAAAAAAACATAAGAGCTAACATTCCTCTATTCCCAATAATTTATGACATGCGTTCACAATATCCATTCAACAAGAAATTATAACCAATAAAACACATTTCAGGTCTATTCTATTCACCATAGTTCCTCCTAATTGTAAAGAAAACACCATTATTTGTTTTGTTACTCTTGGGTTTACCACTTATAAGAATTAAATACAAACCAGTTATGGAAGTCTTCTCCTGCTATGTTGCTAGCATCGGTCAAAGCTTGACCCCATTTTCGCCTATCCTCCTCCGTTTTACGAGCACAAGTTTCGTTGAAAACAAGCCCGAAATCTCCGGTCTGTTTCCGCACATGAGATGGATCTACTCCGTAGAAGACGGTCATCACAATTTGTCCCAAATCTTCCTTGCATTTGAAAATCTCCACCAACTCATCCAGACACCAGCTCGATGAAGCATAGTTCTTCGAGAGCACAACGATCAAGATCCTCGATTCTCTAATTGCTTGCGTGAGAGCAGGGGCGATGGTTTGGCTTCTCTCAATCCCTTGATCATCGAACATCGAGATCCCATTGAAGCTAAACTGTTTCCGTAAATGACTGAGAAAGGTTTTACGGACGTCAGGTCCATGGAAGCTCGTGAAGACGCGGTATCTCCAGGTGCAAGGCAAAGAAGAAGAAGAAGCCATTAGAGAAGATCGTAAGTGGTTCAAAATAAGAGATTCTTACAGATATAAGCTTTTTATGAGAGAAGATCGTAAGTGATAGTCACTGATTGATGTTGAGTTAGTATAAAGTTTCTAGTGCTTTTTCGTTCTTCAATCTTTGAAAACTCAACCAAATGTCAAGCAAAAATTGAGAAGAAACAAAAAACAAACAAGTTGGTAGGGCTCCAAGAACAAGTTGAGCTTTGAGTATATTATCTCAAAACGCGTAATGAGAGAAAAAAAAATGCATTCCTTGTGTTCTTGGTCAACTAAAAAATACTGTATATATTAATTTTAACGTTTGGAAAAAATGAATTTTAATTCCAACTAAAATGTATTTTAATTCCATCTTGGCCAAGCGTATTCGTCTTCCTTTCCTTCCATCTTCCTCATTCCTTCCTCTAATGCTATTATCATCAAACCAGACAGAAATTATGACCAGTAAGATTACAGAGTGTTCTTTTGACGGAGGACAGAGTGGTAAAAAGAGTGAGTTTGCATACCAAAAGTGAAAAACGGATAGTCCATGTAATAACTGCAACTCCTGCCAACACTTTCGTTATACGGAGCTAGGTGTGAGAATGTTGAGCACCGCGCATGGAGTCAACGCAGTGAAACAATGGAGATTTCCTCCAGTATTCGGGTACAACACCGGTATCTCAGAATGAGGTGTTATAACTTTATCGCTAACCAGTTTCGCCAATCTTGCTGCTACAAGTAGTTGCAACAAGCCTAAATAATCAATCACACAAGCGAAACCCGAGATGCGAAAAAACAAGATTACCTTTGCCTTGTGTGATAATACATGGAGGTTCGACCCAATCGCAAGCTTTAACGTGAAGTGATCCATAAAGGATTTTGCTAAACACATTCATCTCTGGATGGTCATGCAATGGAATCACTGAAGATGTTGGGAAGCAAAAAATACACATCTGAAGAAGAACAAGTGTGTTTTAGATTTCTCATTTCTTGATTGAGAAATGCAAACATTCACTGTAAATCCATCACATTCATGGATGTCTAAGAATGTTATCGGTTGTGCCCATCGTCCTACTCTGTTGAAACGGCAGACCCCAGAAACTCCATAGCCTCGATCATCGTCTTGAGCTTCCTCTTCAAGCCCAACATCTGCAGAACTAACCGTATCTGAACACAAAATGAACTAAAACCAGATCACACCACAATGAACCCCAAAATCACTCACCCTAATATGTACAATAGATTGATGTATCTCTTCTCTAAACCCACAAATTCATTATGTACACATAAAAGTGAAGAGCTTTGCACTTCGATTTCAAATAGTGAATCTGCAATTGCCCAGATTTGGTGGGGCTTGCAAAATCAAATGAAAAGTTCCCACATTTATTGAAATCCAGTAAAACAACCTAAAACCCTCTAAGTAAATCCTTCTAAATCGATTCGTCAAATAGTTCACTCACAACAAGCCAAACCCTATCGCAGTCAGAGAAAATGGAACAAAAAGTACCCATAATAGAGCATAGTTTTTGGACAGCCATGGAAGTGGGAGAAGGAGCTTTGCCAGTGAAAGCCTCCTTGCAGAGGTCGTAAAGCTCTTGCACCTGCTTTGAACAATCTCGACAATATTTTCTTTTTTTTTTTTATCCGAGAGTGATTAGCATCTGCGTTAAGAATCCTACAATCAATCAATCAATCAAAGTCCAAGCTTTTTTCTCCAGACAACAACATAAGCATCCTATAATCAATCAATCAAAGTCCAACACCATCACCAAAAGCAAACAGACATAGTGAAAACGACACGACTTTAGTTATTATAACAGCTTGCCTGAAGGACCGTAAGATACATTCTTCAATGAAACAAAAAATACCACAACAACTAAATCAGAATACTTAAAAAGACGTTACCCAAATTGCCCCAGTAATCTGTGATGGGGGGTGTTTGGCAAGTGTTGATCATAAAAGATCGGAAGCAAGTGTTGAGGACAAGTCCAGATCCCAAATCCCCATAGGCAAATTATCATAAGTGTATGGAATTGGGTAGAGTTGAATCTCAAACCCTAATGTGAGTGAAGTGTAATCTTCAGCTTCCATACCAATAGCACTATCATCTTTAGGAACCACCAAAGTTTTAGGTTCGTAATCAGAAACCCTTGCGTCCAAAGTCGTTGACCCACGAACCACGTAACCTAATTCGTCAAAAACACCACCAAACCCTACCTTATTATCCAAGTTATGATCTGAAACCTTAAGATGACCATCTTCCGACACCGATTTCTCCAAATCGGGTTTCAACTTCGGATTCGAGGTTCCGACATCGATTTATTCAACCCTAGGACGATCTGCCTTGATGGTTTTTGTCATAATCTCTAGTTTTTTCTGTTCGACTCGAGGTTTGAGAGATGAGTCTTTAATTCCTCAACCGATAAATCATCAAAACGCGGGAATTCGCTGAGATCGCAGCCGTTTTTCTTCTTCTTCAGATCGCTCGGAGCATCGAATTCGGAGACGATCCTTTCTAGGGTTTGTTGGTTTTCCGGCCAGACATGGAGATTATCGTTGTCGGGACCGTAACAGATGAATCCAACAGAGTTGCCGCAGAGAACAGAGAGTTCTATGGCTTTCTTCTTAAACCCAGGAAACCTCTGTTTGAAAAAGATCATCTTTTTCGTCTTCTCCAAATCATGCGTAGAAGAATTTGTGGGTTTTTTCATTCGAGGAGCCATCTTTTGTTTGCAGAAATAAAAAAAAACTCGTGATTTAATTCAAGGAGAAAGAAGATCGATCGTAAGAGAAACAATGAGACAAGGAAAATAAGAGGCAAGGGTTGTTTCCATATATATACACAAAAGGATTGTATAACTCATAACGGTCATATTTCCCGCCAAAATCTTTTAATTTATTTTCTTATACTTAACTGAAGTAGAAAAACCAAAAAGCATTATTAGTGAATTATAGAAATTCCTATAGTTAGTTGGATTGACATGGTTTTTAGCAATTGTGAAAACTTATTAAAATCTTGATTCTCATGTTTATGGAAGTGAAAGTGTGGTTCGAACGATGGTTAATGGGTCTTACGTGAACATGATGACTGGTCAGGTGGATCACACATTCAAGGTGTTCGACGAAATGCCTAACTGAGACTTGATCGAGAAAGTGAGAGGTTTTGGCATGATTCTTTCTGGGAGATGCAAGTTTCAGGAGTTAAGGATCCACCGTTTTGTCATGAGCCAGGTTTGAAATTACATTGTCATAGTAAATTAGTTTTTTGTTGGCTTTGTTGGTGGTTGTAGATTGTTAAGGGACTTTTTGATGGATTAAAACATCAAATTTCAGGACAAGTTTTCCTTTTCTTGAATTTGTCTATTTTGGATCAAGGGTAAAGACTATCAACAAGAACTGACTATCAGGTAAAAAATCTTCTTCCATTCTTAATCAGAAGAGAAGCAATAATCATAATGAGAGACATATACAATTGTTTGGAATGATACATATATTCAAGTTCAATAAAAAGAGACATTTTCGTAGTTATTCCAAGTTAATGACTAGCATTGTGTTTGTTTTTTAGAAAGATTGAGTAGAATAACCTTTATTGTTAGTATGATTTGATTCGCATTTTCAAGGGTCTGTTTTCGGGGTTGGTCAGGTCTCACCTGCAGTAGAATTTGTTTGTTCTAGTTATCTCCACTGTCCATAGCCTTTTAAGTTTTTGTGAATTTTAAATGTTTGCAGCTAAGACGAATTTAGTCTTCTGCGTGGTTTCTCTTCTGTGAAAAACTTCTACAAAAAATGATTTTCTAATCCATTATTAAAAAAAATAGACAGAACACTAAACTGGACCAAATTAATTATATAAAAAAAGACTTGTTCTTCTAACTAAAATACTAAAAAACACATCTTTCAGTGTTTATACAGATCAGTTGGAAGAAATATTCAGGAGTTGATGTAGTTTACTTTTCTTTCTCTTGCTTTCTATAGAAGAAGGTGCTTTAATTGATCTGTGGATTTTGTTTTCTTCTGTCGAAGTGATCTGAATCACGCAAAGTAGGGTACTTTTTTAATGTAAATTTTGCAAAAGATGTTATCCAATTTGTGAACCCATGAATCTTCCTATAGTGATTATTGACTAGTACTCATTTTTTGTTAAACAGGAGATTTATGGCGGAGACACTTTTGTCGTTTGGAGTCGAGAAGCTTTGGAACCTCCTTGTCCGAGAATCTGAGCGACTTGGAGTTGATGAGCAGTTCAATGGACTAAAAAGGGACCTGAATTTGTTAAGGTGCTTTTTGGGAGATGCAGATGCCAAGAAACATACAAGTGAAATGGTGAAAATCTGTGTGGAAGAGATCAAGGAAATTGTTTTTGATGCAGAGGATGTAATTGAAATTTTTCTTCTAAAGCAACAACTTGGACGAACAAGTGGGATCAGGAAGCGCATGAGAAGACTTTCTTTTAAAATATTTGATCGCAGGGAACTTGCATCCGACATGGAAGGCATACATAAGAGGATCTCCAAGGTGATTAGCGATATAACAAATTTTGGGGTACAACAACAGATTATTGCCCATGGGATGTGTTCTCAACCTATTCAAGAAAGACAAAGGGAGATGAGACATACTTTTCCTAGCGTCAACGAAAGCGATTTTGTTGGTTTGGAGCCAAATGTGGAGAAATTGGTTGGCTATTTGGTAGATGAAGAGAGCATTCAGGTGGTTTCTATATCTGGGATGGGCGGTATTGGTAAAACTGCCCTGGCTCGACATGTTTTTAATCATGAAAAGATAAAAAGCAGTTTTGATGGAGCTGTGTGGGTGTGTGTTTCACAACAATTTACTGGAAAGTATGTGTGGAAGACGATCTTGCAAAAGCTTTGTTCGTCGCATGATGAACATAGAGTCTCAGATATGACTGAAGACGAGCTTCAGGACAAACTCTTTCGACTGTTGGAAACCAGTAAGTCTTTGATTGTCCTGGATGATATGTGGAGAGAAGAAGATTGGGACAGTATAAAGCATGTGTTTCCACCGACAAAAGGTGCAATCTTATGCTACATATCATTTCTAAATATTGACTGTCCTAAATTATTGAGTATGAAAAGCACAAATGTGCTATATGTTTCCTTTTGGTTAGGAATTATAAGTTATAATAACTGGAGAAATACATTTCAGGATGGAAGGTACTACTTACTTCTCGCAATGAGGATGTTGCATTACGTATAGATCCAGCATGTGTTACTTTTAAACCAAAATGCCTAACCCCTGAAGAAAGTTGGACACTTTTTCAAAGGATAGCATTTCCTAAGAAATACACAGCAGGTAAGCTTCCAAGGAAGATATCTTTTTCACTGCTAAAAGCTTAAGAACTCTTTTACATCTAGTTGCATCTTATCTTGATATTAAAGTCCAGATACTACTTGGTGATTGTTGTGCAGAAATGGAAGAGATGGGTAAGAAAATCATCAAACATTGTGGAAGACTACCATTGGCTGTCAAAGTTTTAGGAGGCTTGTTAGTTTCCCAACACACATTAAGTGAATGGAAAAAGGTGTATGAGAATATTGGATCTCACCTGTCAGGAAGAGCTAGTTTTAATGACGGAAGTCGCAATTCAGTTCACCATGTATTGTCTCTAAGCTTTGAAGAGTTGCCTTTTCTTTTGAAACATGGCTTTCTCTACCTTGCCCATTATCCTGAAGATTATCAAATAGATGTGGAAATAATAACAATGCCAGGGTATTATGGAAGAGAAAGCATTCGAGATGTTGCAGATGTATACGTAGAAGAATTGGTGAAGAGAAACATGGTTATGTCCGAAAGAGATAGTAGGACTTCGAGATTCGAAACTTGTCAATTGCATGACATGATGAGAGAAGTGTGTCTTCTTAAAGCCAAAGAAGAGAACTTCCTAAAAGTTGTTCATGGCACATCAACTGCAAACTCTAAATCTCCTTATAAATCTCGCAGACTCGCTGTACACCGGCCTGGAGCCAAATTTAACCTCGAGGGGGAGTTGAAGAATCCACGCCTTAGATCTCTCTTGTGTATATGGGATCCAAATTGGATGGCATCATGTTTGTTCTTTGCCAAGCTAAAGATGATGAGGGTATTAGATCTCTGTTGTGCCAAGTTTGAAGGAAGGAAGTTACCTTCTAACATTGGGAAGCTCATCCACTTGAGATATTTAAGTTTATATCAGGCATATATAACTCATCTACCTTCTTCTATGCGAAATCTGAAACAACTCCTATATTTAAACCTAGAGGTAGCTGGAGGATCTTCACTTTATGTGCCTAAGATCTTCAAGATGATGCGAAGATTGAGATACCTCTCTTTTCCGTGGGAGATGCATGGTAATGGAATGTTGGAAATAGGTTATCTATTCAGCTTGGAGACGTTAGAGAATTTCTCACTAGAGCATAGAAGAGCGACTGCTCTTCAATTTATGAAAAGGCTAAGGGTTCTCTCAATCACAGTCAACAACAGGGAGTGTACGATTGAAACTCTATCTTCGTCTCTAGGTAAATTGACACACCTTGAAAAGCTTACTATAATCAATTCTACCTTCATGGCAAGAGACTTTGTTTTGGATTGCATTCATCTCAAACAGTTGGAATTGAGAATACATATGCCAAAGTTACCTAATGAACAACACTTCCCTTCTCACCTTAAAACCATATCTCTAACTGAGTGCCGTTTGGAGGAGGATCCGATGCCGATTCTAGAGAAGCTGTTGCACTTGAATGAGGTTAGTTTATGGTATCGTTCTTTCTCTGTGATGAAAATGGTTTGCTCGGCTGGTGGGTTTCCTCAGTTGCAAAAGCTTGTATTATGTGGACTAGAGGAGTGGAAAGAGTGGATAGTAGAAGAAGGCTCTATGCCACTTCTTCATACTCTAGATATTAGGTGTTGCAGTAAGTTAAAGGAGCTTCCTAATGGGCTGCGATTCGTCACTTCTTTAAAGGACCTAACTTCTATATTTATGGGACGGCGATGGAAGGAAAGATTGTCGGAAGGAGGAGAAGATTATTACAAAGTCCGACACATTCCTTCGGTTATATTCCAAAGAGAACATACAGATGAATAAGGCTCTCAGCAAATTAAAAGACTATATTTACGAGGTATAATGTTATTTCCCTAAATAAAACGTTTTGTATGTTGCCTTAGTATCTTTGTTGTGTAATCAGACTTATGGTTTATGTTTTTACTGGTTCGATTGATGATGATCCGTCGATCTCAATACTCATTTTATCCGATCATTTAACTCTAAATAGCTCACTTGATGCAGAACACTGTGAGACCCTAGAGAGACTACATTTGTGTAAGATTAGTATCAATGTGTGATATTGGTTTATGTCAAATTGACTGATGGATTTACATTCAATATATTGGTAATATATGTATGTGCATATATCAAGTGCGTATATTAAGCAAACATTCGCTATGATAAATATAAACGATTTATGCCATATATTATATCATCTTTGTTTCATACTCGTTGAATGACCGATCAACAAAAAGTGTCTGCAACTTGTATGAAATCTAATCCCTTTTCCCCGGTTTAGGTGTACTCGATTCTGAAAAATGTAAGGATCTAATGAATGTTTATATGTTACTAAATAAAACACGAGAAGCCTATAAGGCTATAACAAAGAACGTCCTTTCTTTTACAAGAGATTTCTTCTAAATTCAAGGAGGAGCATATGAAAAAAAAAATCGTTTTGAACCATATATCTACATCCTTTTTTTTATGGTCTTCTTCCTTTTATATAACAATAAGACGTGTATATATTCACATCTATATCATTATACCTATAATAATGAGAAATTGAGACTGAAATTTCCATATGTTTGTACGTTGTTCCCTATGGGGATTTTAAGGCTTTTCTCTTGTTTGTAATAAGAAAAGATGATTATATTTGCACTACTTTATGAGGACGTCTTTCGAAACCACCTGATCCTCCTCTCTGCATATGCAACCACTCTGGTAATGCTCCTCTACTGTATTCCCTCGTAGACTGCGACCCGAACGGCATCTCTTCATTCTCAAACGCGCGCTGAACAAATTGAATTTTTTTTTTACCAAAATAACATAGATTAGTCGCACAACAGATTTCGATTACCAAAATAATAAATATAGAAGATTATGAGAATCACAATAATCTCAATACCTCTTTTGGTGGAAAACCCTCTATGCCACGGTTCATTCTTGGGTTAACTGCTTCGAGCTTCATCGATAAGAACTGATAATCGGAAACAAACAGTCTAATCAGATTTTGCACATGTTTTTAGTGTAGAAAACAATCGAAAAGAGAGGGAAAAGGAGATTTCACCTCAACTTGACGTTGTAGTGATTGAATATAGTTGATTATCTCATCTAGAACAAGCGCTTTTCCAATAACCTACAAAAATATATAAAAGTCACAATTGTGTGTTTGAATCCATTTGAAAATAGTTTATGGTATGAATTTACCTTGTTACATCCCAGTACAAGATCTTGCAAGATTTTCATCCGTTCGCTTATTTTTTCTCTTCTCGCCTACCAAAAAACCAAAGAAAATTGTCTTAAAACACCAAATTCAAGTTTTACTCATTCAGCAAAACAAAGAGAGTTATATTATAGTATATCATTTCATTACTCTTTCAGCTAGACTATGACTATCTGTAGCTTGACCTCGTCTTGCTCGAACATGAATGTAATCTTTTGTTGGTAATTCAATCTGCTGCTTTTGATCCGTCTCTGTTCCCGGCGATCCTGCTTCTGCTTTCTCATCACACATTTCATCAATCTTGTGTCTTTTGTTGTCATTTTCATTCTGATGAAAACTCCAATCACAAATCTTTTGATCTTTAGAAGAATTATAACACTAACAAATCAATCTAAAGTTTTCCTAGAGTTTTAAGTCCATCAATGTAATGAGAGTTTGTGGTTAAAGAATTTAAAGGACCAAAGACCAAAAATTGTTAAATGATTCGAAACGAAAACAATACTATACACAATAGAAATGAAAACCATATTGAGACTGTTTCAAATTAGTCCATGCACTAAATATTAAATGAAGTTGGATTTAACTTATATACTAGACGATATTTATCTAAACTTCTGATATGGGACTTGGATTGATATTACTCTAGTCCATAATATTTAAATTATTTACAAAGCCATAAAACGAATAACCAAAGAGAGAATGTCCGTACCGCGACGTTGCAGACGTTTGACTCGTAGTCCCGCCACTTCCACGCACCGGAGATACCTTCAACCACCGCCTGCGAGAGCGCGTGGGTCATACGCGCCGGATCAGCGAACTGGTTGGGCCCAGCGAAGCTTCTCGCTGCCGAAGAGCCGCCGGTGGAAACTCCGTTCAACGGAAAGTGCAAGATCTCAGGCAGGTTAAACGGTGCTCCATCGTTCATCATCCTTCTTGGATCTATTAAACAGTAACCACCTCCACCGAGTCGACTCAGTTGCCGGCGAGTCAGAGAGATGATGTGCCTTGGTGAGTACTGTGGAGTTTTGATTTCGTTACTGTGTCGCTATTTTCTTTCTTTTATATAATTTTCAATTTGTTTTTTTAAAAATTTTACAAAATGAAAAAATGTTCTCAGACTATTGTAAACCGTTCGATCGTCTAAGAACAAAATGAACAGCGACTAAGAGAAGCCACGTAAGTCTATGTTTGATACGGAAAAGAACACTTTGCAAAAACGGAAAATGACCACGGGGAAGTGGGGTCCCACGTATGTTTCTGATAATCCATTTTGGAGTTATTATTTGTTGTTTATTTGATTAGTCAATTTTAAAATTCTATTGATGTGAAAATTATATTTTGTGGTTGTTAAATGTTTCATTATGAAGGGCTTATGAATTCAAATTTAACTATACTTGTAGGTTTAAATGCAAACGTTTGTGTGAAATTTTACTAGAGATTTTGTTAGCAGATTATGAAAATATAAAACAATTCAGAGTAATATATAACAGAATTTAGATTAATATATAAAAGACATGTACTAATATGTTAACTGTCTCAATTGAAAATTCATAGAATTTAATAGTTTGATGTTTTATTTTATTTGATGAAAAATTAATTATATATTAAAAACGTGAACACTAATTTTAAAGTCAATTTCAAATCAGTCAAACTTGAGATATACATTTTTTTTGGATAACCTACTTAAGATAATTTGTTTTCTATGATAATATATAGCAATTATGTTTGACTGATTTGAAACTCAACTCAAATTCATAGCAATTAAACAAAAAAAAATATATTCTTTTAAAAACCGTGAAGTTCAGGTCTAAACTTTAGTCTCCGTGAGCCTGATTACCAGCCTCAATATTCTTTGACCCTTGGTCAATTAAACAAAAGTTACAAAATGAAATTGTATAAACCCTTTAAAACGATCATTGATGTCAACATTAGAGCTTGTTGCTTATATATAAAAGTAAAATTATCAACTCTATGGTTGAGAAAAAAGGAATAGTATAGTTTGTGCCAAACTCTTGCTTTGTGACCATTTCTTATGTATAATATTCGTTAGGTTTCACTTTCACCTATAAAGCCAATGTTTATCCTTCCTTGTTCTATTCCGTAACTCAGTATACCACCCATGTCTTTATCCTATGACGTTTCAACACGTCTCATTTAGTGATTCCGAACAAGTACGTGAGTAAGTGAGCATCACGCAATCATCGCCGTACTATGTTCCGCCTAACCAAACTCTTTTTAGACGGAACAACATTTACACGAATGTGAATTTGACTCATCGTTTGTTTTTGCTACGAAAATTATAATTAAAATCTTCAAAATACCTTACTCTCAAGTTTTGTTGCCAAAAAAATATAGGAAAATTGGCATGAATAATAAATATTTGAGCAAGAATTAAGTATATGACATGACCTAAATACAATTTAGGTATCTAACATTGACTAGTAATAAAATTACCTATTTAGCCTTATTAGTTTTAACTTTTGAGAAAAATCAAAAATAAAAATCTAATGTTTTTACCCTAATCGCCGTCTACTTATTTTCTCAGTTTTTCAACTACTCATCTTCTTCTCAATTCACATCTCTGACATCGTTCTCCGACATGGGTTTCACATAACCACACTGTCGATTATTCGACTCTCCGACATCGCCAATTTTAATACCACTGCATCATTCATTAATCATCTTCTCCGACTCCTTATTTTCTTCTCGTTGTAATAATCAGATTTTTCTCTGACTTCATATCTCCGTCATCGTCGATTCACTCTTACGTCTTATCAATTCTGCTCCATATTTCAGCAACCAATTTCTCAACTTCTCTTATTCCTCAATTAAGGTAAACGAAATTCTCAAATATATAAACACAAATAGTTCACTTCATAGGAAATATAAACACACATAGTTCACTACAGAGCATATATGAGCATATGTCAACGTAATAGTTAACTATATTACTTAGCTACAAAAGATACACACATAGTCCACTACAGAGCATATATGAACACAAATAGTTCACTACATAGGATATATAAACACACATAGTTCACTACGGGGCATATATAAACACACATAGGATCACTACAAAGCATATATGAGCATATGTCAACGTAATAGTTAACTATATTACTTAGCTACATAAGATATATAAACACACATAGTCCACTACAGAGCACATATGAACACAAATAGTTCACTACATAGGGTATATAAACACACATAGTTCACTCCAGAGCGTATATAAACACACATAGTTCACTACATAACATACATGCATATGTCAACGTAATAATTAACTATATTACTTAGCTATAGATAAGATTATGAAGATCAAATTTGATTCTCACACAAATCAATCCAATATCAATCAAGAGGATTCGTGATAAATTAGTATCGAATAGAGATCAATCCAAAAAATCCTTCTCCTTTGCTACTTTCATAAAAACTGAGTTCATCATATCGAAATACTGTATAATCTTTTTTTTACTCTCGGCATATGGGTAAAACATATTTTTTGGGATTTCATTTTATTTTCATTTAATAGGTGAGTAAGAGTCTTTTAATCATAATTTAATTTATGGATGCTATACCCCTAAATTCAAACTAGGGCATGTCATACACTTAATTAAAGACCATCAACCTATTATTCACCTAATTAACCCAAAAATATAATCAACCTTCACGAAAGTTTCACGTGCCTAGTTTCGCTCCACGAATTTGAATATTTGTCGTATCGCGAAGTAAAAACAGTAAATATTTAATTTATAATCAGATCAATTGTCATAGCTTACTCACAAATCTTTTAATGAGCTTAAACATGACCATATTTCGACTGATCAAAATAAAAATGACAGTGTTTTGAGAGAATCAAACTCAGAATGGAAAGATTTACTCTTTTTCCTGAATTATTTTTTGATGACGATAATAATAAGCTTTGCTTTTTTGAATGTTGCTTGTTCGCATATATATTTTTTATTTGGATTTCAGGATATCTTTATGTGATTTTGGGGAGAATTGATTGTTATAATCAGTCACCTTTTGTAAGATAGCAAAAGATTGAGTGACAAAGACATTATCGTGTCATCTTCCGATAACACTCACACGTTCAGTTGTAATTGAGCAACAAAGAGTCCATAAATAGTTTAGTTATTTTTTGAGGTTGAATAATTCGTGATCTTATATAATATCATTACAATTTCAATACATGTTTAAGTTTGAAGAGAACTTTGAGTTTTTTCACCATTCAAGATAGCCAAGTACATATAGATTGGGTCATTGAATCCCGTATGAGGCTTTACCACGTTAGCAAATAAGCCTCACAAGACATATGGTTAATGAGATTTGATGATATAATTCCTCACTTGGCTGGTAAACCTACTTCACTCCATTCATACATGACAATAATGTTGTATTTTCAATATGACGATATTTAGTATACGCGTGATATTATCTCAAGATGCATTTCATGTCCATTTAACAATCAAAGCGCTAGGTGTTTTTGTTCTAAGTGCAGAAGAATACCTTTGGTTGATGCTTTTATGAGAGGGTCCATCGCCGTGAATTTTATTTGACTTTGTTACCCATAAGTTATGAACTGGTTTATGATACAAAATAAATAAAGATTACCCCCCCAAGTCCTCAAGTGATTGCTTTCTGCACACTATGTGAGGGCATTTCCAATACATATAAAAAATCTTTTAAAGGTAGAAATCGATGGTATACTACCACTGATCTACATCAATCTCTATCAAACTATCAATCATTTTTACACCGATATTTGATCAAGTTATTGTTGGACCAAATTATTTTAAATTAGTTTATAAAATATATTGGAGGGACATATACTTATGGATGCTAGGCTCAAAGTATTAAGGCCCATGTAAAGATATATCATAGTTTTGTAACTATAAAAAAATTGGTCGAAACTTAGGAAAAACATGTCAAATAAGTTTTTTTTTGTTTTTGAATTTATTCAAATTTGTTCCACATAATTTGTTTTGAATTTATTCAAATTTTTATGCTAAAATTGAAATTGATTTGACAATTTTAGTTTTAACTATTTTAAAAGTAGCATGTAAAACTAAATATATTTATTAATAAAAGGAAAAATGTATATCATTTATATAATTTCTTAGTGTTTCCATTGTTGTATAGTGGAAAAGTAGCATGTTCTGACTTCTGACCAAACCATCAAGTAAACTAAAGAAGTTTATAGATACATAAAAGACGAATTATGTAGGAGAGAAAATTCCCCTATATAGAAAGGACAAAGAAGAACACAATATTTGACTTACAAACTTTTAGGGGCGTGAGTGCCCAATCAACCTACAAATGCACGTCACCCTTCCGCTTAAGCTATGCATGGAAGTCGTGTGTTAGGTCCGAATTGGATTGTTTAGACGCGGATTTGGACTGGACGCAGAAGTGGAGAAATGGATGCAGGTCTCGATTTTAGGAAAACAACATATCAAATAAGTATGCAAAAATTTGTATTACTATAGTGGAGCGGATTACTCAATCTATTTAAAAACGTTAAACATTATTATTGATAAATAATTTGAGTACTTACCTCTACTATGCAGGAAGAGAATCAACTAGTGGTACAACAATCATTAAATATACGGTGTCAGATTGATGGATCATGAAAAAAAACAGATTAAACATACAATATTTTAATTAATCTGTGTGGTCTCCATTACTGATAATTTGCTAATAACGAGATAGAAACTCGTTAATATTACTGGTGATTTGTCTATGAGGTCTTCATTAAAAAATTTAAGTCGTGCATTTGTTTTCTTGTGATTTGATTGGTATAATGTATTAATACAATCACACGCATGTAATTTTACTATACACCAATCAAATCACAATAGAACAAATGCACCCACTGATTATTTTCTTCCATCTTATCATTACATTGCAAAACATAACTATACCATTTCACAAAATGACAATCCAATAAAAACAACATTGTTTTCTAACTTTTATAAAGGGAGTCAGTCCTCCACCACCGACCGTATTTAGCTTTCTAAAGTGTTATCATTGTTGGTGATCATTATTATTATTGATTACATATATTGGAAAAAAATAATTATAAATTTACAGTAATGTGAATGTAGATGGAGTGAGGGTCCATGAAGAAGAGATAATTATATATTTGTCAGAAGCAAAAGAAATAAATTGGATTCAACCTCCTCTTCAAACTAATTTTCCTACCAAACTACTCCTCTTTGTTTAACCCTATAACCAAATTCAAAAAAAATTATTCACCACCTCAAACTATATACTCTTTATGTTCTACAAAATTTGATGTTTTAGAAAATGCTAGTGCATGATTTTTAAGAATGTGTTGTTCACCAACCGTATATTTTGTTGGAACCAATTTTATAAATAATCAAATGGGCTTGGTATCGACATTTGGGTATGAAAAATTGGGTTCTAAAATGTGAAGGTGAAATGAGATAAAACCATTGGGCTAAGAGGTAAAGCCTCTTGTATTGGTTTAATGAATGCATATGTAAAAAGTTTCACATCCTTTAGAGAAATTTTTTTCAAGTGGTATATAAGAAGCTTAAGATATACTTATGATCAAAACATAACACCCACACATGGAGAGACACAAGGATACCACGCGCGCACCACCACCACCACCGGGCCTGGCCGGACTCGGGCTCGGGCTCGGGCTCGGGTTCGGGTTCGGGTTCGGGTTTGGAGTAGGTCCATTAAATACTATTTTTTGGGGGAAAATTGTGCGTGCTGGAATTTACACACAATAGAAATTGTGAAGATTCTTCGAAATTGAGCTTCTTTAGGGTTTCAAACACTTAGACAGATTTAGAATTAGATTACGAATTAGGTTTCTTAGTTTGTTCTTCTTTCTCAAGATCAGAGCTGTAAACAGTGTTTTTATAAGAAATTTCGGATCCCTCACATGTGAGGGGGTACATGCTTATTTATAGACAAAATAGGGCGGTTCGGATGAACAGTGTTGGGCTTTTGACGGGCTTCCGTCTTCTGGGCTTGACCGATGAACTGATTTGATGAAAACGACGTCGTTTAGGTTTATCGACTTTTCTAGGGGGGATCCGACCCCTACAGTTAGCCCCCCAGTTCAACAGTTTTATAAGTAAAAAAGTTAAAGTAAGGGTGTCCAAGAGAAGAGTCGATTTCCGTTTAGACGGTTTACGTGTTGATGATGATGTCTAGCCCAAATGACGGCGAGCTGGCCGAGTGTGAAAATTGACGAGCGAGTCGACATCGATCCTTCAAAGCCGCGAGCTGGTCGATATCGTAATATGTGAGTTATCTTTGGGGATAAAGTTGCGAGTCGATCGTGCCCGTAGTTCGTGAGCAATTGAAGGCGCGAGGTGACGAGACGTAGACGCATATGTGTCTGGACGAGCCTCGGTAAAAACCTTGTCTAGAAAAACCCAGTGGGAAAAAGCAAGATCAAGGAAAAAGAGCACAAGTCACACACTCGTTCTAGTCGCGAGTTGATTTGATGAGATGGAGTCGCGAGCTGATCCATTGAGATGGAGTCGCGAGTTGATTTTCATGGAGAGAAAGTCGCGAACTGATCCATTGAGATGGAGTCGCGAGTTGATTTTCATGGAGAGAAAGTCGCGAGCTGATCCATTGAGAAGGAGTCGCGAGTTGATTTTCATGGAGAGAAAGTCGCGAGCTGATCCATTGAGATGGAGTCGCGAGTTTATTTCAACGGAGAGGGAATCGCAAATTGATTTGACGAATCTGCGAGTTGATTTCGAGTAGACGAAGGCGCGGATCGTTCCGATTTAATAGCTTTGTTAGACTTGTGGTTATCGCTGAGTCAAAGCCGTGAGAAAACGAAGTCTGGAAGCCGCTTAATCCAATCATAAGTGAAGTCGCGGGGTCGCGTTATTTTTTGTGAAAATCAAAATCCTGAGAATGTTGAAGTTATGAAGTCGCAAAATAAATCGAGGAGGAGCTTGCGGAGTCGCATTTCGAGTCAGATCAAAATTGTGGAACCATAGATTTGGATCAATCTCGCGAAACTGATCTTCTGAGCCCAGAATATTTGGGCCCATTAAGAAACAAGGCCCACCTCGAAAGTCGAACCGTCAAAAATTTTTTTATAAGGAGCAACGCTCCTCAGATACTTCTCACTATTTTCATTCCTCCGAGAAACAGGTTCGCTCTCTCTCCCTTTTCTCTCGTTTTTCTTTCGAGTATTAGATAGGAACTTTGCCGTCCCATCATTTCGCCGCCGCCGTGTTCTTCATCGCCGCCGCAGTGTTCTTCAGAGAAACTGAAAAAACTTAAGTTTTGATCCAAAGAAAAATATCGTCGATGAGTTCTTTTGCATCCGCGAAGTCTGCCGAGCTCCCCGAGAAGGGAAAATCGGCTTGGGAGTATTCTCCCAATAGCGAGTCGATTGTAGATGCGAGTTCGAGTTGCAGTGGGCTCCGTGGGCAAGAGGAAGCGAGTCCTTCAGGCCGCGAGGAGGCGAGCCCTATTAGTCGAAAAGATCGAGCTGGAGGCCATTCTCCTCTTGCCGAACTGTTCTCTTATCCTACTCCCGTCTTAAGACGAAGTCGCGAGACAGGGGAGTCTACTTCGTCCATGCGAGCTGGACGAACTAGCTTTGAAGAGGGAGTTGGGACTTCGCATCCTTCGCAAATTGGCGAGGCCTCGACCACTGACGAGCGAAGGCTAGTTATGGAGATCCCACAACTCCGCGACGAGTCCCTTAGTCCTGCCGAGCTGACGATTCCCCAAGTGAAGATTAAGGAAGGTAACTGGTCATATAACTCTCTCGCAGAAAAAGAGAGACAGGAAGCCTGGGTTGGATGCTGATTCGCCGAAGTGGTCCAGAAGAAAAAGAAATCGAGGCGAAAGCAACGCCCGCCTCCAGGTTCCTCATGGTGCGATGAGGAATTTCTGGAAGACTATCGCTCAGAGTGCCGAATTCCCGACTCGGTCGAAATGATCGCGCCTTCTATCGAGCAGCGAGAAGACGATCCCCCTGCCGGCACGTTTACCGCCTATGCGTGTTGGTTTAAGGATTGTTACTTCACGTTCCCCATCCATGCGCTGATTCTCCGGTTCGCGCGGGTTCACAAAATCGCGCTCGCGCAGATCAACTCGAGAGGAATTCGCCAATTGGTGGGAATTACGACGCGAGCAGCCGAATGTCGCGAGCCCATCGAAGTTCGTCATCTACACAACCTTCTTGAATGGCGCAAGCAATCCAACCCGGGTGGCATGAAGTACTACAATCTGGCGAGTTGTTCTCTTTATAAAATACTGGACGACTTCCCGAACAAAGATCATAGCTGGAGAAAATATTTTTTCTTCGTGCCGATATCGGCCGCGTCGGCCGAGGATGAACACTTAGTGGTGGCGAAGTGGGGAACACTTGGTAGATTTTCTCGAAAGTTTATCGTGCGAACTGTCCCCTTGTATTTTATACTAACTTTTCTGCCAATTTGTTTTTACAGCTAGCAGACTGCTATTCACTCCTGTTGCCAACATCGACGATTTGGTCAATAAGTTGAAGGCTCCGAAGTGCCTTTGGAATCGTCACTTCAATCTTCGAAGGGTTATTGTAGCTCGCGAGTTCATTTCATACGACGAAGAAGAAGAGATCGAACAGAGCGAGTCCGACGATCTAGAAATAATGCCTCCCAAGCTCACTTTCCGCGATCTCGCCAAGCAAAAAGCCAAGAAGGCTAAGAAAAAGGCCGACCCGAAGGCCACTGCTTCCATTGTCGAGACGTCCGAGCGGAGTGTCGACAAAGAGAATACTCCTATTGCTGAGGGCGACGAAGCGGCTGCTGTAGCCGCGAGTGGTGCGTTGGCTGTTATTACTTCACAACCAACTACCATTTCTGACGAGCCCGCCGAGCCTGAGGAGCAATTGCACCGGAAAATAAAACGCTCTGCCTCTGAGAAAGGCAAAGGCAAAGTTGGCGAGAAGAAGAAATCTCGTCACGAGTTGCCGACTCTGTCCCCAGGATAGTCTATTCCTGGAAGTTCCGATGGGCTCTACACTGATCTCTTAGCCGCAGCTGCCATGATGGCTAAGGTTACATATCCGGGTGATCGTATGCCGATCCCGGAAAGGCTGGTAAAGAGCGAGCTCTATAAGGAGTTCGCGTCTCGTCAGGCTAAGGTAATTTCACACTTTATTCTTTCTTTTTCATTTCGCTTTATTTCTCATACTGTCAACTCCTTCGCAGGCCATCGCCCATTTCAACAGGCGGATCATGTCGTATGATCAAGACTCGAGGTCTAAGGAGCTCTTTATAGGCGAGGCCAGGCAGAGAGAAGAGGTCGAGAAGGAACAAGTCGCGGCCCAAATGAGAAATCTCGCTGCTGAGCGAGATATGTATAAGAAGAGTTCTGACGACCTGGGCGTGCACCTTCACAGAGTCGGTAA
This sequence comes from Draba incana, assembly GCA_963576765.1. Taxonomy (NCBI): domain Eukaryota; kingdom Viridiplantae; phylum Streptophyta; class Magnoliopsida; order Brassicales; family Brassicaceae; genus Draba; species Draba incana. The sequence continues at coordinate 31,529,471 of OY755209.1, forward strand.
GGAGAAGGAGAAGGTCGAGGAGAAAAACGCCGAGCTGGTGAAAGAGCTATCTGCTCTGAAGGCGAGTCGCGAGCAGGATCTTGAAGAGACTGTCTCTTCTGCGAGGCGATCTGCGGCCACCGAAGTGCAAGGCCGGCTTAACCGGGCTTACGAGCAGTTTCATCAGATGATGAAGAAGCCGCTTAAGAAAATGGTCTATCTTGCACAAGCGGAGGCTAATCTCCAGCTCCTTGACAACATGGAGAATACTGAAGCAGAGGAGGCCTTCTATCCCAAGGCCGAGCGTGCCCTTTTAGCTGAAAATAAGGCGTCGCTTGGAAAAGCCGACGAGATCTTCGACGCGATAGCACTCGAATTAAGGAAGACCTTAGGTAAGAAATATGTTGTCCCCATTAACATAGCGGATATAGTTGCGTCTCCGCGAGTCGAGGTTGTTGCTAAGTCTGTTGGTATAAATGCAGCTTCTGGGTCGAACGTTGGCTCTCTTGGTATGCGCTTGCGAAGCGCGAGTGAGGAGTTAAACGAGAGCGAGTCGGACGAAGCCGATGAGACCGTTGATCCGATCCCAGTTGCACCAACTGAACCTCTTCACGTGGTGGCTCCTTTGGAACAAGAACCCAAGGACGGCGAGGCTGCGAGTTCGGCTGCTATCGTTACTCTAGCCGAAGAACAAGTGGTCGAAGAGGGCGAGCTGGCTGCTGAGGAGAAAGAGGCCGAAGATGGCGAGACTGTCGCCTAATCCGAACTTTGTAACAGTTTAGGATTTGTTTTTTGTTTTTGCTTAAGGTTTTTAAGACTCGATTTTTGTTTTGTGCCTGGATGGCTTTATCCTTCTTGTGACAATACTTTTATGCCGAGTTGATCGAGCAGATTTATATGAATGCCCTTAAGCAATTTCTTAACTGTTTTTTCGATTAGTTGCTTGTCAACGAGGCCTGTTAGAGCTTGTCTAAGGCGCATAGAAATGATGCGGTTTTAAGACGCTTAGGGGTAATGCGGTTTTAAGACGCGATGCGGTTTTAAGACGCGATGCGGTTTTAAGACGCGAGGCCTATTATAGCTCGTCAGCTAGGCCTGTTCTAGTTTGTTACTTAAAGCAAATTCAGTATACAGTGTACCTGATTTATATTTGCCAAGTTAGACCAGTTTGTTAAGTAAAAACTGGGTTTGCGAGTCAAACATCCTGGCTAACGGACACATTCTACTGAATGTGTCTATCCCGATATGGACTCGCGAGATGGACACCCCGGCTAATGGACATACTCACACTGAATATGTTTATCCCAGTAATGAACTCTAAATTTTTATAGCGCGCTTTACCCGTTGAGGATGTATAAGTATACTTCATAATGATGATGAAGTTTTAATCAGGTCGCCATTATGGAAATAATGACGCCCAATTTTTATTGATCTCGCGTTTAGACAGTTAAGTCATTTAGCGAGTTGCCGCGTTTAGACATTCAAGTCGTTTAGCGGGCTGAACGAGTCCTAACAACACTTGGTTAAAACCTTAGCTTATTGTGACTCGATTGTCGCGTTTAGACCGGAGTCGTTTAGCGAGTTGCCGCGTTTAGACATTTAAGTCGTTTAGCGGGCTGAACGAGTCGTAATAAGATTTGGTTAAAACCTTAGCTTATTGCGATTCGATTGTCGCGTTTAGACCGGAGTCGTTTTGCGAGTTGCCGCGTTTAGACATTCAAGCCGTTTAGCGGGCTGAACGAGTCGTAATATGACTTGGTTAAAACCTAAGCTTATTGCGACTCGATTGTCGCGTTTAGACCGGAGTCGTTTTGCGAGTTGAACGAATTGTAACAAGACTTGGTTAAAACCTTTAGTCGTTACATACTGCGAGTGGGAGTATGAATATACGTACCCACTCCCCCCTTTTTTGAATAAGGGGGCAACTGAACTCGTCCGAAAACGAGCTGCCTACGTACCCAATGAAGGGATCAAGTCGCGTCGTAGTTCAAGTCTAATGACTTAGTATTTTTAGCAGTGATATTTCATCAGATGTCGTGCATTCCAGGAACGCGGGATCATCTCGCCTTTCATGTTGGCGATTTCGTAGACGCCTGGGCGAACTACTTTCGTGATCTGATAAGGTCCTTCCCGGTGAGCGCCGAGCTTGCCGGCATTGGTCTCGGCAGTATTCTGAAATACTGCGCGAAGGACAAGGTCTCCTTCGTAAAAACGCCGAACTCGCACTTTGGAGTTGTAATATTTGGATGCCGCAATTTGATATTCGGTCATCTTTATAAGTGCTTGGTCGCGCCTTTCGTTGATAAGGTCGAGTTCATCGAGCGCCTCTGGAAGCAATCGTCGGCGAACTCCTGGAAAATAGACTTCAGGAGGAATCACACATTCTGTTCCGTAGATGAGGACGAAAGGCGTCTCGCCCGTAGCGCGTCGCGGCGTTGTTCGATAGGACCATAAAACGCCTTCGAGTTCGTCTGCCCAACGGCCCTTCTTAGCGTCGAGTCGAGTCTTTAGTCCATGAATAAGTGTTTTGTTTGACGACTCCGCCTGGCCGTTGCCTTGCGGGCAACGAGGCGTTAACTTGCTGACTCTGATTTTCCACTTATCGCAGAAAAGTTCGAATCGTTTTGATATGAATTGCGAACCGTTATCTGTCACTATCTCATAGGGTACGCAGTGCCGACAGATGATATTCTTCCAGACAAAGTTTTCGACATGCTTATCCTTGATCGATCCGAATGCTTCCGCCTCGATCCATTTGGAAAAATAATCCGTTAGGACTAAGAGGTATCGTTTCTGCCGAGACGGATGAAGCGGTCCGACTATATCCATTCCCCATCGCATAAACGGGTAGGGCGAGGTGACTGAGCTTAAGAACTCCGTCGGTTGATGGATGAACGGACCATGTCGTTGACACTTCTCGCACTTTGCTGCGAACAGCTCGCAGTCTTTTATCATGGTTGGCCAAAAATATCCGTGCCTTTTGATTCGGATGGCGAGTGAGCGACCTCCCGAGTGGTTACCGCAGGATCCGCCGTGAACCTCGTGCATTATCTCGCAAGCCATCTGCCCCTCGACACAAGCGAGTAGTGGTCCGGACAATCGCCATTTCAAAATATTTCCATCAAGTAAAACGTAACGAGATGACTGTGACTTTAACTTGCGAGCCGCCCATTTGTCGGTTGGCATCTCGCCGTCTGCGAGATAAACGCGAATGTTGGCCATCCACTTGGTGTCGCATCCATAGACTGTGGTCTCGTCGTCAGTGGGAATGTCGACGACTTCATGCTCAGGTGGAGGCTCCTCGCTACACGAGTAAGCATCCTCTAGGGATTCCTCAAGTTGTTCGGGGAGAAGGCCACGGTCAAAAGCTGTGTTATTCGGGTCGAGCTCGTTACCTGTTGCCATCACATCCGTCGTTTCGTCTGTGCCGACTGTGTCGGACTGATTGGGATCCATCGGATCCGGTTCGATGTTATCTTTGGTGTGGTCGAGGTCCATCGGGTCTGCAGCGGAGCGAGCGGGCGAGCCATTGCTTAGACCTGCTTTTCGCTTCGCTGCCTGAGATCTTGTTAGGATGTTGACTGCTTTTGCGATTGCGATACTCGGTTCTTCAATGAATTCGACCTTGACAATTCTTTGAAGATCTTTATTTGGCTTCGCGATCGAGCAGAGTGATGCGAGGGCATCCGCTTGGGAGTTTTCCGACCTTGGAATTCTTGTCAAGGTGAACATATCTAATTCAGCTGTTAAAGTTTTGACGAGAGCGAGGTATGCTTCCATGCGCTCGTCCTTTGTCGCGTATTCGCCGTTGAACTGATTCACGACGAGCTGAGAGTCGCAAAAAGCTTCTATCCTTGTTATTTTCAACGCTTTAGCCAATCGAAGACCGGCGAGTAGGGCCTCGTATTCTGCCTCGTTGTTCGATGCTTTGAAACCAAGGCGGAACGATTGCCCTAGAGATTTTCCATCTGACGATAGTCGAATGCCTACTCCCGATCCGTGTTTAGATGACGAGCCGTCGACGTGCAGTTGCCAGATTTGGGATGCAGAACTGTCCGCGAGTGTGTCTTCGATTTCGGACGAGGCTGCCGACTCCGGTAGTTCGATTAAAAAGTCGGCCAATACTTGTGCCTTGATCGTCGTCCTACTGCGATACTCGATATCAAACTCGCTTAGTTCAATCGTTCCAAGAGTCATTGTCGTCTCGCCATTAAATCCGGTCAAAGGTTTAGGATAGGATTCGACTTGGGCGAGATCGATTTCCATACGCTTAAGAGCGTCTATGAAAATAATGTCGACTGTGCTACCTGTATCGATTAAAACACGACCCGTGTTCCAACCTGCGACGGAGAGTCGGATGACGAGTGGGTCGTCGTGCGGTTTGTAAATGTCATCAATCTCATTTTCTTCGAATCGGATGACATTGTTTGGAAACTTGGATGGACTGGGTTTGTTTGCTCCTACCTCGGCTCGCCTCTGATAAGCTTTGATCGACGAGACGGTGTTTGAACAATAGCGCGAGCTGCCCATAATCATGTTGCAGATTTTCTGCTTCGAGCCGCCCTAGACTTCGCTATTGATTTGCTTGCCGAGGTTAACCCGGTCGTCATCCCGTCTGTCTCGCTTGTTGTTCCTGCTATTGCCTCCAGACGGACTGTCTCCTTCTCTTGCGTCGTCGAGCTGCTCGAGCTGAAAATCATTAACACTTATGTTTCCTCTGAGTCCGCCGGCGGCTAGCTTTGCTGCGAGTCGCATTCTGAGCACTCTGCAATTTGCTGTCGAATGTCCGTCCATCTTATGCAAGTCGCAATATGCGGATTCGTCATACTGCAGGTCCTTTGTCCAAGTGTTGCCACTACTGCGACCTGGAGTGCCGCTTCCGCGGATAGGAACGCTGTTTCCGCGGACTCGCCCTCTTCCTCGGCCGTAGCTGGGCGAATCCACCTGGTAGTTATGAGCACCTCTAAAACCTCCTTCGTGTCGCACGAAGTCATTTTGCCTCTTCTTTTTCGTAGGCGGGGCTTCTTGCGGTTTAGGACTTTTGATTTTTCCATACTTCTGGTCCAAAACCCGCGTTTCCTCTTCGCTCCTTGCGAAGCCATTCGCGCGATGGAGCGCGTCCTGAATGGAAGAGGGCTCGTTGATTGTCATCTCCTTCCAGAAATCCGAGTTATACCACAAAGCTTTTCGCAGGGCATTTAGGGCGGATTGGTCGTCAATCCCTTTTACTTGAATAAGCATCGCTTTGAAGCGTTCGATGAAGACTCCCAAGGGTTCGCCGGCCGCTTGCGTTATAGTATAAAGGTCCGCCTCCGACGACCTGCGTTTGATTAGGACGGAGTACTGTTTTAGGAAAGCTTCGGAGAGCTGGGCGAAGCTGTCGATAAAGTTCCTTTTCATTCCCGTAAACCAATAGAGGGCTGCGCCTTGGAGATGCTCCACGAAGAGGAGGCAGCAACCAACATCGATTTCATCGAGCCAGAAATTCGCTCGCCCCATCGCGATTGAGAATGCTCTGATATGCTCCGTGGGGTCGCCCTTTCCCTCGTAGATAGGAATCTTGAGCTTCCCTGGGTTGGATAAACGCGCATTTGTTATCCGCTCGGTAAAGGGAGTAGTGCAAGCTTCTTCAAGAACTCGGTCGAGCTCGGGCGCCTTGCTGGTTGCGCGATGGACCTGTGATCTCATATCCTTGAGATTGCGAGTGGTCTGCTGCAAGACAGTTTTGAGCTCGTCCATTTCCGTTCGCTGCGAAGCGATAGTTCTTCGAGCGGTTAGGGCTTCGGCTTGTTCCACCCATCGCGTATTTTCTGCGATTTTGCCCTCGTCCCGACTTTGGATACGACTAGTCGGTCGACTGGGCCGAGCTGCTCCGAATTCACGTCCTTCTGAATTATCTGCGATTGCAGCTATGCCGCCGGGAGCACCTGCGACAAGGACGGTTCCGTCTCTGAGAGGTGTTGGCGTATGATCTTCGCGAGTGCCACGAGCCGAAGGCGATGCCGCCTGGGCGAAGTTAAGAGCGAGCAGGGTGACGCGAAGCGCGTTACCTTGAGGTAGCCCTCGAGACTGACGAGTTGTCGACAAGGCCCTGATTTCAGCAGTCAGGTTGCTGTTGATCGTTTCCTGGTTTTGCGACTGCTCGAGCAACTGTTCGAGCATTGCTTTGAGTTGACCGAAATCTCCTGGTGTGGACGGGTCGCCCGAGTTTGTATTGGCGGTTGCCTGGTTCTCTGTCGGGACAGGTCTGCCTGCTTCCGCCCCCAATGCGGACTGGTTGATTAGCCCAGCCACAATGGGCTCGCTTGGACCTGAATCTTCGGTCGCTGGAGACTGCGGGTTCGTTATTGACATGTTGCGAGTAGCGGGTTCGTCTAAGCGTTTGTTTCGTGTATGAAGCTAGTGTTGCGAGTGCATGGTCCCCTCCTTCTAGCGCCAAATTGTGCGTGCTGGAATTTACACACAATAGAAATTGTGAAGATTCTTCGAAATTGAGCTTCTTTAGGGTTTCAAACACTTAGACAGATTTAGAATTAGATTACGAATTAGGTTTCTTAGTTTGTTCTTCTTTCTCAAGATCAGAGCTGTAAACAGTGTTTTTATAAGAAATTTTGGATCCCTCACATGTGAGGGGGTACATGCTTATTTATAGACAAAATAGGGCGGTTCGGATGAACAGTGTTGGGCTTTTGACGGGCTTCCGTCTTCTGGGCTTGACCGATGAACTGATTTGATGAAAACGACGTCGTTTAGGTTTATCGACTTTTCTAGGGGGGATCCGACCCCTACAAAAATTTGTATTAAAATTTTAACCAAAAGAAAATTCAGACCGGTTCGCAACCATTTGGTTTATAGTCAACGAACAATTGCGACCCATGATCGCATCCGGTCGATTCATGATAACCGAACAGTCGCGATTCAAAATCGCACCTGGTCAAGTCTTTAAAAATTGGCGCGCGCCATCATCGTCTTCAATCTTTTTTCCTCTGCGAATTTTTCCTCTTCAGAAAAATTTCGATCCTCCACAAAGCAAGTCTGAGAGTATTCATAGATATCGCGTTCGTTAGATTACGATTTCGAGTGTTGCGAAATCGTTCTTCCTTACGGTTTTATCCTGGAATTCGTAATCGTATCAAACCGTCTCACTACGGGCGATTTTTCGAATTAAGGAAAGAGAGCAATCTCGACTCCGTATTCGTTTTATCATCGAGAATTTCTTCTTCTTGTTAATTCGTTTCGTATTTCATTCGATTTTTTTTCAATATGGTTTTCGCGGTTCCTACATATTTCGTCTCTTTTTATGTTGTAAAATTACATCTTTTACTAAGCATAATTACAAGCACATCTTGACGATTTGTATAGTTCTATAGGACTCGTACAACAGCCCCACGCGCTCATCAAGCTTCACCAACAAAACATTGACACGTAATGAGTAGTGACGTTGGTGTCGATGTTCATTGTTCACCACGACTGATTAACTTAATCAAATAACATACGACAGAATTTCATGTAAATGTACTATAATTTTCTTTTTCTTCTTTTCTTCACCAAATAAGTAAAAAATAATCTCTGAAAAATCCCAAAATATCTCCCTTTATTTTTATTTATTTGATTTTCTAGAGTATTCACAAATATTAAGAAAACACATTAATGGTTAATTATAAATGTCTTATTTTTTGCAAAAAACAATTTTCCATAACTTTAAACCAATAGTAATCTAATAAAGTCAGTAAATATGTCTTGAAATCTACAATTCACCATTAAACTTTCATTAAAAATGCATTGAAAAAGTGAAAAATCAATATTTTAAAAATATTTTATTTTCCTAAAAAATCAATCTTTTGGGAACGGAGGGAGTATTATCGAACTTGTCCATCAAATAAAGTGTGATTATTGATGAAAAAATCCCAAAATAAGCATTGTTATTTACTAATTACAGATTAGTACAAAACGTTAAATAAGAAAAATCCATTGTGTTGCTTCAATCGACCAAAATTGCTTTGTAGAAGATGCCGTTAGATTTTCGATAAGTATTAACAACAACTTGTCATTTGATAAATTTCCACCAATTCCATTGACTTCCTAAATCCCAATAATTAACACAAAAAGCAAGATTTTACCATTTTCTTCTATTTACTCATTATTGTTTAGAAAGTAAATAAATAGGCTTTTTTCTTCTTCTTCATCTTCTTCACCAAATTGTTCGTCGACTTGTCTCTCTCTCTCTCTTTTTCTAAAGGAACCACATTTCTCTCTAATTTTATCTAATTAGTTGATTTGGTGAAGAACCCAGATCGTATCTGGCAGATTATACCTGATTCTGATCAGGGAGAGAGAGAAAAGGAAGCAGCTTTCTCTCTCTAAAAGTTCTGGGTTTTTGTCCCTTTTAGAGAGAGAGAGAGTCCTTACATGCTGATTTTGTGATCAGAGAAGAGAGAGATAGAGATGGGAGGTTGCGTGTCAACGCCTAAGAGCTGCGTAGGAGGGAAAATAAAGTCAAGCAAGAGAAGAAAGACTCGGACAAGACGGAAGATTCAGAAGAAGAGAGTTGTTTCTTCCTCTTCTCGCTTATCTGACGGATCTTTCGATCCTTCCTTTTCCAATCCCACTTTCCCAGGTCTCTCTCTTGAATTTTTTGGCTTCTGGGTTTATATTAGCTTTTGAATCCATCCGATTGTTCTGTTTTGTGGTTAGATTCTGATTAGTGTGCTACATTAGCTAACAATTTAGAATCTATGTTAACAATTTGGATCAAAGTGTGAATCTTTTTCTCTAAATGGTTAGTCTTTGATAAGCATCTTAGCTGAATCCTTTAATCTCACTGTGTTATTGAACAGCAAGCGTTGATGAAGCATGGTTTGATTCAAACCCCGCCTTTGAAACGGATTGTGATGATGATTTTCACAGTGTGGAAGGTAGAAAAAATGTTTCTTTGATGATTCGTCTCTAGGAACGATATGTTTACGGTTCTTGGTTTTGTTTCAGATATATTGTCAGTAAACGGAGCTGAGCGTATTTCGGTATCGAGTATGTCATCTAACCTCGGTGGTGGTTCTGCTCGGAATTCTTTAACCGTAGATGACGTTATCTCACAGTCGAAATCAGAGAGTGCTTTGGTTGATAACACTAAGCAGCCTGTATTCATCGACGAGATTTCTTCAAATTGTGACGATAGTTCTAGGAAAGACGAAGGATTGTTGGAAAGTTGCGGGATTCTTCCGAGTAATTGTTTGCCTTGTCTTCATTCAACTGTTAATTCGATCGAAAAGAGAAGGTCTTTAAGCTCTAGCCCTCCTAATACGAGGAAAAAAGCTGCTCTTAAACTATCTTTCAAATGGCGAGAAGGTCACGCTACAGGTCCTTTATGTAAGTATATTCAATCGTGGTTCCGTTACATTTTGATCTAAAGATATTTCAAAACTAAATTTTTGTCTCTACGTTGTTTTAGTTTCGACAAAAATGCAGCTGCAGAGACCAATTGCGGGTTCTCAGGTTCCGTTTTGTCCGTTAGAAAAGAAGATGTTTGATTGTTGGTCGATTATTGAGCCGAGTAGTTTCCGTGTTCGTGGCAAAACTTATTTCAGGTAAAAACATACGGAGAAGAGCTTGTTTGTTTCGTATACCCGAATAGTTACTAACTCAGAACGGATATTTTGTTTTGGGTAGAGAAAAGAAGAAAGAGTTTGCACCAAACTATGCTGCATATAATCCATTCGGTGTCGATGTATTCTTATCACAACGTAAAGTAAACCATATAGCACAATACGTGGAGCTCCCTGTTATTACCACCGCCTCCACCAAGCTCCCAGCTATCCTTGTTGTAAATGTTCAGGTATATTTCCTAATTCCGCGGTTAATATTTCCCGTGTTTTGGTTTAACGGTGGTGTTTGCTATTTGAATTTCAGATTCCGTTGTATCCAGCTGCAATCTTTCAAGGTGAAACTGATGGAGAAGGAATGAATTTTGTTTTATACTTTAAACTTTCGGATAATTATTTAAAGGAGCTTCCTCCGCATTTTCAAGAAAGCATTCAGGTAATTCAAGATTTTGTCTTTGCTCGGTGCTCGTGTGTTAGATACAAGTTTTTGATCTTTTTTTTTTGTCTTTGGATATTTTGTAGAGATTTATAGATGATGAGGTTGAGAAAGTTAGAGGTTTTCCTATGGATGCAAATGTGGCATATAGAGAACGGTTAAAGATTTTGGGTCGTGTAGCGAATGTAGATGATCTCCAATTGAATGGTGCAGAGAAGAAACTTATGAATGCTTATAACGAAAAACCCGTGCTTTCCCGGCCTCAGCACGAGTTTTATTCGGTATGTGTCATAACAAGTATCATATAACAAAATTTAAAATCCAATTGAAACCTGCAATAATTCTGAAATTTTGTTGATCTTGTAGGGTGAAAATTACTTTGAGATTGATATTGATATGCATAGATTCAGTTATATATCGCGGAAAGGATTCGAAGCATTTTTAGACAGGCTCAAGCACTGTGTTCTTGATGTTGGACTCACAATTCAGGTAATGTGTTGCAAATTTTATGCTTATTTTGAGGATTTTTTTTGGCGGTTATTAACAGTAAAATCTTGTTTTTCAGGGGAATAAACCGGAGGAGTTACCGGAGCAGATTCTATGTTGCGTCCGGTTAAATGGGATTGATTACATGAATTATCATCAGTTAGCTCTTAGTCCAGAATTTCTATGATAAACAAAGGAAAATTGGCTTTTTTCTTATTGTTTATCTTCTTTTTTTTTGGTTCCTCAAGAACACAGATTCTAAGAGCTTTTTGCTTTTGAAGAAAGACTAAATAATGAAAATCTCTTGAGGATGGATATAAATACATCACTCCGAAAAATTATCGTACCTTTACAGTGACCAATGCATTTTTTTTTTTTTTCAATTGGTTTGACAAAGAGAAGATCAGTTTAGAGAATTAAACAAAATAGCCAATGCTATGCCTATAATATAACATGCACAGCATGTATAAATGTAAATCTAAATAACTTCGCTTGACCATCATTAATTTATGCAATATTGTGTTTTATCAATTTAATTTGTTCTCATTTAGCGAAAGGATTTTATTCTCATCTTAACAAAATGCCTTTTTCAAATTTTTGGATTGGAACCTCTATCATGAACAATGATGAGTTTGTGTATGAGCATGCGAATTTGATGACATGTGTGAGTAGATTTAAAGGAACTTTGATCTCACATACATTAGTCAAGTTCGGAGAGAAGAATTAAAAACTAATAGAAATTCATAAAAATCTTATTAAAATCATATAAGGATTTTGTTTCAAACACATCAAAAGAGCTCTCAGTTATAGATATTTGTTTGGGCAAAAATTAACCACTTCGAATTGAGATAGTTCTACGGAATGACAAGATAGGAAGTTATTTTATTAATCAACGAATTTCAATCATAATCACATAGAATTACAATAGTTTGGTATCGAAAACCATTGTTTCAAGAGCTCTAGGTGTTAGCCCTCTTGTTGCCTTTCTTCTCTTTATATAGAGAATATGTCGTATTATTCATTTGAGATTTATTCATTAAAAAATCTCATAATGGTTTAGATTCGGTCGTACCGAATTAAGCCCATGGTAAAATTATGCCCAACAATATTCATGCTTGGGAAAATCCTTATGAACATTAACTTTCGACAAATTCAAAGTTTGGAGATAAAATTTTTTTATGCGAGTGTTCCTTCTCTCTTCTTTGGCTGCATTTTAAAGTGAGTATGATACATTGAATTTAGTTTCTATGGATTTTGTTTGAATTAGATTTGTTACTTTTTATTGAAAATTTAATATGGGTAAACAAATCTTCGACTCCATATTACCTAAACAAACCATTTGCTCCATTTGTAATAACTACATACTAGAAAATATAACGCGGGATAAAATGATTGTCGAATAAAATCAATAATTTTTGTTAAGAAAACAAATATGGTGAACTATTATGTATAATCTAAGACTCATTTTATATATTTGAATTTTGCAATTATTTTGTATACAAATATGTTGTATCCGTGAAATAATTAAACCAAAAATTAATAATTATTTTACTTGTAGAAAGGTGTATTTATGAAAATTTTAAAACATCTACTTGTCAAACAAAACAACACATGTAAAAATATATATGAAAAATTGTTTTACATGCTCATATATTTTCAAAAGATAATAAATTGTTTTTTTCTATTTTAAATCAAAAATTGTTTAGTGTATATGTTAAAGTTTTGTTCACATTTAATTGTATGATTTAAATTTATAATTTTTGAAATATTTTAATTTTGGCAAGTTTAAGATTTCCAAATATTTTTAATTTTGGCAATTTTAGGAAGATTCAAATGTGTTTGGCAATTAGAGTTATAGTAATAAAAATAATTATATTTGGAAATAAATGTGTTTGGTAATGAGTAGAAGAGAATTAAACAAATAAATAAAAATAAAGAGGAAAAAAATTGTAGAAGTGACACCTAAGCAAAATGCTCCTAAAATTCTTCTCCTTTAATAAATAGAGGATAGTAAAAAAAAATCTAAGGATTTTATCAGAAATTTATTATGAAATTTTTTTGCTCCAAAAATATCAGAATTCCTATGTAAAAAAGTGAAATTCACTACTTTGATGATATATTCTCGTTTTGCCCAATAAAAAATGTGTTGCAATATCCTCTGTTTTGTCCAAAGGATGTCTGGACGCAAAGATTTGATCCAGAGGCCTTGATTTCAGCGAAATATACTATGTGAAATGAAATCAATCAATAGTTGTCACCATCACTGATTTTTTTCAGCAAGCACCAAGGATCAGAGATCAACATATATGTTCTAATTCTCAATCATATCTATGTGGAGGATAAGATACTCACATGGATCAAAAATGTCTTGGTAAAAGTATCCAAGAACTTCTGAAATCCTGACTCATTGATGTAGTTCACATCCTCTGCAGTTTCAACTTCCTAAGCAAACTGTACTGACTTCTTTCCCACAAGGATGCTACGCATAGAATCCAGCTTAGCGTTCATCTCAGCCAAATGCTTCCCACCATCCTTGTTCTCGCTCATCTGCTTCCTCTCAAAATCAGCGTTCTTCGTGCTGTTGCTAGAAGCCAAGTTCTCGATGAGAGTGACTGCGTTCTCTGGATAGCTGGTGTTGAAGTTACCACTGCTCGCTGCATCCAATGCCATCTGATATCGCCAGTCCACTGCTCTGTAGAAGATGCCTAACAACTGAACATCGGTGAAGCCATGGTGAGGACAATCTCTCTGACAAGACTTTAGACGCGTCCACGCAGCCCTGAAAGCTTCTGTTGGACCCTGCTTGAATGAAGTAATCTTCGTCCTCAAATCCTCAGACCTCGCATCATCGAAGAAGTTAGACATGAACGCGTTCTTGGTGTCCTCCCAAGTAGTCAGCGATCCCGGTTCAAGCTGCTTCAACCAGTAAGATGCATCCCCACTAAGAGAGTATGGGAATAGCTTGCAGAAAAGGTAGTCGCTGGACACTCCATGAGCCTTGATGCTAGTGGCTAAGTCCTCAAATTTCTCGATGTGGTCCATCGGATGTTCATGTGGAAGGCCATGGAAAGGGTTCTGAGCAACCAGTGAGAAGTAAGCAGGCTTCAGCTCAAAATCATTCCTCTGGAAAGTAGGAGGACGAATCGCAGCTCGATTCACATAGAATTGGTCCGGTCGATTAAAATCTGCAAGTGTTTTGGATCTGTCCTGGACTGGGTGTCGAGCGACACCAGGATGGTGTCGATCGACACCATCTTCTTCATCGCGTCGAGCGATCTGTCCTCCGTGTCGATCGACACGTAAATCTCCAAGGTGTCGAACGACACCAGGCTGGTGTCGAGCGACACCAGCTGCTTCCTCAACTAGCTCGACGTTTTCAGAGACGATTACATTCCTTTCGTCATCGATCCTCTGCCCTTCGGCGTTGTATCTGAGACCTGCCGGATCACGCAGAACTCCATCTTCTCCACGAATCAGTATAAGCTGTTCTTGAGCAGCCATTCTAGCTGTACTTCTGTTCTCACGCTCTAAACGTGCAAGCTCCTCAAGATCGTATCCCACTAGTTCCTTGTCCTTGTTGCTTCTGGTATTGCGATTTCGCATGTACCTGAAACACAAAACATAAAGAGCAAACAAAACTAGCAGAAAATTAAAAACAAAAATAAAAACCTAGACAAAATCCTAATAAGATAAATCTAATGGTTATGACTCCCCGGCAACGGCGCCACAATTTGATATGCTCAAATTAATCCTAAGAGCTACTCTCTCAAATTAAGAGATCAATGCAGTACTTTAGGTATCGAAATCCACAAGGAATCAATGAAACACAATAGATTAATAAATTCAGATTATGCTAAGCAGAATGAAGAGAATGCAAGTAAATCAAAGCAGTAAATAAAACGGTTGTGAAAATCAATTAAATGAGAGTCTTGCACAGGGAAATCTCAGGTGAATCAGATATGCAGATGATCAATTAAAGTTAGGATTTATGAACCTCAGTTCTTAAACATGAACACGAAAGTAAAACAAACCAGCTTCCACTGCGAATATTATCTATGAATAAATCCTAGAAAACCAAATTCCTTTGCGAATCCTATGAATCTAAACAAGCATTAATTTCAGGTTCAATTGTTCACAAAACCCTAAGCCAAATTCCTTTGCGAATAGGAGTTTTGCTCATCAAAAACTAGTTCAAGGAATCAATAAAATTGTCGTTTCTATTAATTACCCTAAGATCAGATTTCAGTTCGCGAGGCTAAAATCAGCAATAAGAACAAGTTAAGATGAAGAACTTCTAATGATATTAATCCTAAGCAATTATGATCAGATCTAGCAAATCATCAACAACCCTTGAAAATCCCTAAACCTAACAAGGAAACTACTCAGACATATCGAATGATGAAAACATGTTTTTATTAAAAGATATATCAAAGAGTTAAGTAAAATAAAGCGTCCTCTAAACAATGGCTTGGAAAACGTATATATAGAGGTACAAAACCGACTGGAAACCTAAAAGTAAACATCTAGAACTTTCGGGCTTCAAACGGACTTCTTCTGATTAAGTTTTGGGCTTGCCCGACATGGGTGTCGATCGACAGTTTTCTATTCTTCTCTTTGATCTTCGCCACTTCGTTCCGCAATGCTCCAAAAGCTCCAGTAAACATCTTTTCTGCTCCAATCATCCATGTACCTATAAAGACTCTAAAACCAACACAAAACACCACAAAGACTCTAGATAATAGACTTATATCATGGCTTAAACTAGGTAAAAACCATGATATATCAATGTCCAAGAGGAGATTAGGCATAAAATACACAACCAACAACTTGAACTTCTTATGATTTTGAGCGTTGATGCTTTATATTCCCATATTGGACATTTGATTAGTTCAAGCAGCAAGAGGTAGATGCTATTGCTGAAGATCGAATAGATAATCTCTTTTGTCCCATTGTCTTCATTAGCTTAAGTATCCTCAATAACTTTAGACCATTTGGAGAGTTATTCTGTATTTAAAATTTATACCATCACAGCTTGAAGACTATTAGCGTTTCCACGGCCGAGAAATCGATCATGATCTCTAACACTCTCTTCGATTTGGAAAAATCTAACACACGTTTTGATCCACGTGAGTATCTTACCCTCCACGCCGATATGATTGAGATTTATAACACATCTCTTGATCTCTAACCCTTGATGCTTCTTAAAAATTTCTTCAATGATGCGGGCTACCGTTGATTGATCTCCTCACAAAGTGTATTTCGCTGAAAGCAATATCTCAGGATCAAATATTTGCATCCTCAAACCTTTTGGACAAAGCACGATATTGTAATACATTGTTGATTGGGCAAAACAAGAAAATATCTTCCACTACATCTACATGCAAAATTTTAGTGATAATTCACATGTAGTAGTGAAAGTTACCTTCTTACAAGGGAATTCTGACATTTTCCATAGCAAAAGATTTTTCACAATGGAGTTCTGATAAAATTAGAAAAGAAAATTTCCGCAAAATGGAGCCAATGGTTTGTTTAGGCAATGTGTAGTCAAGATTTGTTTAGAGAATTTGAAATAAGGGAGTATGATACATTGAATTTAGTTTTTTTTTGTTTGTTTGTATTTTTATGAATTACAAAAGATTTGTTACTTTTTATTGAAAGTTTTATTCTTAATAAAATAGGTTGGATGTTATAGTTTTTTTACCTTTTATAAAAATTCGACACTATGTTTTTCATTTTAGTTAATTGTTGTTATAAATACATATATTATATTAAATAGCTAATAATATCTTCTAAGATAGTTATATACAAGTCGTCCATAAAAAACTCCCTTTGCGGATCTATACCACATCATCCTCCGTGTCCACAATTTTGTTACTGTTTTTTCCACCAACTTATATTTATCCACATAGTTAGGAGTGGACAAAAACATGATGAAAATGGAGGAAAATGAATGAAAATGGAGGAAACCCCGAGATTGTATAACAAATAAAGATGTGATAAGGGGATACTAGCAAGGATGAATATATAATGAACACAAATCAACAACATAATTATTGTGAATAGACCCGTAAAAAACGATGGACAAAATGTTTAGTTGCTAACCAAACAAATACAACGATGCAGGACCGGCCCTGAGCAAATGTGAGTGAGGCATGGGCATTGGACCCCCAAATTTTTTTGATTTTTTAGCATTAGCAAAAAGCCCCCAAAATTAAGTTTTATTACAGAAAAGACCCATAATATTTATAAATACTTTAAAACCCCTCTAAAACAAACTATTGCCTTATGCCCCCCAAAATTTCAGGGCCGGCCCTGCAACGATGGTATCTTTGTCCAACTTAGCCATGATAAAGAAAATTCGAATTTAGGGATTTGAATCGACTAACAAAACTTACCATGCCTCCATTGATGACGTGACACTCAAACTAATCGTTCGCGCCTTCGAGTAAAATTTCTCGTTGATCAACCTCCAATGCAAATATGTTGAAAAATTGGGGTTTCGGCCCGCCGTCGTTGATTTACTGGTACCAGGAGTCTCTGTATTCATAGGGTTTGGCCTTTGTCGACATAAGATTAGAAGTAAAGACGTGCAGAGATAACAAGTGAATTGAGAGGCGGCGGTACGGTTTTATGAAGCAAAAGAGTGAGACCATCAAAATTTATGCCGTTAAATATAATGGATGTGATATCCAACGGTGTTAAAAAAATAATTTATCTTCTTTTTTTGGTAGCCCATATAAAAGTTATGATAAAATTACTGAAAAATAAAATTTAATTTTTTTATCTACCATAAATCAAAAAGCTTTTCAATATCTACCATTATGGTATTGTACACCAAAGTTAAAGACAGTTTTGCCACATGCTCAAAGGAATCTGTCATAGTCATTTTGTTAGTAGCTCATTTTGGAGACTCTCTAAATAAATAAAAAAATCAGGGGCTAATTGCTAAAACTAAAAAACTAACTAAATTTGGGGCACAAAGCCCATATCTCATTGGTCTTTGCTCAAATCTGGTCCTTCTGATCATTGCTGATGACAATGGTTGACTTATTTTTTAGAATATCAGTATACAAATAACAATTAAGATTGATTTGAAATCTATAAATTGAAACTAGCAACAACAAAAAAACTGAATCATTTCGCTTTATTGAGGTGGTAGCAAAACTTGAATTTATACGTATTCACCATTTTTCAGGTTTTTCATTAATTTATTTTTGTCCAAAGTAACAAAAATATAAGATTGTGCGGACAAAATATAATAATATAAGATTCTCGTTGAAAATAATTAGTTAGAATTTTCTCTATGATCAACTCGTCGCATCAGATATTACAAATATAAATTTATGCAATATTACAAAAAGCATAAACAATAAACAAAGCATACACATTATCTTAATTGAGTTAAGAACTAAAGTGGAATGTTTCTTACATTTTTGATGTTAGTTATAGTTTGTGTTTTCTCAATTTAATTTGTTCATATTTTGTGAAAGGAGATGAGAAGTTTATTGATGAGAAATTGTGGTTTATTCTCAACTTAACGAAATTTTTTTCGATTTTTGGATTGGGACCTCTATCATAAACTATGATGAGTCTATATATGAGCATGAGAATATGATGACATATGTGGGTGATTTAGAAGAACATTGATCTCACATAATTAAGTTAAAACCCAAGAGAAAACCGTAAACAAATAGACTTCAAATCCATAAAATATAATATGAAAACATAAAATGATTCAATTTCAAACACATCAAAAGAGCTCTTAATTATAGTAAAGAAAAAAAAATCATATCATTAGTAAAGAAAAAAAATTGTCATACGCAAGCAAATTTAAACCTCACAATATTTTGCACTATTTATCTTAATCTTAAATTCTTCATACACCTGCAATTTTGTTTAAGAAGTTGAAATATTACTAGTTAATATGGAATTTTTTGATTCTGGCAACATGACAGCTAATATTACAACTATTATTTTGACTGAAAAAGTTCCAAAATTGTAATGCAACTCACACACCACATAATTTTTATTTTATTTAGAAGTGAATTACAATGCATATACTGTGAGAAAATTAGATGACAGACAATGACACAAATCATGTCGAATAATAAAACAATTTATATTCCAAATCAAATAATATAAGCGAGGTAATTTTATATAGATATAGAATAAAATCTCATTGACCAGTATGTTTTGATATGGTACATGCATGTATTCTTTCAAAAGCAAAATCTATTCTGTACAGACAATGACACAAAACATGTCGAATTGAATAAAAATTTAAATTCCAAATCAAATAATATAAGTGAGGTAATTTTATATAGATATATAATAAAATCTCATTGAATAATATGTTTTGATACGGTACATGCATGTATTCTTTCAAAAGCAAAATCTATTCTGTACATTCTATTATTTTTTTGAGTAACGGTGGTGTTGCTATTTGAATTTCAGATTCCGTTGTATACAGCTGCAATCTTTCAAGGTGAAACTGATGGAGAAGGAATGAATTTTGTTTTATACTTTAAACTTCCGGATAATTATTTAAAGGAGCTTCCTCCGCATTTTCAAGAAAGCATTTAGGTAATTCAAGATTTTGTCTATGCTCGGTGCTCGTGTGTTAGATACAAGTTTTTGATCTTTTTTTTGTCTTTGGATTAGGGGTGGACATTTTAACCGAACCGATCCGATACGACCCGACCCAACCGAACTCAAACCGATCCAACCCGAACCATAGTCTACAGACAAATCGTTTGGATGAGTTTTCCCTCAACCCAAATGGTTCGGTTCGGTTCGGTTCAAAACCAAACCGAACCGAAAACCCAATATGTTTATTTTACTAATTAGTTAATTATGTTTAATAGTAATATAGAAACAATCCGTATGATTTATGTTGATTTTTTTAGTATGATTTATGTATGATTTATGAATTAAAAGCTAATCTACAATACAAATTAAAGCTAACATACAATATGTATGATTTATTCTGATTTTTTTTAGGTACAATACAATACTTATGATTTATGTTTAAATAAAACTGAACCAAACTTAACCCAAACCGAACTAAACCGAACCGAATTAAAATCGAACCGAATCAAAATCGAACCGAACTAAGTTTGGTTGGCTTTGGTTAGAGTTTTACTAAAACCAAATAAACCGAACCGAACCGAACCCAAACCGAACCCGAAATTAAACCGAAACGTCCACCCCTACTTTGGATATTTTGTAGAGATTTATAGATGATGAGGTTGAGAAAGGTAGAGGTTTTCCTATGGATGCAAATGTGGCATATAGAGAACGGTTAAAGATTTTGGGTCGTGTAGCGAATGCAGACGATCTTCAATTGAATGGTGCAGAGAAGAAACTCATGAATGCTTATAACCCGTGCTTTCTCGGCCACAGCACGAGTTTTATTCGGTATGTGTCACAACAAGTATCATCTAACAAATTTAAAATCCTATTGAAACCTGCAATAATTTTGATATTTTGTTGATCTTGTAGGGTGAAAATTACTTTGAGATTGATATTGATATGCATAGATTCAGTTATATATCGCGGAAAGGATTCGAAGCATTTTTAGACAGGCTCAAGCACTGTGTTCTTGATGTTGGACTCACAATTCAGGTAATGTGTTGCAATTTTTTTGCTTATTTTGAGGAATTTTTTGGCGGTTATTAACCGTAAAATCTCGTTTTTCAGGGGAATAAACCGGAGGAGTTGCCGGAGCAGATTCTATGTTGCGTCCGGTTAAATGGGATTGATTACATGAATTATCATCAGTTAGCTCTTAGTCCAGGATTTCTATGATAAACAAAGGAAAATTATTGACTTTTTTCTTATTGTTTATCTTCTTTTTTTTTTTTTTCGTGTCTCAAGAACACAAATTCTAAGAGCTTTTTGCTTTTGAAGAAAGACTAAATAATGAAAATCTCTTGAGGATGGATATAAAAAATTATCGTACCTTTACGATTCTACAGTGACCAATGCATTGTTCTTTTTTTTTTTTTTCAATTGGTTTGACAAAGAGAAGATCAGTTTAGAGAATTAAACAAAATAGCCAATGCTATGATGACAAGAATGAACTGAGGCTTGTGGCCCAGTGGTAAAGGGGTTGCAGCTGTAACTACCGCCACCCGAGTTCGAGTCTCGGCCACCGGGGAATTAACATTTGGGCATCGCCGGCGACACAGATTAGTCTCTTGGGCCTAGAAAGCCTTTGGGGAAACTGTGTATAATTCAAAAAAAAAATATGATGACAAGAATATGCCTATAATATAACATGCACAACATGTATAAGAATTTGATGACATATGTGAGTAGATTTAAAGGAACTTTGATCTCACATACATTAGTTAAGTTCGGAGAGAAGAATTAAAAACAAATAGAAATTCATAAAAATCATATTAAAATCATATAAGGATTTAGTTTTAAACACATCAAAAGAGCTCTCAGTTATAGATTTTCATGCTTGGGAAATCCTGATGAACATTAACTTTCGACAAATTCAAAGTTTGGAGATAAAAATTTTTTATGCGAGTGTTCCTTCTCTCTTCTTTGGCTGCAATTTAAAGTGAGTATGATACATTGAATTTAGTTTCTATGGATTTTGTTTGAATTAGATTTGTTACTTTTTATTGAAAATTTAATATGCATAAACAAATCTTCAACTCCATATTACCTAAACAAACCATTTGCTCCATTTGAAATAACTACATATAGTAAAAACAAATCTAAGGATTTTATCAGAAATTTATTATGAAATTTTTTTGCCCCAAAAATATCAGAATTCCTATGTAAAAAATTGAAATTCACTACTTTGATGATATCTTCTCGTTTTGCCCAATAAAAAATGTGTTGCAATATCCTCTGTTTTGTCCAAAGGATGTCTGGACGCAAAGATTCGATCCAGAGGCCTTGATTTCAGCGAAATATACTATGTGAAATGAAATCAATCAATAGTTGTCACCGTCACTGATTTTTTTTCAACAAGCACCAAGGATCAAAGATCAACAAATATGTTCTAATTCTCAATCATTATATGTTCTAATTCTCAATCATATCTATGTGGAGGATAAGATACTCACATGGATCAAAAATGTCTTGGTAAAAGTATCCAAGAACTTATGTTAATTTTTTTCAAATCCAAGAGAGTTCTAGAGAGCTTGATCGATTTTTCGGCCATAAAAACGCTAACAAGCTATGATGGTGTAAATTCAAAATACGGAATATTTTTTCAAATGATCTAAAGTTGTGGACATTTCAGCTAATGAAGACAAATGTGACAAAAACGACGATAGATGCAATCTTCAGTAATATCATCCACCTCGAGACGCTTGAACTAATCAAATGTCTATTTTATGGAAAATTGAGCATCAACGCTCAAAATCATAAGAAATTTAAGTCGTTGGTCGTGTATTCAATGCCAAATCTCTACTTGGACATCGTTATGGATGCACCCACTTTCGAATGCAAGTACGATGTGTTAGGATGATTGAATTTTATAAAGTGGATGCACTTAAAGAAGCAAAGCTCCATTATATTGGAGTTACAATTGACATTTTTATAATCCATCTACCTTGGTGATTATTGCTAACATGAGAGCTTATACGAGAGTCCATATCCTTGCAACGATAAACATCTTTCTGGAGGTAAATATATACATGGACTCTTGTATAGGCTCTCATGTTAGCAATCACCAAGGAAGATGAATTGTAAAAAGTCAATCGTAACTCCGATTATAATGGATTTTGCTCCTTTATGTGCATCCACTTTTTAAAAGTCAACCATCATGACATATCCATCATACTTATAGCTTTTTCGAGTTGATGCATCAAAAATGATGTCCAAGAGGAGATTAGGCATAAAATACACAACCAACAACTTGAACTTCTTATGATTTTGAGCGTTGATGCTCTATATCCCATATTGGACATTTGATTAGTTCAAGCAGCAAGAGGTAGATGCTATTGCTGAAGATCGAATATATAATCTCTTTAGTCCCATTGTCTTCATTAGCTTAAGTATCCTCAATAACTTTAGACCATTTGGAGAGTTATTCTGTATTTTTAAAATTTATACCATCACAGCTTGAAGACTATTAGCGTTTCCACGGCCGAGAAATCGATCATGATCTCTAACACTCTCTTCGATTTGGAAAAATCTAACACACGTTTTGATCCACATGAGTATCTTACCCTCCACGCCGATATGATTGAGATTTATAACACATCTCTTGATCTCTGACCCTTGATGCTTCTTAATAATGTCTTCAATGATGTGGGCTACCATTGATTGATCTCCTCACAGAGTGTATTTCGCTGAAATCAATATCTCAGGATCGAATATTTGCATCCTCAAACCTTTTGGACAAAGCACGATATTGTAACACATTGTTGATTGGGCAAAACAAGAAAATATCTTCCACTACATCTACATGCAAAATTTAGTGATAATTCACATGTAGTAGTGAAAGTTACCTTCTTACAAGGGAATTCTGACATTTTCCATAGCAAAAGATTTTTCACAATGGAGTTCTGATAAAATTAGAAAAAAAAACTTCCGCAAAATGGAGCCAATGGTTTGTTTAGGCAATGTGTAGTCAAGATTTGTTTAGAGAATTTGAAATAAGGGAGTATGATACATTGAATTTAGTTTTTTTTGTTTGTTTGTATTTTTATGAATTACAAAAGATTTGTTACTTTTTATTGAAAGTTTTATTCTTAATAAAATAGGTTGGATGTTATATTTTTTTACCTTTTATAAAAATTCGACACTATGTTTTTCATTTTAGTTAATTGTTGTTATAAATACATATATTATATTAAATAGCTAATAATATCTTCTAAAATAGTTATATACAAGTCGTCCATAAAAATATCATTATGTCTTAATAACTCCCTTTCCGGATCTATACCACATCATCCTCTGTGTCCACGATTTTGTTACTGTTTTTTCCACCAACTTATATTTATCCACACAGTTAGGAGTGGACGAAAACATTGTGAAAATGGAGGAAAATGAATGAAAATGGAGGAAACCCCGAGATTGTATAACAAATAAAGATGTGATAAGGGGATACTAGCAAGGATGAATATATAATGAACACAAATCAACAACATAATTGTTGTGAATAGACCCGTAAAAAACGATGGACAAATTGTTTAGTTGCTAACCAAACAAATACAACGATGCAGGACCGGCCCTGAGCACATGTGAGTGAAGCATGGGCATTGGGCCCCCAATTTTTTTTTGATTTTTTAGCATTAGCAAAAAGCCCCCAAAATTAAGTTTTATTACTGAAAAGACCCATAATATTTATAAATACTTTAAAACCCCTCTAAA
This sequence comes from Draba incana, assembly GCA_963576765.1. Lineage (NCBI taxonomy): Eukaryota > Viridiplantae > Streptophyta > Magnoliopsida > Brassicales > Brassicaceae > Draba > Draba incana. Next base: position 31,553,312 of record OY755209.1, read on the forward strand.
ACAAATTATTGCCTTATGGCCCCCAAAATTTCAGGGCCAGCCCTGTAACAATGGTATCTTTGTCCAACTTAGCCATGATAAAGGAAATTCGAATTTAGGGATTTGAATCGACTAACAAAACTTACCATGCCTCCATTGATGATGTGACACTCAAACTAATCGTTCGCGCCTTCGAGTAAAATTTTTCTTTGATCAACCTCCAATGCAAATATGTTTAAAAATTGGGGTTTCGGCCCGCCGTCGTTGATTTACTGGTACCAGGAGTCTCTGTATTCATAAGGTTTGGCCTTTGTCGACATAAGATTAGAAGTAAAGACGTGCAGAGATAACAAATGAATTGAGAGGCGGCGGTACGGTTTTATGAAGCAAAAAAGTGAGACCATCAAAGTTTATGCCGTTAAATATAATGGATGTGATATCTAACGGTGTTAAAAAAATAATTTATCTTCTTTTTTTGGTAGCCCATATAAAAGCTATGGGAAAATTACTGAAAAATAAAATTTAATTTTAATATCTACCATAAATCAAAAAGCCTTTCAATATTACCATTATGGTATTGTACACCAAAGTTAAAGACAGCTTTGCCACATGCTCAAGGGAATGTGTCATAGTCATTTTGTTAGTAGCTCATTTTAGATACTCTCTAAATAAATAAAAAAATCAGGGGCTAATTGCTAAAACTAAAAAGCTAACTAAATTAGGGGCACAAAACCCATATCTCATTGGTCTTTGCTCAAATCTGGTCCTTCTGATCATTGCTGATGGCAATGGTTGACTTGTTTTTTAGAATATCAGTATACAAATAACAATTAAGATTGATTTGAAATCTATAAATTGAAACTAGCAACAACAAAAAAAAAACTGAATCATTTCGCTTTATTGAGGTGGGAGCAAAACTTGAATTTATACGTATTCACCATTTTTCAGGTTTTTCATTAATTTATTTTTGTCCAAAGTAACAAAAATATAAGATTGTGCGGACAAAATATAATAATATAAGATTCTCGTTGAAAATAATTAGTTAGAATTTTCTCTATGATCAACTCGTCGCATCAGATATTACAAATATAAATTTATGCAATATTACAAAAAGCATAAACAATAAACAAAGCATACACATTATCTTAATTGAGTTAAGAACTAAAGTGGAATGTTTCTTACATTTTTGATGTTAGTTATAGTTTGTGTTTTCTCAATTTAATTTGTTCATATTTTGTGAAAGGAGATGAGAAGTTTATTGATGAGAAATTGTGGTTTATTCTCAACTTAACGAAATTTTTTTCGATTTTTGGATTGGGACCTCTATCATAAACTATGATGAGTCTATATATGAGCATGAGAATATGATGACATATGTGGGTGATTTAGAAGAACTTTGATCTCACATAATTAAGTTAAAACCCAAGAGAAAACCGAAAACAAATAGACTTCAAATCCATAAAATATAATATGAAAACATAAAATGATTCAATTTCAAACACATCAAAAGAGCTCTTAATTATAGTCACAACCTGGTGAACTTAAGCTTCAACGAATTTAGTGTTTGGAGATAAGCTTTATGCGAGTGATCCTTCTCTCATTGGGTTTGAATAGTTGTATACTTGTATCTTTGGATTTATTGGCCTCATCAACACAACCTTCTCTAGAGATTTGGCATTCTTGACAAAGAACTCCACAAACTTATAGTGGTCAAACCCTCGATCAAAACCCGTTTGGCGTTGGGGCATTGTATGCAGCGGAATTCAGCGATGTCGCAAAGAGTACAAATTGGTGGAGCTTTTAAAAATATGAAGTTCTTGCAAGTTCCGGAATCAGAAAGTCGGTTTCCTCATTTCCCTGCCTAAGAATCTGTACGTGAAAGCCTATTTATACATGTGAGAGGAAACATCAGAAATCCCTCTAAACCACCAAAAGGGTATGCAAAAAGCAAAGGAAATAAAACATGTGAAAGAAAGCTGCATAGTCTATACTTATGAACATTCGCTATGATAAATCATTTTAAAAATGATACTCAAAAATCCAACCACTTTATAACTCATGATGCATGTCAAAAGAATAATTAGAGTACCTAAGATACAATCTTTTGCGAAATTTTATATTATTTTTTTTTCAAAGTTATTTGGCACCATTTATCTGTTCTCTATTCAAAATATATATTAAAAAAAAAAAACATTTATGTGTTTGTTATTTGACAACTCTGGCATTATGCTTGATCTCATTGACTCTTATTGTGTGTCTTTCAAGCTAGTTTACTGTAACCAAAAATACCTTTTTGGAGGACCCCATATTTAAATGACACAAGATAAAAAAAAAATCAGATCATTAGTAAAGAAAAAAAATTTAGTCATACGCAAGCAAATTTAAACCTCACAATATTTTGCACTATTTATCTTAATCTTAAATTCTTCATACACCTGCAATTTTGTTTAATAAGTTGAAATATTACTAGTTAATATGGAATTTTTTGATTCTGGCAACATGACAGCTAATATTACAACTATTATTTTGACTGAAAAAGTTCCAAAATTGTAATGCAACTCACACACCACATAATTTTTATTTTATTTAGAAGTGAATTACAATGCATATACTGTGAGAAATTTAGATGACAGACAATGACACAAATCATGTCGAATAATAAAACAATTTAAATTCCAAATCAAATAATATAAGCGAGGTAATTTTATATAGATATAGAATAAAATCTCATTGACCAGTATGTTTTGATATGGTACATGCATGTATTCTTTCAAAAGCAAAATCTATTCTGTACATTCTATTTGGAAAATGAATGCATTAGATTTCAGATTCTATTCCATCATTATCAAATGTCAAAGATTGTTTTTTAAAATACTTCAATTGTTTTACTGGAAATAAAATTAGGGTTTCAAAGTTTTGTAAGGACAATACCGACTATATATATATATTTGGGTTTCTCTATCATCTTTTGCCATCACTCTCAAAGAAAAATCTCACATCCATTTTCTCCTCTCGCTTCCAATCAAAATAATCGCTTCTCTTAGTGTCTCTCCCAACAAATCCTTTCACTCCATCATTTCTCTCATCTCCTGATGCATCACCATCATCACTATCTTCAAAAGCAACAAACAGATCCGAGTTGAACAATTGACCTAATAAGCAAACTCTATGAAGATGTGTTTCTCATAATCCTATTCAATCTGTGGACAGAAGACACGATCAAGACAAGTGTGTTGTCTCAGCGGTGGAAGAACGTTTGGAAGCAAGTGCCTTGTCTTCATTCAATCCGATGTTATTGCTGAAAAGATAATCAAGGTTCTCTCTTTCTCAATTTTTTTATTCTACGTTCTCAACTAATTATTTGGTTTGAGTCAAATAACGGTATTTTGCGAGCGAATTTAATAAAACGATTTTTCGAAAAGTTTATGATCAAAATATTTGAGTGTGAGAATCTAATCAAAATATAATCTCTTAATATATAAATATAATATTATTATATTAGATCATGTTTATATATATATATATATCTCTTTAAATTTGTTGAATTTAGGAATTTATCAATTCTGGCGATTGTTTTCTAAAAATTCAAGATATTAAAGATAATAATTCACTTTTATTGACTGAATATATTGTAAATATATATATATATATATATATTCTTTAAAAATCATTAATATTTTATTTCTTTTGAAGGTTATTAAAAGTCACAATTCCCAAGCCAATATAAAGACGTACACCTCTAAAACTTGGATCCAATTACTAGAAATGTTTTTCTATATTGAAAATTTTTTGGTTGTTTAATCGGCATATTTTTGACCTAAAAAGCTAAAACAAATAGAAAAATTTAAGAGCTCAAACATTGATTTGGAAAAGAAAAAAAATAGAAAATATTAATTTCCCTATCAAAATTTAGATTAAAATTTTTTATGTTAAACAAAAATACAAATATTTGGAGCAACCAAGTTGAGTGTAAACTTGAGTGACCACTTACTAACAAAAGAAAACAGTTTCGAATTAGGACACAAACTCATCTCACCGCGCGCGTAAACAATAGGTTCGTCCGATCCGAATCACATGTGCAAACAATCAAACTAAAATTTGAGGCTGAGACTAAATAAAAACAACATTTGTTGTTCTTTATTATTATCACAATGATATTGATAACAACAATACATATAATCAAAATAATAGGAGAGGAAACACATGTAGAATAAACTATAAATTTCATTAATAAAAATATAACTATCACTTATTCATACGACATCGTCAACGCCAATCTCCGGTATCCCGGCGGCTAATTTAGATCATTTATTGTCGAGTCATCAACCGCGTCATTGTACGGATCTGACTCGAACCCTGAGTTGACTCAGTCGAATACACAAAGCGGAGATGACTCAGTGTGAGACAGAAATGGATGCTGCAAAAGCTGATCACAACTCCACCGCTGGTTCCAATCTCGCTTCAGACACTTTTCTAAAAAATCTTGTCCGTTTTCCGACAACGTCACAGGGGAAAACCGGTAACTCATCTTAGTCAACCAAATTAACCCTCTGTAAAAAAAGAGTTTATAGTTTTTTTTCGTAACCAAATTTATTTTCTTTTGATATATATATATATATATATATCCCAAATCTAATTTTAAACAACTCACGATAAAAAAAAGATTCAAAATATATCTATATATATATATATATAATTTGCAATGATAACATGAAGACAGAAAGTTATTCAATCATCTGAAATTTGGCTTGAAATCAAGTAAAACTGAAATTTTTTTAAAACCAATCTAATAAACATACCTTTTAAATGCATAAATGATATCAAGAGACACTCAAAATCTCAAGCAAAAAGTCACATCATGTAACCAAACACTTCTAGAACTTTGTTTGTTTTAAAAGCTACAGCGTGACTCAAATTAAAAAAAAAGAGTTAGGGAACCTTATATATAGAAACCTAATTTTACCTAAAATTTTCAAATCATAGTATGTTTTTAGTATGTTCACAATATTTTAGGTTAACCTAGGTTCTATATATAAGGTTCTCCAACTTTTTTTTTTAATTTTTGTCACGCTGCAACTTATAGAACAAACAAAATTCTGAAATATTAGTTATATTTTATGACTTTTTGCTTGAGATTTTAATTGCCTCTTGATATGAGTTATGCATTTAAAAGGTATGTTTTATTAAATTAGTTTAATTTTTTTCTATTTCACTTGATTTGAAGGTAAATTTTCAAATTTGAATAACTTTATGTCCTCATATTATCGTTGCAATTATATATTTTTTGGTATTTTTATCGTTAGTTGTTTAAAATAAAATTCGGAATATATATAGATCAAAAGATCATAAATTTGGTTACGCATAAGAAAAAATAAACTTCAAATTAAAATCTCTAGAGAAGGTTGATTTGGTTAATACGAAAATCCTAACAGACGCACATGTATTAGTGGGGTGAACTAGGTTCACCAACCAAGTGAGAAATTGTATCATCAAATCTAGAGACGTCTGAATTTTTCTCAGGGTCCTAGGCAAAAAAAAAAAATTGGCATTTTCTAATAGAAATTTTTTTAAGAAACAATTTCGGGCCCTTTTTTTTTGTAAAAATAGAAAAATTCGCATGGGCCCTGTTCGGTGGAACAAGTTGCCACCTCTCTTAGACGGCCTGTTATTTCAAATCGTGGAACTAGAGTTCACAGTTGAGTAGTTGACTGTAAGAGATATGTATATTAAGGATAACTGTAATTAGTAAATACCTAAGCTATCTTGTTTGACCTATATATAGTGCAAAGGCTTAATTATATTGATTGGGAAGCTTTACAATATATGTAGGTGATACAGGAGAGCTTAGTTATTTACTAATTACAATTATAACCTTAATATACATATCTCTTACATTTATTAGTTCAGTTTTTGTGCTCAAATATATATAAACTTTTAATTGTGATCTCTAGCTAGACTCTCCAAAGTATTTTTTTTTTGGAAATCGAACGTCTGTTTTTTCAAGATTAATGTTACTTGTTCTAATTAAGCATGTTACTAAACTCTCCATATTATGCAAACTTGGGCATTATCCTAATCCTACTGATTCTTAATGTGTGTTACTATTATCCTAATCGACCTTTTAATGTGTTTCAATAAAGTTAGTTTACTATAATCAACATTACCTTCACTTAGAGCATCCCATATTTAAATGAGCCATATTTGGAGAAAGATGATTTCTTTTGGATAATCTAGTTAAATTTAGAAATCTTGAAAGAAGAAATAACTTTGAAGAAGCAAAACGGAAAAAGGTTAGATTTACATGAACACGCACGTATCGAGTATAAGAATTGGTTTGCCGGCCAAATTAGTTGACATAACTATACCACATATGTAAAAATTGTAATTCATTTGGAGTGATCGATGTGCGAGATTGAGTAAGAAACAATGAACCATGAGTTATTCAGATGTGCACATTCTCTGTAGACATGGGCATTATCTTATCTCATTGGCTCTTACAATGTTTCCATCAAAATAGTTTAATGTGATAACATTGTGACAAAATAAGCGGTTATATCGATTTCACCTTCTTACTTGGGAGTTCTGACATTTTTGGAGCAAAAGATTGTTCACAATAGATTTTGATAAAATTAACGTATTTGTTTTTACTACATTTTTTTTTTTAAAACGGAGCCAATGATTTGTTTAGGCAATATGGAATCAAAGATTTGTTTAGGTAAATTAAATTTTCAATAAAAAGTAACAAATCTTTTATAATTTATAAAAAATCAGATAAATTAAATTCAGTGTACATTTCTCGAACTTTGTCAGTTCTAAAAATTGTGGTGTGATACAAAAAAAAAAAGAGTTGGAGAACATTATATATAGAACCTAGGTTAACCTAAAATTTTCAAATCAAGGTATGCTTTTTTGTTTGTTCTTTCTACTCTTGCAAGTTCCTGGTTGTTGAGTTTAAAGAGATTGCCAGAACCTTCGCTCTCTGCATACACCTGAAGCACACGAGAAAGCAAGAAAATTAGTTAGCAAATCTTAGACTAAATTTAATTCCCAAATTCAAATGTAAAATAACTAGTCACCGACAGTGGTGCTAAGAACTGATCTAACAAATAGTATTCATGGGTAATTTTAACCCTAAACATATCAATGCAAGTGCATATCAAACAAAGTAGTATTTCAAGGATCGAATCCACAAGAATCAAGAATCATACTACCATTCTCTCAAAATGAAACTAAGCTAAGACAAGATATAATTTTTGTTTTTTAAAAACAATATAACGAGAATGAGGAAGCAATTAAACGATGTAAAGTTATGAATAAAACCCGTCATGATTTAGGGAAGTTTCTAGAAAATCAAAAATTGTAGAGAGAATATCAAGCAGGGAAACAATTAAACAACCTACTATCGTAGAATCAATCACTGTGTCTAATAACCTAGAGATGCGGAGTTAGACATTCATCTGGAGAAGTTTACAAAGCCAAAAATATGACTAAAATAGAAATAGTAGCCTAAACAATGGCCAAAATCTAGAATAAATAGGTCTAATGGGCGTGAATCTCTTACAAAACCCAGTCAAAATAGGATAAATTGCAATTATCTTTTTAACGGATTAGCTAAGAGCAAACTGACTTCATTATAAGTTTATAACTTACATACCTTTCGATCGCAACGTTGGAATAACCTCAAAGCAATTCCAAATGAAAGCTAACTCAACGATTTATCTTTCAGGTCGATCCATTCGTGGTAAATCATTCAACAAATATCAAAGTTCTGACTTTTTGTGCTCCTTTGCTTCATTAGCACTTATTGAAATTACTTTTTTTCCATGGTAGTCTTAATTTCAATCAATGCTAATGAATACAATCCCAAAAAAACTTATATCCTTTATTGGAACGAAGGAATACACGAATGTATACAAATCAATCAAATAACAACATGAGCATAAACAAATTGAGGATCTTTAAAAGTATCTAATTATTATCTCAATAGAAACATTGTTCAGAAGCCGCCGCCAGAAATCTCCAAAAACCTTTTTGTGTCTATTTTTCTTTTCTTTTTCTTCTTTTTTCTGCTAGTTTGAAATAACACAAAACAATAAAGACAATTTGTTTTCCTTTTTATTTTTGTGAAATAACCGGGAAATAGTTTTCGAACTTCTACTTTTTAAATGAAGACACCGTGGATCTTACGTAGGTTATGAAGTGAAGTGTTCGGGGATAAGAGGTGATCATATATATGTTTATTGACGGATAATAATGGGGAAGCAGATCTACATATGTGCTCGAATTTACTCCATCTAAGGTTCTTTACGGTGGCTTTGTTAGGATTCGATGAGTTTAGAGCGTCAAGTTACTCCATCTCCATTTCACTTGTTAAGCGTCAAATTCTCAACCAAATGCCTAAACACCCACAATGAACTTTCTTGTTGTTGATGGTGAAGCTACTGCAATCTTACCAAACCTCGAGAGGCTACGATAAGTCCTTCGGAAATGACATTACATCTCACATCTCTAAGTTTTTTTAAATGTAATTGTTCATGTATTAAAGAGATTGCTGATATATCGTGGTTTTTACCCGTTTTTAACCATGATATAAGTCGGTTTTGTATAGTATATTTTGTATTTGTGTGTCTTTTATAGTGTTTTGCAGGAAAATGGTCGTTTGGTGCATTTTGGACAATTATCGAGCATTTTGGAGCTTTAAAGATCAAAGTGGAATCAAGTTGCAGCGTCCCCGTCGATCGACATTAAACGTGTGTCGATCGACACCTGAAGAGACGAAGCAAAGAAGATTTTCACCAGTAGCCAACGCGTCGATCGACACTCCCATCCCTGTCGATCGACAGAGGATCTTTAAAAGCAGAGGATATTTGCACAGACACCACCGTGTCGATCGACACACCTTTAGTGTCGATCGACGGCGGACCTGCAGACCTAATTTTGGGCACTTCTATAAATAGTTTTGTTTTGTTTTCATTGTAAAATATCTAGAAAACTTGTAAAAACTAGATCTATTCTCGTTTTGAGACTTAGAGAGAGAGAGAGAGAGAGAGAGAGATTTTGAAGATCTTGGAGGGAGATCTTCATGTTCTTCACCTAGTGACACCATTTGTATCTTCTAAACTCTAACTCTTTTATGAAATTCTATTCAGTTATTATGATTTCTTCATCTATTTCTGAGTAAATTACTTGTTAGGACATAGAGATTTCATGGGTTTTGATGAGAAATCAATAAAATCGAAGATCTGTTGAGGTTATCCGTTAGTTCTTCGTTTAGACTGTTCTCAATGCTTGAATCTAGCTTGATCACCTAGAATCTTGATTTTAGGATTGTTGGTTAGCCACGACAGTGGGATTAATAACCTGAATCTAGTCTAAATGGGCAAGGTTACCTATTCGCAAAGAAAATTTGGCTTAGGGACTTTGTGAACATATCGAGCTCGTACTAAATGCTTGTTTAGATTCGACGAATTCGCAAAGAAATTTGGGATTCGAGGATCTAAAGATAGATAGCCTTCGTAACGACAGTTAGTTGGTTATACTTTCGTGTTTGAGTTCTAGAGCGGTGCGTGATAGAACCTTGACAGTTGTGATAATCTTTGATTCATTGCCTATAAAAATTTCCATGGTCTAACTCTCGTCTCTTCGAGAACAATGTAAATTAAAACCATCCTCATCACATGTTACATAGTTCCATCTTTTATTTACATGTAAAAAGCATCGCTCTAGCTTAAGAAGGATCATTGCAATCCTAGTGCATAAATCAAACCTCCTTGTGGATACGATAACCCTTTGTGCTACAACGTACGAGAGGGTTTTTGATGGCCCCGGCCGTGTGTAAAAACGCCTGACATCAATTGCCCAATTTTTTTTCGTGATACGACGGATGATTGGTTGTTGGATTGTAACTGTAAATGAATTGCTATAGAATTTGGTATGTAAACGTTGTTGTTGTAGCTATGAAGATTTGTATGTAATTATTTGAAGCTTAAAGCATGATCGGTAAATATTACATGTATAATGTGATTAGAATAATTATTTTTCAAAATAAAATAAATGATATTTCTATCAAAATGAATAATTTTGCTTGGCCAAATCATTTTGAAGAGATCCAGAGGAGTTACTTGTTTTAATCGATTTCAATCAATCTGGTTTGTATAGACTTAACTCGGTCGAACCGGGTATTCGGTTAACAAAGCGTCAAAGAAACGCTAAAACCGGACTTAAGAACAACGCAATTGATCCTATTTATAAGACCATCTCCAACTTACAGCTCTATATTTCACTTTAAAATAGAGTTAAAAACCGGACTTAAGAACAACACAATTGATCCTATTTATAAGACCATCTCCAACCTACAGCTCTATATTTTACTCTAAAATAGAGTAACTCTATTTTAAAGTAGGGGTTTTTTCCAACTTATTACTCTATTTTTCACTCTAAAAATAACATTCTAAATATATTCTTTTTTAATTTAGTCTTAACTTTATATAATTTACCAATTTCTTTTTAATTTGTAATAATTCACTTAAAAACAATAATATTTTAATAGAAAATTTATCATAGAAATAAAATAACATTACACAATAGAAAAAAGCCAAAATCATATAATCTAAGTATTAAACTTAATTTCATTAGTTTCTATTAATAATTTTTTTTTTTGAAAATTTTTGTTGTATTTTCTGTGAAAGATTATTTTAATATGAATTTTAATTATCATTCTATAATTTTGTTAAAGGGCTATTAATCATGTAGTCAAAAATTAAAAAGACAATACCAAAAAAATAGTTTTAATAATATATTCTATGTATAAAAATAAGATAAGTAAAAACATAAAAAACATTTATATAAATAAAATATTTAATTTTAGAATAGAGTAAGATTTATAGTTACTCTAAATGTAGAGTAAAAAAAGTGGTTGCTTTATTTTGGTGTAGGATTTAGAGTAGGGTTGGAGAAGATTTTACTCTAAACATCCTTTTTAGAGTAGAATTTAGAGTAGGGTTTGAGATGCCCTAAACAGTACAATCGGTCGAACCCGTCCATCAAATCCGGTTCACCAAGCGTCAAAAGAAAGCTAAGTCGGACTTGAAAACAACGCCTCTTGCCAGTTTATATACTCTTCCTCCAAATTTTGTTTGTTTCACGTCAATAATTCTCAATCTCCGGTGAGTTTTTTCGATTCCGGCGAGGTCTCTGTATATCTATCTCGTCGTCTCCGTCGATTCCGTACCGTACTCCAGGTTCCATTCCGTAATTCCTTTTGTTTGATTCGACGACGTAACTATTTCGGTAGTTTCACGCCTGAACCCTAGTTTTTCGATTTCTCTTCCGATCATGAATGTAGAGTTGTATATTATAATCGATTGTTCTGGAATTTGTTGAGAATTTTTTGGTAGTGGTTTCATATTCTGGATTATCGTTGTATGATCTAAGACGAACTGGAGTTTTGTTGATATGGATTGTGAATTATTTGATTCTGTGTTATCAAAATTCGAATACTGAACTTTTTTCAGTATTGTGTTTTTGCTAATGTTTGTGTTTTGTTCGTGCTTTGTTGTGGCAGGCTAGAAGAACAATTCCTTTGGCTAAGCCCGGAGTTGTGAATAACGTAAAGGAAGATGTTTGGCTCTTCTAATGGTTAGTGATCACACCTTATTCATTCGTTTCTATGGCTTTGGTAATTTGGATTATCTATAGCTTTTTCAATATTAACCTGACTCTGTTTAATATTTTTTGCAGCTTTTGGACAGTCATCTAACAGCAGTCCATTTGGGACGCAAACTCCATCTGCGTTTGGTCAGACCAACAACGCAAATAGTCCATTTGGGACGCAGACTCCATCTGCGTTTGGTCAGACCAACAACGCAGGTAGTCCATTTGGGACGCCGACTCCATCTGCGTTTGGTCAGACCAACAACGCAATTAGTCCATTTGGGACGCAGACTCCATCTGCGTTTGGTCAGACCAACAACGCAAGTAGTCCATTTGGGACGCAGACTCCATCTGCGTTTGGTCAGACCAATAACGCAAGTAGTCCCTTTGCTGCGAGACCCTTTGGTGCTTCTACTCCTTTTGGTGCACAAACTGGAAGTTCCATGTTTGGGGGTACTTCAACCGGCGTGTTTGGTGCAACTCAAGCTTCCTCTCCTTTTGGAGCATCTTCTGCTCCTGCGTTTGGCAATTCGGGTGAGTATTTTGTAGAAATACAATTTGCTAATGGCTTATGATTTCTTCAAGAGGTTCTTTTGGGCTCAAAATATTTGTTACTTCTTCCAAAACTAGTTAGTCGAGGGTTTCTAAATTCGTAAATATTCAGTTTCTTTGTATGGTTCTCTTCGTGACAGTACTAGCTCCTGATTTGGTTGACTTAGTTTTTTTGAATCTTTAGGTTCTCATTAGTCTTTTCATATATCTCTTTTTGCAACTTTGCTTTTGAAGACTGATAAGCGTTTTTCTTTTCCTCTTTCAGGCAATTCTTTTTTTGGCTTCTCAACGCCTCAGTCAAGTCCTTTCGGAAGCAACACACAGCAATCACAGTCTGCATTTGGAAACAGTACGTTCGGTGCCTCTAGCACGCCCGCGTTTGGTGCATCGAGCACGCCTGCCTTTGGCTCCACAAACACAAATCCTTTTGGCTCCACAAACACAAATCCTTTTGGTGCCTCAAGCACACCTGCCTTTGGGACCTCAAGCACTTCTTCATTCGGCGTCTCGAGCTCACCTGCATTTGGTGTGACACCCACTCCAGCCTTTGGTAATTCTAACAACAATGCCTTTGGTAACAATGCATTTAGCTCTGGAGGTGCTTTTGCGGCATCAAGCACTCCATCCTTTGGGGCATCAACCACCCCCTCCTTTAGTTTTGGATCCTCCCCAGCTTTCGGACAGTCTAACTCAGCATTTAGTTCTACACAATCTCCGTTTGGACAGTCGAACTCACCATTTAGCTCTACACAATCTCCGTTTGGACAGTCTAACTCAGCATTTAGTTCTACACAATCTCCGTTTGGACAGTCTACCTCAGCATTTAGTTCTACACAATCTCCGTTTGGAGCCCAAGGTTATTTCCCTAGTCTTATTCAATTACAGATTTAGAAGTGAAAATTCCTATCCAATAATCCAATAAATGTTAACTTATATGTTCACATGATTTGTTTTGCAGGTGCACAAACTTCAATGCCAACAGCTTTCGGGGTTCAACAAGTGGGTAGTAGGGTCAAGCCTTATGCAGCTACACCTGAGGCAGATCAAGGCGGTGCTGGGAAGTTATTATCTATATCTGCTATGCCAGAGTACAAAAATAAAACCCATGAGGAGCTTAGGTGGGAGGACTACCAGCGAGGAGATAAAGGTCCCATTCAAAAACAAATTAATGTTATGCATCTGTTTTAGGGTTAGAGATCTTTGTATTTTATTTACGAAAATATTGATTCTCTTGTTCTCTAATTTCAGGTGGTCCATCTCCTGGAGGTACTGGGATTGGTGTAACAAATTCTCAGCCAAGTTTCTTCTCTACGTGTAATCAGACGCCTGCAAATCCACCAAATCCCTTTTCAAGCCCAACACCCACAAGCACTTTTACAAACACTTTTACAAATCCCTTTTCAAGCACAACAGCCCCAAACTCTGTTTCAAATCCATTTCCAAGCACAACAACCACAAACACTTTTCCAAATTCACCAAATCCATTTTCAATCCCAACATCTACACCAAAATTTTCCATGCCCTTTGGTCAAACTGGTACTGCCCCATCCATGTTTAATTCAACTTCATCAACTGCCACATCCACTTTTACTACATTGAGCACTCCTGGATTCAGCTCTTCTTCATCAATCTTTAATTCAAACCCTGCACCTGGGTCAACTTCAGCATTTAGCAACAGTCAGTCATCTCCGCTGTTTTTCTCAAACCCATTTGGACAGCCTAATACTAGTACAGCGCTTGGACAGGCTAGTACTCTGTTTCCACAGAATACCAGTCCTGCATTTTCCCAACCTAACACTTTCAGCACACCTTCCACTGGATTTACAAATACGTTTTTAAGCACTCCATCCTTCACTACAAACAACTCTCCCTTTAGTCAAACAACGGTAACTTTCTTTTCAACTAATTTGGATGCTTGTTTTCTTTGGAGTTGACTTTTCTATCACTTCCTTTTGAGCTTTATGTAGGGATTTCTAATATTGTTTTTTTTTTTTGTAGCCTGCTCCTTTGACACCCTACCAACCAGCTCAGCCTGCTCAAACCCCTGGTGCTTTTAGTCTCAACAACTTTAGTCAAACCCAACCAGGTATGTCAATAAACCAAATCAACTTGGATATTATCGTCATGAATTCTAAAATCTAACTCCTGTATGTTTATGTTTTAAGCTAATTTAACAAGCTTGGGAGCTTTCAGTCTAAGCAACGTTGGGCAAGTGTATGTTCTCTCTGAGACCTTTTAGATGTTTTATTTATTATTTTTATTTTACTTCGGAATTTACACCCTTGGAGCTTCATTCTTTTTTCTTTTACAGGCCTGCGCCGGCTAACACTGCTGTTATGCAACCTACCCCTGTTACAAACCCATTTGGAACGCTTCCTGCATTACCTCAGATTTCAATCGGTCAAAGTGGAAATTCACCATCGATTAAGTATGGAATCTCCAGCATGCCTGTAAGTTTATCCTCAAACTTTAAGCAAAGAATCTTCATAGAGTTTTCTTGACATCGCTGATAAAAAAATTGTTGCTGGACATTCAACTCCTCGGCATAGCATCTTGAAGTTTGTCACTGCTGATATATATACATTTTTCTTTCTTCTCAGGTCGTTGATAAACCTGCTCCGGTTAGAACATCACCACTCCTGACTTCTCGACACCTTTTACAAAGGCGGGTCAAGCTACCTGCAAGAAAGTATCGTCCTGGCGATGATGGGCCAAAGGCATGTTTTCTTTTTAAACTGAAATTTTGGCTTGGTCTTGAAATTCAACTGCAGTCTTTACTTTTGTACTGAAATTCTTTTCTACTTTGTTTCTTAAATGTCCTTTCAGGTTGCATTCTTCAGTGACGAAGAGAACTCCAATACACCAAAGGCTGATGCCCTTTTCATTCCGAGGGAAAACCCTAGAGCTTTGTTTATACGCCCTGTTGAAAAGGAAAAATCAGCACCGCGAAAGAATAACCCGGCCCCGCTGCAGGAGAATGGTAAGCTTGCTTATTTACATTTCCACTTGCATTTTAATCTAGCAGCAGATAATTTGACCATAACAAATCCATTTGTTCATGTGACTTTCAGGTAAGAGTTTGAATGGTGGTACTAACGAAGGTAACCATGAGAGTAAGTATTTAAAATAAGCATATGTATCAAAACAGTGGTCCACCTTTGTGCTTTTTGGGGATCATTCTCTGATTTTTTGTTTTAAAATCTGCAGATAAGAAAAACGGTGTAGTACTTGATGCTCCTCCAGTCAAAGCCAATCAAAAACCCAACGGGAGACATGAAATTAACGTAGGCGAGAAAAACGGTGTAAACAGTTCACCAAGTAGAGCAGATATTGAATTAATTATGCCAAAGCTACAACACTCTGAGTACTTCACCGAGCCTCGGATCCAAGAACTAGCTGCCAAGGAAAGGGTTAACCCTGGTTATTGCAAGCGGGTAAGAGACTTTGTTGTTGGGAGACACGGTTACGGTAGTATAAAGTTTCTAGGAGAGACGGATGTTCGCAAACTCGACCTGGAGACGTTGGTTCAGTTCAATAACCGGGAAGTGATTGTGTACATGGACGAGAGCCAGAAACCGCCAGTTGGTGAAGGACTGAATAAGCCTGCAGAAGTAACATTGCTCAACATAAAGTGTATGGACAAGAAAAGCGGGAAACAAGTGACGGAAGGATCGAGATTGGACAAGTACAAGGAAATGCTCAAGAGGAAAGCTGAGGAACAAGGAGCTCAGTTTGTGTCTTATGATGCTGTGAATGGCGAGTGGAAGTTTAAGGTCGAGCATTTCAGTTCCTACATGCTTGGAGATGAAGATGATGTGTAGAAAGATCAAAAGTCTTTTGTGTAGACCAGTGTCTTGGTTTTTTGTTTTGTGGGGTTTTGTCTATTAGTCTGTTTTCACTATATAATGTGAAAAAAATGATTAGTCTTTTGCTTTCTTCTTAACCTTTGTTTTATCATTTTACCCCAACCTCTCTTTTATCTTTTTTTATTAGTAATATTACCAAAATTGTGTTCGTTCTTGATTTCATAAAATTTACAGAAGCTGCTATTGTAGTACTAAGTTTGTGCTGGTGGTTTAAAAGTCTTTGTTTTTGTCTGCCAAACTATAAGTGCTTCTGTTTCTAGAGTATGCTTAGTGTGAATATCTCATCTCACTCACATGTCACCTTTCAGGAATGCTAAACTTTCGTATCTGAAATCTTTTATTTGTTTCCTCCATTCGCCTATTTGTACAGTTCGGTTCATGCTGACTTGAGAGAGAGAGAGGTTGGTTTATGCCAATGGAAATGGAGGTTTTGCGAGAGAGACTGGATTGCATTTGACTTTGGTTCTCACGTTCTTCTATAAGGACATAGCCTAGCTTATGCATTCAATGGCCACATCATGAAGGCACATTCTAGTTAGTGTGGATCATTTGCAATTGGTTAAGTCTCCTCTAGCTTAATCATGTGTATAAATACTTTACCTTGTACATCATTTGCAAAATTGTATTCTTGAGAACCTCTTAAGGGTTCTAACCAATGGACGAGAATTTTTTTGCAAAATTTAAGAGAGATTCTTAGATTATTTTAATCTTTAGTTTAATGTTTAAAAATAGTAAAAACTTCTTAGGGGTTCTTATCAATGGAGATGCTCTTTTACATCTTGGCTAAGTTAAATCACTGTCGAGTGGTAAATGTGTTAATCTTGTTGGTGCAATAACCACTATTTCAGCCTTGTTACCAAGTTATCTTGTTTATTTGAATAAACTTTAAACAAGTGACTATCCTTGTCTTATCTTTTACATAATTACTTTAGACATAAGGTTTATTAAACCAGTGTCTTATGAATCCCACTACGTTTTTTTTTGGGGTCATAATCCCACTACGTTAGACCAGATTATAATTGAAGGATAAAAACATGGGAAATTAGCAAATATAACAAAAAAAAAGGGTTAATTAGGTGAATATTACTTTTGAGGGCAAAAATTAAGTAACTAACATGACTAAAATTATATTTAGGTAAGTAACATAGAGAATAAAAAGTATGACGAAATTACCCTTACAATATAATTAAGGTAAAAATAATAAAAAAGAATATATGTAATTAAGGTGTATAATTAAAAAGAATCTTTAACAATTTCTCTTGATTTTACCTCTGAAAAAATAGTTCATACAATTTATCTCTCCAAAAAGTAGATGAATTTTGACTATAGTGAAAAAAATAAAATATATAGTTAATTATTATAATAAAAAATACTATAACACACATAGCTAACTATTATAAGTAGCTATCTATTATCAAAAACATAGTTGATTATAATAAAAAAATAACTTACATAGTTAACTATTATAATAAAAATACTATAACACACATAGCTAACTATTACAAATACCTAGCTATTATAAGTAGCTAACTATTATCACAAACATAGTTGATTATAATGAAAAAATAACATACATAGTTAACTATTATAGTGAAAAATACTATAACATACATAATTAACTTTTATCATACCTAAAATTTGAACATAGTTACATAATAACTTCCAAACATAGTTAACTATCTCAATATGTTGATCTTCATTTTAATCTACAATGGAGATTTTTGATTCATGACCGCAAAATAAGAAAAGGTGATTGGAAATTAGTTTAGTAGATCACCAAATAGAGATACAAGATCGATTATGGTGCTTGTATCAAACGAACACAAAGAATAAAGAGAAACAAATGATGGAAGAAGAAAAAACAAACCAAGGAGGAAGAAGAATACAAAAAACGATGGAAAAATGAATAAGTAGAAAGATAATAATAATTAGAAGATGAGTAAAATCCAAAGAACATAGCAATCACAATTGATCTTCTCAGAACTGTGAAGAAAGGGGAGAGAGGTGTGGTGAGAGGACACCAATTAGGGTAAAAGTGTGTTTTAGACTTTCAATTTATGTAATTTTTAGTGTTTTGTTTTAATTTTATTTTTTTTCAATAAAAGCAACAAAGTTACATAAGGATAAAATTGGAAATCTATGTCAATAATATGTTAGTTACTATATTTTAGTTTATAGGTTGTTAGATAATTAATTTTAGGTACAAAACATAATATATATGCTAATTACCCCCAAAAAAAAAGTTATAATTAAAAGGGTTAATTAGGTGTATAATAGTTTGGGAGGCTTTAATTAGGTATATAACATGTTGTAAATAGAATTTAGTAAAGTCACATCCACTTAAAACAAATTGACCAAAATACCCTTAATAATATGATTAAGTATAAATAGTTAGCTATCGGTTCACATTATAATAGTTGACTATGTAACACATTGGTTATGTAAATGAGTATTTGTTATTCTTAGTTGTAATATAGTTCACTCTATGACTAATTTATTGTGATTATAGTTGACTAGTTATTCATGCATCAGTTTTTTTAAAAAATATTTAAGTACGAATAGCCAACTATCATATCAAAACATAGTTGACTATGTAAAACATTGTCTATGTAAAAGAGTGTTTGATATTCTAGTTATATACTTCATTTTGTGATTAATTCACTATGATTATAGTCGACTACTTATAAATGCATAGTCAGCTATTGATCTTTTTCTTTGATATTTATCTGTGAATAGTGGACTATTTGCGAATAGTCAGCTATGAGATCAAAATATAGTGAACTATTTATCATGTAACTGAATAAGGTTAAAATGGTCATTCTAGATATGCTCCATGCTATTTACCTAATTATAATTTAGGTCATGTTAGATCCTTAATTATTAGTGCAATAAGTATTATCTATGCTAATTTCCCTAATTAAAATTATAACCAAATATCCTAAATCCTATAGTTATAATTTAGCCACATTTGTCAATTTTGGTTAGTGATCTAATTATTAATTTTTTTTGTTACTTGGCAAATTAACCCTAAAAACATTTACTTTCCTTTTTTGATAATAGAATGTAAAATGACACGTGACAAGTAGAAAGTGGTTATAATTGAATGGATTCATACATCATCATTTTCACTATCTAGTTGTTGGTTAATCATTGACTTGGAGACAAGTCTTCGAATGAGTCTTTAGCAGACTATTTTGATAAAGTTTTTATTTGATTTTATAAAGTCGGTCTCGAGCAGAGTTCTAACCAAAACACCACAGATCTAGTTACGTAGCTCTAGTTGGGCGAAAAACGATTTTATTTGGGTGATTATATCTTTTCTTTCTTCAGTTTCCTGTGGAGGAAGGTGCTTCCATCTTTTGTATTTTGCCTTTTTTTTTCTTTATGAACCTCAATTATGGTCATCTCTCTGTGGATTTTATATCACAAAATAGCTTGTGGATTTTCAATTATCAATTATGCTCATCTCTCTATGGAATATATATATGTATTATCCGAACTATGAATTCATGGACACTCCTATAGTACTGACTATTAGTCATTTCTTGGTTAAGCAGGAGATATATGGCTGAGTCACTCTTGTCGTTCGGAGTCCAGAAGCTTTGGAACCTCATTGTCCGAGAATCTGAGCGACTTAAGGGAGTTGGTGAGCAATTTAATGGATTAAAAAGTGATCTGAATATGTTAAGGTGCTTTTTGGAAGATGCAGATGCCAAGAAACATACCAATTCAATGGTGAGGAACACTGTGAAAGAGATCAAGGAAATTGTTCTGGATGCGGAGGATGTTATCGAAACTTTTCTTCTAAAGGAAGAACTTGGACGAACAAGTGGGATCAGGAAGCGCATGAGAAGACTTTCTTGCGCTTTTGTAAAACGCATGGGACTTGCTTTCAATATGAAAGCTATAAGCAAGAGGATCTCTAAGGTGATCCGAGATATGCAGATTCTTGGGGTACAACAGTCCATTGTCAATGAAGGGTATATGCAGTCTCTACAAGAAAGACAAAGGGAAATGCGACAAACATTTTCTAGCGACAATGAAAGCGTTCTAGTGGGATTGGAGGAAAACGTTAAGAAATTAGTTGATTTTTTGGTGGAAGAAGATAGTAGTCAAGTTGTTTCTATAACTGGGATGGGCGGTATTGGTAAAACCACTCTTGCAAGACAAGTTTTTAATCAGGAGACAGTAAAATGTCATTTCTCAGGACTAGCGTGGGTATGCATTTCACAACAGTTTACAAGGAAAGAGGTGTGGCAGACAATCTTGCGAAAACTTAGGCCAGAATGTAAAGTGGCAGAGATGACAAAAAACGAACTTCAAGAGAAACTCTTTGAAGTATTGGAAACACAAAAGGTTTTGATTGTCCTTGATGACATATGGAGAGAAGAAGATTGGGACATAATCAAACCAATGTTTCCAAGCAAAAAAGGTTACATTCTAATCTTAAATTTTATAATTCTCTTATTAAATTCACCGTTTGGGTAAACAAAAAATTGATGGAGATACATATTGGTCATACGTAAAGCGTTATGTTTGTTGAGATTCATGGCTTCCAATTCAAAACCAATAGGTAATTAGTAGATTGGCCAATTCTCTTGTATATTGCCCAAAGTCCCGGTGGAATATTCTTCAAAATGTTTATCTTTCCTTAGGGGGTTATGTAAAAAGAGATATATTTTGTATAGGTTGGAAGGTACTACTTACTTCTCGCAACGAGGGTGTTGCATTGCATGTAGATCCAACATGTTTCATCTTTAAACCAGATTGTCTAACTCCGATCCCGAAGAATGTTGGACACTTTTTCGAAGGATAGCTTTTCCAATAGAAGACACTACCGGTAAGCTTTCCAAGATAGTTTATTTAACTTTTCTTTCCGTTGTCATAGTCAAAGAATTTTTAGGATAGTTGTTCTCACAAACTGCTTTTCCTTAATCATATCTCTCTCACTACAAGAAAACAAGGGCTTTTCCGACGCCCATATCCATCGGAAATCCGTCGGAATAAGCCCTATTACGACGGATTTCCGACGGATATGGGCCGCCGGTTCTAACTCGTCGGAAATCCGCGTTCCGTCGGTAAACCGTCCACCCACTCCGACGAAATTTCGGCGGAACACGGATCAGAGCAATCGGTTGACCATCCGTCGTAATACCGTCGAAGAACCTATCGCTGACGGCAATCCGACGGTATACGACACCGACGGCAATCCGACGGTCTACAACACCGACGGTAGTCCGACGGATTTAGAAAACAGACGGATTTTCGACGGATGTCGGATTTTAATTAAAAAATGAATTTTAAATGAATATTTAAATTAAATTAAAAATTAAATTAAAAATAATATTTAAATAAAAAAAAAATTGAAATTGAAATTAAAATTTAAAATGAAAATAAAATTGTTTTCAAACCAAATAAAAGTTCTACAAACCAAATTTAAAAACCAAATAAAAACCAAATAAAAGTTCTACTGTAGACGATAATTACGGAAGAACTCGTCCATTCGGTCTTCCATCCCACGAATGTGCGCTGCATCTGCTAAGCGCTGTTCCTCCAACTCCTTCACCCGCTTTGCATCATCTTCGCGCTGTGCCTCCATTGCTTTCATCCGCTCGAGAAGCTCAGCGTTTTGTGCCTGCAACCCGTTATCACCGTGAAATAGGAATGAAGACTCGGAAGAGCTGGAGTCGGTTGTTGTCTTTCCAAATTGGGAGTGCCGGGGATCTGGGACTGACTAGAACTCCGACGCCCCCGACTGGAACTACCGTCTCCAAAACTCTGCTGAAATCGTTCGAAATCCCTACGAATTCGAAGATTTTTAGGAATTTTGAGATTTAACGATTTATGGATATAGAGATTTAAAAATTTAGGTATTTATTGTTTAGGGAATTTGGAGATTTTGAAATTTAGGGTTTGGGGTTTTAGGGATTTTGAAATTTATGGATGTAGGGATTTAGGGATTTTGGGATTAATGATTTTACTAAAAAAACTTTTACTTGTCAACAAGATTAATGATTTTACAAAAAATTCATTAACGATTTACTTGTGTTTTACTTGTAAGATGTTTTACATGTCAATAAGATTAATGATTTAACAAAAAAGTTTTTTAAAAATTCTTAATATTTATAAACTTAGAATTTTTTTTTAATTTTTTATAAAAAAATCTTAATATTTATAAATTTATAAAATTTTTAAATTTTTAAAAAAAAATCTTAATATTTATAAATTTATAAAATTTTAATATTTTTTTTACAAATTCTTAATATTTATAAATTTTTAATATTTTAAAACTATTTATTCCAAATTTTTAAAATTTATAAAATTCTAATATTTATAAAATTTTCTTTTAACAATTCTTAATATTAAAATCCTAAAATTCAATAAATCCCTAATTCCCTAAATTTATATATCCCTAAATCCCTATAATGCAATACATTCCTAAATCTCTAAATCAAGAATAAATTATGTTTATCCAAAAAAATTTTCTTATGAAGAACAATTTTTTTTTATGAATAACACAATTTTTTTTTTTAAGAACCAACTTGAAAATCATTACAAACTTACATTGGGATGTTGAATTCGTGATGGAGGATGTGATTCCGGCGGTCTGTGTGGTTTTTCCGGCGGTGTGAAACGGTTTTCCGGCGGTTAAGACGGATTTCCGACGGATTTTGTTTTCTTATGATTTTATTTTATAATTTTGTTTCTTGTATTTGTAATAAAAAATTTTGCAATCTAAAAATTATAGTACATTGTACGTAATTAAAACAGTAAGCTCGTTGGATTTATTTTACTAATAGCAAGTAAAACACAAACATATAAGAATTAATTTTTCCTTCCTACAAAATCGGTAACTTCTACGCCCATCCCGACTCCCTGATGATTTATCCAGTACTCGACGGTACAAACTATTTATATATTTTAGTTTCTTATTTTTGTAATGATTTGCGTATAAATTTATGGAAATAAGTATTTCGAATCGTTTTACACATATAAAACACCAATATTTCACAATCCCTAATAGGAAATATAACACATGACCACATTATATGATCGTACAATAGATACTAGGACATTATTTAACATGAAAGCAACATAAAGCTGTTATCATAAAATTATTCTTAATCATGGATGAGTTGGCTGTTTATTCTTCATTGGAGTCTGGGACTGTTTCATATTCGTACCCAGTAGTTCCTCCATCTTCCTCGATGGTCGATGCTTCCATTGGTTGGTATTCAGCAATCATCGAATTAGCACCGATTATCTGTTTGAAAAATGATTTTAGTTAAGCATTCCCATGAATATTTTTGAACGTATGGTGTATCTACCTTAACAATGTTCCGCTCTGTGATGTTCAGGTACTAGGTTCCTATCAAAACAGCAAACGGTAACATTTTTCAGGATGACCACCGCACCTACACCAGTCGTGAGTCTGTACTCGTCCTTCTTGAAGATGTTATGGGGCATGGTTCCCTCGATTTTTCCTGAGGGATCTTTTAAGGTTACTAGCATATCTCACTGGTCATTGGGGGTTAAACTAGAGAGCATAGCCACAATCTGATAATGAATTAAATTATATACTTGTCAGATAAATTGTCTAAATGTTAATAAAATAGGTGGAACACGTAAACCTTTTTGACTTTCAAAAATTGTGAATGCGGAGATTGAATTTCTGCAACCTGGGTCCAGAATGGTGTGCTCCTATTGTTATAAGAACCTATATGTATGAAGTATAGATTTAGTATTTGTCAGCTACAATCATTATTGTAAAAGTAAAAGCGGTAATTATATATATATATACCTTCACGGATTATGTAATCGATAGTAGAAGTCCACCGAAGACTACTAAAATCCTTGTCGGCCTGTGGTGCCTCATTAATGACCTCACGAATAAAATCTCGTGTTGGGCGTGGCTGAGAAACTTTCACCTCGCAGCACCTTTGCATCATGAGACCTCTTTCGAAACAGGCCTCGCCGTACCACTTGGCCAGGTCCCGGTATTACGGGCGTTTGGTTCTGGGATTGTTGAGTTGGATGGAGTGAAATTGTCGGTTCAGCATCAGTAACATTTAAGTTATCGTAAGGAGGGCTTGAAGGAAATAGAGTTGTGATTGGAGGGTTTTGACCGGGGGCTCGGTTTTGCATATAGTAATTCCACAGATCTCTATTTGCCATTACGAAATTGAATTTTTCAGTGTTATGAATTTGTGTTCAAATGTTTTTATGGTCGCATTACAAAATGTGCAACCTTATGTAGAACGGATATCCGTCGGATTTCCGTCGGAAAACCGTCAAAACACTCCGACATAACACCCCACCAATCCCATCAGCCACTGCACTTGATTTGTTAACCACTCAAACTTTGCCGATATCGGAAACCGTCGGCAATCCATCGAAAATCCGTTACATAATTCTGACAACATAGATCCGTCGGAAATCCGTTGTTACAGTTGACCAATCAAACTTTGCCGACATCGGAAACTCTGCAAGCCGACGGAAATCCGTTACATAATTCCGACGGAATACCGACGGTTTATACATATAACTTCAACTATAAATACACCTGATGGAGTGTATATCTTCTACACCTTAAAAAAAAAATATATATATATATATATATATATGTCTTCTAGGGATCCTAATGAAGACGGGAAAAAAACATCCGATGCAAATTTTTTTAATGTTCCAAAATACTCGTGGGAAACTGAATCTCATTGGGACGAGTTCACTCAACAGATTCCCACTTACTCGTGGGAATTTGATACGTGCTCACCAATCGATGAAGAAGATTCCACATCAACAGTAGTGCCTAACAGCCAGTGCTTGCCAAACATCCAGAACATTTACGATAGGCAGCCACAATGTCCTGATCATGAGCGGGTTACCGAAGCCAAACAACCATGTCATTTATTGGAAAAGTCAGATATTACGGTGTAAGTACTTCAAACGTATGTAAGGATCAGTACTATGGTTATGAATTCGCCCAAAGCCCAGAAAAGCCAAACTTAAATTTAGATGTTGATGCAATCAAAAGTGAATTGTGCGACGGATTTATAGATTCTCCACCAAAGGATCATTACTATGATTTCGAATTCGCCCAAAGCCCAGACAAGGCAAACATAAATCTAGATGTTGATGCAATCAAAAGCGAATTGTGCGACGGATTTGTAGATTCTCCACAAAAGAAAAAAAAAGGAAAGAACATCACTAAATGGTTCTAACAAATGGTAAGTTTGGAGTGGAAACGGACATATGATTGTAAAATGAGGAGTTTATTATGTACTTGTACCATAACCGTTGTGTGTAAAATAATTGCAAGTCTCTAATGTACCTGTTTAAGAATATGTGTTTTAAATTTTATGTTTCATTACATGTTAAGTTTTATTGGAGTTGGAAGACCAATATTTATCGTTAATTAGTCATCGAACATGAGTACATATATACTATTAAATAATATGAGATACAAGATTTGTCCACCGCTGAAATGATTATGCCTCCTTTATTTGATTTTTATTTGTATGTTGTAATACTTAGATTCTCGTCCACAATCGGTTTTCTTAATGAAATAAAATATTATAGGGAACACACAAATGTGAGAGAATAACATGAAAAAGCAAACATTTATTCACAAATTATTATTCTGAATCTTCGAAGGAACCTTCACTAGGGATAGAGTTTGAATCGTCGTCAAATTCTCCACGTGGTTCATCTTCGTTCGAATGCACTAGATCATCCCCGATATGTGTGACATCAACGACAAGGTCAATGTTATCAATCTTCTCCACAGGTGACATTGATACACTTCTTGATGGTTGTAGAGCATCTTGTTCTGGAACTCCGTAGATTTTTCCTCTCGGGTTTATTGGAGTTACTGTGATCCACGGATCTGTACGGTACATAACTCAAGGATAAGGAATGTAGCAAACCTATTAATAATTAGTGGATATTGTTAATATACATGAACAAGAAACCTTAACTATGAGTACATAGGTAAACATAAATAGTGTATTGATACCTGGTCTGCTTGAGACGCAAGGATAAATGGATCGTAATACTGTAGTTTCCGGCTTGAATTTATCGAAATAACACCAAAAGGGTCAACTCGAACCCCTCGACCATTGGATGGATCATACCAATCGCACATAAACACAATGCACCTCAAGTTCAACATTCCTAGATATCGGATTTCCAAGATTTCTTTTAAAATCCCATAGTACATGGTATCACCGAATTGCGCCGTAATACCATAGTCCGCAGTTGGCCTTTGACGTCCTTCCTCACGGATCCTGAACGAATATCCCCTAGTACAAAACTGGGGATATGAAGTGGGGGTGGTGCGTAAGCCATGAACAAACTCCACTAACCATGTCGGGATTGATCGACCACTTGCTAAACTTTCGAAAACCTAAAAACGATATACGTAAGATATAAGTAACATATGAACGTGAAAACATGCAAATGTAAGACGGATGTAATTATATTAAACTTACATAACATTTCAACCACTCTGGAAATTGTTCGTCTTTCAAGACAGCAAGTTCGGCATCTGTCTTATCACAATGGTAATCACGTGCGAGAGACATGTAGATCCTGTAACATAACAGTCGTTAGTAGATAATTGCAAATAATTAAATAAATTTAGTATGATAAATGATATATATACCTTTCGTACTCCAAAATTTCGTCACAGTTTCTGAGGATATACGTATGCAAATGTGTGACCTCTTGTGGTGATAGTTTGCGTTTCTTTCCTTTTCCACTTGCTCGACCAACTTGGGCAAACAACTCAGTAACAACCACGGCATACACTGCTTTTTCACCTCTATCATCATGTCGGGGAGGCCGTCTCGCCTTAGTACTAATTGCCGGTGGAAAGTAATATTCGGCAAAGTGTGAGACTTCCTCGTTTAGGCTTTGTGCGACAA
Source organism: Draba incana (assembly GCA_963576765.1). Lineage (NCBI taxonomy): Eukaryota > Viridiplantae > Streptophyta > Magnoliopsida > Brassicales > Brassicaceae > Draba > Draba incana. The sequence continues at coordinate 31,580,286 of OY755209.1, forward strand.
TAGATCCATCAACCTTGCTCAAATTTTTAACCTTTTTCTTCAGGTGGAACATGTAACGCTCGAACGGATACATCCATCGGTATTGAACAGGGCCTCCTAAGGCTGCTTCTCGTGGGAGGTGAATATGAAGATGTTCCATAACGTCAAAAAAAGACAGTGGAAATATCTTCTCAAGATTACAAAGGAGAACCGGGATATTGGCCCCCAAGTTACGTATCCCGTGGGAGGTAAGCATTTTTGAACATAAATCTCGGAAGAATGCACCAACTCCTATAAACAAAAATTAAACAAGTTAATACATATATAGTAATATTATAGTAGTAAAAAACTAATGGGAGTAAGAAATATACCTCCAATTGCTTGGTGGATAGGTTCTGGAAGAAGATATGCAAATACAAATGGAAGAAGACGATGCATCACGACATGACAATCATGACTCTTCATTCCTATAAACTTGTCTTCCGTTGAATCCACGCAATTACGTAGATTAGATGCGTAGCCGTCTGGAAATTTGACAAATTTTTTGAACCATTCAAAAAATATTTCTTTCTGGCCAGCGTCTAACCGGTAAGTAGGCATCGGCAATCTACCGTTTGAAACATGAAGAGATGGCCTCGAACAAATCAATGGCAAGTCGAATATAGACTTCCAATTGTCTTTGGTCTTTCCTGGGCCGTTTAATATGGTGTTCATGATGTTGTCAAAGAAATTCTTTTCCACATGCATGACATCTAGATTATGCCGCAGTAGATGGTCTTTCCAGTAAGGCAAATCCCAACAAATACTATTCTTGTGCCAATTGTGATATTCCCCACAACCGTCGACGGGGTAATGGTCATTACCCCCACATTCAGGAGTTCGCTCTGCACCAAAATCTCGTAATTGTTCCAATATGCTGCGACCATATATCTCAGGAGGTGGACCATGTAACACTTGTACATTCTTCCTAAAATGTCTTTTAGACTGTTGATATGGATGATTTGCCGGTAAAATACACCTATGGCAATCAAACCATGAAGTCTTCCTTCCGTGCTGCAGTTGGAATGCTGAAGTATTGTCTTAGCAATAAGGACATGCCAATCTTCCATGCGTTGTCCATCCAGATAACATACCGTATGCCGAAAAATCGCTTATGGTCCACATAAGAACCGCACGCATGTTGAAATTCTACCGGATTGAAACATCATATGCCTCAACATCATGCTCCTACAACATCTGTAACTCATAGATCAATGGTTGCAGGAAAATATCGAGCGACCCTCTTGGATGATCTGGCCCGGGAACTAGAATTGAGAGAAACATGAACTCTCGCCGCATGCACATAGATGGAGGAAAATTGTAAGGTGTTACGATGACCGGCCACAATGAATATTTTCTTCCATGCTTGCCAAACGGGTTGAAACCATCAGTGGATAAGCCGAGGTATACATTCCGTCGTTCATATGCAAAATCTGGATATACGGATTAGAAGTGTTTCCACGCTTCCGCGTCAGAAGGATGCGTGATTTCTCCATCTTGACTATGCTCTGCATGCCATCTCATAGCCGTAGATGTGCGATCTAATTCGTACAGCCTCTTCAACCTCTCCGTTAAGGGTAAATACCACATCCGTTTGAATGGAATCTTCACCCTCCCACTTGACTCCTGGAACTGTGGTTTATGGCAAAATTTACATTTATTTCGGTTCTCGTCTTGTCTCCAGTATATCATACAGTTGTCGATTCACACGTCTATAACCTGGTAGGGCAAACCAAGACCGGCGACAAGTTTTTGGATCTCGTAGTATTATCCGGGGGCCAGATTATCTTCTGGCAAAATATCTTTCACGAACTCGGCGAATACATCAACACATTCTTCGGACAAATTATAATCAGTCTTCAGGTCATCCTACTAGCAGAAGATAGCGGTGAATGACCATCCCTACAACCGCTAATTCTAAATCAGGTTGCTTTGATGCGTCTAACATATCGAAAAACCTTCGAGATTCTAAATTAGGCTCTTCAAACCTATCACCCTCATACCCACCCGACTGCAAATTTTCTCTAAACGCATCGTTAACCATCGCAACCATACTTACCCCAACGTCTACTCCCGCGGTAGGTTCCCCTATGCTATCCAGAAAATAAGGTGCATTGCTAATTGTACTACCATATTCATAATTGGTTTCTCCATGTAAATACCAAACCTTATATCCGGTCCTAAATCGATATCTATATAAGTGGTTCCAAACAGTAGGAACCGCAACAGTACTTCTATTACAGCAATTAGAACAATGACATTTGATATTCTGACCTTTGGTGGCCGCCTCTTGATTTCTAGGTAACTGCATGAACTCGCAAATACCTTGAGCGTATTCGGTCGTTAATAAGTTAGAGCCCTCTTCCATCATTGGCTCGTCCATCCATGACCAAAAATATGAAGAACTCATCTCTTTTAAATTTTTAGATAATGTGAATTGTGTTACGATGGAATGATGGAATGTCGTAGCTTATATAGAACGAATTCCGTCAGAAATCCGTCGGAAATCTGTCAAAAATCTCCGACATAACACCCCACACATCCCATCGGCCACCGTTAACGATAAGGTAACCAATTAGATTTTGCCGACATCGTAATCCGTCGGAATTGCGTTATAAAATTCTGACGTTTAAGAAACCGTCGGTAATGCGTCGGTTCAAGTTGACGGTTTACCGACGGATGTCCGACACTTTCGGTAGCGGTCTGAAATCCGTCGGTAACGTGTGACAGATTTCCGACAGATTGTCGGAAGTCAGACCTCCGTCGGTCGACCGTCGGAAATTTCCGACAGCTGTTCTGTCCGTCGAAAAGTCCGTCGGAAAAACACCTGTTTTCTTGTAGTGTCTTAACACCACCATTCCTTGTGGATATTCATGTAATTTCACCATATCTTGGTGACGTTGTGTAGAACATAAGGTTGATGAAGAAATGGAAGAGATGGGTAAGGAGATGATCAAACATTGTGGAGGTCTACCGTTGGCTATTAAGGTGTTAGGCGGGTTATTAGCTGCGCAATACACATTACATGAGTGGAAAAGGATATATGAGAATGTTAGATATCACATCATTGGAGGGAGTAGCTTCAACGCCAGAAATATCAATTCGGTTTATCATGTTTTGAATATGAGTTTTGAAGAGCTGCCTATTTATTTGAAGAAATGCTTCCTCTACCTTGCCCATTTTCGGAAGATTATGCAATTGATATGGGGGAGTTGTCATATTATTGGGCCGCAGAAGGAATACAGAGGCCAAGGTATTACGATGGAGCAACCATTCAAGAGGTGGCATTTGTGTAAATGGAAGAATTGGTGAAGAGAAACATGATTATTTCTGAACGAGACTTCCGTACTTCAAGATTTGAAACATGTCACTTCATGACATGATGCGAGAAGTTTGTCTCCTTAAAGCCGAAGAAGAAAATTACCTTCAAATTGTTGATGCAAGTACCATGAGCTCAAGTGCAAACTCTCAGTCTCCTTGTAAAGATCGCAGACTCATCATACATTCATGTGATGATACATTTCGTATAGAGAATCCAAAACTTAGATCACTCTTACTCCGAGAGTCAAATTGGATGGTATCTGGTTTATGCTTTACAAGTTTACAGTTGATGAGGGTTTTGGATCTCTCTAGAGCCATTTTTGAAGGAGGGAAGTTACCCTCTAGCATTGGGAAGCTCATCCATTTGAGATACTTGAGTTTATATCACGCACATGTATCTCATCTACCTTCCTCTATACGGAATCTGAAGCTGCTGCTCTATTTGAATCTTGATGTAGGACGTAGTAACCCAATGACTCAAGTCTACATGTCAGATTTCTTGAAGGAGTTGCGAGAATTGAGATACCTCGCTTTGCCGTGGAAAATACAAGATGAGACAAAGTTGGAATTAGGTAATCTAATCAACTTGGAAAGACTAGGGCACTTCTCAACAAAGCATAGTAGTGTGACACATCTTCACAGTATGAAAAAGCTAAGGGGTCTCTCAATCATAATCAACGGCGAAGATTGTACTTTGGAAACTCTATTTTCATCTCTACGTGAATTGAAGCATTTGGAAAATCTAAATATTATGTGAGATTTTTTAAGGTTTTTTTAGTGAGAATCTTTCTTTAACTGTCATTTGGTACACGTTCTATAAATGACTTGTGTCACAAATTGTTATCAGTACTTTTTGAGTTTAAGTATACATGGAAACAAGAAAAAAACGTAAGACTTAGAAGCAGACAAAATAGGAAGAAGAGAAGACTCGTGAAGTAATACAAAACTGGCGTTACAATTCTTATCTTCTTCTTTAGGGCATGTACATTGCATACCCCAAGGAGTCTAAAAGTAATATTCCTTCTGTTCTTAAAAACATGATGTTCTAGATTTTAAAGTTGTTCTATAAATATGATGTTCTAGCTTTTTTTATTATTTAATATTAATAAATCTTAAAATTTAGAGTGTATTAAATAAAAAGGTTTGAATACTATTCGTTCATAATTATGGAAAAATGGTTTTGTGCGAAAATCAATGTATTTAATATTAAGTCTTAATTGTTTCTTAATAAGTGTGAGAGTAGTAGAACATCATGTTTTTAGGAACAGAGGGAGTATAAAATTATTAAAATATACACTCTCTTTTCTTTTTACTCAACTTTATACCTTTTCTTTCATTTTTTTACTCAACTTTTATTAATTTTATATTTAAACATACTCTTTTACTTTTAAACACACTATCCAAAAGATCCAATTTAACACACTATCTCTTCCTTTTAAACACTTTCTACTCTTTTTACTCAAATTTTATTAATTTTATATTTCAATATACCCCACAAAAACACTCTCTTAACACTCTCTTTCTTCTTTTTACAACCATTTTAATAATTTTATATTATAAGAACATCCGGACTCATTTGATTACCAAAGAACTGACTTTATTCTTCTTTACTGACTTTATAAAATGTCAGAAAGAAAATAAAAATATATTTCTGAAAGAAAATAAAAAAATGGAAGAGACAGAGGAAGTGAAATTATTGGGACCATGGTACAGTCCGGTGGTGCTAAGAGTAAAGATCGCTCTTCGTCTCAAATCGATCGGTTATGATTACGTTGAAGAAGATCTCTTCGGTTCCAAGAGTGAGCTTCTTCTAAAATCGAACCCGGTTTACAAGAAAGTCCCGGTTCTGATCCACAACAACCAACCGGTTTCTGAGTCTCTCAACATCGTTGAGTACATCGACGAGACCTGGAACTCATCTGGACCGTCTATTCTTCCTTCCCATCCTTATGATCGTGCTTCTGGTCAGACTTCGTTGATAACAAGGTCTGTTTTTTTTTTTTTTTTGGATGGTTCCAACAAATTTAATTACTTTCTGTCAGAGAATTTTTAATTTGTAATAAAGTTTTGATGTTCTTAGAGAGATTACTCATTGTTTACGCTTATATGGCTAGATTGTTGAAATGAAGTGGACCATGCTATGTGAGTTGTGAATAGTTAGGCTTGAAGTAATTGAAACCTAATCCTGGTTTTTTTCTTGTTGAAAATTTTCATATTAGAGAATACACTAAACTATTATTAGTGTTTATCACTATCAAATTGGTCCGAAATATATCTTTAACGAGTTAAAACTTCATCAAAATTTTTTAAGAGAAAATATTAAGATTTTTTAAGAGAAAAACCATTATCCGTAAAATTGTTTAAACTTCAAGATCCAGAGAAAAAAAATCCTGTCACATTTTTTTTGTTTTGTTACTAAATTTCTCTTTTAATATCTTCAAGGAGTTAAAACTTGATCCTTATAATAAACTTAGGATGATTCTATCGTGGAAGATGTAATCAAGATTTATTAAGGAGAAACCATTAATTAACCTTAAACTGTTTGAGAGTTTTAAAAAACTCCTTTCACATTTTTTGTTTTGTTTCTACATTTCCCTGTACAATGCAGTGGTTTCTGGTTTATAGAGCGGCAGAGATCACGAAATCTGAAGACGCTAAAGATAAAGGCATGAAAGAAGTGGAAGAAGGGTTAGTGCAACTCGAGGAAGCATTTGTTGCTATAAGCAAGGGGAAACCCTTTTTCGGCGGCGAAGCGATGGGGTTTATGGACATTTGCCTTGGAAGCTTTTTGGTTCTCTTGAAAGCTAAAGAGAAGCTTAAAGGAGAAAATCTTTTAGACGAATCAAAACTTCCTTCTCTTTGTAAATGGGCTGACAAATTCCTGTCCCATGATACAGTCAAGAATGTGGTACCGGAGGTTGATAAAATCGTTGAGTTTCTAGAAGAGCTTGAAGCTAAAGCTCGAAAGTGTTGTGTTAAATGTGTGTGCCAGGATCAATGTGATGATGCATTGTATGGACTATTTTCATTATACAGTATGTTTATGGGTAATGTTTTCAAATAAACAAGCTATCTTAAGAAATGTTAATTTCTCTATTTTAATATTAGTCCACTAGATTTCTCCATCCCATTGATATTCTCATATTTTACCTCGTTTTGATATATATTTAGCACGTCTTCATCCCTCATTTGCATATCATTTAGGCATTTTTAGGTGCATTTGCATCTTCTTTTTGTATTTCTATAGGTTTGAAGACGGTGGCTTTACAATGAGGTGATTTGAAGACCAAATGGATGCAAAATGATGGAAATTAGAAAGGAAGAAAGGGTTACCATTTGGGCTAAAGAAGAAGCCAAGTTTATTTCCAAAAAGTGAAGAAATGAGGAAAAGCCGACCCTCGGCGCAGAAAGAAGAAGAAAGGAGTAAAATTGGCAGACTCTATACCTTGGGTTGATACCGAGGGTTGACCCTTGGGATGGGCATTCCGCAAATCAAACTTTCGTGACCTGACCCGATTCAAGATGGGTCGACCCGATTCCGTTTCCACATGATATAAATGTGTTTTAAGACATAAAAACCTAGTTTTTGGCCAAGCTTGATTAAATCTTTTCCCCTTTTGTGCTAAACCCCTCTTTTATGATATTTTGCTTGGATTTTTACACTTATTTACTAATCTAGTGAAGTTTTCATTATCATTCTCTCTTTCTTTTATGATTATGTCTTTATCTATGATTATGATTGTGTTTTGCATCATGATTAGTGAGTAGTCTTTTAATGGGTCTTTGGGCTTAGTAGATTAGGGATGTTTGATGGATGATTAATGATGTCTAGGCTTAGATTCTTATAATTTCTAAAGATTAGGATGTGCTTAATGCTAGATTAGACTTAGCTAATCATAATCTAGATCATGGATATTTTATGCCCGGAAGGTGTTCGATAAAATGTCTAGAAGAATCCTAATCTTGCTTTTCATTCTTAACCAATGGGAATTGATGCTTAAGGTGTTTAGTTGGCTCTATGAACTTGTTCTTAATGATTATTGATCATTTAATTGCAATTGGAAAATTAGCTTAATTAAATGGTTAGTAAATGGATTATTGTCATGGGAATGGATTAGTCTATTTTGTGTAATTCATGTCATGGAATTGAGTTTGAATTGTTAGTTTTAACATCATTAGTTAGTCATTAATCATCCTGAGTCAAATGCTTTGCCCAAAGCCCATGTTTTTCCATAATTGATCAAGTTTTTACTTGTTAATTTTCTGGTTGACTTTTAGTTGACTTTTGCATTTTGAACTTGTTTAAGCTTAATTTTCTTTTTATTAGTCTTCTTTATCTTATTTCAATCAAAAACAAATCTTGAATTGCTTAGCTTAGTTAATTACTTGCATTCATAGTGTAATTTATTCTAATCTCCCTTGGTTCGACCCTATGCTATGCTACAACAACTAGAGTGTGTTGATAGTTTAGTTTAGGTACAAATACAATTTGACACGCATCACCCATTATTCACGGCATCTGCCTTCCTACTAAGTCAATAAATAAATTTAACCTTTAATATGAACCTGCCCATCCTAATAATTCAAAGAATAAATAAATAAATAAAAATAAATAAAATCGAAATGAATTAGATTAGACGATAAAAATCTATAAACAGAGCATAATAATAATTTCTCTATATTGTTTTGACACATTTCACACTATTGAAAATATAAAACATAAATATATTTATATTTATACGTCATTAATTTTTTATGTACAATAAATTAACTTGATTTGAAAAATCACCTTCAAAATATAGAAACGACAATTTCAAAGCAGAAAATAACTTTTTATCAAAAAAAAAAAGCAGAAAATAACAGTAATACGACTTTTGTTCAATGGATGAAGTAACGACTATTAAAGGAAAGTAACAAAAAGAGTTTTAAAAAAAAAACAAATTCTTGGAAAAGTAATGTTTGAATCTCATTTCACTCAAGCACAGGAAGCATTGCTCAACATAGCCAATTTCCCGAGATTCAGATACTTGGTCTCTAGAATCCATCAAAATCTTCGGCGCATTGAGAGTTGGTCCTTTTCGTGGTCGCCGATCTCCTCCAACCAAGTGGCTCAATCCATGGCGAGGAGTGTTAATAGGGATGCTCGTAGACAATCTTATGTTGCGAGATTTGGTCCTTGTTGGCTTCATCATTTGATAGAATCGGAAGCTAATATTCCTTAAGGGACACTCATGGTGGCAGAGCCATATTCGTTTGGTCCCCAGGAAAAACACTCTGTTTTGTGTTCAAAGTTTAATGCCTTTTGGTTTTTGTTTTTATCTGTCTTCCTCTGTTAGGCCTTTTTTTTTGTCTCAGACTCTGTTCCTTATATTTGATATTCAAGCTCAGCGTTAAAAAAAAAAAAACAAATTCTTTAATACTCCCTCCGTTTGTTTATAATTGATGTTTTAGGAGTTATTTTTTGTTTACAAATAAGTGATGTTTTCACTTACCAATGCAAAATTAATTGATTTTTTAGTGTTTTTGACTCTCTTTAAATTTTGTAGATTGAATCTTTATTGGTTGAAATGTCTTCAATAAATAAAAAATATTGTTTTATTTCAAAAAACAAGGTAAATTTAATAATTTCTTAATATGAGTGTAAAAGCCTAAAACATCAATTAAATAATAGGAGGGAGTATACTACTATAAACTCACAAAACTAAAAAAAGAAAGATATGAAAGTGAGTAATTACGAATATTAAATTCCCTTTTATAAAGACAAGGCCCCAAGTAATAATAATAATAATTCAGCTCTATCTATATTCATTACATACCAATTTCACACCATTTTCAAAGTCTCTATCTCTCTCAAATGGAGTTTTTCCAAAAAGCTAGAGCAGTTCGTCTACGCAGCCACCACGACAAATACCTAGTCGCCGAAGAAGACGAAGAATCCATCACACAAGATCGTAACGGTTCAGCCGGCGCAGCCAAATGGACCGTCGAACCAGTCCCAGGCTCCTCCAACATCATCCGCCTCAAAAGCGCTTACGGCAAATACTTAACGGCGTCAAACAAACCGTTTCTCCTCGGAGCCACCGGTAAAAAAGTCCTACAAACAAACCCGAGCCGTCTCGACTCGTCTCTCGCTTGGGAGCCGATTCGAGACGGTGCTTTGATCAAGCTCAAGACTCGTTACGGTCATTACCTTCGTGGTAACGGTGGTCTTCCTCCGTGGAGAAACTCCGTTACTCACGACATTCCTCAACGATCCGCGACTCAAGATTCGATTCTTTGGCACGTCGATGTCGTCGAGATCCTCTCCGATCAACACGTGAATCAGCCTCCGTCTCCGCTTCACCATTCCGATTCTCTCGATTTCAATCCTGGATCATCGTCTAGATCTGACCGTTTATTCAGAACGGAGGTAATTACCAGGAGGTTCTGGGCCGAATTATTGACAAAAAAAATTTGAAAATTCGTTGACTTGATGTTTTTTTTTTGTAGTCAACGGATTCAGTGGCGGATTCAGTGACGTTTGTTTCGCCGCCGAAGTCGTCGGAAGGGAGAGTGATATATTACCATGTGGCGGACGATGACGACGGCGAAGTGGACGATGATTCGGTTGAGGTGAAATCGTTTACTTTCAAAGGGGATGGTGTTGAGGAGTTGACTAAGAGATTGAAAGAAGAGAGTAATGTGGAAGATGTTATTGTTTGTACTCGTAGTCCTTTGAACGGGAAGCTTTTCCCGTTGCGTCTTCGACTTCCGCCGAATAATGCTGACATGACCGTCGTCTTAGTCCCGATTTCGTCGAAAAGTGAGTTCTCTTTAAGTCAATGAGTCGAAAATCGTTGCTTTGATACTTACGTTTTGAGGTTGTTCTTTGGTGTTAACAGTAGCCGAAGAGTTCGGGAAGTGAGTATATGTTTGAAGTCGAGTCGCCGTGAAGTGAAAAGCTATAGCTGCAAATGATTTGTTGTTAGTTCAGCTCTAAGACTTATGATCTGATTTGATTACCAAAACTTATGATTTATCGATTTCTTTCGATCGCTGTACTGTTCTGTGACTAGTTTTTGCTACCAGTAGTCTAACACAAGAGCAGGAACCGTCTTTAAAGTGATGGAACCGAATACGGTCTCTCACGATGATTTCAGTGTTGAAGACGTTTGAGATGAGTTTAGTAACTTCGTGGCAATCGTTGCAGACGCGTAGATTCTTGAATATGCGGATTGGCGTCTGAGGTGGTAAGCTTATAAGACCAAAAGCAATGGCAAGTCTTTCACTGTGCAGCCTGAGGGAATACTCTTTGCTACCATCGTTTGATGCATCGACTAACGGTGCTTGAGAACGATCTGGTGAATAACCGTTTGATCTCAGTTTGTCGTCAATCACCTTCAACTGTTGGTATATCTGTTTTGTTTGGGGATGCGACGTGTCTCCTGCGAAAAACTCGTGAGATACGCCGTTTATTTCAATGGAACTGCATCCGGGTTCTTTTCTAATTCCGTGTTCAGTCATTAGTTTTCTGACGATTCCAACATCGTTCCATCGGTTAGCTGATGCGTAAACCTTAGACAAGAGAACATACGCGCCACTTCTGCTACCGATTGAGCTTTGGTTTGTTTCAATGATATGTTTAGCGATTTCTTCGCTTAGCTCAACACTAGCACCTTTTCTGCAACAAGCATCAAGGAGACTTCTCCAAATCACTGCATCTGGTTTCATCGGCATGCTCATCACCATATCAATCGCTTCGCTAATGTAGCCTGCACGGGCTACAAGGTCGATTATGCAACCGTAATGCTCCAATGCAGGTTCGATGCTGTAATCTCTAACCATCGTGTCGAAATATTGCCGTCCTTTGTTTACCATCCCTCGGTGGTTGCAAGCGATTAAGAGGGCGAGAAACGTGACTGAGTTCGGTCTAACATTTTTCACCATACGGTTAAAGCAATCCAGAGCTTCCTCAACCCCTCCGTGTGTAGCAAACCCTAAAAGCATCGCGTTCCATGAAGCTAAGTCATGTTTCCGCATCCCCTGAAACACTTGCCCAGCCATTTTCAACGATCCGCATTTGCAATACATTTCGATCAACGAGTTCTTAATCAAAACATCCATAGCAGCAACATCCACATCGCATTTCCGCAACAGAAACGCGTGCGCCCAAGTACCTAATGACAAAGATCCGAGACCAGCACACGCGCTCAAAACACTCTGCATCGTATACCCATCCGGCTCAAACGATTTCTGCATCTGTCTAAACAACTGCAACGCGGAATCATATTCACCTAACCGAACCAGAGCATCGATCATCGAATTCCACGAAACAATACTTCTCTCAGGCATTTCATCAAACACTTTCCGTGCTAAATCCAAACAACCACAAGAACCATACAAATGAATCAAACCATTGTTCACATACACATCACCACTAAACCCATGTTTCACAATCTGACAATGAACCTGTTTCCCTTCCGAAAAGCCGAATATATAAGCGCAAGCTTTCAACACAAACGGAAACGTGTATTTATCCGGTGAAGATTTTCCTCTCGCCAACATTTTCCGGTAAAGCAGTAAAGCTTCTTCTTTTCTTGAAACGTCATGTGCACATGCTCTTATAAGTGTGTTCCACATGAATGAAGTATGGTTTTCTTGTTGGACCGAGTCGAATACTCGGAACGCGTAGTTGACGTCGGAGAATGAAGATGAAAGGTGGAGGATTCTACCGTAGAGGAAGAGAGTTGCGGTTTCGTCCGGGAGAGTTGTTCGGAGAGTGAAGGCGTGGAGTTGCTTGAGGTGGGACATGTTTGAGCATGTTTCGGATAAGGAGAGAATGTGTCGGTGATGGTTACCGGCAACGGAGAGTGACGGAGGCCCGGTAGAGGTGGAACCAAATAGTCGACATTTCAAATCCATAAACAAAAAGATAAAGTGATAAGAAAAATTTCGTTTTTAAAAGTATGTGTGGCACGTGGCCCAAGTGAATTATCAATCATCTGTCTTTTCTTTTTCGGTCTTGATTCATATTTGATTCATGAAAATGAAATAGTTCTATCCCTCTCCTACTATATGAGAACCAATAATGGATAGTCATGATGTATCAATACGAGGGACATATTTATGATGTATAGTCATGTAGATAAAAAAACAAGAAATATGTCCCTCGTATTGCAATGATTATTAGAGATCTCTAATATTGTGGTTAGTAGAACAAACAACACTAAATCATATGTAAATATATACCTTGCAATCCTCTTCCTGCTTATCATCCTTTCACAAATGTTGAAATATACAAATAACAAAAATCATATACAAACAACACTAATTGTTGAAATATCTCTTTCACAAATGTCCCTCGTATTGCAATGATTACGCTTGCAATCCTAATGTATTTTCATCAATTAGTATGAATTAACGGTTGAAACGTAAGCAAAAAAATTTAAGCAAAGAACCTTACCACTAGATAGCTCTACCTTATCCTCTTCCTGCTTATCATCCTCTAACTTTGCCTCTTTCTCCTCAGCAAGGTCTAGGTCCGTCTTTGTTTCACTTGTTAAAAATTAGCTAGAGGAACGATCAATTAGCATGAACAAGAGACATTATTAGTATTCTCTTGCTACTCATGGTTTTCTCTTCTCAAGGTTAGGTTTTAACCACAAACTTACCAAGAGAATTGTTTTTGTTTTCATCAACACCACCACCCTCTTCCTGGCCATTTTTTCCATCAATAAGACCTTTGCAATAAAGATTATTAGTATCCTCTTCCTACTCATGGTCTATATATCATCTAAGTAAAATTTTAAGCAAATAAACTTACCTTGAGAGTCCCTTTTTACATTAGACGGTTCCATCTGCTTCAAGTCTAAAATATGATGTTAAAAGACAGGAAGATGCGTTTATAAAGATGAAAGAGCAAAAAAAACCCTAATTGCGTAACGACAGTTAAAGAAAATAATTCTTATATACAAAATGGGGGAATTAATAAAATAGGCCAAATTTATGGAATTTTTTTCTTTAAATTGGCCAAATAATATTGTAAACTTTCTAAATTTGCCTCAGGATTTTTCTTTCAAGATTTGGTAGGTGTTTCCATTTAGTATAAATCTTTGGGGAAAATATGTAAATATTAAAATACAGGCACAAAGTTGAAGAGAAGATAAAATGTAGGACCTAAATTACAAAATACGTTTCCGTGCTCAAATTACAGGCTCAAAGAGACTTCTTCTCAATTGCCTCATGGCCCTCATCCTGTGTCGCCTTCTTCAGATTCTGTTTCTTCAACAAATTATATACGAGAATATGATTCAGGGCCATTTTGTGACATGTTCACAATAATTGTTCAAATAGAATTATATCTATATAATATTTTAAGGTTTACACAAATCAGATGATGTCACTTTATTTTTGGACTTTTTTTTTCATTGATTTATCAAAGAAAAAGCATTAAATGTTTTTTTATAACCTTAATAATTAATTCTAACAATTTAATAGTTAATTCCATGTTTGTTATTGTGTAGTTTTAATGGTTTAAAAAAAAAAAATTATTTACGAAATCAGACCATATAATATAAAAAAATATTTAAGACTTTGATTTTTATATAAATACTTATGTTTTTGTCTTTTAAAAAAGTCACAAAAAGAAGCTTCGTTCAAGGAAAACATAACAGGAACCAAAAATGATATATATTTTAAGACTTTTGAGTTTGTTGAAATGCTAAAGTATGATTGGAGAAATTTAGGTTTAATAATTTTTTTTTTTAAAATCCTCACATCTTTTAAAACAAGTTTCACAATCACTCCTTAATTAATGCAATCAATACAATTTGTTGTGGAAATAACATTTTTAACTAAGACTCTCCCAAAAAAAACTTTAGTCCACCACAAATTGTGCATCTAGGAAAGGAGAATCACTTCATGAATATTAAAGATAAAAAATACACAAAAACGAAAAAGAGAATATGATAAAAAATAATAAAAATTATCTCATTACGAGTCAATATTCTAATAAAATAGATACAAATATGCATTCCCACTTCTTTGTTGAGATGATGAAGATAACTTGGTAGAATCAAAATGATATTACAACTTCTCTAATCAATAATTTGTTTACAAATGTGTTTGGTGGAAGAAAAAAATACGAGAAATCATATTTTGTTCAAAGAACCGTAGTAAATGTTGATAAAAAATAATATAGCTAGGGATTTGTGCCAATGAATATGTTTTCTACATGATTTTATTCTATAAAAGATCTATTTCGTGTTTCATATAACATTGTATATGTACAACAATTTGCTACATATGCTACCTAAATAATTATTTACTAGAAATATCAAATTTATGTAATATTAAATACACAATTAATCAATAAATTAGGAATTATTATAAATTTTTACATGTTAATTTTATACCCACGCAACGCGTGTGCAAATCCTTAGTATATATATATATATATTATAAAAGTTGGGTTTCGATCACGGGTGACACGTGTCACATTGGTTTTCTAAACGTTATGGGCCAATGTTTTTCGGTTCGTGATCAAGCCCAATAATCGTAAATAAACGCAGCGGGAGCATCGTTTAAGAACTTTTATTTAAGGTCTGATCTACACGTTTGGTTTCTGACACCACTTTAATCGTCTCTTAAAAACCGTTGGCAGTTCAATCTATCGCTTCCTTTCACAATGGTGACTTTTGAGTTATGGAAAAAAGTATTGTCAGCGTTTGAGACATTCACAAAATTCTAATGCAAAGTCTTACGTTTTCAAGTCAACGGGTTCTCTATGGAAGAAACCAAACGGTCCTACTCATCAACACTTGGAGATCATGAAAAAGATCCACATATCATAAAATCATTGTTCGTGTGACTTGACAATGGGACATTCATGATAGAGGGAGCAACCTACTGGCTCTCCAATTCCTTCTTCTGGATGAACGTGTAGGTATTTAGGGGTTCCTTCAAATTGCCTCTAAAACAGTTTCTAACACATACGCTCTTTTGATCTTTTCCATTTGTTTATTAGGAACTCGCATAAAAGCTTTCATAAACTAGACCGGCTTTATACGCTACTTTAAAGACATCTTAAAAGAATGTGTTTTCTACCATATCAGCAATTTTAATGTTGTATTGAGAACAATGGAAAGTTCAAAATGAGAGATCACAAACTTGCTATTCAGTTCACGCATCTTACAGTTGCCTCTAGATGAGTTCATTTCATGTGGTGTCGAGACGGGTACAGTAAAATTAAGGGGAGAAAAACGAACGGATGCAATCTACTCCATAATTTAGTTACTTTCTTCCTAATTTTCCGTCAGGTACAATGTTTCATTCCAAACAACGCATCTCTTTTCTGTTTTTTTATTTCTTTATAACAAAGAAATCATTGACAGAAACTTAATGGAACGAGTCCGAGTGAGTCCGAGAGGTCATGATTATATGTCTAACAATGATTAGGGAGAGTCTATGACGGAATGAAGAACTTTATATCTATATAGCGGAAAAAAATTACGAAAAAAGAGATAAGTAACCGATGGTTATCACAAAAAAGGTGATCTGACTTCAAGTACAGAAGAAGGATACAAATTTAGTGAAGAACATCATGAAAGGAATTACCAAGTACATTGAAGGAAAGGATTGAGCAACAAGGATCCCATTTACTCACACAACTCGAAGAGGTTGTCGTGGTTAAGATGGGTTTTCCATTAAAAGAAAACAAACCGGTAAAAAGCAGAGAAATTGTTTCTTATCATAACAAATCACGACTAATGAGTTACGGTGAGGATTGGAAAATCAAAATTTGAAATCATAACCCTAAGTATATATTAATATATAATCGCAATTCAGAAACAAATTCATGGGTTGGATAAACAATGGGAGGGAACATGAAAGAAAGTTTGCGAAAAAGGAGTTCCTCTCAGTGAAGTATTGACTTCAATTGCTTTTTGAAATCTCATGGCTTCATCTCTGAATTACTTTTGTTTTATTTCCCCGGGGAAGGATGAGAAGAATATAAGGTTGCATCGTGAGAAGGCAAGGGAGAACACTAACAAATGTGATTTTGGAGTTAAGAAAGTAAGAGCAAGGGACTACTCTGAATGTTGTGGCTACAAATGCTATATGTATTAATTATAGGTCATGAAAAACTTAAGGCCTCAACATACAAAGAAAATCGCGATATGAGTTCTCTGCAGATGAGGAAAACATACTACATATGTGTTGGTATAGATGGGTATAGAGAGCAAAGTTATAAAGAGTAATCGCTAAATAAAGTCGGACAGAGGCATTGCATGAAATATTGTTTGACAATTCTTTCGCCATATCAAATCTAGAAAATTAAATGTATCTTTGGTACTGTTTTGTACTTGAGTTGCCATTTCGCTCGTCAATTAATACGTCGTCAAGTTGAGTTGGTATATCATGGCTAAAAACAAAAGATCATCTAGATGCTAAACTTACACAATCAAATTTTTAGCAAAAAAAGAAAATACTAAATTTATTTGAATTGTTTCTACACAAAATGCAATAAAAAATAAAAGAGAAAGGATGAACCATGTAAAATATATTAACAAAAGAAATAATATAAATTAAGTGAATGTTATGCCATGATAAGAAAAGAATGCAAATAAGATAATTGTAATATCATATTATATTTGACCACACACAGTTTAATTAGACTATATATATATATATATATATATATATATATATATATATATATATATATATAAGTTAAGAATATATGTCTTATAAGTATTTTTCACAAATTTTATATAAAAATTGCGTGTTGATCGTCACAACCTCGGATACATCTCGGGTTTCTTGACCAACGGCGATTTGATCGTCGGTTCGGATCGAGTCTTGGGTGTTGATTGGATCCATTATTGTCGGGATAGGTTCGCGGTCTGACATCTGTGTAAGATGATTGTATTTCTTCCACTTAGTCTGTGCCAAATGTGGAAGCTGGATTCCGCACTAAGAATTTATATGTGAATTCGGGGAAGAACTTCTAAGATTCTAAGAAATGTCACTAAGTCGGACCAAAAACAAAGTTGAAGAACAATAAATGGATTTGGTTTAATAATGTGTTTACAATGAATGCTCACCTGAAAATAATGTAAGATAGCTGAGGATATGTTCACAGTTTTTAACTCGGAAAAAAGTTAGCCATTTTTGGCTCTCTCTCTAGCTACTTATACTCTCATCCGGATATATCGGGATCTTCAATTGATTCTGTTGGGCTGCGCTTGACTCAGTCTCGCTATGCCGAGCTGACCTGACTCCATCTCCTAGCTTCGTTGCTTTCCTATACCATGCTCCGCTCTACGTTGACTTTAGTCAACGCGGTTATGGGCTTCTCTACCCAATACAAACCTAATGCTCTGAGAATGTTTTTGGCTTATAGGCCGGATTTCATTAAAGAAATCCAGCTCCAACAATAATTTATTGGAATCCATTTTTTACAGTATGATTTAATATATAAATATTTTAAGTATAAATATATTCAGATTGGTTGAAAATCATACGAAAAACACTAAGTATAAGAGAGTTTTTACTAATAACTAATTGTTAAGACAAAGCAATGAAAAAACAATCTATTCGATTTAATAATTTTGCAATATGGTTTCGAGTATAATTTTTTTTTTTTGCTTAACAAGGTGGGAATACTTACCATTATAACTATGGTACAAAAAAATGGTTAGGGTTTAGATCCATAATTATCTCAAAAACCCTATTTTCTCTATCAAATTTTCCAGCCGCCGCCTCAGATCAATTTCCTCCACTTGATCGATGATTGGCGGCTCCCATGTCGTCGGTCCTCATGTGTATTTCCTTTCTTTTTGTTTCTCTTCTTTAGCCGAAGGGGCTTGTAGGAGCTGAGTTTGTGCTTTCAGAGGATCGGCTGTGGTTTCAAAGGCAGTGGTCTTGTGATAGATTCGAACCCGTGGTTTTTCTGTGAAGATCTTAATCTCCAGCTTGGACCGTCTCTCTGATCTGTTCGGATTGAAGATTTGTTGTTGTGGTTTCTGTCCTGCTTTTTGTGACTCTGAGGTATGGCTCACCTCTGTTTTCGGTTGTTTCGATTAATTTGTTTGGTCTTTGATCAATGGATTTGTCGTTTTGTAGTCGTAGTGGCGTTGTAGGTTTTAGTTCTTCTAGTGGATTATGGAATCTATGGTATTGGGTTTGGTATATCGGGTTTGTAGAAGGTGATTTGAAGTATGGTTTTTGTGATTTTGCATTTAAAGTTCAGAGAGTTGAGCTTTGTGTTGGATTATTTGCGTGTCATCGATGAGTGAAACAACCAAGCTTTTTTTTTAAATAGATAAATAATTAATTAAATAGTCAAAATTAATATTCCCATAAATATTAACCCTCAACAGCTATATAACAATTACTACGCAGAAGTTCTCAGTAATTAACACTCATGAAATAACTCAAGAACAATCAATTCCAATAAATAACTAGAAATACTAATTCCAGTAAACCATAAACCAAATGCCAATAACAATATCCAGGAATGAAAAACATAAATCTAGCAACCTAAGCAAAGGTTCGCTAGAACTAAACAAATGAAACACAATTCTATCATCCTCTCCCTAAGGCCTTGATTCCGCAGTCACATTTTCTCTTTACCTGCATCACATAGGAAAAAGAGATGCGTAAGTCATTAAGAATTACTTAGACCATCTCCAACCATTGACTTTATTTTTCACTCTAAAATAGGGTAACTCTATTTTAGAGTAGGGGTTTTTTCCAACCAATTACTCTATTTTTCACTCTAAAAGAATATTCTAAATTTATTCTTTTTCAATTTAGTCTTTGACTTACTAACATTATACAATTTACCCAATTATTTTACATTTAACAATAATTCACTAAAATCACAATAATATTTTAATTGAAATTTTATTATAGAAATAAAATAACATTACACAATAGAAAAATAAAAAAATAATATAATCTAAGCATTAGTATTACCGAATTTTTCCCACAAATGATCAACTATATCATTACGAAGTGAAAAATGAGTTCCTTTATCTTTCATTCTTCTAAATCGTCCAAGAAATTCTGGAAACGGAATATTATCAGCTCCCACTAATTCAACCTCCAGAGGCGGAGCTTCTCCTTCTATTTCAATCGGTGCATCGAGATCATGCTCATCTTCGATTATCATGTTATGTAAAATGATACATGTAGTCATTATATCATGTAACACATTCTTTTTAATATTTTGATGAATTAAATTATTAAGTCATTAATTATAATATTTATTTTATGTTATTTATTTTAATTTCATTATTTTCCATTAATAAATTTCATCGTATTTGAAATTTTTTGTTGCATTTTAAGTGTGTTGGTTAAAGATCTTTTATAAATATGAATTTTGATTATCATTTTATAATTTGTCATTAATCATTTAATCAAAAATTAAAGAATCAATGACAAAACCATATATTTAATAATATATTTTAGGTGTAAAAGTAGAATGAGTAAAAAGTTAAAGAGCCTTTATATAAATAAAAAAGTTCAACTCTAAAATAGAGTGAGATTTAGATTTACTCTAAATGTAGAGTAAAAAAGGTGGTTGCTCTATTTTGGTGTAGGATTTAGAATGGGGTTGGAGATGATTTTACTCTAAACTTCATTTTAGAGTGGGATTTAGAGTGGGGTTGGAGATTCCCTTAGTGAGTTGCTTATCCCGCATACCGGCGTAACAAGCAGGCTCAGATAAACATTGCAATAACCAAACCAACCAACACAACACATTTCATCAATTAACCATTATGAAAACAACAAGTTCGGGTAAAGAGAACTGCATGTCGGGTGACACTACAGAGGCGTCGATCGACACGACCAAAAGTTTTGTGTCGAGCGACACCATTAAGGTGTCGATCGACACACGGCTAACTCTCGTGTCGAGTGACACTGTAACGCAGAAACGAGTCGTTCTCCTCTCGAGATTCGATTACAGTTACACGAGCCGCAAACCTGCAATAAACAGGACGAACACAATATCCATACAGCAACATGATCACACAAAACCATACAATCAATCAATTAAATGCAACGAGACATCATCATAGCTTAGAAACCGCGGTCACAACTCACCTCGATTTTTTAGAATGAAAAGAGAACGAATCGAGGCTCAACAATCACGATCACATGGATCACACAGACTTATTTGCTCGCTGAAACGTCAAGGAAAAACCGACGAACGATTCCTCTACGTTCAACGAATAATCGAATCATAAAAATTCTCAAAATTCTCACTTCTCTCGCGAATTCTCTTCTTGAACTAAAGCTTTCTGCATTTTCTCAAAAAACAACGCGACCACGACTTCCTAAGGACTTACAAAGTGCAGCCCTAGGTTTTTCATAAACCGAGCCTAAAACCCGACGATTAAAAATCAACTCGGTTTGGATTTCTGAAGCCAGTGCCGAGTTACACCAAGACCGTGTCGATCGACACTCGGCAAAACATCATGTCGATCAACACATACAGTGTCGCTCGACACACGCACCAAAAATCCAAATTTGGTTTGCGGATGTTACAATTCTCCCCTACTAATCTTGATTCGACCTCGAATCCCAGCAAAACTGCCCACTAAGACCATCACACTGACTCTACCTTGTCAAATACAATCCAAGATCCACACCCAATCTTTGAGGCCCACATCCAGTCTCATGCTCATCTACGATTTCAAACACTGATTACTCTTAACGTATTTTATACTGCTCGCACTCTCGGGATGCATCCTTCGATCCAACGGTATCTGGGGAACTCATATCTCTGCAAAAGAACTTACATCAATCGCAATATCTGGGGGACTCACACCCCCACAAAGGAACTCACATCAATCGCAATATCTAGGGGAGGAATGAAAGTTTGATGTACCATGGAAGTCTTAAGGCAGAGTGCAAGAAGGAAGAATAGATTGGGGATGATCTTCTTCTTCTTCTTCTTGGTTATAGTTTTCGAGACTGAAATTTGAAGGGAAGAAAGCTAAGCCATTATTACAAGACATGTTGAGAGTCTTACTCTTTGATTGTTTCTTCTTCTCCAACTTGTCTTGGTTGTATTACTTGAACACAGAATCTGAAACGGTATTGGTAAATAAAGAAGAAGAAGGATGGTGGTGAAGTGTTAGACTATACACCACTAATAGGCTAGAAATATGGTTTTTATATTCTTTATTATATGACTAATTTGACCCAAGAAAAAAAAAGAGACAACACTCAAGCTGACTTTAGCAACAACAACAAAAACACGAATTAAACAATTTTTGAAAATTAACGGGTGCAATTGTGAATTTTTGGTGGAGTTCTAATGGAAATATTTGTGGTATTCATTAGGTTGCTTGTGACAAACTATGCATACCCAAAGACGAGGGTGGTTTGGGATTCTGATCTTTACAAATGTTCAATTGGGCTGTATTGGCTAAACAATTATGGAGGATGTATAGATTTCCAAATACATTGGTAGCCAGAGTAATTATCACCCTCTTCTGCCTAAGAAGCCTAGATCTCCATGTTTTGGTTGACGAAGTTTATTTTTGGCAAGAGATTTACTCTATCAGGGGAGTCGCAAATGTGTAGGATCGGGTCATGGAATTGTTGTATGGAAAGATCGATGGCTTCCGGATAAATTTCCCCGTCCGGCACCTGGACGTGGTCAAATTTGACACCCGAATCTTATGGTGAATCAGTTAATCAATCCTGTTTCTAAGGATCGGCATATGCCGATGCTTCAAGAACTTATGGACCGGAGGATATACCGTGGATCAAAGGTATTGAAATTAGTCCAACATTCATGGAGGATAATTGGATATGGCATTTTATAAAATTTGGTAATTATACGGTTAAATCGAGTTATCAAGTTACACAGATGATCTAGGATAAGGCAGTAGTGCCGGAAATAAGAGAACCGAGTATCACAATTTTGCAGGCTCATGTGTGGCGTATTTTATGTCCACCTAAGATTCAACATTTCCTATGGCAGGCTCTAACTAGCTCAATGGTAGTGACGACACGGCTGACACAGAATAAAAAAGTCTTTCAGGGGATAGATACGGAACCAACTGATATAGTCTCTCAAGTAGTTACTGATTGTAAAGTGTGGAATAAGGCCCAATTGCAAGGTCACTCAATGGTGTCATCAGTTTCACCAGAGATTTCATCGTCAGGGGCACTGTGTTGCAAGATTGATGGATCATGGAAGGAGGCAGACTCTACATCCGGGTTAGGGTGGTTATGCCATCAAGGCAACCAAACAGTTTTATTTGGTGCAAAAGGGGTCCGACAATTGAAGTCTCCCCTACACTCAAAGATATAAGCGCTTTTATGGGTAATGACCATCATGTTGGAAAATAATGTGCCATGTCAAAGTTTTGAGACGGATTGTAGTGATCTGATTCGGTTTTCGCAGTCGACGGAGAACTGGCATGCCCTCGCCATTATCGCCAGAAGATTTTGAAAAGTTATAGTAGATAGAAGTAATGCGTTTACTCAAAACCAATGTTCTAAAATACATTATATGCTAGCCGTACGATCGACCACCGTATAGTGTATAGCCGTATATACGGTGAATATTTTTTTCAAAATAAATAAATAAATATATACATATAATAATTTTTACATACTAAATAAAATTCTTAGGTATAATTAATAAAATTTATATTTAAAAGTTATAATCATAAAAGATATATTAGATATAATTAAAAAAATACATAAAATAATTATAACCGTTTAACATATTGACCATCTCAAATTGTTAATACTAAACAAAAAAAATTAAAAAGAAAACTAAAATGATAGTTTTCTCAAAATATTTCTTTTAACAAAACACAAAATGTTTATACGGCCGTATTACATCCGTATAGCCGAATAAACGGCCGTATTAATGCCGTATAAACAGGCGTATTATTCAAATCAGATTTTTAATTATATAGCAAAAAAATAGTACAGTCCTTCACTGTATAGCGTATATATAGCATATATACGGCCGTATTTTAGAACACTATGCGGAAGAACTGTACTGTTAATTGTATCCTCAAGAACCATAAATAATTTATCTCAAGAACCTTAAATAACACTACGGAAGAACACGGTTTTTTTGGGAATTACTCGGATTAAGATCTGAGAAAGTCTTTGATCTCAATGATAAATGAACCAATGGGATTGCTCCATTCGTACTTGGACAAGAGAAGTGACGATTTCTCTCCCTAAAACAGTAAGTTCCGAGGTTTGCCATTTCAAATCCAGAAAACACTAAGCATCTTATGGTAGAGACACTAGCGGGATCAAATAATTTTTCGTTAAACTTACAAGCAAGTAAGTTGATGATAGCCCTTGATGGCACAATAAGCCAAGTCCACCACCATAGATTGAAAATCTTGGTAGAGATCCTTAAAAACATAGAGAGCTTGAAAGTAAAAGGTTGGTCATCAGGCATTCTCATCGGAGAGTTTGACAATAGTGACAACGCAATAGCTATGGGAACAAGGTCTCTCCAAGCTCGAGTTGAAGGAAAAAAGTATTAATGAGCTCGGTAACATTGTATAAATAGCAAGAGTCGACGGCAGAGATGAATTTATCGGTGGTGCAACATAAACTGACGGTGGACGAGGGAGTTGAAGCCGGTGCACGAAACATTGGCTGTGATTTTTCGGCAAACAGGTTGGTGGTGAACCGGAATCACCAATCATCATCGGATAGAATTTCCGGTTAAGCAACATGGATCTTAGCCGCAACAGGGGAGGAGAAAAGACTAATCAAACTTCTTGTCGATGAAGCAAAAATCTAATCCAGAAGGAGAACAAATTGAACGACGATGGCTGAGCTATAGATGCAACAGCTAGATCTGGTGGATCGGGAGGGTCCGGCGGCTCCAGTGGATGAAGGAGGATCTGCCCAGTTTTATAAATCATCAACGGAGAGAAGATTACGCAGATGCAATTTGCAGAGACTATCGGATTTGGAGGTGAACACGAAATATCAAGCTTCCGAACCGTTTCAGTATGGAGATTGATGGAAGCCATAATGAGAGATCAAGGGATGTCGAGGAGCAGAGAAGGATGCGAGGGAATCTCGTCCGCGGAGAGATGGAGGATGAGAATTCTTCGGGAATCATTTATCTGGTTCGAGAAAGTAAGAAACTAACAGCTGATTAAGAAGATGAGAGGTTGGATCTGTGATTCCGGTGGATGGTCTTCATCTTCAAGGAGGAATGCGGCTGCCTCGATATTAGTGTCTGGAAGGGAACAATAATTAGGTTTTAACATCCATATTATATATTTTGATTTTTGTATGCCCTTGGTTAGCAATTTTTTATTGTTTGCCCTATGTAAATTTTTATATTGTCATCAATCAAGCCAAGCACGGCTGTTTACTATAGCAAAATGTAAGAATTAACAGTTTTCTAGTGTTCCATTAATAGCAGTGTTTGAAAATGCGCCCTAGGCGCCCGTCCAGGCCCCTCCTTTGCGCTGTGCGGCTCCTCAACGTACCGAATTCACCATATGCAGCATGTTATGCGGTTCGTTAAAACGCGGACGCCTGTGCGCCGCATAACCCGCGTATACGTTACCGTATATGCGTCCGTACTTTTAAAACGACAAAGTTTTGATTGAGTTTACTTGAAAACATGAAACTACGTAGTTTTGGTTTATATCTTTGTGAGACTCCTAGCCTTCTCTTCTCTGTGAGATTTTATATCTTCCTTCGCCTCTCGTTTTAGTAAAACCCTAAATTCGGAAAAAAAGTCTAGTCGTAATTGCCTCTTGTTTCAAATCTATCTCCGTTTGTAGCTAAGGTAAAAGCTCTTTACTTGGTTTAGTTTTGTCTTTTGTTTCTTATTTTGATGTCTCTGTAAGAAATTTTCTTTTCTTGCTTTCCACTACATTATTTTATTCTTTGAGTATAGATATCTCAGATCTTTGGTTATGGATTGAAGTTTTAAGATATTGATATTTAGATGCATAAAACTCTCATAATTCTCATACAATAGTAATACATGATTTTGTTTATTGAAACTTTATACGTAAGTTAATCTAAAATTGCAGGAAATCAACAAAAAAAATTGCTATGGCTGGATCTTCTCAAGCTTCAAATGGTACAAATCTAGGAGGGACCTCAGAAACCACCTCAATTTTGAAAAGAAATTCGAAAGATATTGCTTGGGAATATGGAATGTAGTGTAACCCGACTAATCATGATAAGGTTAAGTGTAAACTATGTGGTAAACAATTTTCTGGTGGTGCATATAGGATGAAGAGCATATCGCAAAGATTCCAGGAAATGTTTCGGGTTGTCCGAAATCAACAAATGATGATCAAGAAAAGTGCAGAAAGGCTATTGACGAAGCAAAGAATAAGAAGAAGAATAAGACGATTTCAGATGCTGAGTTGAGAAAATCTGTAAAGATAACAGATGATTATGAGGGTGATGAGGCTGATACAGAACTTGAAGAGTTGAGGTCAAATAAAAAGCCTCGTACACTTAGTCCAATTGACAAGTTTGCATCAGATATCAACCCAAGACCTTCTTCCCTCAAACTAGGCAGCAAACTATTAGTGATGCTCTTTGGAAAGAAAGGCTACACAAATTTCATCAATTTATTGGAAGATGGATTTATGTCTCTGGTGTTCCCATTCATGCTACAGCATGCGATGAGTTCACCATGATGCTTGAAGCTATTGGGCAGTTTGGCCCTGGAGTTACACCACCGAGTGAGTATCAACTACGAGAGCCTTTACTAAAAGAAGAAGTTGAGAGAGTTAAGGGTCAATTGAAACCCCAAGAATAAGAGAGGAAGGAGAATGGGTGTTCGGTTTTGACGGACGCATGGACCGATAGAAAAAGAAGAAGCATTATGAACTTGTGCATCAATTGTAGAGGAGGAACCATGTTTCTTTCTTCTAAAGAGTGTTCCGATGAGGCTCATATAGGTCAATTCATTTGTGAGTATGTCAAAAACTGCATTGAGGATGTTGGGGTAGAGAATGTGGTTCAAGTAGTTACTGATAAAGCACGTTATAATATGGCTGCTGGTAGGATCTTGAATCAGAAGATACCAAACATTTTTTGGACATCTTGTGCTACTCACACTTTTAATTTGATGTTAGAGAGCATTTCAAAACTCCCAAGGTTTAAGACGATCATCGATAGAGCTAAAGGATTCACAATCTTTGTTTATGCTCACCATCAGACCTTGTCGATGATGAGGAAATTCACAGAAAATAAAGAGATTGTGAGGCCGGGGGTTACTAGATTTGCCTCATGTTTTCTAACTTTGCAAAGTTTGAATGATAAGAGTTGTCAATTGCAGGCCATGTTTGTTAGTCCTGAGTGGAGACAAAGCAAATGGGCAAACCACCGTAAAGGAGCAGCGGCACATAAAACAGTGATGAGCAGACAGTTTTGGAATGGAGTGGCTTTGTGTTTAACCGTTTTTAAACCTTTGGTTAAGATACTTCGGTTGGTTGATGGGGACAAGAAGCCTACAATGGGATTATTGCATGGGGAGTTAATACAAGCAAAGAAAGATATACGTGTCGGGTTGAATAACGTGGAAAAGAATATTCAACCAATCATGAAAATCATTGACGGAAGGATAGAGGGTCGACTAGATAGTCCCCTGCATTTGGCGGGTTATCTCTTAAACCCTTACTTTTTGTACAAGGATCCATCCACCCAATCTCAAGGTAATGTATTGAGTAGCTTTTTCAAGTGTGTAAGTGCTTTTTTTCCTCATGACGAAATCACGCAATGCAAATTCATCAACTCTGAGATTAATAAGTACAAGAACAAGGAAGATAACTTTGGATCTCTATGGGCCATCAAAGGGTGTGAAGAAAACAAAGGTTGTTACGATCCAGGTACGTTTCATAGCCATTTTACATCTTTGTGAGCTTGGTTATAATTTTTTTAATATTAATTTTTGTGTTTTATCTTTTTAAGTGGAATGGTGGAGTACATATGGAGCTTCGGTTCCTAACTTGCAAAAAATGGCCAAAAGAATTTTGTCTTTAACCACTAGTTCATCCGGATGTGAAAGGAATTGGAGTTGTTTTGAAGGAGTAAGATTCTAAACTTTGATTTAATATGCAATATTTTATATATTGACGATCTTGTTGGAATATATAGATACATACAAAGAAGAGGAACCGGCTTACTATAACTCGGATGAATAATCTCGTATTTGTCCAATTCAATACAAAATTGATGAGCAAGAGAAAAAAAACTAAAGGAGAAGAATATTGATAGATTAGCTGCTGATCATGCTACTTATGCTCAAGAATGGCTTGCTGAAGGTGATGTTGGACAAGAGGAATCAAGTATGGGTGATGGAGAGGTGGTTGTTGCAGATGTAATGGCTGACATTAGAGAGTTACATGATGAAGATTTTGTTTCTGATAATGAAGAGGAAGAGCTTCGTGATACTGGTATTGGGTTGGATGACCAAGCTCTAGACATTGACGGTGATGGAGAAAATGCTTTTTAAACTTTTGATATCAAATATCAATTAATCTTGGCTCTTTGCTTGTCTTTTTTAATTATTGTTTGAGATTTGAAACTTGTTTTATTTTTTGTTTCACCATCGTTATTTTCAGTATTTTAAGAAATACTATTTAATATTTATTATTTTTATTAGTTAATATTAATTTTTGTTATTTTCATCTATATGACATAATATAATAATACCCAAAATATATAGATGATTATATATATTTACAAATAATTCATCCGCGTATACCCCGCATAGGCGTCCGCGTATACGGTTAGGCGCTAGGCGGTGGGTCGGCGCGTAGAGAGCGCCTAGCGCGTTTTTGAACACTGATTAATAGAGAAAATGGGTGAAAAGACAAAAAAAAAATGGCGAGAGCATGAAAGGAAAAATGTTGAGGATAGACGATCTAGTTTGAGAGTGGGATGGGCTTGCTAACGTGGGCCTCGGTGGAAGTTTAATTCTTTCCATTTTTATTTTTTTGGCTAAATTCTTTTATTCATATATAGAAAAATTTTATGTTATGTTTGTTTCTGTTTTATTTTACATTTAATTTTCTGATTTTGGCATATAAGGTTTGGAAATCAGAGTTGTATATGAAGAGTCTAAAAAGGTTAATGATCATCAGATCATGTCTTTGGAAGATTATTTAGGAACTTGTAGTTAGAAAAGTGTTTCAAGGATAACAAAACAAGGTTCTTAAGTTTGTATTTTCTGAAGCACTTTGTGGTAGTACAGAAAAATGTTTCGTTGAAATAGAAGTTGTAAAGACCTGATAAAACAGAGGTTGTAGAGGCGACGATAATGAAATTTCTATGGTTTTTGCGGTAAGATAGAATGTGCGAGTAAAATCACAAAAAATATTTAATTGACTAAATTTAAGAAAGAAATTAGAATTTAACGTCTTCTTAACCTTTCATATAGAGAAAAAACCGTGAACTTGGGTGAAACTAAGTCCTCTTATTCAGGACATGAGGTATTACATACCTTAAATTAGAAATGTTTGAGATACACGTAGTTTATTATATATAGGATTACATCTTCTCCTTTCTTTATCAAATTTTAAAACACTATCAATCTTCTACATATATCTTCTACGATGGGAAAATACTTTCAACCTTCATTTACCGTTCTTGTCATATACACAATCTTTCTCTTAGGTATATGTTTACATTTAATATTTTCTTAGATATAAAGTTGTAAGAAGAAAAAAGTTTTTGATACCATATCTGTTCTATAATTATCAAATTAACTTTGTTATTTATTTATTTTAGAACATATTTTCATTCAAGATTTTTAATATTAAGTGCAGCTATTTTTATGTTAAAATTCATTTTCGATAGACCTAGAAAACCAACCTAAGATATATTTTTAAATTTCTTCATATACATATTTTGTTAGTTCCTTATTTTATAAATTTATATGCTCTTACCATTATAAACTCTATTGTGATACCAATTGACTAAACATATTATCATTGTCTTTTTCATCGATATTTTTTTCCTCTCATGGACCATAGATAATTGTTTCAAATAACATTTTTTATAAATATTGATGTCATAGTGAACCTTTGAATGGTACATCAAATATTTTATTTTATTATATATTTGTATTTATAATCGTATGGTCTATTTTCCAACAACTATGTTCATGATAAAAAGTTAAAGTAATATATTTTTATATAAAATACACAAATTAAGTTTTGTTTTGTCATCAACTAATATTTTATGGTTTAACTTATTGATGTAATAGGAGTGGAAGGTTGTCTCAGAAATAAGTGTTTTACTGTTGTAAAGAAAATGAGTGTAAGTCAATGTGTATGAAGAAGAATGCACATAGGTTCATGTCATCTCAATGTTACGTTTCACCTGCTGGGCCCCTGGTAGGACATAAACAATGTTTGTGCGAATGGAGGATCGAGAAGTGCTCTTGCGATATGTAATAAAGAAAATAAATCTCAAATCATATTAATATTAAAGTCTTATTAAATTAAAATAACATTTGACATGAATTTCTAACATAAACATATGTATTATTGTCAATCTCAAGTGGTAACCTAATAAAGATTTAATTATGGTAGTATGAGTGTGAAGATTGTGCATGACAAACTCTTGACACGTGTCACACAATTATTCAAAAATTATGGGCCCATATTTTAAAATTCGTAATCAGCCCATATTTAAATTTTCTAATTGGACTTCTATTGCATAAGCCACAATTTATGGTGTTCAAACCCAATAATCGTAATAAAACGGGTAAGATCATTTAAGAACCCTAATTTGAGAAGGTTTGATCATGCCGTTTCGTTTCAGACACCAATTAATCGACTTTTAAAAACAGTCGGTTGGTTGATGCGTCCCTTCCTTTCACAATGGTGACTTATGAATTATCTATAAAAGGAGACATCCACATTCGGAGACAAGGTTTTGATGTTGGTCATTTCAACCATATAGGGCATTAATTACAAACAAAACTCCTGCAAACTCTTACGCTTACGGTTTCCAAATTTACATGTCGTCTATGGAAGAAATCAAACGGTCCTACTCCACGCTCCGACATCCCGAAAAATATTCGACAGATCCTAAAATCTTTGTTCGCGTGACTCGACAATGGGAAAAATCGTGATCGACACATGGGCAGCAACCTTAAACAGTTTCTCAACATCTCAACACCATTCTTTTTCATTTGTTTTATAGGGATCTCTCAAAAAGGGTTTCTTAAGACATGACTCATTCGCTACTTCAAAGTCATCTTAAAAGAAGGCGTTATCTACCATATAAGCAATTTCAATGTTGTTAAGAACAACGGCAAGCACAAATTGACTTCACGTATCTTACAGTTTTCTGGATGCTCCAGCAATTGAAAAAACATAGAACTCACAGTTTTCACACGTTAAAGGTTTTAAATGTCATGCTTCAATGTAAATTTGTTTGACCGAAGTTCCTGGAACAATAACATATGTATGGGGATCTAAATTGCGATACATTGGCTATACAAATAAGATAATATATTTATTGGCTCTACAAATAAGATAATGGCAAGGATTGTGCTTCACGGGTAAGTGTCTTTGCAAAACTATATTTGATTAATAAATTTACAGTCTTCCATTTTTTCCTTTTGTAAAGTAGAGCCTTTTAATGCTACGTTTGGCTCTATTAAATACAAAAACCAATAAGAAGAAACTTATAAGGGAACCACTTTGAAGACTGATTAGAGTATTTTCCATGGAGGAGACGTAAGATTACACCATGTAAAGCATAATTAATCTTCCCATTGGTTACCGCATATGCATATATCATCATATGGTTCTCATGTGAATAGATTTTTTTAACGGCGTGAACTCAGTTTTGTTTAATAAAAGAATATAAACATCCACGAACGAAAATCCTAATTGTATTTGAAGTTGATTGGCACATTTATTTTAAAAACGCTTTTGTCTCTTTTGGTCCGAGTAACCATTGCATATCTCTTCAAAGTTCTACAGTTTTCTTTTGTAAATTCTAATTATAGTGACAAATTATTATAAGGTGCATGACCAGTTGAAATCATAATTATATAATATATGTAAGGTAAAAACAATCATTGTTTCGTATACTTATAGTTATATTCATAGATGTGTGTGGAATTTGGACATTCTTTTTGACGGAGCAAGTTGTCATGGTTGTTTTATTTGTCTTTTTTATAGCATATTTCTGATGACTAATCTGAAAATGACATATTTATTTAGTAATAAAGAAGATGAGATGTGGGGAATCTGGTGAGAGAAACAAAGGGTAAAGATATGTTATGAGAGGAAACGAAGTGTAACTGAGTCATGGCACGGGTGAATGTACGGTTATATATTTTTAGAAGGATAGGTACTAATGTTAGTCGTTAATTGAGTTTCATATATGTTAATGGTGGTGACGTTTCGGTTGTAACGTTTGAGTGTTGTTTCATTAAAGAGTCACAAGTGATAAGAGACACAACTCATTGTGTTGAAGTGTCTCTATTTATGTATAAATCAAGTAGTGATGTAAATAACAAGTTTCAGATCAATAAAAACTCTCTCTTACTCGGTTTCTTTGCTCTCCTACTTTTGGGAAACAATATTCTGATAGCGAATAATAAGTTGCTAAACCAAAATCGAGAGGAAGAATTTAAACACTAGCATGTAACCGGATAATCAAAATTGGTTTGTTAGTAAAAGTAGGCTTTTAAAATTGAGATGGACAAGAAGCAGACATATTGAAAGAGAAGCTAGACAGCAGGAGTGGAAAAATAGAAACTGTGAAACATTGCATCAAATTTAAATTAACACAATAATTTTTCTTATCTTAAAATAAACAAATATAAAACACTAGAACACAATTCAATTTTACATGTCAAAGTAAATCACATCATATATTTGTAATAATAAATATTAGCTTTCATTAATGTAAATCAACAAACTATACACAAGTCGTCTTCGTCATGTTCTACCTTACAAGCACTCCACTCACTCTTCCTCACCTTTTTCTTTTTCTTCTCCTTGTCCAACTAAATCATCATTCCTCAAATTCAAATCCACATTTTTGAAACTTTTTTCTTGATTTGAAAGATTTTGTGATCAATGGGGGTTGATTACTACAATGTACTTAACGTGAATCCAAGCGCAAGCGAAGACGATCTCAAAAAATCATACAAAAGATTAGCCATGAAATGGCATCCTGATAAAAACCCTACCAGCAAGAAAGAAGCCGAGGCTAAATTCAAACAGATCTCCGAAGCTTACGACGTATTAAGCGATCCTAATCGCCGTCAGATCTACGATCAATACGGCGAAGACGGTCTTAAATCTTCCGATCTACCCACGGCGGCGGCTCAACAGCAACGGAGTAGCTATTCCTCCTCCTCCTCCGCCGGCGGAAACAACGCTGGATTCCGATACTATCCACGAGACGCCGAAGATATTTTCGCCGAGTTTTTCGGCGCGTCATCGGAAGCATTCGGCGGAGGAAGCAGATTCAGAAGTGCGGAGGCGGGAAGTCAGACGAATCGGAAAACGCCGGCGATGAGGAAAGCTCCGGCGATCGAAAGCAAATTGGCTTGTACTCTTGAGGAATTGTATAAAGGTGGAAGAAGGAAGATGCGAATCTCTCGCGTTGTCCCTGATGGTCTCGGGTTAGTCTAATGTTGAATTGTTGATCTTGATGATACGTTTGATTTTGCGTAATTGAGTTGCTTTAGGATTAGATTGTGTTGAATCTCTAATAATGGTTTTGATTGTAGAAAGCCAAAACCAGTGGAAGAGATATTGAAGATAGATATAACACCAGGATGGAAGAAAGGAACAAAGATAACATTCCCGGAGAAAGGAAACCAAGAACCCGGTGTTACTCCTGCGGATCTCATATTCGTTATCGATGAGAAACCGCATTCAGTTTACAAAAGAGACGGAAACGATCTGATTGTAGACAGGAAAGTTACGCTTTTGGAAGCGTTAACGGGGCTTACTATTAGCTTAACGACGCTAGACGGGAGGAATTTGACGATCCCGGTTTTGGATATCGTTAAACCGGGACAGGAGATTGTGATCCCGAACGAAGGAATGCCTATCTCTAAAGAAGTTTCTAAGAGAGGAGATCTTAGAATCAACTTTGAGATCTCTTTCCCCTCGAGGCTAACATCGGAACAAAAGGCAGATCTCAAGAGAGTTCTTGGTGGAACCGTGAATTGACGATTAGTGGTTTCGAGAAAGGTTCTTGAATTCGAAAGTAGATTATGTGTACATATACATAATGTGTAATTCGAAAATCTTTTTCGGATTTGATTTTGTAAGTTATATATGTAACTCTGGACTTTTTTTAACAAGCCTTTCGAAAATGTTCTGTAACTTTTTTTATACTTTGAAATGGGACTTTTTTGATGATTAGTTTTTTATAGTTACCACATTCACATTAACTATTGTGATCGGTGTTTTTTAACCTTGCTATATTTCAATTTTTTACAAATGTGACTAAAGACGAGTAATCTTAGTCAAGAATAATCTGTTGATTTTGTTAATTGTTTTCATGTGGAAAACATAAACTTACTAGATCCTAAGTAATGTCTCAATAGTTTCTTAGGAACTTCGGTGTGTTTAGGTGGACTTATTCGCCATGAAAGGAGCCACTTATAGTTTGTTGGGTCGCGTTGACCTTTTCGTTAAGCTTTTACGTGTGAGTTTCAAGGTTTAGGGAGTCTTTTGGTGAGGGTTGTTTTGATTTAGCTCGATTCTTAGTTGTGGTTGCACTAGTTCTTACTCGGGACTGCGTTCCCACTAGTTTTAAAACCTTCGTCGTATTTTGGCTTTATCGATGGCTTCTTTTCATAAGTCTTAGACTCTCAAGATTTGGTAGTCCGTCAGCTTAGGTTCTGTGATAGGCCATGGAAAGGAAGCTGACATGGCAACATGGTATTGGTATAGAGAGTATTAGTGTTGTATGATCCTATGCTTTATAAATAGTCCCTTCTTATTCATTGAGAAGTTTATCTTGAATTGTAGAGAGTCTATATTCAGAGATCATTGTTAGTTAGCTCAAGTTTAGAGGAGAACTTGAGCTAAATCGTGTATAATCCTCTTTCGTTCAATAGATTTGCGTTTGGGTTCTTATCATTATGGGGCTTTACTTGTTAGAAGGCTTTTGGCTAGTTCCTCATGTAATCTCATCAAGTTTATAAAAGAGAAATTCAGTTTACATGGAAAAAAATGTCTCCAAAAGTGTCCAAACAATTCTGACAATTTTATTCATGTTCTTTGAGAAAACAACAAACCAAAAATTCAACTTCAAACAATGAAACACACACTCATCTAATTCAACTTCAAACAATGAAACACACACTCATCTTTTGTTTTTCAAAGGATCTTAAACTCTGTGTTTTTCAGTCTTGTTCACGAGCTCATCAGGTTTGGCTCCGACAACTCTATCAATCTCTTCTCCTCTCTTCACAAAAACAAAAGCTGGAAGTGTGTTAGCTTTATATGTCCCAGCAACATCCTGCAATACAATATAAAATAGCTTAGTCTTGTGACTTATAAGTTATAATTCATGGTTTCGGTTACAAGAAAACCGTAAATGAATATTCTTGAAGTAAAAGGAAAGAGAATATATACCATTAGTCTATCCACATCAACCCTAGCAAACACAACTTCTGGATACCTTGATGCTATCTCCTTAACTCTAGGTTCCATTGCTTTACAAGGTCCACACCATGCAGCTGTGAAATTTATCACTAGCTTCAAACCCACCAAATTGTGTAGACAAAAACCAATTCACTAACATGTAAATTACAAGATTAAAAAAACTGAATTGACTTAACATTGCAAGTTCTCTTATAAATATATACCAATTTATTTGAGCCTTTCATGGAATCAAAGAGTAATTTCCATTGTCTTCTTGATTCGATCTCCACAATCAAACCATTCTTGATTTCTTTTGATGAAGGAGCATCATGCATATATGAAACATTGGAACCCATTATCTTCCTAATGTATGTATAAATGACTTTTAATTAACTTAGATGCTTGTAGCTAATATATGAAAATAAGAGAGAGATGGAGGAGCTTTATATAGAGTTTAGTCGGAGACATTTCTTCATTATTATAAAAAAAATTAAAGGCAATAGAATACGATTCAGTTTGCAATCCTTTTCTAGCCGTTGATTTTAGTTTTTCAAGAATCATACTTATTTCTCTTTGTTTTCCTTTAGTTTTAATTAGTTGTTCAAGATTCTCCAATCTCCACTACTTAAAAGTAAAAAATATTATGTTTTTATGGTATGAGGTAGTAAATGAATTACATACACCTCTTTGACGTTAATGGACTCTACTTGTCTGGCTAATTCATTTTGTTTAATTTTTGTCTTTTTGGGATGTAAACAATATGTTATATTTCGCTTATTCATGTTGTCTTGCTATTTTACGCAACCCCAAACTAGAAAGACAACATGAATAACTTATGTTGCTCAGTGTAATGTTGTTTGGTGTGGAAGAATATTGGCTTATTTTAAGGAGCTGTACATCAACGCTTCCCTCAATGCTTTTTCTTATTCCTTTTTGGTACCTTAAGAAACATTCCCCTTATGTTTTCTTATTCCATTTTGGAATATTAAGAAACGTACATAATAGGAATAATAAGTGAAAATGATTTTGACATTATAACAACATTGGCTAGGAAGAGTACAAAACCTCTTCTCTCTACCGCCTCTTGGATTGGACAAAGGTACTATATCTCCCTGGATTGCTTAGTCCATTTGTATCTCTAGAAACCAAAAGCTGTTTGGGACCGGATATATACGGTGGAGGAGACGATAATCAAGGCTGGCAAAGATGCTCGGGAGTGGATTGCAGCTCAATCAACCTCTCCTGGCAAGACGTCTCCGATTCCACCACATCACCATCAAAATTCAATATCCAATTCGGATGGATTAATCAATTAATCAATCGGGTATGGCTGGCTTAGGCTGGATCTTCAAAGCTAACCAAGCGACCATAACGAAGCACTCTGAATCGAGATTAAACGTGCCTTCGGCCTTGGTAGCTGAAGCTCTTGCACTGAGATCAGAGTTGTACCTTAAGAAACATTCCCCTTATGCTTCTTATTTCATTTTGGAATATTAAGAAACGTACATAATAGGAATAATAAGTGAATGATTTTGACATTTTAACAACATTGGCTAGCGGGTTCTTATGAAAAACATATCAACTTAAAATGGCACATATTTGCAGCAGATTTTAGAGTATTGTTTGGAGATTTTAATTTAACTTTTTATATAAATAACTATTATGCAATACTTTGATCTAATATCCTTTTAATTCCGTGACAAATTATTGTGTGTTCTTATTTCTTAATGTATGTACACTAGTAAAAAAAGAGCCAATACCCACGAAACTTTCGTGGGTAAGAGTGAATAATTTTCGTGGGTTTTCGTGGGTTTACCCAGGAAAAACCACGGAAAATTTTCGTGGGTATAGCGTCGTGGGTAGAGAAATAAGTGGGTGGTCGTGGGTAAAGCTTCCCACGAAAACCCAAGAAATTATCCCTTACCCACGAACACCCACTATTTTTCCGTGGGTAGCTACCCACGAATTGCCACGAAAGTTTTCGTGGGAAATTACCCACGATTTGCCACAAAAAATTTCGTGGGTAGCTTTGTACCCACGAAATCTCACTATAAATTTTGTGGGTATGTGCAATGTTTTTTTGTCAAAAATATTTTTTATTTTTAAATTTGTTATTAAAATTTTTAATTAAATTAAATACTAAACTAATAATTCGAATAGAAATAAAATATTTTACATAAAATAAAATTGTTCTAAATTAAAAGTTTTCAAATTAAAAAAAAAGCATAAACATAAAATAAACGGCTACGGAACATAGTTGAAGCGACCATCAAAGTCGTCGGGCTGACTCGTCCTTTGTGAACCGCTGCGTCCATCTAGCTTATTCAAAATGACATCTATCTTCCTCGCCATGCTACTCATCTCACTCCTCATATCATCGAGCTCACCTCGGAGATCCGCTTGTGTTCCCGACGGATCCTGGACGGAAGGGTGATAGAACTGCGTCCTTGCACTACCGACGCCGTAGGCATGCCCGTATTTTGGTTTCACCCTCTGCATTTTTAAACAATAAGAGAATTAATGTCTAAATATACAAAAAATAAAAAATTAGAATATGAAAAAATTTACCCGAAAATATAATTGGTTAATGAATTCCCGAGGAGAACCACTTGTGGAAAAAGCTGTGCCGGTCGAATCTTGGTGCTGAGAGGCCTCCTCTTCAACCTCCCTCACGAGTCCCTCAATCACCGGATCAATGTAAGTGCCATCCGCGCGTGTATGCGTCTCCTTCACCAAATCCAGAATGGATGGTTCCTCGGATCCCTGCCCCTTCTGCTTCTGCATTATCCCAAAAATTTATTTACACAATGTAGTGATCATTAACATTACTAACGATAATGAATAGATTTGTAAATTAATATATGGATCAAACTTACCAATTCATAGTCAATCTTTGAGAAGGATCGGGGCCCGGCACTGTGTTTGTGTATTCCTTTGCCGAGGATCGGCGTTTTACGGCTTTCAGCAGTCTTCTTACTCTTGCTAATGGCTTTCTCAGTCTGCCACCCTTCCAAAAGAATTGCCCAGTCATCATCGCTGATATATACGGGCTGCACTCCCTCTCGATGTTTCCTACTAATCTCTTCGCCGATTCCTAACTTCGTCTTTTCCTTCCATTCATAAAAGACGATGTCCTCGAACTCGGGATCCCAATAATAGTTTTGCTACAACTCGCAACCACCATTGTTAATATACAATGTTAGTAATGGACACTAAATTTTTAAATATCCGAATTTTGTAACTTACCACAAATGTTCCCCACTAACTCTGAATTTTTTCTGGAGCGTATTTTTTCACATCGGTCCAGTTCTTCCAAGGACCCCAAAAATTACCCTGCCATGTCCGTTTAATAAAACTGGTGACCGAATCATCGATCCCAATCCTTAAAAAAATATTCAAAAAGTTAGAAATCAATTAGTAAACACGTAGACCTTAAACTGGTTAAATATTTAAGATGTTTACCATAGTCCTCCGTTTTCCTTAAACGGATGGAGGATAGGCTGTGATCTCCTAGTAGGCACTTCGTATACCGCCTGTAAACGGTAACGATACTCTAAAGAAGCACCTATGGCAGATTTTGGGAGATGGAAACGAGGTCTGCTTCGAACTGAGCCGGTCCCGGTAGACGAAGACATAACTACATGCAAAAACAATACATCTAATATTTCTTACACAAATAATATTTTCTGATTTTTTGTTAAAAAACATTAGAGCCATTAATATGTTTTATATTTTAAATTTTAAAAATTATTTTTTCATATATTTTTGTAGAGCCATTAACATTTAATTTTATAACTTATTTTCTCATATATGTTTTTCAAGAATTTAGAATTTCAAGCCATTAATATGTTTTCAAATCTTGTTAACAAGTGACATTTTTATACATAAGTTTTGTACAAGTTGTATTAGATATGTTTTTTCAATTATATAATTTTGGTATTTGTTATGTAATTTTTTTCCGGTTTAAAATTTTTTTTTTCACACTAAATTATAATACTTAATTTATAAAATATGCTATTTGTATGTAAAAATCCACAAAATTAATATAAAATACCTAAACAAATTTAAAATTTTATTTTAATTATTAATAAACACTAACTACTCAACAATTCTTTTTACAAACATTTTAATTTACGTTTTTCACAAAACAAATTATTTGAAAAATTAAAAAACCCTACACAATACAATAACCCCAAATTTTTAACAATCTAAGCAAATCTATGGCATAAACATGTAAGGATTGATTCATATAAACTAGACCAAACTATTAGAATCATGAAGAAATCAAATTTTGAGGAATCCTAAAACCAAATTGAAGAAAACCTAAAGGATTATAGAGATTAAACGAAATTACCTAAGGAGATGCGGAATATAGGGGTTAACCCCGGAGGTGGTGGTGCGCGGTGTCGGCGGTGGTGCGGGAGTCGAAATCGCCGGAGGAGAGTGATTTTGGTTGGCTGCGTCGAATGGAGGAGAGAGATCTGGTTCGATGAAAATGATGAAGTTACCCACGAAAACCCACGATTATTTTCGTGGGTATTTAAAAAAAGCCACGAAAACCCACGACTATTTTCGTGGGTATTTAATAAAGCCACGTATACCCACGATTATTTTTGTGGGTTTTTAAAAAATGCCACTTATACCCACGATTATTTTCGTGGGTATTAAAATAAAGCCACGTATACCCACAATTATTTCGTGGGTAGATTCTTTAATTTTTAAAAATATATTCCACAACACCGGATTCGAACACGGGTTTGAATTATTTTTAAAGAAAGCTTAATTAACCATCAAATTATGCTTCTGACGAATCTTATAGATCATCAACATTTAATAGTATATAAACGGAAATATTTCCGTTTGCTAAGTAACAAGATAAATTGATTATGCAACTCCAATAAAACATTACATTTAATGAAATATAAAATTTGAAACAACTTTTAAACTGGTAGATTAAAGACTTGAAAATATTAAACATACAATGGTTATGGTACAAGTACATATTAGGCACTAAATTTTGAAAACATTTGTCTCTTTTCCACTCCAAAGTTACCAGAATTTTTTCTTTCCCTTCTGTTTCTTTGGTGGAGAATTTAAAAATCCGTCACAACATTCCCTTTTGATTGCATCAACATCTAGATTTAAGTTTGGGCAAATTCATCACCATAGTATTGATCCTTGCTTTCATACGAGGAACTTCCACCGTAGGTATCTGAAAATCCGTCACAACATTCCCTTTTGATTGCATCAACATCTAGATTTAAGTTTGGGCTTTCTGGCCTTTGTGCAAACTCAAAATCACTTGCAGGACTTCCACCGTAAGTATCTGACTTTTCAATCAATAGAGATGGTTGTACGTCTTCGATTTGCCTATACAAAATATCATCGACAACCCGCTTCTGGTCATGACCTTCTAGATGCTTATCATCGACAATCAAATGAGTTTCAGTTTCCCCCGAGTATTTTGGATTGTGGTGGATGTTTTGGAAGAACTGGTGTCCGGTACTATCGTTGATGTAGAACCATCAGTTGCATAGATTGGTGATTGCGTATCATATTCCCACGAGTAAGTGGGTATCTCTTGAGTGAATTCGTCGCACAGAGTTTCGGTTTCCCAAGAGAATTTTGGAAGAGGGAAAAAATTTGACACGTTTTTTGATTGAGAGTCTTCATCACTTGAGCTAGAAGACATTATTTTGTTATTGATGGGTGTAAAAGATATACACTCCATCATATTTATTTATAGTAGATGTACTGTCTTGTCAAATCACGTTGGTCTGTAACGATTGTATCCACATGTTATGTGCTTAACCAAATCAACCATTAGATTTGTACTACATGAATATGTGGTCCATCAAAGTTTCAAGTTATAACATAGAAACAAATAATTTGTGAATCACACATTAATAGAAAATAAGATAATTGAAACTTTGATACAATATTTTTGTTATAAAAGCCTTACATATAATAGCCTTACATAAATAACAACACATGTAATATATAGTACATTATTAGACGTTTTTTGAACCACATCCCCTTACTGAAGCACAAATTATAAAAAAAACAAACATAAAAGCCATATGCACTTATTGTAATGACGAGTGACTTTCGTGCGGCAATATTAGTTGTACATTACCAATTAAACACATCTCTTAATGATCCATCTCGAACTCCAACATGTGTTCGTCACAACAACCGTAATAGTCATTTGGACATTTGAAAACTGGGAGCTCCTGTTTTTCATAAACATCTACAGCCTTGGTCGATGTGGGTGTTTTCAGTACTTCATTTTCTCCCCTGGCTGGAGAGCGTGCTTTATTGAGACGAATCGTACCAGAAGGAGGGGTGTTTGATTCTGGTAAAGAATCTAGGAAGGTCTTTATTATCTTCTCTTCCTCGGATTGATTTACATTTTTTTTTCGACATGGCTAATTTTGTATGTTTTGTGTTTCGATATACTAATCTAATGAAACAAGTCTCTATTTATAGATTTTACAAAATTATTATAACAACTTTAGCATAATATATCTTGGCTGTTGAATGATGAATCTATAATATCAACCATTCAAATGAGTTGTCAATTCGGTTTTGGTATCTGATTCACTTGTGTCCATATAATTTTTTGGTCTATATTTAAATGAGTTGTCAATTTTGGTATCGGTTTTCAGTTGTCAATTCGGAGTGAATTGTCAATTCAGAGTGAATTCGGTGTTGGTATCGATTTTGAGTTGTCAATTCGGAGTGATTGACAGAGTTGATCTTGGCCATTGATCTTAGCAACAAGTTTTGATGAATACTTTTGCAGAGTTGATCATGGCCGTTGAAATGGGTGTGTG
Source organism: Draba incana (assembly GCA_963576765.1). Lineage (NCBI taxonomy): Eukaryota > Viridiplantae > Streptophyta > Magnoliopsida > Brassicales > Brassicaceae > Draba > Draba incana. Next base: position 31,622,071 of record OY755209.1, read on the forward strand.
AGACATTAGATATTTTGATTCTTCACAGACAATTACAGTGTCTTGTCAAAGCAGTTTGGTATCAAACGATCTTGGCCACAAGTTTTGATGAATACTTTTGCAGAGTTGATCATGGCCGTTGAAATGGGTGTGTGAGACATTAGATATTTTGATTCTTCACAGACCATTACAGTGTTTTGTCAAATCAGTTTGGTATCAAACGATCTTGGCCACAAGTTTTGATGAATACTTTTGCAGAGTTGATCTTGGCCGTTGAAATGGGTGTGTGAGACATTAGATATTTTGATTCTTCACAGACAATTACAGTGTCTTGTCAAATCAGTTTGGTATCAAACGATCTTGGCCACTAGTTTTGATGAATACTTTTGCAGAGTTGATCTTGGCCGTTGAAATGGGTGTGTGAGACATTAGATATTTTGATTCTTCACAGACAATTATAGTGTCTTGTCAAATCAGTTTGGTATCAAACGATCTTGGCCACAAGTTTTGATGAATACTTTTGCAGAGTTGATCATGGCCGTTAAAATGGGAGTGTGAGACATTAAATATTTTGATTCTTCACAGACCATTACAGTGTCTTGTCAAATCAGTTTGGTATCTACCTTTACCTCCATAATGCATAACTTATACCATCCATAGTATTATAAATACTTGCTTTATTTGTTCCTAATTTCTTACACCAAACCCTTCGAATTCCAAATCGTTTAAAAATCAATACGTATATTTGTTATGTCTTCCTCAAACCATTCAAGAAGATGGATGGATCTCCGAATTGATCCATCAACAAATACTATTACCGAAGAATTTACTACTGGGATTAATGTGTTTATCACATTTGCTTGTCAACAACCATCATATCAGGCAACCGGATTACTCCTTTGTCCATGCGTACGGTGAAAGAATTAAAAGCCACCAACAAAACCTAGGGTGGTGGTGCGTCATCTTTACACAGTTGGATTCAAAGGCAATTACTATGTTTGGAGTAATCATGGAGAATCTTTCATGTTTACGGGAGAATCATCTACTGGAACACAATTTGATGGAAGTGCCAACCAAGAGCGTTATCATCATCCTCATGTTGCTGTACAAGAAACATTTCATGAAAGATTCGTAGATGTTGCTGATATTTCAGAGATGCAAGATCAACAATATAGTGAAGAAGTCGAAGTTCCGGCGTTCGTGGACAAGTCATATGAGGCCTTCATGGAAGCTAATCAACCTTTATACGAAGGGTGCAATGCAGAGAATACCAAATTATATTTGGCATCATTTATTTTACGTTGGAAGACAGAGCACAATATAGCAGAGGGTGCTGTAGACGACATCCCTAGTACTATCAAAAGGATTTTACCAAGCCCGAATACTGCTCCGGAGTCGTACTACAAAACCAAAAAGATTACAAAGACCCTTGGCTTACCCGTTCATAAAATTGATGTATGCTAGAACAATTGTATGCTATTTTGGAGGGGAGAAGATGCCACGCTCGAGCAATGTCGCTTCTGTCAAACAGATCGATATCATCCGTGGAATGGGCAAGGTAAAAAAATTCTAAAACAACGAATGTTTTATCTTCCCATTACCGATCGTTTGAAAAGACTATACTAATGTCAATCAACTGTGGGACATATGCGTTGGCATGCTGATCAAATTAATATTGGAGGCGAAATGAATCATCCATCAGACAGGGCCGCTTGGAAACATTTCCAGAGCGTTTATCCGGGGGTTGCTTCTGAACCAAGAAACATCTACCTTGGATTGTCAACAGATGGTTTTAATCCACTAGGCATGAGTGGCCAGGCACACTCAATCTGGCCGGTGATAGTCACACCATACAATCTACCTCCTGGTATGTGTATGAACCGAGAATTTTTATTCCTCTCGATTTTGGTTCCTGGTCCAACACACCCGAAGAAAAGTCTGGACGTGTACCTTCAACCTTTAATCGACGAACTACAACAACTGTGGACACATGGCGCTGATGTATATGATATATCAACACACAATTCTTTTAAGATGAAAGCGGCGCTTATGTGGACGATTAGTGACTTCCCAACTTATCGGATGTTATCAGGGTGGATGACTCACAGACGCCTCGCATGTCCATACTGTATGGATTCAACCAATTCATTCTGGTTAACGAATGGATGAAAACATTGTTGGTTTGCCTGTCACCGAAAATTTTTGAAGAGCGACCACCCATACAGGCGGAATGTAGTTGCCTTCACTAAGTCTACAACTGTCCATGATGAAGCACCGGTATGGCGTACTGGAAGAACAATATTGGACTCCATCAACAGTATAGAAGGTCTGCAAATGAGTGCCGAGTGTGGTGGCAACGGACACAATGATCCATCTAAAACGGTACATGGTTATGGTCAATATCATAATTGGTACAAAAAAATCTATTTTCTGGTCTTTGCCTTATTAGGAGAATCTATTACTTAGAGACAACCTAGATTTTATGCATATAGAGAAAAACAAATTTGATAATATTATCAAAACTATCTTGAACGTGCCGGGGAAAACAAAAGATAACATAAAATCTAGGCTAGATATGGCGATAATATGCAATCGTAGAGCGTTGGAGCTTACATCACCAAATATTGCTCCGGTTCCAATATTTTGAATGTCAAAGGAAGCGAAAAAGAAATTTCTAAGTTGGTTGAAGAAAGAAATTTGTTTTCCAGACGGGTATGCTTCCAACTTTGGTAGATGTGTCAATGAAATTAATGCGACTCTTTCTGGTCTCAAAAGCCATGATTGTCATGTCATTATGGAAAGGCTTCTACCTTTTGCTTTGATGGAACTACTCCCCAAGTCTGTACACGTAGTGATTTCAGGTATTCATTTTTTAGTTTTTTTTTATACACAAATATGACTGACTAATTTTAGTTGTTACTTTTATTACACAGAAATCGCTTTGTTTTTCCGGGACATTGGTGCCCCATCATTAAAAGAACAAGATGTTCTAACAATGAAGGAAAATATAGCAGTAAAATTATGCAACTTGGAGAAGATATTTCCTCTTTCATTTTTTTATGTCATGGAGCATCTACCGGTACACCTTCCGGACGAGACAATCTTAGGTGGACCGGTACAATATAGGTGGATGTATCCATTTGAGCGGTACATGTACCACTTAAAAAAAAAGGTTAGGAACAAGGCACAAATCGGAGGGTCTATCGTCGTGCACTGTGTACAAGAAGAAATATCAGCGCTAGCTACCCGTTGGCTTGGAAAACCGATCGCTCGAGGTAATGAAGGATGGCATGGTGAAAACATTTACTTCTACGCATTCGACGATGTCCCAACAATTTTCAAATAGAAAGGAAGGTTCATTGGTAAACATTCAAATGGATGGATAACAGACGAAGAGTACAACATTTTGCAAACGTTTCTCATGAATAACTGTCCCGAGTTAGCACCATATGAAAGGTATGAGTAACCGTCGCAAAACATTATATTCAATAGTTAAATACTTTTTAATTACATAATTTGTATACATAGGATGTTTGAAGATTTCATGTGAACTACATATCCGACATTGTCTACTACTGACCTACAGTCATTCAAAGACAATAACTTCGCACGCTGGTGCAAAAATTATGTAAGTATTTTTGTACTGAGCCGTTTTTAATATAATGTTCAACTTATGTATTTATTTTACTACAGGTTAATAATCAAAGGATGGTAGCAACTGTGCCACAATGGCTCATTGATTTTGTACAAGGTCCACGTCGTGCTTACACATCATGGCCCTCGTATGCAACAAGAGGGTTCTTATTCCGCACATTGAGTAGGAGTGCAAACAAAAAGACACAAAGTTTTGGTGTTTGCGTGAGGGGAACTACTGATACGGAATATTATGGCATTGTGGACGACATCAGATTGGTTGAGTACGATGGCGGTGTCGGGTTGAAGGTGATTATCTTCAAATGATTTGTGTACAACATCACTAGTGGAAGTGGAATGCGTAGAAGTCGTTCAAGACTGGTGGATGTTGCTGCAAACAAGCAGTATCGACAATATGATTCGTTTATTAAACCTGAACAGTGTGATCAGGTTTGTTACATACCATACCCAAAGGTGAGTAGGAGGCATGGGACGGAATGGTTAGCATGTGTAAAAGTGGTACCCAGAGGTGTTCGAAATGTTACAGATGCTTTACAACAAGCCTTTCAAGAGGATTCTAAGAATACTATTGTTGCACCTTCAGGGCTCCTAAGGGTCGAGGCACTCAATGTTGAAGACATGAACAATTATGATGATTTACCCGACCAACATACAAACGACATGTACACATCCGATCATGAGCTAACTGATAACGAATGTTCTCAAGTTGATTCCTCTTTGAAGATGAATGAAAATTGTGCATCAATGCGATCCTTAATTTTTAGTATTTTATGTAATATTATTTTTGTCTGTGTTAAATTTTTAACGTCTTATAAAAGTAGTGGATTATTATCCGTCGAGTGGTTTGTAAGAAAATATGTTGTGGATTCATGTATAATATTATGTGGAATATAATTTGTATCTTTCTAAACAGTTATAACAGCTAGCTCTATTTACAACACCCGTGATTGTTTACATGAGTAGAATACTTTCACGCCATTCATTTAATTGTCGAAATGTCAATTCACCGTCTAGTGGCCGACAGTGTCATTCACAGTGTTATTTATGATTCAGTGGCAGACAATGTCATTCACGGACTTGATTTTTTTATTGCACACTGATATGTAATGTCAAATTCTTTTTTCATACATTCTTATATCCACATATACATCGACACGTTAAGCCTAAAAAATCACTCTGTTTTGCCTATATAAGTCCGAGTAATTCAACACAAAATCATAACACAAAAAACAATTTGCAAATGGCAAACAGAGATCTATGGAATTACTATATGCAAAATCGAGCCTCTGTTCAAAACCCTCGAGAAACAAATCGTGTTCCTTCAAGGCCTCCATACGATAACTTATATGTTATTGATGCTCAACCGACAGTTTCACTCCAACCAACAACGATCTGAAATCCAAACGCCGGTAATTTTGGGACCTGCCCAACTCATACAGCGAGGAATGTTTCGCAAGAGGGCTCACAATAGGAAGGTGTTGAGAGGTGAAAGTTCACAAACACGCCCAATGTCGGATAAGCTCCAAGAAGAATCTAGAAGAGGATTTCCTTAAAGGAATTAGGAATCCTAATAGAAAAGGAAATAGGTTAGAAAAAGGAAATTCTAGTCCTATATAAGAAGTCATCGGTTTGTGATGTCTCTTAAGCGAAGAACAATAGTTTATGTTTAGGTTTTGAGAAAGAAGATTTTCCTAAACATTAATAAAGAGAAGAATTTCTTTATCAAACAAGTTTGTTCTTGCTCACTTTATTTGGTATCAGAGCGGTTAAAAGTTCTTGACGACCTTAGTATACCCAAGATATGGGTGATACTAAACCGGCGGTGAAGACAAGAGATTCGGTCCCCTCATCAGTACAATGTATGATGCTCAGCTCAATCAATTACACTATTTGGTCAATGAGGATGAAAGTTCTACTTCGTGTTCACAAGGTATGGGAGGCGATTGAACCTGGATCGAAAGAAGACGATAAGAACGACCTTGCAACAGTTCTTTTGTTCCAGTCTGTCCCGGAGCAGCTTATATTGCAAGTTGGTGATCAAGGCTTACCTAAGGAGATATGGGAAGCCATAAAATCAAGATATCTTGGGGCAGAGCGAGTAAAGGAAGCGCGGCTATAAACCCTAATGTCTGATTTTGAACGGTTAAGGATGAAAGAAACGGACACCATCGATTCTTTCACCGGGAATATATCGGAGCTAGCTTCTAAGTCTGCATATTTGGGTTAAAGCCTAGAAGAACCGAAGTTGGTAAAGAAGTTTTTAAACAGTCTACCACGAGCTAAGTATATTCAAATCATTGCATCTCTCGAACAAGTGCTTGATTTGAATAGAACCGGATTTGAGGATATTGTTGGGAGGCTCAAAGCCTATGAGGAACGTATACAAGAGGAGGATACACACGAAGCTCAAGGAAATCTTCTGTTCTCAAACGCAGAAGGAAGCAATCAAAGGAGGTTTGATAACTCAAAAGGTTTTGGAAGAGGCAGAGGACGTGGTCGTGGTTTCAGAGGAGGAGGACGAGACAGATTCAACTCGCAAAGCAGAGAAAGGAAGGATAGATCTCAGCTTTTGTGCTTTCGTTGTGAGAAACCTGGACAATTTGCCTCCTCTTGCCCCATAAAGGTTCCAAAGGATCAGGAACTCAACAAAACCGAACAGAAGAGGCTGATATTGCATTATATATGCATGAAGTTGTGTGTCTAAACGAAGAGAGTGTAATCCCCAAGAAGTATGAGCCAACCACAAAGGAGGATGGAGTCTGGTACTTGGATAACGGAGCGAGCAATCATATGACAGGATAAAGGTCATATTTTTCTGAGCTAAACGAGAGAATCAAAGGAACGGTTCGATTTGGGGATGGATCTTGCGTTAGCATCGGAGGAAAGGGTTCGATTCTCTTTGAAGGAAAGACTGGTGAACAAAGAGTTATAACCGATATCTACTTCATTCCTGAGTTGAGGAGTAACATTCTTAGCCTTGGACAAGCGACGGAGCATGGCTGCGATGTGAGAATGAAGTCAGACTATCTCACGCTACGAGACCCTCTCGGACGTCTCCTAGCTAAGGTAACACGATCACCAAACCGTCTTTACAAAATCAACTTCAAGATAGGGAAACCAGCTTGTTTACTCTCAAAGATTGATGAAGAGACGTGGAAGTGGCTTGCAAGGCTTGTTCATGTGAGTTTTGGAACCATAAAATCGATGGAGTCACACGAGATGGTTCATGGTCTGTCCAAAATGAGTGGGGAAAAGCAGGTTTGCGAGTCATGCTTGGTTGGTAAACAAGCAAGACAGTTTTTTCCAAAGACGTCACAATATCAATCATCAAGGCCTCTAGAGTTGTTGCATGCTGATCTGTGTGGTCCTATCTCTCCAGCCACACTTGCAAGAAACAAGTACATCTTTGTGATAATTGATGATCACACAAGATACATGTGGTTGATTTTGCTAAAAGAGAAGAGTGATGCTTTCGGGAAGTTCAAGGAATACAAAACCCTTGTTGAGAAGGAGTTTGACAAGAGGATCTTAACACTACGCACGGATCGAGGAGGAGAATTTACATCATTGGAGTTTCAAGATTACTATAGCCAACAAGGAATCAAGCGCCACTTGACAGCTCCGTATACTCCTCAACAAAATGGCGTAGTAGAAAGAAGGAATCGTACACTAATGGAGATGACTCGTAGCATTCTTAAAGCAATGCAAGTTCCTAATTTCTTATGGGGAGAGGCTATCCGACATTCAACATATTTGATTAACAGAGTTCCCACTAGAGCTTTGAAGAATCAAACACCATATGAATGTCTAAAGGAGAAGAAGCCAAGCATTGAACACCTTAGGGTATTTGGGTGTCTTGCTTATGCTAAAGTGGAGTCGGAACACTTGAAGAAGTTAGACGATCGGTCACAAACACTTGTGCACCTCGGAATAAAACCTGGAACCAAAGCATATCGGCTTTACAATCCAATGACGGGAAGAATCATTGTTAGTCGTGATGTGTTTTTCAACGAGAAGAGAATTTGGAATTGGAAGGGAGCCGAAGAAGATGGTCGAGAACCAGGGATGTTTCAGATGACATGGGGAAGTATAATTGATGATGGAGCTGGACCGGTCACGAACGAAACTCAAACGGAAGAGTACGATGGAGCTGGAGCAGGACCGGTCACGATCGAACCAGGACCGACCGGTCCTCCCTCTAGCCCGGTTGATCCCGAAAACACCAACAACAGAGCAAAGGTTCTGGAATCCAGATCGACCGATCCGGCTTCAAGACCGGTCGATCCTCAAGCTCGTGAAAACAGAACGGAGGTTCTGGAATCCGGATCGACCGGTCCATATCCCAGACCAGTCGATCCCCATGCTGAAACAAAGACACAAGACGATCTTCAAGATGGACCTCGAAGATCGAATCGACAAACATCACGACCAAAACACCTGGATGATTTCGTGCTTCTAGCTAACGTAGAATGTGAGTTGCTTCTCCTATCTCTCAACGATGAACCGGCTAATTTCCAAGAGGCTAAGGACATGCTAGTATGGACAATTGCATGTTCAGAGGAGATAGACTCAATCAACAAGAACGGGACTTGGCGTTTGGTAGACAAACCGGCTGGAGTTAAAGTTATTGGTCTCAAATGGGTCTTTAAGATTAAAAGGAATGCAAGTGGATCTATAAACAAGCATAAAGCTAGACTTGTTGCAAAAGGATACGTGCAGCAAGCAGGGATTGATTTCGAGGAAGTTTTTGCTCCAGTTGCGAGAATTGAGACCATTAGGCTTTTGATTGGTTTGGCTGCCTCACATGGATGGGAAATCCATCATCTAGATGTCAAAACCGCCTTCTTACATGGTGAATTGAATGAAGAGGTGTATGTGTCTCAACCTGAGGGATTTGAAAAGAAGGGAGAAGACAACAAGGTTTTCAAACTCTCTAAGGCTTTATACGGTTTGAGACAAGCTCCTAGAGCTTGGAACACAAAGCTCGATCAGATTTTGAAAGGTTTAAGGTTCAAGAAGTGTTCAAAGGAGAGTTCTGTTTACCGAAAGGAGGAAAAAGGTCAGCTTCTTGTTGTTGCAATTTACGTAGATGATTTGTTTGTAACGGGAAACTTAATTCAAGTCATCAAGGATTTCAAAACGGATATGTCAACAAACTTTGAGATGTCTGATCTTGGTAAGCTCACGTATTATCTTGGGATTGAGGTAAAACAGAGTAAGGAAGGAGTTGAGATAAAGCAGGAAGCTTATGCACGCCGGATTCTAAAGGAAGCAGAGATGGATACATGTAATCCGACATGTATACCAATGGAGTTTGGCTTGAAGATGTCTAAAGTTGAACATGAATCTGAGATAGATGCGACGTTGTATAGAAGGAGGATTGGGTGCTTGAGATACCTCTTGCATACGAGACCAGATTTGGCTTTTTCGGTTGGAATCTTGAGTAGATACATGCAGTCTCCGCGAGAATCACATGGAAAAGCCTTGAAACAGGTTCTAAGATACCTTCAAGGAACATTGAGCTACGGTTTGACATTCAAGCATGGAGTATCAAAGAAGCTCATTGGTTACAGTGACAGCAGTCATAATGTGGATGAAGATGATGGAAGAAGCACCACTGGTCATGTTTTCTACTATGGAGAAACACCAATAACATGGTGCTCGCAGAAGCAAGAAACGGTAGCTCTTTCTTCTTGTGAGGCCGAGTTCATGGCTGTAACGGAAGCAGCAAAGCAAGCGATTTGGTTACAAGACTTGTTAAGTGAGATCACAGGAAAGAATGGTGAAAGGATAGTCATTCGAATCGACAACAAGTCAGCCATTGCTTTGACGAGGAATCCGGTGTTTCATCGACGCAGCAAACACATTCATAAAAGGTATCATTTTATTCGTGAATGTGTTGAAGGAGAGCAAATTGAAGTCGAGCATGTAACAGGAGAGGAGCAGTGTGCAGATATCTTGACAAAGGCCCTAGCAAGAATCAAGTTTCAGAAGATGAAAGATCTAATCGGAGTTCAAGATCTTAAGAAGAAATTCTTGAAGCTTAAGGGGGTGAATGTTGGATAAGCTCCAAGAAGAATCTAGAAGAGGATTTCCGTAAAGGAATTAGGAATCCTAATAGAAAAGGAAATAGGTTAGAAAAAGGAAATTCTAGTCCTATATAAGAAGTCATCGATTTGTGATGTCTCTTAAGCGAAGAACAATAGTTTGTGTTTAGGTTTTGAGAAGGAAGATTTTCCTAAACATTAATAAAGAGAAGGATTTCTTTATCAAACAAGTTTGTTCTTGCTCACTTTACCCAACACAAGATTTCATTCGTGAGGTCATCAATGAGCCACAACAGGGCGACCAGGATTTTAGTAGTCCTCGCTGGACTTCTACTATCGATTACATAATCCGCGAAGGTATAGACATATAATGTACTCGTTTACCATTACAATAATGATTGTAGATGACAAATACTAACTCTATCATTCATAAATATAGGTACTTATAACAATAGGACCACACCATTCTGGACCCAGGTTGTAGAAATAAAATGCCCGCATTCACAGTTTGTGAAAGTGAAAAAGGTTTACGTTGTCGAGCAATATTATAGGAATTTAGATATACAATGTATCTGACAAGTTAATTTTATCTTATTTTCAGCTTGTCGCTATGTTATCCAGTGCGACCCCCAACGGCCAGGGAGACCTTCTAGTAACCTTAAAGGATCCGTCTGGAATAATCGAGGGAACCATGCACCATAACATCTTCAACAATGACGAGAACAGAGTTAACACTGGCGTAGGTGCGGTTGTCATTCTACAGAATGTGACCGTAGGCCGTTTTAACCGGAACTCTAAGTACCTCAACATCACTGAGCGGAACATTGTTAAGGTAGATTTTCCATAAGTTTGTAAATATTACAGATAATTATAAACTAAAATCATTTTTCAAACAGATAATTGGGGCTAATTCGATGATTGCTGAATACGAACCAACCGTAGCATCTACTATCAATGAGGAAGCTGAAGGAAGTACTGGCTACGAAAATGAAATAGTCCCAGACTCAGATGGTGAATAAACATCCGACCCGTCCATGTTTACGAATAAGCTGGTTAAACACCAGACTCTTTATGTTGCTTTAATGTTTACTATTTTTCTACCATCTATTGTACGCGTTTATAATAATGTTGTTATGTAATGTAATATTTTTATATGTTTAATGAAATAAACCAATATTATAACAAATGTTTTGTTTCTTATTGAGCTTCCATTCGAATTAACCAAAAACCTATTAATAAGTTTTAAACGCATTATAAGGTTAATATATTTGTGAATGTTAAAAACAAATCGGGAACCCTAGTTCTAACATTTTGTAAGCACCACCCACGGAAAAATTCGTGGTATTTCGTGGGTAGTAGTGGGTTTATGAGTTGCCACGGAAAAATTCGTGGGTAACCGTGGCAAAATTACCCACGAAAACCCACCAAGATTTCGTGGGTACAATTTTACCCACGGTTACCCACGAAAACCCACATATAACCACGAAATACCTACGATTATTTTCGTGGGTAAGAGTTTACTATTCACAGTGGGTTTTCGTGGGTGTTCGTGGCTTTTGAGCTATACCCACGAAAAAATTCGTGGGTTTTTCGTGGGTATATGCCTTTTTTTTACTAGTGGTATGTATACATATATGGTGAGTCTCTACCTATATATATACGAGAGAATAATATGGTATTTTCTTCTTCTTTTTTTTTGTCAACATTGGGTCACAACTGGTCGGCCCATTAACCTAATTCCTACATTAAGTAAGAGGAGGGACTCGATCCCGGGGTGTGATGGTACCTGCCCACAGTGGACTTATCTCCTGCTACTAGGCTAAGGTCACTTCACTAGTAATTTCTTTTTCTGTTTCCATTTTCTTATTTTTTATATGTTAAACTTCTTATTTTTAAATTGTTTTCAACTAAATATCTTTTTTTTTTGTTAACACTGGGCCACAACTGGCCGGCCCATTAGCATAATACCTACATTAAGTAGGCAGACGGATTCGATTCCGGGTGTGATGATGTCTGCCTTTTGTATACTTACCTTCGGCCACTAGGCTAAGGACACTTCACTAGATATCTTATATTTTATACAATTGTAAAATCACTTTGTGCTTAATTTTTTTCCATTTTAACTTACTTTTATTTTTGGGTAAATACCAATTTTTATATCGAACACAACAATTTAACATATAATAATTTATATAATGAAATACATACATGTTCAAATATTTGACATGTGCTAGAATCTTATCAACTTATTGATACTTGTCAAAAACTGGTAAGATACTGAATGCACTAAGAACAAAATGTTAACTAACTAGGAATGCACAAGCAGGTAGTTGAATATTATCGTAATACGATTAGATTAATGATGATGTAATATCTATATGATTATCTAGACGACTAAAAAACTAACTAGGAATGTCTAGATTTGAGCTCAAAAGAGAGATATGAGGCAGAACTTTCAATGCTATAAAATTAGAGCTCCAATACCAATTCCCTTGGCCACTACGGATTTTATAAACTGCCTAATCCAAATAACTTACTGAAAGCCAACTGAAATTGCCGTCTCCAGTTCTACATTCGGCCAAAGCAACATAAAATATTTTCTAGAGAATAATCGCAACCATGAATAGAATGTTGTTTGTCTTCTTGCCAATTGTCGTTAAAGGCCCAAAATCCCAACAAGGAAGATACAATTTGGGCCGGTTTTTCGTCTAAAGCCCAAGTATGAAGAATAACAAGAGTGTTATTCTGTTTCCAACAAGGAAGAAGAAGAAGAAGAAGCTTGCCCTCAATCAAAGAGCTTGTGAAAGTCGTTTTTGGTATTGAATCTTCAGAGAATCGCCAATCTAAAGGAAATCGTCCATTGTCATTTGACGAAGTTAATGCCATGTCACATTTACATGTCATCATTTATCTCTCAACAGCCACTAATATGGCGACAAATCAGCGAAAAATAGTATCATGATCCTCCACTAAAACAATGGACTCGAAAACTAAATGAGAATGCATAATTTGAAATCTGTTCCTGTCTCTTCCTTCTTTCTGTACCATGACAACTAACCGCACAAACAAACATTCAACAAAAGTAAAATAAAAATCAAAACTTTTACCATGAAAATCATCAAAAGATTATTTTTTTTAATTAAATATTTTATCAACCCTTAAACAGGGTATCGGTTACACGGCACAAGAGATTAAACCTATAATCATCAAAAGATTGTACAACAAGAAAAGTCGAAACAAAAAAAAGGAAAAATTCAAGAAAAGGGTTTAAATTAGTTCGTGAAGATTGAGATGATAGACAACACCGTTGTAACGTAAATCGCAGTTAGAAATCAGAGTGATGAAGCATACTATGTATGAGTCGACTTGATTTTGCGGATTAGGTAAAGTGACCAGAGATGGGTCGACGGAAGCGAAGTGGATTCAGAAACGCTGTCATTTTCGGAAATCTGAGATGGATGAAAAAATCCAAAAGAGCTAATGTTGTAAAAAAATGTCTCAAGAGTGTCCAAACATTTCTGACATTTTCATTTCATATTATTTGAGAAAGCAACAAAAAAAAACTCAACTTCAAACAATGAAACACATGTACACATTCAAAAGTAGTCTTTTGTTTTTCAAAAGCAAAGTAAAATTTTAAGCTCTATGTTTTTCTATCTTGTTCACGAGCAAAGTAAAACACATGTACATCAGGTTTGGCTCCAACAACTCTATCAATCTCTTCTCTTTCATACTTAGTGTGAAAACTACAATTTTTTCCCTTTCATGCAGATCATGTTTCCGTATACTTAGTGTGATATTCTATTTTCCCGCGGATTTGATCCCTAAGTGCAACATCGACAATGCCAAGCATTTAGAGATTAAAACATGTACACATCACTGAACATGAAAGAATGTAGGGAAATTTACCCAATATTCTTTGTGTGAGTAAGATGGGAATTAGACAACTAAAATTTCAAGCCAAACTATTTTTATTATTATAAAGGATTTAGTACAAGCGTAGTTTTCAAGTGAACTCTCTTTTTGGTGTTTCTTAGGCTTTTCTTGTTAGATTGGTTACAAATGACACTAACCACTTCTATTTATACTAGTGGTGGCTTAACTCCTAGCTTATTCTAGATTATTCTCTAAACATCACTTATGCTCTAACATATTCTAGAACTATCTCCAAGCCCTATCCTAAGATAACTTATCATGATAATTCTAGAGACTTCTAATTCTCCAAACTTATGCATAATATTCTCCATAGTTCTAGAAGTTTCTTCATTCTTCCATAATTAATCTTGATCTTCTCTAACATTCTAGAATCTTCTCCATAATTCTAGAATTGTCATCACTTTTCTATGATTTGTTTTGGGCTAATGGAGGGAATATCCAACAAATCTCCCCCTTCCCGACTTAGCCCGAAGTTATCACGATTCCGATGCCTTGACAACAGTCTTCAAACTTTTTGACTGGCAACACCTTTGTCATAATGTCTGACCAGTTTTTATCTGTGTGTACCTTGTCGAGATGTAGGAGTTTCTCTTCCAAAACTTCTCGAATCCAATGATGACGTATATCAATGTGCTTTGAGCAGGAGTGCAATGTTGAATTCTTTGGTAAGTGAATAGCACTCTGGTTATCACATAGCATTATATACTTGTCTTGCTTAACTCCAAGCTCAAGCAAGAAGTTCTTCATCCATAACATCTCCTTGCAAGCTTCAGTGGCTGCGATATACTCTGCTTCAATAGTAGACAAGGCAACACACTTTTGTAGCTTTGACTGCCAGGAAACAGCTCCCCCTGCAAATGTAATAACATACCCTGATGTTGATTTCCTGGAATCTTTTTTGCCGGCCCAATCTGCATCAGTATAGCCATTTAACTCAAGCTTCCCATTTCCAAAGCATAAGCATCTTTTAGTAGTGCCTCATAGATAACGTAGTATCCACTTAACCGCTTTCCAGTGCTCTTTTCCTGGATTGGCTAGGAAGCGACTCACAACTCCAACTGCATAGGCGATATCAGGTCTTGTACACACCATGGCATACATAAGACTACTAACTGCTGATGCATATGGGGTAATCTTCATTTCGTCTTTCTCTTTCTCACTTGTCGGACTTTGCTCCGTACTTAGCTTGAAATGTCCAGCAAGTGGAGTATTTACCGGCTTCGCCTTCTGCATGTTGAATCTCTCCAACACCTTTTCGATATATCGTTCTTGGGATAGCCATAAAAGCTTCTTTGGTCTATGATGTGCTAAGTTTTAACCCAAAATAAAGCTGCAAGTGCACAGACAATCGCAGTAATATAAAAGGTATCGAATCCACAGAGACCAAGGCTACACTATGAAATTATGAGATTTTAATTCAAAGCTAAGATAAAATATGGTTGGTGATTTTCGTAACAAGCAACAACAAATAATTAAACGATGTAAAATTCAATGAAACAAGCACTAGATCAAGGTCATTCACCGGTGATTTTGGACTAAGAACTGAGCTATTATTCAAGAACTATTGCAATTCGGTCAAGAACTCAAACATGAAGATAATATTGCCCCACTGTCGTGATGCATCAATATCTTTGTCTAACAACCTAAATGCCTAAACTGTCGTTTGAATTCAGAGATGTTAACAAGCATTATCGAAAAGGTTCAATTTGTTCACAATTGATGGCAACAATCAACTGTCGTTGGTCACACCAATTGCTCACCAATGGTTTATCCAGCAACCTAGAGCACTGTCGTGAATAAGTTAAACTTGAAATCATAGACTAGGCGGCCACGCTAGCCTAAGCATTACGAATCCCAGTTGATGAAGACATATGATAATCTATCCTATTTGGCTCAGTCACTAATCAATCCTAAATCACCATTGAAATCCCCTAATCTAGCTAAAGGACTACTCAAGCATGATGAAATCAAGCACAAAAAAAGTATAAAGAGAATTCATGATGATGATATTGAAAGAAATAGGGTTTAGAATTCTTCTCAAAACAAAGTTGTGAAATGAAACTCCAAATTACAAACCAAAGAGTAGAACAATTGATAAAGTCTCCCAAGAAGTCTAAAAGTAACGTGTCTGGGTAAAAGAGAAAAATGAACTGTTTTAGAATCCCTTTTTCAGAGGTGGCTGCCTCTTATTTATACTTAAAAGTAGGTTAAAATCGGATCTGGGCACGGGACCGGTCGGTCTGGTTCTGGACCAGTCGGTCCCGTCTTCGAGTCTTCAAGTCGTCGGGTCGGGATCGGTCGGTCCCGATTCCAGGAGCTTTGGCCTTTGAGTATTCAGAATTGGACCGGTCGGGCCCTTGGTTGGATAGACCGGTCTTCATTCCAGAGGGCTTGATCTCGGGTCTTCACGTGGGGACCGGTCGGTTCCTAGTGCCGGATCGGTTGGTCCCGATCCCAGCAAGTCCGATCTTGCATCTTCAAGGCCGGACTGGCCGGTCCATGGGTTGGACCAGTCGGTCTTGATTCTAGGGACTCCGAATCTGCGAGTCCTCAGGCGAGCAGGTGCTCCGAGCAGACCGAGCAGGTGCTCGGTTATGAGAAAACGTATTTTCTCTCCAAATTCATCCCATTTGCTCCAATGAACTCCCGTAACTCCAATCCATGCTCCAAAGCCTCTTTTATTCCTAGAATGACTCAAAAGAGAAAGAAAGACTCGATAAAAACCTACAAAACAAAGGTTAGAATGCGCCAAAAACGCATTATATCAGTCTATCACGAGTGATCTTCATCCCAAGAATCTGTCTTGCTGGCCCCATGTCTTTCATGGCAAAACACTTGCTCAAATCTTTATTTAGAGCATCTATCTTTATGCGGTCATGATCCACAATCAACATATCATCTACATAAAGTAGAAGTATAAGATAGTCACCGCTAGCGTACCTCTTCATGAAGACACAATGGTCATTCTTGGTTTTCTTGAAGTTATGATCCATCATAAAAGAGTCAAACTTCTTGTACCATTGTCTTGGGGCTTGTTTAAGACCATACAAGCTTTTCTTCAATCGGCATACCATGTTTTCTTTACTTGGGAGCTTGAATCCTTCAGGTTGATCCATGTAGATCTCCTCCTCTAGGTCACCATGGAGAAATGCCGTCTTGACATCGAGTTGTTCAATCTCCAAATCTAGAGCCGCTGCTAGACCAAGAACTACTCGGATATAAGACATTTTCACCACCGGAGAGAATATCTCTTCAAAGTCTATCCCTTTTTTTTGGTTGAATCCTTTCACGACCAACCAAGATTTGTATCTAGGCTTTGAGCTCCCATCTTCAGATTTTATCCGATACACCCATTTGTTCTTAAGAGCTCTCCTTCTTTTCGGTAATTTCACCAACTCATAGGTGTGATTCTCATGCAAGGACTCTATCTCATCTTGCATGGCTTTTATCCATTCATCCTTATGAGTATCGACTATAGCTTCTTCATAGCTTTCAGGCTCCCCCTCATCTGTGAGAGTCACATATTCATCAGGAGTATATCTTGTGGATGGTATCCTACCTCTGGTTGACCGTCTTAGTTCAACCTCCTATTCGTCTTCTATAACTTCGTCACCATTATCATATGAAGTACTAGCACCTTCTTCAGTTTCAACATCATCATTCTCGACCGCTTCTTCTGTATCCTCATATGATTGGTCAGGATCTATGTTTTTCCTAATCCTTAGCTTTGGTTTCTCCGATCTTTTTATGTCTTCAATAGTTTGGTCTTCGAAAAACACAACATCTCTGCTTCTAATAATCTTTCTATTTGTCGGATCCCAAAGTCGATAACCAAACTCATCTCTTGGTGAACCAAGATATATGCACTCCTTGGTCTTGGAGTCTAGCTTAGCCCGTTCATCCTTAGGGATGTGAACGAACGCCCTACATCCAAACACCTTCAAATGATTATAAAAAACCTTCTTTCCTGACCATACTTCTTCTGGAACATCACCATCCAAGGGAACTGATGGTGTAAGGTTGATGATATCAACTGCGGTCATTATAGCTTCTCCCTAAAACGATTTTGGTAACTTTGCATGAGAGAGCATACATCAAACTCTTTCTCCAATTGTTCGATTCATTCTCTCTGCAACACCATTTAATTGTGGTGTCTTAGGAGGAGTCTTCTCCATCCTGATTCCATGAATTTTGCAGAATGCCTCAAAGGGTCCTCGGTACTCACCACCATTATCTGATAGAACACACTTGAGTTTTTGGCCCGTCTCTTGTTCTACTTGGGCCACAAACTCCTTGAAAGTATCAAGAACTTGATCTTTCAATTTTAGTAGACGTACCCATACTTTCCTTGAGTGATCGTCGATGAAAGTCACAAAATATGATGCACCACCCATCGATTTCTCAGACATTGAGCATACATCGGTATGGACGAGGACAAGGATGTGTTTTCTTCTCACATGTACAGAAGATCTCTGGAAAGCGACTCTGTGTTGTTTTCCAGCTAAGCAATCAGAGCACGGTTCGAGAGATATACCGCTCACATCAGGGAGGTATTTCTTTTGAGCGAGGATATTTAGACCCTTCTTACTCATATGGCCAAGCCTCCTATGCCATAACTCCATGTCAGCATATGCAACGTTTACCTCCTCCTTGCAGAGCGTAGCTTGTGTCACATATAATGATCCTTCTTTCTTTCTTCGAGCCATAACCAAGCTTCTTTTGGTTAGTTTCCATTTTCCTTCACCAAATTGATTATCTAAACCAATATCGTTGAGCTTTCCAGTTGATATAAGATTGAGACGCATGTCAGGGACATGTCTCACATCTTTGAGAACTAGCTTACATCCAGTGTTTGATGTAAGGATGACATCCTCCTTTCCAACAATCTTACTTCTTCCTTGATTTCCCATTTGTACATTACCAAAGTTACCTCTTTGGTAGGTAGCAAAGAAGTTTTCATGTGGGGTGACATGAAAGGAAGCACCAGAGTCGATGATCCATGAAGTATCATCAGAGGCGATGTTTATAGGATTGTATTCTCCAACAAGATATACATCTTTATCCTCGTCTGCCACAGTAATGGTCTTGTCGTCATGCCTTTTTATGGGGTTAAATCGGTATAATTTGATGTTACCCATTTGTTGATCTTTCTTGAAGAATCGACATTCTAGTTTTCGATGACCCGTCTTGCCACAATAGTAGCATGTTACTCTAGGACGTGATTTAGAACGTCCTCGAGATTGATCTCGACTTCGAATTTTGTTATGCCCACGTGTTTCATCTCTACCCCGTCTATCTATGACATTCGCCTCCGACTGAGTGCTCAAACCTCATTCCTTCCTTCTAATTTCTTCATTTAGAAGACTATCACCAATGGTATCCATGGTAAGTTTTCCATCTGGTGCCGAGTTACTGAGAGTAACAACTAGTGTGTCTCAGCTCTCTGGCAAAGAGCTAAGGAGTAGAAGGGCTTGCATTTCGTCTTCGATATCCAAGTCGACCTTGTTAAGTTGATTTACGAGCCACTTGAAATTGTTCAAGTGCTCCATCATGCTTTGGCCATCCTTATACTCTAACTTTACCAATCGTCGAGCAAGAAGAGCTTTGTTTCGAGGCGTTTTCTTTTGAATCATGGACTCAAGTTTTGTCCATAATTCAAAAGCATTTGTATATGTAGAGACATGTTCGAAAAGAGATCGGTCAATGTACTTACGAATTACAGCGACCGCTTTTCGATTAAGAACTTCTCATGCCTTATCATCCTTTCCTTCTGGCTTGTTCTTCATGATGATGGGTTCATGCAAATCCTTGCAGTAAAGGTGATCTTCCATCATCGGTTTCCAATATGAGTAGTTGTCCGCCGTGAGTTTGAACATGTCACCTTCAACGGTAACGATAGCCTTCATCTTGATTCGCACAAGATATAGATATTATACGTAACCTGGCTCTGATACCACTTGTAGGGAAATTTACCCAATATTCTTTGTGTGAGTAAGATGGGAATTAGACAACTAAAATTTCAAGCCAAACTATTTTTATTATTATAAAGGATTTAGTACAAGAGTAGTTTTCAAGTGAACTCTCTTTTTGGTGTTTCTTAGGCTTTTCTTGTTGGATTGGTTACAAATGACACCAACCACTTTTATTTATACTAGTGGTGGCTTAACTCCTAGCTTATTCTAGATTATTCTCTAAACATCACTTATGCTCTAACATATTCTAGAATTATCTCCAAGCCCTATCCTAAGATAACTTATCATGATAATTCTAGAGACTTCTAATTCTCCATACTTATGCATAATATTCTCCATAGTTCTAGAAGTTTCTTCATTCTTCCATAATTAATCTTGATCTTCTCTAACATTCTAGAATCTTCTCCACAATTCTAGAATTGTCTTCACTTTTCTATGATTTGTTTTGGGCTAATGGAGGGAATATCCAACAAAGAAAACATTGAGACAAATATCATTTTGTTTAAGGTTTATTTTTATTAACTTTTAAAATGATTTATACAACATCCTAAAACGTTTTTATATGAGGCACAAAACTCAAAATCAAAATCTATTGGGATGTTCGACATATGTCATATGGGCTTCTTAGCCCAATGCTACTTCCCAGTTCAAGTCCATCCCCCGATCCACTTATGTAAATCGGTTTTTCGGTTTGTATACTGAGAAAGCTACAATCAATTCTTGGTTGGGGGTGATCTATGTAAATTTTCTTCTCTTTGAGATGTGAATTATTCTTGAGTTCCATGCCGGGAAAACTTATAAATGTCTTTGCCAGATTGTTTTCTTGTTTAGGTGTCTCGAGACCCGAAGAAACAAGCGGGAGCGCTTTGGCGTTTTCCGGAGGCGGGGCATCATCTTTAACGTCACCCCCAATTCCAACCTTGGCGGCCGTTGCGGCTTTACGGGTACGATCTCCTCGACGCATTCGGTTCTTGTTCCGAATTCGCAGTCAATTGATCAATATCTATCTGCATTAGTCTTTGTTTTCTTTAAGTTGTATTATCAAATTTGAAGAGGATGGATAATTCCCTCTAGTTGTATTGTGGAAGAGAAGAAATGGAAAAGAATGTTGTACAAAAAAAATATATATATATAGTGTTCATGTTCACTTGAGTAAAATGTTTTTGAACTACATTAATTTTGATTATATGTCACTGAGCAACATAAACGAGTTGATAGTCATTTCAAAACTTAGAAACCAAACCACCTCACGCTGTTTTTCTATTTATATTCATTCTCAAGTATGGAAAAGGTTTCAAGAAGGGTTCAATCATAATAGATATCTAATATCGATTTGGATTGGGATTTAGGAATATGGGTTTCCGAAATTAAATATTGAAACTGGTTATCCTATTTCACTATGCATGGCTCATTTCTTTTCAACTCGAAATCCCAAGAATCTAGCGTCCACTATAAGATGTCCGTCCACCTTTCCTGTTCATGTAGTTAAAATTCTCCACTTCCGTGGATCATAATCCACTATAAGTTTCTGCTTTCAATTCTATATGGTCTGGTTTAGTATATGATCTATTATTGCATTTGAGTGCATCAGTCTTCTGTTCGATTTGGAATTGTCTTGCGTTTGTAAACCAACATACTACTTTTTTTTGGTAATAAACCAACATACTACTTAAACCGATATAAAAGATGTACTGTATACCTAAAAAAGGAAATATATACTGTAGTCTAAAATAATTCGTTGTATCCCCATCAAATCTAAGGGTAACTGAAAGAGAGTGAGAATATTACTGTATCTGGTTCCTTTCATTCGCCATGGGGTGACCAATAAAAAAAATACTTTAACCCGAAAGGAGTATTTTAAACAAAAAAATGAAAAGTGGGACATTTTTTAGTTTGACTTAATTGTCAGGCTTGTTTGCCCTTAAAAGGTAACTTAAAAGGCTTGAACCTAAGTGGGTCTCATAATTCAATGCTAGATGTTGAATTATTAAAGGTCCACGTCATTATCTATTGGGGATTATTCATAACTCGATCCTCAAACTTAACTTAAGTCATAGGCTTTGACTTTTGTATACATTCTTTCAGAAAGTTATTTCCCACAAGAAGAACAAATTATGAATGATAATGATAATATATTTTTTTAAAAATGTGGAACATTTCGCATGTACAATTGAAAAGAAAAAATATATATATTATGGAACATTTTATATATTGAATTTGTTTTTGGATAAAACATCAAATTCATATACATCGAAGGGTTATGGGATGGCAGGTTTAGTAACACTTCATCTGTTCTTTTTTGTTTGATGTTCTAGAATTTTCACACTTATTAAAAAAACATATTAATTATTAGTTATAAATATCTTATTTGTTTGGGTGAATTAGTTGAATATTACTTTTGGAATAGATAAT
Organism: Draba incana; assembly: GCA_963576765.1. Taxonomy (NCBI): domain Eukaryota; kingdom Viridiplantae; phylum Streptophyta; class Magnoliopsida; order Brassicales; family Brassicaceae; genus Draba; species Draba incana. Next base: position 31,644,071 of record OY755209.1, read on the forward strand.
TAGGAAAGTAACATATGTATAATGGAATTTAGGTAACTAATAGAGAAGTAATAATTTTGGATAATTAGGAAAGTAACATATGTATAATGGAATTTAGGTAACTAATAGAGAAGTAATAATTTTGGACAAAATTGTCCTTACAAATTTATTTAAGAAAGTAGTAAATCTTATGAAAAAGGCCCTAAAATCTCTCCTCAAAAATAACGCCTCTTTTATACAAAATATTTTTTACCGCTCGCATAACTCCAAAAAATAGGGGTTGGACACTCTGTAAAAAATAAGAATGTAAATAGTCTTTAGTTGAATATATATAATCAACTATTCATGTAAGCTATTTAAATGTATATAATCAGCTATTTGAATGTATATAGTCAACAATTCATATAGTTATTTTGTATATATTGATAGTGAACTATATAGGGATTTTGGACTATATAGTCCAAAATTATATATTATGTATATAGTCCACTATTATAGACAGTCTATATAATACACTACAACTAATGAACTATGAGTGTCTACAGTAGGTTATTACAATAGACCAAATAGTTCACTACAATGCACAATAAGCATACATAGTTCACTATTTTCGTAGTTACTGCGGATAGTTAACTAGATTAACCGAAAATTCAATTTATTGCAACATAGGTTCGTATAGTTCACTAGATTACACAACTACAACTATATTTTGACATTCTTACGGATTACAACAAAGATAATTGTAGTTGTGTAATCTATTTTCCATCGCCATCTACAAAGGGAAGCACTAGTCATTCACCTTGTTTTGGACGGGCTCGCGACCATGACGAAATAAACGCTTAGTTAGATTTGAATGTTTCATTTTAGAGGGAATAAGAAGTATGAATCAGAGAAATCAAGATGCAATCAGAAAGGCTACGGATTAAAAAAACTCAAAAGACCGTGAGATTAAAGGAGATAATCTGGAAAGAAAACCAAAATCATCAAGGATTAGTGAAGAAAACATGAATCAGAGAAGTTAGAGAATGAGCACTCGTGTTAGAGAGTTCGGCGGTGAAAACAAAGAAGGGAGAAAGATTAGGGTTAAAGGTTTTATTTATTTTGTTTTTATTTTATTTTTGTAGGGTAAAACAATGTAACTAAATAAAGGGTATTTTCAGGATTTTAACTATTATTTTTGTTACTCACCTAAATTTGATTTAGTGAATGTTAGACACCTAATTATGGTGACAATGGGTATTATACATGCCAATTACCCTTGTTTTTTATACTAAACAATTTTCTATAACTTTAGCCCAATAGTTTTGTCTTAAAATTTATAATTCATCATTATTTTTTCATTAAAAATGCATTGAGAATGTAAAAAATCATTTTTTTAAAAATAATATTTTTTTCTAGAACATAGAGAACGGAGGGAGTAGTATAATGCATATATGTGCATGTTCAATTAAAAACAATGTAATTAATTAACGAGTTTAAAATAACATGACATTTAAAAATATAGCATGTAATTTGGTCTTAGCTAGTAGCGCACTATTTAAGAGAATGGATAATACGAAATGCAAAGAATATTTCGGTCCAAACGAAAAACAAGAATGACTAAGTTCTCAGAATTATTTTGATTCTCACTGGTTGAATTTTGCTTCCAGAGAGAAAAAAAAGTGACAGGAATCGTAAACTGAGGAACCATTGATGACCGTTAAAATATAATAAGAGGAACATTGATGGATTAGGTCTATTCTATTGATAGACATTAACAAGACTAAATGATAGTGATAGAATTATTGTGACAAGATTTCGAACTATATGGAAGTCAAGAGTCTTTACTAATGTTTTGTCTTTCAATAGTATTCATATTACTGAGCACTAATACAACCAAGTACACCACTCATGCATACGTATAATGATGTTGTATATTAACAATACTAAATGGAAAAAAAACTTTTAACTTTCATATTAATAAGAAAAGCTAAAGGTACTAACGTCAACTCTTTGAAAAGGCCTTAGTGCCACTAAGCTTGGAAACGGAGCTAAATCCAGCATACAAATTAAAAGGGTCACAAGCATGTCTAGATCTTCTATAATAAGGGCTTAACAATTTAATATATTCACATTTTCTATATAATTTTGGGTAATCCGATGGCACCGAACTCAAGAATATATAGAAATTAATTTTACAAAAATCAAGTGAACCCAACCAGTTGACCAAGTAAAATTACATACTTCAATTAAATTTATAGTTTTCTTGTAAAAACAAATCACAACAAATTCGATAACCAGTTCACAACAATCAGAACACCGAGACTGGATCATTACCACTTGTTTAGTGTTTTATTGAAGATTAAATAGATCATAATTTGTATCCATATAAGGTTAACACACTACAAACCCTCTAAACTGTTTTTAGTCATTTGCTTCAATTTATATTTTCTCGTGAACAAATATTTGGTCTTGGTCCTTTTCTGGACCAGAAAGTGTGATATGTAGTAACGTAATCCTATAGATCAATAGTAATGATTTTCACATCCCAATAAAACATTAGTCTTTTTCCCACTTACAAATTAGAGTTTTGGCCCCCCTCCCCTACATGTCACACCTTGAAAAGACTTTTTTTCTAATTCGGGGTGATAAAAAAAAGTTTTGGATCTCTTTCATAGAATATGTCAATTTGAAGACCAAAAGAATTTTTATAGTAATAAAAAAAAACACGCATTTAATTTTGTAAAAAAAATGCATTTCTTATCAAATAGGTAATGACATGACTCTCTGTGTTTTCACGACACTATAATATTTTTTCTTAATAAAGAATTAAATTCAGTACAAATGTTGCTTGATTAAGATTTTTCACAAATAAAAAAATTATCATCATTTATATCATACTTCTATGAATAACTACTGTGTAACTTTACTTTTCTAGCTGATAAACTAAAATAAGAAGTATAAAACTATTAAAAAAAAAAGAGAAAATTATGGTGAACACCATTTTTCCCAAAAATTTATAGAATCTACCACTTCTTCCAAAATCTTGTTACATCCACCCAACATCTATACGAAAAGACTATTCTATCCATCATATATCATTTCTTTCTCTTTTTCTCTTTTATATTGATGGTGATGAAAATAAAGAACATGATGGAGACCAAGAAGGTGGTGAATGGAGATGGAGACGGTGGTGGAGATGACGGTAAATGGTGGTAGAGGTGGTGGTGGACAGAAGCGACAACAGACACGGTGGACAGAGACCACGACGGAGACAATGGACAGAGACAGTGGTGGGTGGTGACCACGACGGAGACTGTGAACAGAAACAATGGTGGACGAAAATGACGGTGGAGATAATCGTGGACAACAACAATGGAGACGACGGACAAAGACGAAGATGGAAACGGTAGACAAAGATGACGACGGAAACGGTGGACAAAAACGACGGAGTAGGTAGACACAGACGGTGGCAGTGGTAGTGGTTGGAAGATGAAGACGGTGGATAGAAACGGTGATAGAAACAGTGGTAGACATTAGACAACAATCGAGATGGTGAACAAAATAAACTATTATGCCAAAGAAACCCAAAGAGAATAATGTCATTTCAAATATATCTTTTGATAGATTTTATAAGGAGTTTTAGAGTTCATTATATTCCCTAAAAAAAATTAAAGTATCTACACATTTAGAAAACTTTGTTTCTTTATAAAAAATAAATAAATCTTACAAACGATATTTATTATAAACACGTACGAAATAGGATGATCCATATTTTACCACCGATTAATGAGCGTAACTATCGGATAGTTTAATCACTAGATTTTATAATATGTTGATGACACTAAGCCAAATAGGCATTAAGTAGATAATTTTATGCTTGGGGATAGGAGGAGTTTATCCATGTCCTAGACAAATACAATAACTTAAAGAATTTCTAGTCTGCTACCATTGGATTCCATTAAATTATATGTTCGGATTGTAAATTAAAAACAAAAAATCTGGTGACCAAAAAATAAAAATAAAAAAATCTTAAACTGCAAATAGTCAGGAGTCATGCAAAACTATCATTTACATTTGCAATTGTATTCACATCTTTCGTCATAGAAATATACATGTGTTCCATTTGCTCTATTCCGGAATAAATGGAATTAATGATATGTTTCAGATGATTTTCTTTTTCCCGAAGAGGGCATTCATATGAAAATAGTAACTTAGCATCTGCAACGAGGTCGCATCATTATAATTGCTTTTGAAGAATTTATGGCCAAAGTTACGAGCGATTTTTAGCCATTCAAGGGGGGGAGAGAATATCGGCTTTATAGCTCAACATGGATTTGTATCATCCTCCATTTTCAGCAAATATCCAATACGTCATAAAAGATTTAAATTACTATTTTCAGTGTAAAGTATCAGTTCTAGCTAGTGGTACGTTTTCAGTGTTTTATCCCACCTAATTCGACATAAAAAAAAAAAAAAACATCAGGCTACACTTTTTTATGCTCAGGGATATCTGTAAATAATAAATTTCTATTGTGCAAGCAAATAAATTTATATCGAACGTTCCAGCCCAACCAAAATATATATCGTTTTTTTTTAAATGAAAAAAATTATAGTATATCATTAGGCTGATGATGTGACATAACATGCATAAATTCAGTATTTAAGACGTAGGCTCCTAAGAAATGTGAACATTAATGATATATATATATACTAGAAAAAGTTTTCGCGTTGCGTGGAAAAACTATTTATATAAATTTTAAATTATTTTACTGTATATAAATGATATTTAAAAAATATTCTCACAAATTATATTTTTAAAAATCAAAATATAAAACTATATGATAATATGTTTGAAAATTTTATTAGATGTAAAGACAAACAATATATTTTGTCTTATTATTTATATTTGACAAAAAAACCAATTTTGTAATTGACTTGAAACTAAATTAGTGAATTTTCTTATTTATATTGCATAAACATATAAAGGTAAAATAATTTTAAAATATTTTAATATTGATATATTATAAATAAATTGATTCCTATCAAGGTAAAATGTTCAGATTTCATAATTATCTTCAATAATAAATTGATTAGATTTTGTAATAAGTAAATGTGGACGTTAAATTTAGATGAGATCAATTTGATGGTAAAATTATTAATAATTTGTTTAATTTAAATAATCAAAACGTTATATGGGCGTTTAAAAATTAAATGTTGAATTATAATTGATAGATAAATGGAAAGATTAATTTTGGAATTTAGGAATTAATACCAATCACGAATGATCATTATTAGAGGTATATAAATTTATTTAATTAAATAGATTCCATATTACAAAAAAATAAAAATATTTGTCATTTCAAAATATTTCTTAAATGACTTTTAGAAAAAAAATTTAGTAGCGGGTTATATATGTTTTTATCCGTGGTATAAACAAGTGTCTTTAGTAGTCTAGTGGTTCTTCTCCACTTAAATTACTAAGGTTTGCTGGGTTCGAAACCTAAAAAAACATTTTTAAACTTTTTTTTTAAATAAAAATTTGTAATGAAAATATGACACGTGTTGTTGGCTTTGTAAACCTTAAAATATTATAAAGATATATGTATATAATGACATCGATCCTCGTCATAATCCAAGATCAGCTGAAGATGTGATCGCACATTGTTTCAAACTGTCGTCTAATTTTGACTCAAATACCGCTTGTAAAGCATTATGCAATGGACCTACACATCTCTAGAACCCTTATTGACCCATAAGATTCACTTTATTTTTCACAACCGATCACTCATAATACAAGACACAGCAGATTGTTGACAATGTGTTAAAAGCAGTAGTCATGTGTTTCAAGTTTCATTTATTTTTCCCACTAAATTTTGTTTTTTCTGGCTCTTTTAAACTAATTTAGCTGATCATTTTAGTTCAATCACTTCCCCATAATAATACCGATACATTTTTTGTTTTTATAATTTTGAAATTCAGGCCGAAACTTTAATTTTCGTAGATTTTGAATCGTTTTTTAGTCTATTCACTTTGAAAATATTCCTTGTCCCCAAAAAAATTGAACTAGGAATATACATAACCAACTTCTAGTGCTAATCACTAGCCCACCACATATTTGATCATTTCTGATACTTGCCTGCGTAAGACATGTATGTGAGAGTCTAAAAGCAGAATAATCAAAACGTGAGACCAAAATATTCTACGACTGTCCGATACTAAATGTTAACTCTCACATAAACATTTACTTCTCAATCGTCAATAGATCATCTATACAAAATTATATACGGATTTACTACATTTAACGGTATAGTTCTATAGATCAAAGTTCAAACTGTTCCTCCCACTACATTTAATTTTGGACGTGACTAACTCCTAAACGCAATTTTTGCTTCATGAGAATAAAATTGTGATAGGAAAGTACATGGATCGAAAGAAAAATTGATCAACTACTGATTAAAGAATAAATTTGTGGAAACTTTAAAATGCGGCTGCCATTGCTTTCTTTTCTTTGTACTTGAGATTCAAAATTTCAAACTCACACCACCTCTGTTGTTCATCTTCTTTTTATGTTATATAATTACCAAATTTCTTTATAGTAATTTCCGGTGCATTGCATTTGGAACTTAGAATGCTTTTCTTCCACCATCTTTCCGGTTTTCCGCCGACTAGCCATACTGTGATTGCCACGTGTACGATAGTTCAAAACTTCATTTAGAAAACTTATAATGTCTTCTACATTTGACGAATCTTCGTTCCACCAGAAAATTTTAGAATTGGGGTCCATGCATAATCTTCTTACATCTAATCCAGTTGTTAGTAATACATATTATATATATGATCACCCTTCTCTAGATTCGGTATACTAATAATTTTATTCATGTGTCATCGAGATACCATTTCAATAATTTATCTACAGAATTAGTAGATAACATTGGTTTTGTAAAAAAAACTGTCAAAAAATTGTTTGAAAAATGCCAGTGAAGTTGTTATTAGTTAAACAAATGACGTATTAATCAATTAACCAAGTGGTCGTATCCCAGTGGTACTTGAGGGAGGTAATTCCCAATAAGGTCCCGGGTTCGATTCTTGGCCACCGGGGGATTAAAATTTGGGCATCGCCGGCTACACAGATTAGTCTCTTGGGCCTAGAAAGTCTTTGGGGAAACTGTGTATAATTCAAAAAAAAAATTAAGCTAGACAAGTATGCAATAGAGTGTGGGAAATCACCTCATTACCTCCAATATTTGTTATTGTCATTGATGACAGTGATTAGGCGGGTAAATTTCCAAAATTAGTGCTAGACTATTACATCATGCTTCTCTACGTGGATGCTAACTTTTCAAAAGAGAACATTTTATAGAAAAAAAGAACCCTAAAACCTTTAGCAAAACTTCATAGTATGGTACTTTTGAGAATTGCCAACATTAAAACCCTAAATATTTAGCAGCCCTTATTTGGACCATGGAATGGATATCATGGCGCAACAAAAGACAGCAATACATTTTTCAGCATCTGGAGGATTTCGCGAAGCATAAGGACTTGTTTTTTGTTCTTTTCTTAATGTCGTTCTTCCATTGTACCATTAATACAAAGATGGATAGCACAAAGTGAAGGACCAAAAATTGGGTTCCAACACAAAGTACCCGCCTATATTCGTATGATGGCTTTATGTGTAAATAATATATCTCTGGTTTACATTTTTGAACCATTTTCTTCTTTATTCAGTTTACTTATTGCAAACCATTAGCCACGAATAAGAATTAGGCTTTTTCGATGCATCTCATGCTAATAGATGCGAAATAGTGAGATAAAATATCAAAAAGGAAATTGCAAACCATTTGCCTCGAATAAGAGTACCTATAATTATCAGCTGATGAGTATGTTAATGGCTTTAATTTGTTAAAGTTTTTCTGAAAATAGAAGTTTTTATATATTAAACGAACTTAGTTTGTTATGTCCATGTACATGATGTAAGAATAGAAAACATTATGAATAAATTATTACCGGCGATGCATGCAGAATAATGTAATGAAGACTGCAAGGCATCAATCAACTCTTCAACAATCAAACTTGCTCTGCGATAAGTAACCAGGGCTGGCCTAACAAAAATGGTGGTCTAAAAAAAACAAAAGAAAAAAAAATTCTCTTCAATTTTTATTATTCAAAAAGAATTAAATAATATTAGTTTAAAAAACAATATATTTCATAAACGCATATATATTTGAGAATTATCATGATACGCTATTTTTGGTATGCCACTTTACAAACATGTCATCATCAAAAATAATTTGCAAATATGCCAATGTTCACTTTTTTTTTCTCAAATCTCTTAGATCTCAATTTTTTTTTCTTTCCAGATCTCGTCTCTTTTTCTGAACCAAATCTCATCTCTTTCTTTCTCTCATGACCAAATTAGAAAACAAAAATTTGAGAAAAATTTTATAAAAAAATAAGATTTGAAAGGAGATTCGTGAATTGGAGGAGGAGAAGGAGGATGTTCTCATAAGAAACGAAAAATGTAGACAGAGACATAAACACATAACCACTTAAAAAAATTTTGGATTTGGGTTAACTATTTTACGTTTAGGGTTTAATTTTGGAGATATGGTTTAGGGAGGAAGGGGGGTTGGGTTAACTATTTTATAAGACTTATAAGGTTTTTAAAACAGATTATAGGGTTTAATAAACAGATTCTAAGATTTTTAAAACAAATTATAAGGTTTTTAAAACGGATTATAAGTTTTTTTCAAACCTTAGAAACCTTATAACGACGTGAAAACCTTTTTTAAACATACGATAAGAATTTTTAAATCAAATTATAAGGTTTTTAAAAAGTTAAAAAAATCTTATAATACTTTATAAAACATTATTATATGTTTTAAAAAACTTTATAATACGCTTTTGAATCAGATTATAACCCTTATAATATGCTTCAAAAACTCTTATAATCTACCTTAAAAACTAACCCAACTTTTTTTATTAAACTTAAGAACAAAATCAACCAAAACGAAACAAAATCCATATTTTTAGATGAAATCAACCCAAATAGAATAAAAACTGAGATTTATAACCCAAATCGAATCAAAAACAGAGATTTGTAGCACAAATCGAATCAAAACTCAACTAGATTTTAAAGAATCAAAAACAAGATCTATAACAAAAAAAATGGTGAAATTCAATCTAGATTTAGATCTGGATCCAAATGTGTTTGAGAGAGAGATAGAAGAAAAAAAAAAAAAAAGCATTTTTTTGGTGGAAGAGACCGAATTTTTTTTATAATGATTTTGTCTTTTTCAGTGAAATGTGGCTTGTTTGCAATAAATTTTTAAAGGTGGCAATTTAAAAAAAAAAATTTCAATGGTGGAATGTATATATTTTCTTACATTTGTGGTCCAAAAAAAATTTCTTTGTTCTTTTTTATTTGTGGCCTTACTTATTAATTTCTATGTTTGTAACTCTATAAATTTAATATCCTAAAATAAAAATATAACCCATAAATAGATAAATTTTTTCGGTGACTTTAAGCGGTAGTCTACCCAGCATACCCTCTAGACCGGCCATGTATGTAAAACATCACCACTAAGTCTCTTACAAAATGAAAAATTACAATTAGTACTTCCAGAATTCATATGCACGTTAGATTTCCTTTTCTCAATCCGTTCTTCTCAATCACCAAAATTTTAAAATTTTTATGTTTAATAAAACTTCTCGCTACAATAAAAACTCAATTTTTTTTAATTACTGATCCCCAAATTCTTTTTTGAAATACTATCTTCTTTATTTAAATTATAGAATATCCAAAATTCATGCTTCGACAAAATTAATACTCATCCAAAAGTTATTAATCCAATTTTCATCCTTTTCACGATTTGGATACCAGTAGAAACGCCACTACCACTAAGATGAACGTAAGCAGAATGGGTGCTTATATGAACGTGTGTAGTCACGTTGTGGCCCAAAATCATGTCCCTGTTACAAAAGGCTTTATAATCCATTAAACCATACACATGCCGATTTATTAACACTAAACGATTGTTATATATGTTTTTAGCATGAAAATATAAAAATACCTAGGAGATGACATTGTTTAAAATACGTATTCATATGCCAAAAACAGTTTCAAAATCTAATCGTAACCATAGTAATTCACATATCCTAAATTGGAATGGTAAAATCCGACAAAGCTTTTATGCGCTGCATTTGACTTTAGTTTTTAAGGATTAGTTAATAACTTTGCAAAAACTTGTTAAAGAAAATGGAACAATAATGTAATATAAGTGTTTAGAAAACAACATGATAATTGTATATGATGTCTTGTGGGTTTGATAAATTCATACCGACAACCTTTTTGACTTGCTTCCCTGTCTTTGTTTCTACCCACACACAGAGATCAAAACACCTTATTACTATTTGCATTTAAACAAAACAACATTAGAAATACACTTAATTAACTTTCCTTAAAACTAATCATTACTTTTCAAATAAGTGCAGCACACTCCAACACCTAACCTGCCGATTCGTTCATACGATATGCCTTTTTGTAGTTAATAGATTTAATTAACTAACTGTTGGAATAATCTCATTCGACAGTAAACCACTTGTTTTACTATATGCTTTTTAGATAATATTCCTTTTGACGAATTACCGACATATGGGAAAATTGTATATGCGTATGTGAATTTTAGGATCCCCTTGTCGTGTCTTCTATTTTTTTTTTTTTTGTCAAGAGATTGCTTTCATTAATTATTGTCAAAAAAAAAAAACAAATTATATATTTTAAGAAATTTAAATCATATTTCTCTAACGCTTTAGATCAAATTTACTCAGATAATTTATTGATTTTTTCAAGAAATTAAGATAATTCATTAAACTTGTTGTTTCATCATTTTTCTTGAATTTTAAAAAGTAATGTTAAAGACAATGAAATCGTACCTTCCAATCACTAACCAGTAACCACTACCTTCAAGCACCCAAAAAAGTTTAGCATTAGTCTTACACTACGAAAAATCGTCCGTAAGCACGTCACCATTTTTTAAGTCATAACTAAGCTTTTTGGAAAATTTATTTTCAGAAAACTTTTTTTTTTTAGCATTAGAAAACTTCTTTTAATTGTCAATTTGTAAAAGCATCTATTTGTCCATACATATTTTCTATTTTCAAATCCATATATTATCTAATTGATTGATGAACTTGAAAGAAGATAATATATCTAAAGAGAGCCGTGTATGATGTGGAACTTGAGGAAAATCCAAAGTGGCAACTAAAAAACGTTAAAATATATTTTATCAACAAAAAAAGAATGTTAAAATATTGCCAAGAAATCCCCAATCGACGACCAGGTTTCGAGAGTATGAACAAAAGAGGAAAAAAATGAAGATAAAAGAACAAGGAAAAACATAAAAAGAAAGCAAACGTATGTACTTAACCCAAAAAGATGGATAATTAGCAAGATTGTTTAACCACCTTACAATATTCCTAAAAGAGTACAAATATAAATATTTCTTTTGTCAGCTTATGTTATGTTAATTTTATTTTTCTTACTTCTTGTGTCGATAGCTGATGTTATTTTATTTTTTGGGATGAATTGTTGTATAACTCAAAAAAGAATTATATTTCAAAATCTATCCAAAACCCTTCTATGTTGCCACATCCTAGCCATGAATTTTAGAGTTTTTAGTTAGATTTTGAAATATAATTTTTTTTTGGCTATAAAACAAATTGACCCTTCTTTCTTCGGATGAGTTTGCTAAGAAACCATGAACATTTAGGTTAAAAACAAAAATTATATTAAGGTGAATGATCATTTTAGGAATAGAAGGAATATTTATTGATAATTTATGTTACGAACTAAAAACGTATACATGTAAAGGACATCATCTGGCAGATGTTTAGGAAAAAAAATTAAATTAATATGTTATCTAATATAAAACATAACTAAATTGTGTAATATGTTTCTTAAAACATAACTTACTATCATTAACACAATTTATTGTATTTCTAACAGTTTGTTTGATGAACCTGTGGCAGGCTGAATATTATCGACATCTATAGTGGCCAACAATTATCGAAATCGCAGAAAAAAGACTAAAACTTTGTATTCCTTAATTATATAACTGGGTTTCGCAACCACAGAACCACTATAAATTTGTTCATTACAACAATTTTGTGCTAGAAAACTTAAGATTAATTTTGTTGCGATGTTTTATAATGTTTTTTTTAAAATATGTTTTATGATGTTTGTCGTACAAGAAAGTGTTTTTGTATGTGTGTCATGTATTTGGACCTAAATAAAGTATAACGAGACAGTAAAAAAGAAACAAAGTATGGTAGCACAACACAAAAGCAATACAAATATCTTTAACACAATCCTTTTTAACAAATACACTACGACCCTTAAAATATAATCCACTAAATTACAACCAAATACTTTAAACATGGTCGATAGTGAGGTGCATTATGAAAATGTATATAAATGATAAACTTTGACCCTTGACGATATATATACGTTGAAAAAAGTATACGAAAGTAGCCTGACCAACAAGTAAACATCAAGAAGTATAAAATCTAAATACCTAATCTATTGTATTTTACCATCCTGCCCTTATGACCATCATTTTCACAAACACACAACATATATTCAAATACTTTATAACATTCTGAAATTCAACTGATCTATCATAATTAAGGATCAAATTAAAAATGGAACATTTGTGTGGTGGGAGAGAGATCCACATCTTTTGTAGAAAGTGCGTGTGGGGCTTAACTGTGAGAAAAGCAGTAATAGAGTGAGAGACACCCGGCGTTTTCGTTTCTCCCTAGAATTTACACTTAGTGTTATACGTAAGGCCAAGAAGTCAACGACTTTGGCTTCCTCTCTCTCTCTCTCTTCTCTATTATAAATTGAAGGGGCAGTCACCCAACTCTATTTGTCCTCAAAACCAATTAGTAACCAATATTTTCTCTCTTTCTCTCTCTCTCTCTCTGGCACAACTAAAGCGGAGATATAGCTAGAGAGGGAAACTTTAGATTAATTGTTGGTTTTTGAGATATGGAAGAGACAAATAAGCAAAGAACCAAATGGGAACAAGAGGAGGTTAGTAATGAAATTAATAATTGGGAATTGGTAGAGGAAGAAAGTGTTGACTGGAGAGGGAGACCTTCCAACCCTAACAAGCATGGTGGAATGAGAGCTGCTCTCTTTGTTCTTGGTACTAGATCTCTCTCTCACTCTCTCTCTAATCTTACAAAAACTAATTTGATACGGAAGATTTGTTTGTAGCCAGTGATGGATCATCTTGTTTTAGTGTCTTGGTCCATAAGAACTTGACCTTATTCAACCTTTGGACCCAACCCACTAGCTATATTTCTTTATTCCATGGACCTTGTGCAATATAAGATTTTTCATTATATTATTTCTTAATTATGGTTTGTGTTTTTGATTCTAAAAGGACTACAAGCCTTTGAGATAATGGGGATAGCAGCGGTGGGGAACAACCTTATAACATATGTTATAAACGAAATGCATTTCCCTTTGTCTAAAGCCGCCAATATTGTCACCAACTTTGTCGGGACAATCTTTATCTTCGCCCTCCTCGGCGGCTACATCTCCGACGCCTTTCTAGGCAGCTTTTGGACCATCATCATCTTCGGATTCGTCGAGCTTTCTGTATGGTCATCCTCTGATCTTTCAATTTTTTTTACTTATAAGTATATGCAAATCTCATGATTATTTTATATAAAAACAAATCTCATGATTTTCATGACTTCCATTCCAAAACTATAAATCTGATACAGATTTCCTAACAAAACGTATATTTTTGTATAGGTAATGTGCATATACGTAACTGATTTACGTGTATAAATGTCCATGCATCATGCTTTTTGTGTGTGCTCTCCATTATATAACAGTTTTTCATTAATTATATATGACAATTGCATGTTAAAATGATAGAAGTTCAACATCTTCTTTCAGATCAATTAAGTTTATCATTGAAACTATTTATTATGAAATTTATAGTTTTTTTAACTGTGTATTGCCACGTGCCTTCCCAGGGTTTCATACTACTATCAGTACAAGCACATTTACCTCAACTAAAGCCACCAAAGTGTAACCCATTGGTAGAACAAAACTCATGTGAAGAAGCAAAAGGTTTCAAGGCAATGATCTTCTTCATTGCACTCTACTTGGTGGCTTTAGGAAGTGGTTGTGTGAAACCAAATATGATAGCTCACGGTGCAGACCAGTTCTCTCAGTCGCATCCAAAACAATCTAAAAGACTCTCGTCTTACTTCAATGCCGCCTATTTCGCCTTCTCCATGGGAGAGCTTATCGCGCTTACTCTCCTCGTTTGGGTCCAAACTCATTCGGGCATGGACGTTGGATTCGGAGTCTCTGCTGCAGCCATGACTATGGGCCTCATTAGCTTAGTCTCTGGTACTATGTATTTTCGTAACAAACGTCCACGTCGAAGCATCTTCACTCCCATTGCACAAGTAAGTTTATTTACATTGTTAATTAGTATATCATAACCCGAAGTTATAGTGAAAAACGAAAAAAAAGAAAAAATAGTATAGTGTAACAAGTAAGTTTAAATATTTCTATCGAGGATATTCTATTTAAAGTTTAAGAACCCGAATTCATTATAGGATTAAAATACCTACATAAAAAAATGCAAAACATTTTAAAAGTTATCAGACATGTTTATGATGATTTCAACGGTAATTTATAACAACGACAAAAAGGTGTTTCTTAGCAAAAAAAAACAGCAAAAAAGTGGTCATGAGATGTACCTAGAATTTTTTTTTTTTGCTTAAAGTATATGTCTTATTACACAGAAGACATCCATACTCGAAAAAACAAAGAAGAAGACATATTCATAGTGGCTCTCTTTCATAGATAATAATCTTTAGCTATTTTCAGTACACTACATACTTTAGTATGCTTATTGATATCGTACAAAATAATATCCACACTACATACTATCTATTTTTTTGGACTTTTTTACGTACCAAAATAATTGAGTTCTAAAAACAAATATATAAATAAACGAAAAATCTAGCCAATGAAACAAATATCTATATTTTTTGTTTCTTTCCAATTGGTCTGCATGCGTATATATATGTAAGTCCATCGAAGTTGGACCCGTGAGCATATTTTATATGGATAAATTCAAGAACAGCCACACATATAATTATAGAGTTGACTTCTGTCTCTACCGGATATAATTAACATCAAACACTTAAATAAGTTGATTATGCTTATTTACTATTACAAAGGAATGATAACACTTTATATATAGTAGTATAAAAAACACTTTACATATTTAATTTGCGCCAATGTTGATCCCCTTATCGTTGACTAATGACGAGTATATAGCTGATCGTTAGATAATTGTTTTCTATTTCAAATATAATTGTTGTGTAATTGATAAGTAATACGAATGTTGATCCTCCGATCGATTAGTTCCCGTATGTATATGTCAGTACGTGCGTAATCTTACGTAATTATAACTATATGAATATATGATATTCATAAATTTCTTACAATTCAAAGGATTAGAAATTGACATAATTTATATAAGAAATGAAACTTCACATGAGAACAAATCGACATGCGCCAAAGAAAATCGACCCACTTGGGTTTCTTTAGAGTAATAAAATTAACATTCGTAGATATATTCAAAGTATGAAATTGTGTGGTCACGTGTGTGGACAAGACAATGCTCGAACAGTTTGGTCCATGCTGACTCATATGAAAAAGAGAAAAGCTGTTGTCTAAAAGGAAATCGGGTGAAATAACTATGAAAAAAACAATAACTTATAAACTAGCAAATTAACCTAAATCTAAGGGTTTACAATTTGCCACGCCACATTTTGTTACTTTTTCAATTATTAATTTTTTTTTGCTACTTCCTTGTTTGAATAAGACATTAAAATTGTGGTTCTCAAGAAAAATTAGATTTTTTTTTTTTTTTTTTTGCCATGAGAAGAAAAATTAGATATCCACTTCTATAGTCACTAATACATGATATACGATATTTACAAAAGTAATATATCTCTATAGATATAAATAATAATATGTGCTCTGAATTTCAGGTTGTTGTGGCTGCCATAGTAAAAAGAAAGCTGGTGTTTCCCTCCGACCCAAGAATGCTTCATGGAGACAGCCATGTATCAAACGACGTCGTATCTTCCTCCACTTTACCACACACTCCTCGTTTCAGGTCATACATTAAACTCATTATTTCACTTTTCCTAGCGCAGATATTTAACTTTTTGGTCGTTTTAGTTTTCATTATATCAATCTTGTTATCACTTCAGTAGAACGAGTCGAAACCTTGGCCTTTTTGTTCAGGTTTACACATTTCTCCTTAAAAGACACAGCAACAATTTTTATGATTTAATTAAAATTCATTTGTAAATCCTAAACATGGACAAAAGTAACATTTTTCTATGAATATTTTATGGAAAATAAAAAAATTCACATTTTTAAAGTAAATGTTAGAATTTTTTTTTTTTTTTTTGTAAAAGACCACATGCATCATATCACAAATTAATATGAAATTTGCATAAAATCTAAGGATTGTATGTATTTAATTATATGGGCAGGTTTTTGGACAAGGCATGCATAAAAATCCAAGGCACAAACACAAAGGAGAGTCCATGGAGGCTCTGCACGGTAACACAAGTAGAGCAAGTCAAAACCCTAATCTCACTTACCCCAATCTTCGCAAGCACAATCATTTTCAACACCATCTTGGCTCAGCTCCAAACGTTCTCGGTTCAGCAAGGAAGTTCCATGAACACTCGTCTCTCAAATTCCTTCCACATTCCACCGGCTTCACTACAAGCCATCCCTTACATAATGCTAATCTTCCTCGTGCCTCTCTACGACTCTTTTTTAGTTCCTTTTGCGCGTAAGCTCACGGGACATAACTCAGGCATTCCTCCGTTGACTCGGATAGGAATTGGGCTCTTCCTCTCCACTTTCTCCATGGTTTCAGCTGCCTTGCTCGAGAAGAAACGTAGAGACTCTTCCGTTCTTGATGGTAAAATCTTGAGTATCTTCTGGATCACGCCGCAGTTCTTGATCTTTGGGATCTCCGAGATGTTTACAGCCGTTGGATTAATCGAATTCTTTTACAAGCAATCTGCCAAAGGCATGGAGTCATTTTTGATGGCCTTGACTTATTGTTCTTACTCCTTCGGGTTTTACTTTAGCTCGGTGCTTGTTTCGGTCGTGAACAAGATAACTTCAACGTCGGTCGGCTCCAAAGGCTGGCTTGGGGAGAACGATCTGAACAAGGACAGGCTCGATCTGTTTTATTGGCTTTTAGCGGTTCTTAGTCTATTGAACTTTCTTAGCTATCTCTTTTGGTCTCGTTGGAACATTAAGTCTTCGAGAAGCAACAACAACACTAATGTGGTGGGAGTTGAGAACATTTAGCTTATTGCATAAAATGTAAAATACATATTATATCACCTGTAAACATCTCCAGCATATAATTAATATGAATAAGTTTTTCAATTAATCCTTTGATTCCATAGTCTCTATCCTTAATTGTTCTCTTTTTATTAACTTAATTAATTGACTATGACCTTGCATGATTGTTTTTTGTGATACTGTGTTTTATTGCATGTTAATACTATACTTCCCTCTTATTCTTATCTATATAATATTTTAAGGTTTTCTAAATCCAAGTCATGATGACATGTATCATTTAGTTTTTTTAAAAATTATTTATCCAAAAAAAAAAGTTTTTGGTCAAAGTGGTTGAATTTTATTTTTTGTCACAGATGGTTGATATCTATAGGCACTTTAATTTGTGGAGAATAAAGATCATATTCTAAAGTTTAACCAAATTTGCTTCAAACTGTAACTTACAATGTATGGTATGAATTTGTACTAAGAACATTCAAGTCAACCTAGGTCCTAGGCTAATCTATTTTTCTCCAAGCCAGAAAACCAAACTCAACATTCTAAACCGGACTAAATCAACAAGATTAGTATGAAATATAAAATGTCTAAAACATAAGAAAAACTCGAATGTTCGATATTAAAATTTACAGAATCATTGTCACTGTATACATATAGGAAACATGAACACAAACATTTTCTCCTAAGGAATCTGGTGGCTCAAGTTGTGATCTTTCATTTGTGGAAGCAAAGAAACAACGTTTTGCATAACAACCTTGTTGTGCCGCCTCACACCATCTTCATGTATTGACAAAGAGATCAGGAACACAATCTCAGGCAGAAGGCATAAGCCTTCGTTTCGACGTTTAATGTGCTTATGGCTTAGATAACCCATACAATAAATCACTTTGGTTCCCCAAAACTGAAGATGTATGCTGCATGAGTTTTAGAATTTAATAAGTATTCATCTAAGGAAGAAGAGAGTGTTGATAAAAGAGTTCAAAGATTGAAGATGCAAGTCTAGAAGGAGTACTGTACCAGAAGATGTCTTTGTACCAGTTGTGGTAACGAGAGCTCAAGTAGCACAAAGGAGTTGTACTTAACGAGTTTGGGCTTTAACCTAATTGAGGATTATTTGCCGATTTAAGTAAAGACAAAAGGAGGCAGAAGAGATTGAAGAAGCAAGTCCTGTACCAGTTACAGTACGAGAGTGGTACAGACGCAGCTGGAACAAGTACAACGGAGTTGGGCTTGAAGGACTTGGGTTGTGGCCTAGGTTTAGGTGTGTAGCCGTCATGAAGAGGAGCTGAGTGGCGGCCAAGGGATCTTCACGTGGAGCAAAAGATACGGGAAGATACTTGAGAGATTTAAGGAAGTTTGGGAAGATTTAGGAAGATACAAATCTTACCAAACTTGGAAATATTCCTATAGGTATATATAGGGAGTTAGCTGCGGTTTATGCAGGCTAACACAATGGAGAATTACAATCTTTAGCAAATGGATTTAAGGTTAGAAAACAATATCTTGAATCTAGGGTTAAAAGGTAGTTAGAAGTTCTAAGATCGGTTGTGATCTTTGAACTACGAGGCTAGGATTGATTGGATTAATAGGAAACGTGTAAGTACTCTTATTATATCAATCTAGTGAAGGTTATGTGGAGAAAACTCTTGTGCATTGTGTTCTGGTTCTATAGTAGTAACCGTACCAGTAGGCTTGTTTCCTATACTACTGCCTGTACCAGCAGCTCTCGCACTTACAAAAACCATATTGTATGTTCCCTTGTTTTTATTCTTTTTTGGCAAGTAACATAAGAACTAGATTCTGCTTTTTTAAAATCTAACATTCATTTCTGATGATATTTATATTTTATCAGAAAAAAGAAAACACAAACATTTTCTTTCCCACAAAAGTTATCTCTGTAAATTAAAAAGACAAAGGAAAAAAAAAAAGGACCACGATGAAAAGTGATGGATTTGTTATTTTCCCTCAACGATGTTCTTAATTTGGACACAATCTAATGGTAAGAAACATGTCTGAAACATGTTGGGTGTTGAAGATTGTCTCCTCCTCCCTTTATCCACTATGTATCAATAGTTTCTTTATATTCAACTTTACTTTACTCATTAATGGCTAAAATGTTTCATCAATCTGTCTCCCATTTTAATGGCATTATTAGTACAATTTCCCACCCAACACAGTTGCTCCAACTATAGAGTTGTTACAAGAAGTGGGTTTCATAATTTGTGATGCTTTCTATAATTAATTTCCAGCCTCTCTAGAGTTTATGAAATGCGACTTTTACTATTTGTAAAGGTATATTTTCATTTTAAATATATCAGTAACAAATATAAGACGTTCAATTTTCTGGAACCTTCATGAAATATTTTTACTTGAGGAATTATATTTTGATAATTTTCAATTAAACGTACATTAATGAAATGCAAAACAATAATCCCTTATTTTGATAATTGTGTATGAATTTCAAATATATGATGGCCCCATATATCTGGTGTTACAAATCTAGTCTATTTACATGATCTACTGTATAATATATCAAATTTTTGTATCAAACATTTGATGTTTATTACATTAATAAAAGATTTATATATATATATATATATATATATATATATATATGTTATATGCTTCATTTTGTTGATTGTTTTTAAAGACGAAGATGTTATAATTAGGTGTTGATGTTCATTAACATGCAATTAGTCGTTAGCCTTCAATATATGCTGTGGTTTGATTATACATAATGTATGGTGTGATTTCGTTAACATGCAATTAGGAATCACATGTATTTACATGCTTATAAATTATAATGTTAATGTTAGCTTCACTATTAAAGTATTTTCCCACAATATATTATGTCTACTTGACTACTTATTTAGTTGTATAACCGACTTTCCGCCAAATCGTAATTTCTGAGTGAATAATTGCATGTTGGTAAGTGAGTATTAAGACCAATATCACTGGCTTCATGACTTTCTAAGTGAATAATGTATGTAATTAAATTTTCCAAGTTTTTAATAGGCTTGGCTTGGGCCTCATGAGTGGGCTTACTACTAATGCATATATATTATTTTATGCCCATAATTCAAAAATCTTGAAACAAATCTAAAGGATTATAGGAATACTAACTAAGTCTTCCACCACCATTAAAAGCCTGTTTTACTAATGTAAAGATTAATGAGTTTTACACAGTAATTTTTCTCTGTTACATCGATCTCGTTTTAGCCCTTCTTGTAATGTAAAACTGGATGAACGGCCTAATTTACTATTGTGAATTTGTAATAGTGATGTCTAGGTACGTCTTTTATTTGATATCTCACAAATAATTTAAGGAGGGTTTATTGGTTTTGGTATTTTAATGGATTTTGAAATCCACTCCAAATCCTATGTTATTTAATTTATCATTTTAAAATCCTCATCTAAATCCAATGTTATTCAATTTATCATTTTTAAATCCTCATTAGAATCCCATGTTATTCATTCAATCATTTTAAAATCTTCATTAGAATCCTATGTTATTCAATTTATGATTTCAAAATACAAAATAGAATCAAGTCTTATTCAATATCAAAATTTTGTATAAGGATTTGGATTTGAATGGAATTGGGAGTGATTTTGTGTTAAAAATATGAAAAGTGAAATCTTTAACAATGACTTGTTATTTTGAAATGATTAGACACATCTTCCACATATTTTCTCAAATATTACGTCCATATTTATTTTTTCACACTATCAAAGTACACAAATATTATGTTCATATTTGTTTTTGTAAATCTCACTATATCTTCAAAAAAGATTTCTCTATATCAACGATGATTTATTCTTATGATTTTTTTGTTGTTGGATTTAAAAATGCACTTTATTTGATTTTGAAATCTTCTTTGTTGATTCCTGAATCCATATTATTTGATTTTGAATTTTTTCTTATTGATTTTTAAATCCATATGATTTGATTTTGAAATCAATGGATTTGCTAATTTTCCTTGGATTTCAAAATCCATCAAAATACCAAAATCAATAAACCCTCTATGTGTAAGAAATCGAATTCAATGAAAAAAGTATCTGGATCAATAATATCGCAGAATAAAAAATAAATTCAGCACAAGTGCGATGCAATAAACAATGGAAACATAGAAAATTAGTTTTACCTTCTATTTTTTTTTTTATCTCAACATAAAATAAAAAGATTGATTAGAGAGAATCAGGACAGGTCCTTGCTTACCGAGAAGAAACCACGTCAAGCTTGTGATGGTACACTCAAAGACAAAACAACTCAATTATTAAGCATACATTTATTATTAATACTGTTGTTAGGCTAAATTCTACCTCTTTTTACTACAAGTTGATTACAAATCCTTAAATTAATCAAAGTGGCATGTTTCTTTTGTAGCGCGTGAACCTCAGTCGAGTGCCCACCATAGGGGACATGCAGTGAAGCTGTAAGGATTTCCGCTGCGCCTGCATTATTTTCCATTTTACCAGCACATGCTCTTTTCTGAATAAATTGTTATTTAATGAAAATTAGTTCTTGCGCATATTATTACTCAAAACGTAGTTTATAAGTTGATCATGTTATAACATCTATAGAATCGAACTGTACCAGAAATTTTTGGACCGAGCGTTACAGTGGCGAGATCTTGGGAAAATGATCATGCATAGTAGCAAAATTTATGTCTTCAATGTTGTCTACTAGAACATCCATCATGATCTTATTCGCTGCACATTTACATCGGAATGGAATTAGCTTTCTTAAACCTTTGGAAGAACATAAATTGTTATCCATGATTTTTTTTTTTTTGATAATTTCGAAGTTCGGGCCAAAACCTTAATCTTCGTAGGTCCGGAGTCGATCTTTAGTCAATTTTCTTTGGAAATCCCTCACCTCTCAAGTGGATTCGAACTAGAAATCTCTTCTCACTTTTGATGAGGAGGAAACCACTAGACCAAGAGCCATTTGGTATATCCATGAATTCATAGCGCAAAAATGGATCAATCTTCCCCATAGTTATTGAAGTGCACTTGAACACTTGGATTTGTTGGAATATATAGACTATCCAGGATTAATTAATTTCGTCGATCAAAAACTCTCATAACTTAAGCCGGTAAAACCTATAACCAAATCTAGGAGAAAATGCATAACGACTGGAATATGAAGTCTCGGAGAAAATGGAATGTACCAAGATGCTCTAAGGGTTGAGGTTTGAATTACTAGTTTGAATAATGTGCATTACTCTTGCTTAAGCGGTGTCAAAGGACTTCAACAAATTATTCCAACAAAAAAAAAAAGGACTTCAACAAATATACACATCCTTTAAGACCGTCAAATTCTTATAAAACTCGTTATAAACATATATCTACCTCACGTCACCGTTTTAAACATACTCAAAATTACATTTAAATTATAATTTTGTTTATAATTTTTTTATTTGACAAGAATAAAATGATTTAAAAAAGAATTGGTATCAAATGAACTTTTTAAAAATATTCTCATTTCTTACCCGTAATTTTCCGTTTTGTTATTCGAAATGGATAGGTGAAAAGACTAGAAAGCATGTCATACTTGGTTAGAAAAACCCCAAAGAGAGGAAAAATAAAATAGAAGAAAAAAGAGGCAACCATAGCCAAAGGGTTCGTGTCGGCTTCAACCAAACACTTACGGTATATCTATGTATACACCTTTACATACACGCCTTTTATCTCTCACATCTATCTATGTAAAAAATCTCCTCTTTTCTCTCCTATCACTTTGATTTGTGTTTCTAACAACAACAATTCCACTCTTCTCTAAATCCTCTAGATTCTCTCACTGCCTCTCAACCCTAGCTCGCTTTCGAACGACAATTTCAAGTAAAGGTTCGATTTTGATTTCTGGGTTTTGCTTCTTCTTGCTAGAATTGCTTGAAAAAGACTAGACTTTCGAAGATCCATTGTCAGATTTGTGTTTTTGTTTCTCGATTTTACCAGGATTTGATTCTAGGGTATATAATCGATCCTTCCTGATCTTGTCAAGCACAAAGTCTTTTGCTTTCTCAATTGGGTTTTGCTCTTTGTCTCACAGATTTGGTTCTATCCGATAATTTTAGTTTCTGAGTTAGAATTATTGCAATTGTTAAGATGATTTGGAGTTCTAAGAAGTTAAAATTTGAAGTTTAAAGACTGAATCTGTTCATTTGTGGTATGTGTATGTGAGCAAGTTCTTGTCTTTGCTTATGCTTTATATGGTTATCTCTTTTTACTCCTTTGTTTGAGAGACCATTGGATTTTTTCAAATTGGGAAAATAAAATTTTGAGAATCTTACTGTTTCTTGTGTGCTTTAGACACAATGTTGAGCAAAGCAGTTGCATAAATGGCCCACATTTTTGTCAGTAAAATTTAAGAAAGGGTTTTAAATGTTGGTACATAATGTCATCTATCAGAGTCTTGTTTGTCTAAATTAGATGAGGTTAGGTCCATCTTCTTCTTCTCCTCTTTCACAAAGATATTTCAATCTTATAGCTTCTCTTCAATTTTTTCGCAGGTCAAATTTATCGAAGTTAAGCGGATTCTGAATGGCAGCTACCAATCTTCCATCTGGAACACCTGGAGGTTTGTGGAATATTGCAACTTCTGCTTTGTTTTTGAGATACCGCGTTGCATACCTCAGAACGTTCTTTGTTTCTTTGTGCTGATGTCAAATCCTATGTTTGTAGGGGTTTTAAGTGATGCTTTATTTAGGGAGCTATGGCACGCCTGTGCTGGACCTCTTGTAACCCTACCTCGTGAAGGGGAACGAGTTTATTATTTCCCTGAAGGTCACATGGAGCAGGTATATTGCTATTGTTTTATGGCATTTGACATTGTGATGTACCTTGTCGTGCTCATTTGCTAAAACCAGTTATGTTAATTGGACTGTTCTTGCTCTGTGTGTCATATTAGCGCTCAAATTATCACAAAACATGTCTTCTTGTATAGAATAGATGAAATGTACTACCTGTTTTGATTCCACATGATCAATTATCTGGTTATCACATTTATGTATTTTACTGATCACTGCCTATGCAGCTCGAGGCATCAATGCACCAAGGTTTGGAGCAACAGATGCCTTCATTCAATCTCCCATCTAAGATTCTCTGTAAAGTTATCAATATCCAACGCAGGGTAGGTTGAAATTTCATTATATATGTTAGAATTTCCTTAATTGTCTTCATGTAATGTGGTTGCTAAGCCTTGTTGTACTTCACTTTGCAAGCTCAGGCAGAGGCCGAGACTGACGAAGTTTATGCACAAATAACCTTATTGCCAGAACTCGATGTAAGTTTATTGTAACGAAATTTGGATGGTTTGGTGTTTCATATAATACGGTTTTGTATTTTTTTACCCTTCTTGAATTTGGTGGAACTATTGTGTTTGTTCATCAGCAAAGCGAACCCATCAGCCCGGATGCGCCTGTTCAAGAACCTGAAAAGTGCACAGTACATTCATTTTGCAAGACATTAACTGCTTCGGACACAAGCACACATGGTGGATTCTCTGTGCTACGGAGACACGCAGATGATTGTCTTCCAGCGTTGGTTAGACTTCTTTCCAGTGTTCTTGTTGATTTTTGGAAACCACTTACTGTTTTTGTTGTTTGTAATACTTTGTTTTCTTTTCTTTAGGATATGTCCCAACAACCACCATGGCAAGAACTGGTTGCAACTGATATGCACAATAATGAATGGCACTTTAGGCACATTTTCCGAGGTTAATACACTTGCAATATTATTATCAGATGGTCTTTAAATTTCTGTTCCTTTGGCCGATGCTACTGCTACTGGGAACCTTAGAGGCTTTACATAATTTTGCATTAATATTATTGTCTCTCGTTTATAAAATATTATGAGGTTATGATTACAGGTCAACCAAGGCGCCATTTGCTAACAACTGGGTGGAGTGTCTTTGTTAGCTCGAAGAAACTAGTGGCTGGTGATGCTTTCATATTCTTAAGGCAAGTTCCGCGTCATTTCATTTGTTTAGATATTATTTGTTTTCTTTAAACGTCTGAGCATGTGACACAGTATTGTCTTTTCAGGGGTGAGAATAAAGAGCTCCGAGTTGGTGTTAGGAGGCACATGAGACAACAGACTAATATTCCATCCTCCGTCATTTCAAGTCATAGCATGCATATTGGGGTCCTTGCGACTGCCGCTCATGCCATTACAACAGGAACAATCTTTTCCGTCTTTTACAAGCCAAGGTACTATGCATAAGCCATCTTTTTCCTAATATGCATCTTATTATGCCTTTGAGTTACTGCTACATGCATATACTTGATGATAATCATTTGGAATTCCAGCTGATGTATCTTCTATTATTATCAGGACAAGTAGGTCAGAGTTTATTGTGAGCGTCAATAGGTATCTCGAAGCTAAGAACCAGAAGCTGTCTGTAGGCATGCGTTTCAAGATGAGATTCGAGGGTGAAGAAGCGCCTGAGAAAAGGTTTCACATCTAACTAGCTTGTTTTCTTTTGTTGATAAAGCTGAAAACAATATTACTTATATATGTTATTTGTGTGTTTTTAAACAATGCAGGTTCAGTGGCACAATAGTTGGTGTTCAGGAAAACAAGTCTTCGGTCTGGCATGATTCTGAATGGAGATCGCTAAAGGTTAGAATATTTTACTGCTATACTTTACAATGGAGCAAGTTTTGGATTTGTATCTGATAATCTGAGTTAACATAGTGATGCATCTTAATATGATAATGCTTCAGGTTCAATGGGACGAGCCCTCGTCTGTGCTTCGTCCTGAAAAAGTTTCGGCATGGGAACTCGAGCCCCTAGTTGCAAATAGTAACCCTTCTTCAAATCCTCAGCCTCCACAAAGGAAACGACCGAGACCTCCTGGTTTGCCTTCTCCAACCACTGCTCCAGCTACTCCTGGTATTCTATGTTCTTTTCTCTTTTGAACTGTTCTTCCTTGTGGTAGTTCCAGCTCTTTGTACTGATTGCTTTCTTCAGTTACTCCAGATGGTGTGTGGAAATCCCCTGGAGAGACTCCTTCCTTGGTGCAATTATTCTCTCCTCCTGCTAAGATTGCTAATTTTGGTGGGAACAAATCATTTGGTGGAGCATCCATTGGATCAGCGTTTTGGCCTGTCCATGCAGACAATGCAGCTGAATCCTTTGCTTCAGCGTTTAACAACGAATCTACAACTGAAAAGAAGCAAGCTAATGGAAATGTCTGCAGGCTTTTTGGGTTTGAGATAGTGGAAAATGTTAATGTGGATGAATGTTTCTCTGCTGCATCTGTGTCCGGTGCTGTCGCTGTAGATCAACCTGTCCCATTCAATG
The DNA here is from genome assembly GCA_963576765.1 of Draba incana. Classification (NCBI taxonomy): domain Eukaryota; kingdom Viridiplantae; phylum Streptophyta; class Magnoliopsida; order Brassicales; family Brassicaceae; genus Draba; species Draba incana. Next base: position 31,670,775 of record OY755209.1, read on the forward strand.
AGTTTGACTCCGTCCAGCAATCTGAGCCGTTAAATATCAACCAATCTAGTATTCCTTCGGGAAGTGGTGATCCTGAGAAATCCTCTTTGAGGTCTCCACAAGAATCGCAAAGTAGACAAATACGTAGCTGCACAAAGGTGATTACCAATCACAAACTTCAATATTGACTGTGACTACGTCTTGCTTTGGACTAAAAAGAAAATGTTTTTGGCAATTTGGTTTAGGTGCATTTGCAAGGGAGTGCAGTAGGTAGAGCTGTTGATTTGACAAGGTCAGAGTGTTACGAAGATCTGTTCAAGAAGCTGGAAGAAATGTTTGACATCGAAGGTGAACTCTTAGAATCTACCAAAAAATGGCAAGTTGTTTACACTGATGATGAAGATGACATGATGATGGTTGGTGATGATCCATGGAAGTAAGTACATTTGCCTTCTAAAACTTGTTGTAATCTCAAATGATCCTTTTTTGTTGTTGATGATCCTTTTTTGGGTCTTCTGTTTTGTGATGCAGTGAGTTTTGTGCCATGGTGAAGAAGATATTCATCTACACACCTGAGGAAGTGAAGAAACTTTCACCAAAGAACAAATTCACAGCCAGTATGAGGATGCAGCCGAAAAACGATGCAGAGGAAAACGGGGTTACAGAGGACAGGTCATCATCTATGGCTGGATCAAGATGAGGATATCGTCGTCATGCTTAAACGCGTTTGCAACGTAGGAATGGTAATAGCCAGAAGCAAGAGATCACAAGACCTTTGAGAATTAAGATGTCTGTGTATAGCAATGAAGTTTTTTTTTAATGCCTTCAGGTCTTATGAAGTTAAATCAGATGCTAGTGTTTTGAGAAAATGTGTGTGACTTTCACATCTTCTAAATCAAACGATGGATATGGTCAAAAATAATATTACGAAAAATTAAATTCCCTTTTGGCTTTGTAGTTTTTGCCTCTTGGTACACATTATCAAAACTTGAGAAACTTGAATAGAGGTACAAACAAAATTATTTGTTGATAGGAAGAATCACAAGTAGAGAGATGCAGCGAATACAATGTCTCTCTTGATCTTGGTAACAGCTTCTTCTAGTTTAGCTTCAAGCTGTGTTTCTCCAATGGATCTTGCAGCAACTATGAGCTGTTGCAGAACTTCTTCCATTCTCCTGATCGCTCTGATCAAGCTACCTTCGAATACACGTGCAATCTCCATAATCTCATAAAACTTCGACCCTTTTGCCCACGCATACACAGCTTCCATTATATCCGGCCTGAACGAATGCACAAAACTCTCTACATCGATTTCAACCTATGAGATTGTCAAACAATAAAAGGGGAAAGTTAAGGATCAAATCTTCTTCAAATGGGCAGAGTTTGTTGCATGAGCCAGACAGAAAAGAGTGTTGTTGATGAATACCTTGCAGTCAAGCTGAACTTCAGCTACACGCCTGGCCGTGTCCTGTAACTGTATGAAGAGCAAGTCGAGTGCTTCTCTGGGTTTAGCAGCGTCTGGAAGTCTCTCTCGCCACACAAAGCAAGAGAGGAGAGATACCAATTCCTCTACCTTTGCTTCTTTGAAGACACCACTGAACATTAGCTCAGTTAATGTCAATTCTTCTGCACTACTAATTTCACAGGCAACTTTCCCCTTCAACTGGACGACATTGTCACTTGTGATATACCTGCGTTATTAATATAAAATAAGTTTATACAGTTATTAACAGAACAAACAACAGTAGAAGATTGAGTTAATTTCATAAGTACGGGACTGTGATAAGTTTTAGGAAACAATTACCCTAGCCTTCGTAAAACACGCTTTCTGGCCTTAAGTTCATCTTTAAACGCCAATGCTGTTGATGATCGGACAGTTTTTTTTAGTGATTTGATCTTGGCTGTTAGCTCTTCCTTCATGTGTAGAACTTTCAGCTTCTGTGTAATGAGAGGAGATTTTGCAATTTTGTGTTTTTCAAATAGATTTTCCAGAGCCTCCAGCCGACGAACCGACTTTTTGTAAGAGCTGCTCCGAATCTAAGGAGGTAAAAGTTGTACTTAACACTTGAGGCAAATGAAAGAGAGTAAAAGCAGAAGAGTACTGGGGAACATTCATTATACCTTCATATCAACTTCAGGATCTAGGGGTATTCCATCGGGATGTCTAGAGAGTAACTCAGAAACCTTCTTCAGAGCATTCTCTCGTGCTTCTACTGGTAAAAGATCTTTTGGAATATTCATAATTGCACTGCTCAAACTCTTAATCTGTCCATGATAATAAAGAAAAAGAAATAAGATCATGAAGATCAATCCGGGGAGGTAAAGGAACCAGAAAGAAAGAAAAACTAACGGAGCAGCCATGTTACCTGAGATAAAGGAACAGAGACCACAACAGGCTCACCTCGTTCCTTAAATGGCACAGCCTTAACTTTCTTTTTGCCAACACTATTTCTGCTGACCATACATCTAGTCAGTACATCTACGGTGTAGTTTGCATCCTCTGGTCTTCTATTATCATCATCTGGATGAATTGCTCATGTCAAGACGGAATCATCACTGTTTAAAGGACTTGTAACATTATGAAACTAAAACTAACCTTCAGATAAGCTTTTGACTTTGTTAAATTTCATTACCACTCCCCACGTTTCCTGGTCTTCAATGGTGAATGATTGTGGCTCTTCATCATCATTTGAGCAATCTAGACAAACAGCTCTGTTTGGCAGCAAAAAGGGTAAGCAGTACTTTGGAGAGAATACAATTTCCCGTATATCCTTCTTCAGACTCTTATATTGTAAAATCAGGTTATAGTAATTTTTTAAGCTTTCTTCTTCTTCAATCACCATAGAGTCTCTCTCTTCTTCCAGGGATTTAATTTGCTTCTGCAAAGACCAGACCACGATCAGATCGTTTATATTAAGTGAACATTATAATCAAGAAATCTAAAATTAACGCATTTTGCAACTGTACCTCAAGATCAGGTATAGCACGGTCAGCTTGGAACTGAAAGAACGAATTGCGAAGAAGATTCTCAGGATCACCTTCTTCACACCGCAACTGATTTAGAAGCATGTTATAGCTCAAATGGAAGGCACTGATGAAAAAAGGAAACAAAACAGTCTTGGTCAATGAATATGTCAAGAAGTCTAAAGCTCTTAAAGCAGAAGTATCAATCACAACTGATCAGAGAGCCGTGTATCTAATATATATCCGATACTTAAACAATGTACCTGTTCAAAGAATCAGCACTTCCTTTGAGCATTGATTTAGCAACACCGGGTTCCATCTTCTCATCAACCATGAGGATGCAGATACCTCGTTTATCAATACCTCGACGTCCAGCACGACCACTCATCTGTATGTACTCTCCACTTGATAGCCACCGGAACTTGTCTCCATCAAACTTACGTACATTTGTAAATACAACCGTCTTTGCTGGCATGTTCAATCCAATACTAAATGTCTCTGTTGCAAACAAACACTAAAAGAAACTACTTCAAACTTAAGTGGCAAGGAAAAAGTGAGAAAGGGAAAAACTTAAAACGAGTGATGCAATGTCAAAGAGCAAATATCCTAAAATTACATAGAAATTGTAGCTTTACGCCTTCACCTACCTTAATCAGACCTTCTTGAAATAATATCTCAATTACTTCTTTCAAAATTGGAAGCAGACCTGAATGATGAACGCCTATACCACGTTTTAAGATGGGTAAAATATTTGACACCTGCAAACATGAAGCGAGGAACAGTGTCAATTTTCCTGCAGAACCAATGTATCGAGCAAGCCAAATCACATATGAAACTAGATCAATAAAACAAGGACCAAAGTGACCCTTTATCAAAAATCAGAAGGAATATAAGTTATTACATGTTAGTGATAAATTGCAATATTTAGGGGAAGCTTAATTTTGTGCAGGAGGATGGCTACGAGGGAAGTGAAATGTGAAATAAAATGTTATGTAAAAGTGGTGAGATTGGTGGGAAATCCACTACTAGTAAGCTAATAAAACTAGCCATTGTCTACAGAGACATAACTTGATGTTTCAAGAAGTTGTGGATGAGGTAAGTATTCACAAAGAAATAGGTAAGGGTGCAGTACACAAATTCTCATCTTAGAAAGAGCTATAATGAATGCTTGCCTGAGGTAGCTTCTTATCATCATCTGAAAGCATATCAATAGCACTAGTAAAGATTGCCTCCACAGCATCTTTCTCATCGTCGCTGTTTAAATCCATCTTTGAAATCTGTGAGATGAACAAACATGCATTATAATCACGTTTTACACAATACGAGCCACAACAAACAGACAATGAACTTCAGAATTCGGAATACACAAAAAAAAAAACAAAAAAAACAAGCAGGCCACACAAATGCAGGTTAGCAAAATAGAGAAATCATAAAAAAAAATTTGTTGAACTGTTTATACAAACAAAATGTACAAAATAATAAAACGCTGCTGCAATGTAACAACATACTGCTAAGAAATAAGTGTTTGGACCGAGTTAAATTTCCATAACTTGTTTAGTAACTGATATATTCACTTACACCAGACAAACAGAAGAGGAGGAAACAAACCTGCATCGCAAGTGCCTCACATTCCTTTTTGCTGAAACTGAACAAAATCACAGGATCGTATTGCCGCTGAATTATCATTTTCACCAGTTTGAAGATATCACTTTCTTCACCAAGTTTTCCAACCATTAATCCCTTTTGAGACTTTCCATTCTCTCTTTTCTTCTCACCATCATTAACAGGAATCAGTGCATTAAGAGATTTCTGGAAGCTATCCTCATGAAATTTAGCCTTTTCATCCACAACCAAGTAAAGCCCATTACCTCCGGCAGGAAATACATAATGCTGAAGCGGAGTTGGCCGATAATCAGTGTAAACAATGTGGCATGGTTGTCGGTGAACCTGCAATACCAACCTTAAAATCACATCTCCGGAGCAATCAAACCAAATTAAATTTTCAATTTCATTTCATTAGAACAGGCAGCCATATCATGATCACATGTTGATATGAGAATGCAGATCAACGGTAAATAACGTATTAACCTATTCAAACAATGAGAGGTAGAAGGATAAACAAGAGCTTACCTTAGCAACCCAATCAGCAAACTCTTTGGCATTGGGCACAGTTGCAGATAGAAACACAAAACGAGAATTCTTCGGAGCCATTACAATACTTTCTTCCCAAACAACACCTCTTTCGCTATCACGCATGTAATGCACCTCATCAAAAATAATCCAAGCAACCTCCCGCATAATCTCCGACCCTTTGTACTGCATGCTACGCAAGATCTCTGTCGTCATGACCTGAAACAAAGATAAAAAACTAAGAAAAAAATAGCAAATCCTGAGACGACATCGAACAGTGGCAAAGTTAGTTACCAGGCAAGAAGCATTAGGATCAATTGTGACATCCCCAGTCATCAAACCAACATCAGAAAACTCTTCTTTAAAATCTCTGTACTTCTGATTGCTCAGTGCCTTTATAGGAGAAGTGTAAATAACCCTCTGATTTTCCTTCAACGACATAGCAATCGCGTACGATGCCACAACGGTTTTACCAGCAGATGTATGAGCTGAAACCTGATCATAAACACATACACTTCAATACACTACAACTGGAAAACACCAAGCTCATAATTTCTGATTCAACCATTGTAAATTTCATAGCTTTGAATCAATTGAGTGATAAAAACCAAAGAAGTTGAATAACCCACAAATCGATTACGCAAGACTACAAATTCAGTGACCCAAAACACAATTTTGAATCTTGAAATCGAATTTGAGCTTACCATGACGGATTCGCCATTAACGAGACATTTGATAGCTTCAGATTGGAAGGAGTCAAGGGTAAAGGGGAATTCTTTAGCTGGTGGTTTGTTGTTGTTGTCTCCTTGAGAAGAAGGAGCAAGAGGAACGTAATTCTCAGGGAAGGAAACATCGTGAACACAACCGACGAGCTCTTCGTTGATGATTTGAGTCGAATCATCGTCGTCTTTCTGAATCTTCTGCGGCGGAGCACAATCAGAAGATTCCTCCTCCGATTTTCTCTTCACCGAACCCATGGAGTTTGTTCTTGCTCTGTTTCAAGGGGGGAGAGATGGAAAACGCCGACGAGGACTTAGCGGCGAACTAAGGTGGAGTATTGAGATTACAAGGTAAAGAAGAAAGTGACGATAAGGGTATATTTGGAAAAGCGTTGTTAACTTTTACCCAATCGCTAAAACCCTAAATCATGGACTTTCAAGGTTTATTGAATCGACTGTTTTGCAATTTTGTGTTAATTTCATTAATATTATTTGAGAAATTCCTTGAAATACAACCAATTTTTTTTTTTTTCTAAAAATACCTTCAATTTTCAAAAGTTTCATAAATACCACTAAAAATTCTAAAAATACAACTAATTTTCAAAAGTTCCATAAATACCACAACCTCAAAATTTGATTTCCAAAAGCTTAGAATTTAATTTTTTGGGTTTGGGTTAACTATTGTACAATTAGGGTATAGTTTTAGGGGTAGGGTTTATGTTTGGGGTTTAGGGTTTTAGTTTTGAATATTTAAAGTTAATTTTAATTTTGTGGTATTTTTGTAATTATAGAAAAATGGTATTTTTGGAACTTTTGAAAATTAGTGGTATTTTTGGAACAAAAACATTTTTTGGTGGTATTTTTGAGAATTGCCCTTTTTATTTCCCCGCATTAAAAAAATATATAATCGTACGGATGAAAAAATACATAATTATTCTCCCCAATTTTAAAAGCATATTTTGTGGAATAACCTTTGTCTGGTGGCATTAAGTAAAACCATCTTCAATCAATTACTCTATTTTTCATACTATTAGAGTAAGAGTTTTCTCCAACCCATTATTCTATTTTTTACTTTAAAAAGAATATTTTTTTAATTGATGTTATATGTATATGGTTTGATATGTAATCAATCATGTTTTCAAAACTATGAAATTGAGACAGTTGATTGTTTGTAATCGGGGTTTGATATCAATTACACATTACTAGGTTTTTAATCTGTTTTATCGATATGTTTATTTATAAAATTGTTCAAAACATAAATAATTACTTTACCATAAATACTAAAAAAAATTCAATATAAATAGTAATCTATATCAATAATTTTTTTATGTTTGTAAAGAATTTATCATATTTATAATGTTTTAACTAATGGGTGGGAAAAAGTGAAGCAAATGTGACCAAGCTTGAAAAGTTTGCACTGTGAAGACTTTATCATATTTATAATGTTTTAACTAACCGACTGATTTCTTGCATCTTACCTTTGTTTCACTCTCTCAAATGTTAGTTCTCTCTATCACTTTCTCTCTTGTTCTATTTAATTTACTTTTGTTCTAGAGAGAAAAGGAAGAAAACGTTTTTGCACTATAAAGACTTCATTGTTAATATTGATGTGTTTTTCTTACACAACACATACATATAGTGGTTTCTTTTACCACACACACTTGCACCATGCTTGTATATCATAAACTCTCTTTCACAAGTCAACTCCAACAACTCTCTTGACTTTAGCTAAACAACAACACTCTTGTCTTGGTCTGACTAAACTAAGTTCCATTATTTGGGCTTTAACCCAACGATGGCCCAGTAACACAAAACCACTCAAGTCCCATTGTTGACTTTGTTCTTGTCGTTGACCTTCTTTCACGACAACTTCTTTTTCTTCGATTTCTTCTTCTACACTTGAAGCTCTTCTATGTTGTTCATGTCTTATCATTTGAAGCTTCCTCTTTTGCAGGTTTTAATCAAGGATTCAATTCCAACACTCCCTCTTGAATCCTTTGATTAAAACCTCAAATTCAATTTAGGGATTTCAATCCCATAACTTCTTCTTCTTTGCTGGAATCACATCTCTTCTCTGTGCATATCTCTTTAGCGTAGTCGCTGGTACACTCAGCTTCTCGCTCTCCCTCTTGCTTGGAATCCACTGAGTTCGGCTTCTTCTTATCCGAAATTTCATTGCCGTCGTTTTGATGGGTTTTTTACTCAGTCTTCCTTTGCATCTTCTCCGTGAGCTTCCTCACATATCCTCTAGCTGCGTCTGCAACCAGCTTTTGTTCCCATCCAGGTGAGATTCTTCTTCTGCGAATTTCTTTGTCACTTCTCAACAGATATTTAGCAATCTTCCTCTGTTTCTCTTGACCAATTTCTTGACCAGTGTTCTTCTTTGCAAGAAACACATCGACTCTTTCCCATGAGCCATCTCCATGTCTCCTCAAGTCATCTCCGTGAGCTTCTTCTCACGTCTTCAATTCGTGAACTTCCGTCACACCTTCTTCCGGTTGGTTGTCGCTGCAACCTTCATTAGCTCTTTAATTGGTGAGCTTTCTTCATCAACTTCAAGTTTACCACGAGCTCTCTCACGTTGTTCTTGAAGTCTTGTGCGTGAATTTCTCACGTCTTCTTCGGTCGTCTCAACAACCGGATTCAGCTCCCCTTCTCTTTAGGTGAGCTCTCTTCTTTTGCTTGGTGTCCTCTTGATTCAACATTAGCTTTGCTTTACACTGTTTGACTCGAACCATCACCTCGGCTTACTAACCGTAGTTTTTTTTGTTTCGCTTTGAGTCATCACCGTAGCTTGCTTTTGCCTTAGTCTTCTTGGTTCTTTAAATCCCCACCTCGGTTTTGAAAAAAAATGGACCAACACCGAATAACACCATAACAACCGTTTCGTGATCCACCTAGCCATTATACATCATAATGCATACACCTTACACTGAAAGCTTATGTTTGTTGAATATGAAATGGAGAAAAATCAAAAAAAAATTGGATCAAAGGAGAGAGATGGTAAATGGATCGTGTGTATAATCTTTTGTTGAATGATTCTCAAACAAAACAACTATGTTGACACATGATAGATCCAACTTGTAATCAGGATTAAACAAAACTTTCCTAAAGCAAGCTAGCTTTTCCTTAAAATGCTCTCTTTCTGCAAAAATTCACAAAGTAGATTCCAAAAAATTAGCTCTTTCCATCAAAATCTCAATTTCCATTAGTATTGTACTTATCCAAACATATTCACATCAAAAAGGAGAGAACAAAAACAGAAACAAAAAAACTAACATTTGCTTGTCTCATCATCATCATCAAGTCAACTTCTTTGGTCGTAAGAGGATAAGAAAGAGAGGTCTACGGTATAATCACCTCAGAAAGTGTCTCCGTTTTCAGATTTGGAAGCAGTGGAAGTTGAAGAAGAAGAAGAGTCAGTAATTCAGTCGAATGTTATGAAGGAGCAAACATCGAAATAGGAGAAGTTGGCTGGAGAGCAGTTGGAGATGGTTTTGGTGTGATTGAAAGAGTAAAAACAGAAGCTACAGGGTTATGGTGTGAGGGAAACATAATTTATAGGCAAACACATTTGAGTGATGTAGTGGAAGGTGAAAACGGCTCAAGGGAGATGGAAAATCAAAGGTTTTTGCCCATATTAAAAGCTGTGTTGAAGTCAAGTAATCATGGCAGGTTGTTGATGGAGCCGGCGAGATCTCTTTGACGCAGGGAAGAAGAAGTGATGTGGCTCACTCCTAGCCATTCCTAACTCGGCCACGGGCACTGTTCACTCGGCCACGAGCACTGTTCACTTGACCACGGGCACAGTTCACTCGACCACATGCACTATTCACTCGAGTCTCAGGTATTGTTCACTTGCGTCTCGGGTTACTATTCATTCAAGTCTCTGGTTACTGTTCACTATGTTCTGCATGACCGTTTATCAAATCCTGTGAGCACTATCTCCTCGTGTTGCGGGACGTGATCGACCGAGCGCTTGATCCGCAGGCTGGACCTGCTGCGGTGTTTGTTCCGCAGAATGCCCGATCTGCAGAATACTGCCGAGTGCTCGTTTTGCAGAGTGCTGCCGCATTCTTGATTCGTAGATCACTCGTCCCGCAGAGTACTGCCGAGCACTCGTTCAACAGATCTTTTGTCCCGTGACTTCGCCATTCTCCAGGTTGATTCTTTTCAGTTGTTCTTAGCTTCCAGGATGCTTCTTTCTATGCCTTAGCGTCCGTTTCTTCGGTTTTTAGCCCTTGGCCTTAGAATTCTTCCCATATTCCTTGGGCAAATTTATAGTTTCCTAAGGCCAAAATCCTCCTAAGGATTAACTTTAACTTTTCCAAGTTAAAATTTACCAAGGCCGCTCTTAGAAGCTTACGGCCATTCCGGAACCGTTCTTAGCCCTTGGACGAGGTGTTATACCACCTTGTAACGCCCCGGATCATCGGTCAACGCCCGTTGACCTGGAACGCTATGTACCGCGCCGTGGACAGTCGATCCTAAGTCCCATAAACAGATTATTAGACTCGGGCTAACTATCCTTGCAATGGTTTACCCGATCTGCCCCGATCCTAAGGCTTTTCAACCCGGATCAGACCAGAACAGTTGGTTCGTCCGGACTAGACTAGTGTCATTTGAAACTTAAGTAGTTATCACAACACCTTTATTAATATAAACTTAAGTTCCAAAGATACATATTATGAGGTAGCCCTGATCAAACAGCGGAAGCAACATTTTTATCAGAGTTGCAGTCTTCTTCCTTGAAGTAGCACTGAGTCACGAGACGAGCCTTTTGTCTGACAATGGTTCCAACTCCATTGGACTGACCTTTTTGTTATCAGTCTTGTGAGCTGAATCCCAAACACCATTTTTGATACACTGATTTAGCTCTCTTTGACAAGCTTCAAACCATCCTTCAGTTGACAGACCAAGATGACAGTCTTCAACATCAATTAATGTGGCAAAATAGGAGAGCTCAACAGTATCAGACTCACAGTGTTTCTTCTTCAGATCAGACTCAGGAGAGTGGTGACGATCATGGCATGGATAGTTGTCAAGGACCATATTCGAACTATCATTCATGTCTCTTGAGACACTTGAGAGAACACCATTCAATCTGAACGTCTCTGATGAGATCACATCTATAAGTTGCTCAACAAAATCTTTCCAGTTGTAGCAGTTATTTTCTGATCTGACTCCACACAGAATAATGTTCCCATTTTCATCAACAGCATTGCAATGATCCTTAGAGAAAACAACACTCATACCTTCATCACAGAGTTGACTGGTACTGATCAGGTTGACTCCAAGACCTTCAAGAAGATAAACATTGCGCAAACTTGGAGTGTTGGATCCTATACTTTGCCCTTTTCCGTTGATTCTCCCTTTTTGACTATCACCAAACGTAACACTTCCTTCAGTAATTTCCTGAAACCTTGTCAAAAATTGTTTCTGCCCAGTCATGTGTCTTTAATAGCCACTGTCAAAATACCACACACTATCTTCAGGCATGGTGACAGACGTGTATGCAACATTCTGAGGCAAAGGTGTCTTTACATCACCTGATGAAGGAAAGCTTAGGAGACCAACACCATCTAGACTATTGTACAGATTCATGAAGTTGATCTGTTCTGTTTCAGTAGACATATCTCCATACAGATCCTTTTTCTGAACCCAAAAGGATCCATAGCTTGATGGTTCAGCCCAACACCTGTTCAGTTTCCAAAAGAGACCAAGGCGGTTTTTGCGTTTGTAACAGTGATCACGTCTATGACCATTCTTACCTCAATGAAAGCATCCTCTAAATATTTTAGATCAAGGCCGAGACTTCACTGGTCTTGAGGCTTGAATATTTTTCATTGAACCTTTTTGAACTGCAAGATTGATAGGCAGAAGCTTCTTCGAGTTACTCTGAGCAGCACTCACAGTAGATAAAGACTTCTGATGCTGAGTCTCAGTCGTACAACTACTTTTTGACAAAGCAGTTTTTTGCAGTTGGTTGATCTTCAAAAGATCTGTCACGATCGTCATATCCTAATCCTTTGTGTTGAGAATCAATCCTTTCCATTGAGAGAATCTTATCAAGGCTTTCAAACCCGTTGTTCAGCATTCTGATCTTTTTGTGATTTTCATTGAGTTGACTTTCCAGAAGATCAACACGCTCTTTTTCTTTGATATACCCATCCTGAAGAATCTTGAGTTTCCTTTCTATACTGATACCTGAAGCCAAATCAGATCCATCTTTAGAAGCACCCATCTCTTCTAAATCTTCAATGTCTTGCAGCTTGTTAATCCTTGCCTGCAATCTGAGTTTATCTTGAACCAGTTGAACCTTGTCTTCGCTCAGCTTAACCCAGCTGTCATACAAAACTCTGTAAGCATCCTCTGGGCTATCTTCTTCTTCATCATCAGTGTCTGATTTATCAAGAGTAGTTGATTCTTCTATAGTTGCAATAAACGCACCATTATTTATCATTCCAGACCCAGATACATCTTGATCGTCCTCAGAGTCAGACTCACTGAAACTAAGAAGAGATTTCTCTTTTCTTTTCTGAAGATTGGAACAATCAGACTTTACATGACCACAACCCTTGCATACCACACACACATTCAAACCAGGTTGCATCAAGCCTTCTTCTGTCTCTATCTTCACTGATCTGGAAAGACTTAGAGGTACTTCTATCATCAGTTTTAGACCAGCTGTTTGAGTCTCGATCTTGACTCTGTTCCACTCTTCGCAGAGACTTTCCAAAGTTTCTAGCCATCAGAGTCATGTTATCCTTGAGTTCTTGAAGTTGAGAATCTTTATTCTTAGTCATAAAGGCGATATTTTTAGTGGTTTTAGCATTGTCTTGACTGACTTCCATTTCCTCAGACTTCAGAATTCCTACCAGTTCTTCATAGCTCATAGAATCTATATTCCCTGAGACTCGCATGACAGCCTTGTGAGCAGCAAACTTCTGGGGAAGATATCTAAGGAGCTTCTTTACTAACTTTTGCTCTTTGTAAGTCTTTCCTAAGACCTCAGCTTCATTCGCTATTGCACTTATCTTAGAACTAAACTGAATAACACTATCATCTTGATTCATTCTAAGATTCTCAAACCTAGAGGCAAGCTGATCCAGACGAGTTCTTTTAACACTAGTCGTACCTTCATGCGATTTCTGCAGGACATCCCATGCTTGTTTCGCAGACGTACATCCTTGAATGAGCTTGAACTCATCTTCATCCACTCCGCTGAAAATCGCATTCAGAGCACGAGCATTGAACTTTGATAAATTCTTTTCCTCAATAGACCATTTATCCTTTGGTTTGGAGACCTTGAATCCTTCTTCCGTTAACTCAAACAGCGGCTCCCACCCGTCTTCTACCGCAGTCCAAGCATCTTCTCCTTGACCGCGAATCAGCTGCATCATTCGAACTTTCCAGTAGCCATACCTCTTGGTGTCCAAGATCAGAGATCTGCTACTATTAAGAAGTTCAGTAGAGGAATCCATGATTAAACCGAACCTCACCAGTGGTGAAACAGAGATTGTTCCACAGTCGATGACCCGCTCTGATACCAATTGAGATAATCAGGGACCTCGTTAAATAGAAAAACACTCAAATACCGCAGTAAACTTTTTCTTTATTGAGAATAACAATAGAACATTTTTACATTCGTTCTACTCAGAGTTATACAACATCACAACTGTGATTTGATCCTGATCTATTCCTTAATAAACTACCCAAGTCTTCTGTTTAGAGTATCGCTAGAACAACCTTTTCTGTGTGTTCTACCCAGAGTTCTGCAAACCAGCACCTGCTGCTTCACCCCTGAAACTACTCCTAAACTACCCAGGCTGCGACCAGCACCTGCCGATCTATCACTCACGAGTTACCTAACCCAGAGTGCAAACAATGAAACCTCTCAATCTGTTTATTTTGTGAAAGGCTCACCTAAAAGAAAAGCCCAAGCTTCTTCTTTTATACCCTTTAGCAGACAGCTACAGTGTCACCCATTTGACACACCCTCTCATGAGAACAAGTCAACAATCTTCCCAGATCTTGACTTGTGTATCTTCCACCAGTAACCCTTTAGCAGACAGCTACAATGTCATCCACTTGACATATTCTCTCATGAGGACAAGTCAACAATCTTCTCAGATCTTGACTTGTGTATCTTCCACGAGTTCATATGTTCCTTTCGCGGTAAATCAATTTTAATAGTTTAGATGTTTTCTTTTATCTTGTCTTTTTGTTGCATAGTTTAGATTTTCTGTTTTTATTTTTATTTTTTCCTCACTGCTATTCGTATAGTTTGAATGTTTTCTTTTATCATTTCATACATTATTCATATAAGTCTCGCTCACGATGTGATTACAGTAAGTGTAGCCTTGAACTTTTACGATAAGTATAGTTTGGATGTTTTCTGATATCAAATGTTTTGAGCTTGATGGCGCTCATGATTCTTTTTTCCTTTTTGATGGTGCTTATGTACGTTTACGTTTATGAGAGGACAAAGTTAGTTACGTTTGTATACTAAAGGGTAAAAAGTAAAAAGTTTACGTATGTGATTTTGTTTTTTTTTTCATTATCATTGATGGAAATTGTAGATTAAGATGCAGATGAATATAGTTAATTATATTTGAAAATATGAATGATATGTAAACAAAGTGAAAGAAGATTTCTTCTTATTCCTTCATTTCTACATCTTCCTTTACATATATATAGTAGTAGTGAAACCACATAAGCATGACACTTGGAACCATAAGCATTTGATTAGTGTCTAATCTTGTGTCAACCAAATGTTAATGTTGTGTCAAACCCATAGAGATGACACTTGTAGATAAAGTAGATGTGATTAGTGTCTTAAGATGGATCACTAAATTTCTTAACAAATTCAATTTTCCAAACACACACAAATTGAGTTTTGTCACAAACACAAACACAAAATATAAGCAAACGGAATCAAACTTGAGTTTTGTCATAAGAGAACTGTTTCAAGCTTTTTTTCTTCTTCTTTGTCATCTTGTTTTTCTTGGAGCCTTTAGATGTGCATCGTTTTCTTTTCCGTCCCTCTCCCTCTCCCTCTTCCTCTTCCTCCTCCTCCATGTTCTTCTTCTTATTCTTGGAGCCTTTAGGTCTCCCTCTCCCTCGTTTTACTTCTTGTCCATCTCCCTCTCCCTCGCCCTGGTTCTTCTTCTTCTTATTCTTGGAGCCTTTAGGTCTCCCTCTCCCACTACAAGAAAACAGCTTTTTCGCGACTGCCTATTTAGTTGCAACGTGGTCGCGAATTTGTGTTTTTGCGACTACTTAGCGACTAAAAACGATAGTGTCAAATATTTGGTCGCTAATTTGTTTAGTCACAAATTAGTCGCTATTTTGCGACTAATTTGCTACCAATAATATTTCTAAAGTTAGCGACTGTTTATTTAGTCGCAAAATTTAGCGACTAATTGGCGACTAATTAGCGACTAATTAGCGACTCTTATTGTAGTAGTCGAAATGTAGTCGCTAAATCTTGCGACTGTAATCCGATTATAGCGACGTATGTATGGATTATTTTGCGACTGAAATGCGACAAAATTGCGACTAATAAATTTAGTAAAAAAACAAAACCATGTTTTTTCCCTATTTGTAGATTTTGGTTTTGGTTTTAAAATTTGGTTTGTAGCAAGATAACTAGAAACTACTATTCAAACTACTAAAATGTTAATACAAAACAAAAACTACTAAATAGTTGAGTTACAAACCAAAAACATAAAGATTGTACTAAAGTCTTAATACAAAGCACTTACAAACCAAAAACATAAATATTGTTTGAAATTACAGTGACTTAAGAAGTTGTGGATTGAGTTGGAGTAGCATCAGTTGGAGGATCAGTTGGGGCAGCAGTTGGAGGATCAGTTGGGGCAGTTTGGGAAGCTAGGTAGGCAAGATAACCCTTGTCAGTTTGGCGATAGTACTTCTCCATCAGAGTCAATTCCTCACCCTTGGCCTTTTTTCTGGCTAGCTCTTCTTCCAGGCGTTTGCTATGAGCTTCTTGTTCTTCAAGCTTCTGCTGGGTTTCCTGCAATTGATGTTGCATCGAGACATAAGACAAGGAAGAGTTACCTCCTTCGTACTTGCGCATCTTGCTGAAGTGAGTCTCATTGAGGTTTCCAATGCCATAAACGTAGCCTCTCTTATCCACATTTGATGCCTAGGAGACAGAAAAAAAATTACAACAGTTACCAATTAGAAGAACAAACACTTAGAAAGTACTTACGTGAAGCAAGATGTCATTGCATTCCTCTGTGGTTAGCTCGGGTTGTCGCGATGTACCATCTGAAACTTCTGAGTCAAACTCGGAAAGCTTTGCTTGGAGGTTCCGCTGATACGTTTCTGCAACCTTTTGCGCCTTCATATCAACATAGGTCCCATCTGGTTTGGTGTGGGTTCTGAGACAAACTTCTCCGAGACTAACTGGTCTGCCAAGCTCCACCTCCTGAAAATGCAACAAAAGAAACAAGAACAACTATCATGTTGAGCAGGTGAAAACAAAAAAAAAACAGTCTAGTGATAGTAGCTTACCATTTCTTGTCTGACTTGGTTAGTGGATTTTTGGCCAGTGATGTTTCTGTGAGGACCAAGACCTTTTCGGTCAGAATTACGAGAAGCGGATGCGGTCTCACTCCTATCCTTACCTTCTTCAGTCTTCCAGTAATCATCCATCTCTTGCCAGAGGGTTTCGCCGATCCAAGTAGGGCGGGCACTAGCCGCATGAGCTTTGCTCACCATATCCTTCAACCGCCTCGCAACAATCGCCTTGAAATGTGCTTGCACTGTCCCTGTGATCAAGGGATCCCATGTGTGCTCTTTCTACAAAACAAGTGAACTCAGGTGTTAGTTTTGTTAGTAACAAGTAGCGGGAAATAATAGAAAACGGTAAAAGATATGAAAACATTACTGCAAACTCGAGGAACCATCGCTCAAGTCGGTCTGGAGGCACACAACTGATACTGTAGTATGCTTTATCAAACTTGTTGGTGAAGATTTTTGTAATCTTGCGGACCAAAGCTGATTTATCACGACCAAACCTACAAAAAATGTTCAAACAAGCAGAAACAAACAGTTATGATCAAGCATAAACAAGCCGAAAGTTCAAACAAGAAGAAACAAACAGTTATGATCAAGCAAAACAAGCCGAAAGTTCAAACAAGAAGAAATGTAGTAAAAAAAACTCACCATGTGGTATTTGGTGGCTGAGGCTTCTCTGGAGACAGATTACAAGTCCACTGGTGACGGTTAGGCACGGTTAGCAGCTCTTGAAGATAGATCAATGTGTCTTCTGGGAGAGTGGATTCGTGGTGGACACTATCATCAACCCCATCAACATGCTCTTCTACCATTTTGTTGGATTGTTGATGTTCAGAGGTGGTGGAGTTCTGTCTCGTTGGGGTTGTAAAGCTAAATGGCGGACGCATCTGAGGCAAAGGAGTAGAAGTAGTTTGCCGTGGACGATGGTTCAGAGTTGTTTGTCCTGGAAACATAGCTGAAAACATAGCTGGAAACATAATAAAGAAACCAAATGTAAAATCTAAAACCTAAACAGAAAGCAAAGCCTAAACCTAAACGGAAAGCAAAGCAAAGTTTACCACGAACAATTCAGTGCTAAGTTTCTTGCTAAAAACTCGGCCTTGAAGATACCATATGAAGCTAAGGCCACTGTGGCCTAGTTACTGTTACTCTAAGTCACACCTCTATGTACATACATAGTTTCTTAATCAGTCTCACAAACATTTTGTTTTGGTTCGACATAGAAAGAAAAGGAATCACAGTGAATCATTATACAAAGTTACAAACATTTGCTTCATCCAAATACAAGTCAATGCCATTTTCATGATGAGCAATGTTAAAAGAATCACACTGCAATGCTTTATTCTAAAATGAGTGTACAAGCGAGAATTCTTTTAAATGTCTATTACCAAACAAATTTATGAAAGATAACAGAGTTTGAAAGTTGTCATGTACCAAACCAAAGAAAGTAAATAAACATAAAACCCAAACTATGAAAATCTCAAAAGTGAGCCAATAAACATAAAAATCGAACAAAACCTAAGCTCTAAACAAAACCTAAACCTAAAGTTTATAGAGTTGACCTGTAGGGCTAGGAGGCTGTGGATTCTGAGGTTGATTGTTCGACTGCGGACTTTCAGGGTTAGGTAACAGAGCAGTTTCTCCTGTATGGTGAGAAGACCTCTGATGTTGAGGCCTCGACGGGTGGGTTTCAGAGCTAGCCCTCTGATCTCGAGTCGTGGAGTTGTTGAAAAGATTTTGTGGCGGTGGAAACTGTCGGACATGGATCTGTGTTTGGGTGAGAGCGCGTCGTGGCGGAGAACCGTCTTGAGCCAGAGTGAAGGTGTACTGCTGCCCAAGTTCCGGCGGCATAACCGGTGTAGATGTGGAAGGCACCGACGGCGTTGGATCTGCGACACCTATGTGTCGGCCTCTTCCTCTCCCGCGACCTCGACCTCGGCCTCGGACTTGTGCTTTTCCGGTCATCGAGAAATAGGGCGATTAGGGTTTCTGCAAAAGATTGAATCTGGAGTTAGGGCTCGATTTAAAGGTTAAGAGAAAGAGAGAGTAGAGGAGTCGCGAACCCTGAACGAATCGGTCGGATTGGAGAAGGTGACGGCGTCGATTTTGAAGACGGCGATTAGGGTTTCTGGAAGGGGATTTGATTTTCGGAGAAGGAGAAGGCTTCTGGGAAAGTGTTAGGTGTCGAGCAAGAGTAGAGGATCGGAGAAGGAGAAGGATCAGAGAAGGAGACGACGATTAGGGTTTGTGAAAGGGGATCTGATTTTTGGAGAAGGTGAAGAGAAGGAGAAGGATCGGAGAAGGAGAAGGATACGGCGATTAGGGTTTGTGAAAGGGGATATGATTTTCGGAGAAGGAGAAGGTGAAGTGTTAAGTGTGAAGATTGGGTTTGGTGGGTTTTGTCGACTAAACATGCCAAATTTTAATTTGGTGGGTTTTGCCCATTCTCTTTTTTTTGGTTAATTTGAAATAAGCTTATTTGGGTTTGATGTTTTATTTTTGGTTTCCCACCAAAACTAAGTTTAGATTTTTTGGGAATTAGAGATTAGGGTATAGAATTGCTTATTTTTTAATGAGATATAGTAGAAGTAATGTATAAGTAATTATAGTTTATAGTTATTTTGGATTTCGGATGCAATAAAAATAAGTTAAATGTGTTTTGTATAAATATTTGGAATCATTTTAAACTTCACGACAATTATGTGATACACGTGTATAGTAAATGTAAAACTTAATTTCTATGGTCTCTCAAATTATTATTTATTTTTAGGGCAAATTATGATATTTTACTAATTTTGGTCAGAGGGAAATAAAAAAATTGGGTTTGGGTTGTTGTTTTGGTTTCCTACCTAAACAAAATGTCTAAGTATAGACTTTTTGGGGGATTAGGGTATAGTAAAAGTAATGTATAAGTAAATGGTTATTTTGGATTTGGGATACATAGTCATTTAGATAAATAACAAGAGATTTAAGGATTTAGGTAATTAACATAGTCATTTAGCACTTTAGTAAGGTTCTTCATCGTATTCATCGTCATCCTTAGAAGACGACGATGAATTTTCCTGGAAATCATCTTCTTATTCCGCATCTCCGACATCGTAATCAAGATTGATTGGGTTGACTCCTTGTGCCACATTATCGACTACGAGATCTTCAATTGCAGTCATCATTACAGGATCATCATTTACTTGTTGCAAAAGAGTAGGTTCATTGCCGACACATTATCCTAAAATATTTCCCCTCGGGTTGACTTTAACAACATTTAGCCACAACTTCGGCGGTTTCTTCTTGTATGGGTACGGGATATAACAAACTTGATCCGCTTGAGAGGCTATGCAAAATCAAGATGCAGAACTTAGACTTGAATATATATATGGAAAGGCGAAAAGAACTACGAACCTAGAATAAATGGTTCGTATTTATTGTACCATCGCGATGAAAGAACGTCTACAATGCCAACATGGTTCCTCCGAGTGCCTCTACCGATTTTAGGGTCGTACCACTTACACTTAAAGAGTGTGAGTCGCAGATTAACCATTCCCTCGTACTCGATTTCTATTATATTCGTTAAGATCCCGTGGAAATCAGCTTCATCTGATGCATCACTATAATTCTCTCTTTTAACACATACACCATAGTTGCAAGTCTTTTGTTCGCGGCCGTGACTCTGTGTATGAAACAAATATCCTCTTGTAAAATAGATAGGCCAAGTTTTGGCCTTGTTCAATGGTCCATACACTATCTCTTGAACCCAATTAGGAAAAGGATGTGTGGTTTTCCAGTAGGTAACCTGCATGAAGATAGACAATATCAAATTATAGAAGTACAAAAATATAATATACACACAGTTAAGAATATTATTCAGACATACATAATCTTTCACCCATAAATGATATTCTTCAGCTCTTTTAGCCTCGAGTTCTTTGTTTGAGAGATCTGGATATTTTGTTGCAAGATACTCATCGAACATACTGTGTAAGACCAAAACGTATATGAGACCGACCGACATAGTCAATTATGTTTAAACTTAATTTGAGATTTACCTCTCAAAAGGCTGAAAATAGGGGCAATTTCGCAAAACATATGAATGTGCGCATTGAAAGTCTTTCTCTGTCAGCCAGATTTCTTCCATTGCCCCACTTGGACGACCGACGTGCCTAAATATATCAGGGACTTCAGGGTCAAGATATTGGGGAACTTCACCTTCAGTAAATCTTGTTGACCTGGAAAAAGGAGTTAATAGAAATTTAAAATTTATATAATGTGTCTCCATATGTGTTTAAATATAGTGTTTACCTTGATTTTGTGAGTACATTTGAGGCAAAATAGTGCTCTGAGAAATAAGCTACCTCCTCCTTTAGATATGATTGAACAATAGATCCTGCCGCACGAGCTTTGTTTTTGGCTTTCCCCTTCAACTTTTTGAAAAACCTTTCGAAAGGGTACATCCACCTGTATTGCACGGGGCCTCCTAATTCAGCTTCGTATGGGAGATGTATAGGAAGGAAAAGGGGCTCTACCCTCATCAACAAGCAAGTGTGGCCGAAAACAGAATTCTCCTACATCCAATCTTGACGGGATGGTGTCTTTTGATTTACCCTTCACACGCATAACAATGTTCATGATGTTATCAAATAAATTTTTCTCTATATGCATCACATCGAGATTATGTCGCAGTTTGAGGTCCCTCCAGTACGGCAACTCCCAGAATATGCTTTCTTTGTGCCAGTTATGCTTCTTCCCAAAGCCAGGCATCTTCTTCTCGTGACCGTTACCACCTACATCTTTTATTCTAGGTGGATTAACACGACGCAACCGGTAGGAATAAATTTGCTCACCGGTCAAAGGCTCTGGTGGATACTGGTTCCTAGCGTCTTTTCCCTTCAAAAAGTTTTTTTTATTCTTCCTTAGTGGATGATCAAGTGGAAGAAATCTTCGGTGACAATCAAACCAACACGTCTTTCTTCCCTTCGGTAAATAAAAAGACTTTGTGTCGTCCATGCAAATTGGACACGCCAATTTTCCATGGGTACTCCATCCTGATAACATGCTATACGCAGGAAAGTCACTTATCGTCCACAACAACATTGCTTTGAGATTAAAATTTTGATTCAACGACACATCGTACGCATCGACACCATTAGACCACAACTCTTTTAACTCCTCAATAAGAGGCCGGAAGAATATATCGAGACTACCACGCGGATAATTTGGCCCAGAGTTCATAATTGTAAGAAACAAGTACTCCGTATTCATGCACATGCCAGGGGGCAAATTATATGGAGTCAAGATCACAGGCCACAACGAATGATTCTTTGACATTCCAAAAGGATTGAACCCATCTGTACATAATCCAAGATAAACGTTGCGGGTTTCTCGGGCAAACTGAGGATGTTGATCTTGAAAATATTTCCACTCCGCCGCATCAGATGGATGACACATTTCTCCCTCTTCGGTTTTGTGCTCTGCATGCCATCTCATTGCCGCTGCAGTCTTCTGGCTTTGATACATTCTCTTCAATCTATCAGCAATAGGCATATACCACATACGACTATATGGTACATTAGTCCTACGTTGTTGCTCGTTAGGCTTCCATCTTGGTGAATTACAAATCGCACACTTATCTAACCCTTCGTCATCTCTCTAGAATATCATACAATTGTTAATGCACACATCAATTGCATGACATGGGAATCTAAATTGCGCATCAATTTTTCTGTATCGTAATTTGAACCAGCTGCATGGTTTCCTTCTGGTAAATACTCTGTAAACATTTCGCATACCGAATCCACTAACTTCTCACTCATATTATGATCAGCCTTATTTTGCATGATCCGAGAAGCTAAGGATAACTTCGAGTGACCTTCCCGACAACCATCGTATAATGGATTTCTCGCTCCTTCTAACAAGTCGTAGAACTTTTTTGAATGATTACGGACAGGTTCTTCTGCATTCTGATAACTACCATGTTCTTCAACATTTTGATAACTACCATACTCTCCGTAGTTATCAAAATTCACGTTATCACGAAATGCATCATTCACCATATCCACATATCTATTTTCTACTACATTACCGACTTCTTCAGTCCCACTAACCCACGTCGTATCAACATAACTTGATCATAAACCCATATTGAGTTCTTCTCCATGTCTATACCAAACATAATAATCTGACATATATCCATTCTTATACAAATGCTTATAAATTCTACTCCCCGACATAAATTCTACTCCCTTGCAAACAACACAAGGACAAAAAAACTTACCGCGATTGCTCTGCGTCAGTGGTTGGCTATTTGTAAATGCCATGAATTGGTCCACCCCCGCGACGAAATTTGACGAGAAATTTCCCGTCACTTCATCGAACCTCTGATACATCCACTCCCGACCATACATATTATTAAAATTTCCCGATATTTTTTAACTTATGAATTTTTTTTTCTCACCACTTATAGTTTGCAGAGTGAGGTACGAATGATTTTAGTTTGGAGAGTGAGTTGAACAAATGATTGAGATTTCTATTTATAGACTTCTTTGCAACTACTTAGCGACTATATAAACAGTCGCTAAATTATATTTTGCAACCAAATAGCGACTAATTCGGTGAGTAGCTAAAATTAGGTACACCTACCCAACATCTCAAACACGTGTGTTCTCACCTAACTTTTGCGACTCACCGAAATCAGTCGCTAATTAGTCGCAAAATAGTGACTACTTTGCGACTATTAATTTAGTCGCAAACTTATTCGCCACGTGGCCTATCCTGATTTTTTGCGACTAAAACCGCGACTGTCTAGCAACCCAACAAATTTAGTCGCTATGTCGTCGCGAATTAGTCGTGAATTATGCGACTGAATCGCAACGAATGTTATTAGTCGCAATTTAGCGACTGATTTGATACCAATTATTATTAGTCGTAATTTAGTCGCTAATCAGTCGCTAAATAGTAGCTACATTTAGCGACTGTGTATTTAGTCGCAACTATTAGTAGCTAAAAATCTGTTTTCTTGTAGTGTCCCTCGTTTTACTTCTTGTCCATCTCCCTCTCCCTCTCCCTCGCCCTGGTTCTTCTTCTTCTTATTCTTGGAGCCTTTAGGTCTCCCTCTCCGTCGTTTTACTTCTTGTCCATCTCCCTCTCCCTCTCCCTCTCCCTCGCCCTGGTTCTTCTTCTCATCTCCCTTCTTTGTTCTCCCTCAGCCTCTTCCAGGTACATGTTCTTGCTTACCACTTGGGCAATACCTTTGTATTGGCTTTGTAAATCGTGTACTGCACCTCCTAGGTGGAAGTGGTGGTGAGTATGGAGGAGATGGTGAGTTCTCTGGTGGAGGAGATGGTGAGTTCTGAGGAAGTGGTGAGTTCTCTCGTGGAGGAGATGGTGAGTTCTCTAGTGGAGGAAGTGACGAGTTCTGTACTAACATTTGCTCCTCCTCCTCCTCCTCTTCTTCCTCCACCTCCACTTCTTCCTCCTTATCCTCTTCTTCCTCCACCTCCACTTCTTCCTCCTTATCCTCTTCGTCCTCTTCGTCCTCTTGATCAGACTGTACCTCTTCTTGATGAGCGAAAAGAAAAAGAAATGGTTACACTCCAAGTCAACTCAGACACTATGGTGGTAAAAAAAAAAGATGGAGTTTTGAGACCAAACTGCAAAAAAAATTTGAACTTAAGCCTTCTAATTTAACTAACGGCAATTTGGGGCCAAACCTGTTTCATTATCAGTTGGTGGAGCAGTGTCAAACACATTGTTGCAAGAGATAGAATGGGAACTGAAATTCATCTATCAAAACAATACAAAAAAATCATAAGAAAAACACAATTCAAGAAAAACCACATTTAAATCTCAATTGACTTTACTTACAGTTCGTTGATGAATTTCATGAGAAACTGAATCACTTTGTTCATTTGGTAAACTGGAGGTGGTTTGAGCTTCATCATTTTGACCCTGGTTTCTTGATGTTCCCAAGCTCATATCCATCTATTAGAACAAAAGAAAATCTTAAGAAACCTTTATCAAGGCAATTCTCAAGGCAATATGCAATATATTGAAGTTATTGAAGTTACATGGGAATGTTGTTCATGTGATTCGCTATGCGTATCATCATTTTCATCATGGTTTTGTAGTCTCACATTCAGGAGGACATAATCATGTCGTTTCTCCCAGTAGTTATTGACTTTACCATAGTCATCCTTTTCTTTCCAATTCTTCCCTTTGTACTTGCTAAATTTTTTTTTTCCGGATGTATATTCATATCAGGCATGTCATCAGGTATGGACACCTCTTCTAGTCCCAATTGCTTGAAGAATTGATGAGGTCGATTGTATGCTATCACATTAAAGCAAATACAAGGACTACAAGAGTATATCATACAAATATGATCTTTGTACTCATGAGGCAATTCAAGGTTACGCGTAGAACTTTTATAAGGTTCCCATGTAACATGTGATCAAATACAATACAATGCATAATCATAATCAGTACAATGAATAAAATGAATGTGATCAGGTTGTATTGAATATATAATCAATATTCATAAAGAAGTATTATCTCATTTTCACTCAAGTTCTGAAGCTTGTCTCGCAAATGATTCTTTGTGCACTTCTTATCATTTCCTTTCGGAAACAAAATTAACCACTGAGAAAGTAAAGGAAACCCAGAAGGTACCTCTTTAATACCTAAAGCATGGCATAAGCAAGGAAATCTTTCAAGTGAGAATATCTACAAGGAAAAAATACAAATAAAAACATTATTATGTAACAAATTTTGAATTTTTTTTATATTTTAAAGGGTTTAAGACCTTACCATCAAAGCATATCCAAAACCATGACACCTTGTGGTATCATTAACCATAAGATCTTGCTTCATTAATTTTAAACCATGTTTAATGAATGCTAAGGTGGCTGCTCCCCACGCATAATCATTCACTGATTCTCCAAGTAATGGTAAATACATAGGAGATATACCTTCGGTGCTTGTGGCAACAAGCAAATTTCCTACTAGAAAGAACAGATATGCCTTTTGATAAGGCATCAAATTCGTCACATCATCATGGACCTTCTCAAATCTTTGTTTCAACTTCTTCAGGCTGATGGTTAAAGAATTTTGGGTCTTCTTTTTGCAAAACAAGCTCATAGCTTCGTCTTTTGTTAGGTTTAGATTATCTTGAATCGTAAGACAAGGATCAACATCTTCAAATCCAGATACCTAAATTCAAATTAACCATAAAAATCAATAATATCACTACATAGAATACAAGATATCTATAAAATTCAAATACATGTAACCCATCAATGGGAAGACCAGTAGTATACAAGATATCTTGAAGTCCTATATCTACATAGAACTCATTGCCAGTCTCCCCAAAAGCAAATGCATTGTGATTTACGTCATAAAACTTAGCTAATGCAGTGATGACCTTCATATTAAGCTTAAGTACTCCTTTAGGAATTCTTAAGAAGTATTTAAAGCATGTAGCTTCAATAAGCCCTTCGATTCTTGGATCTAAATCCCACGAAAGAAAAGTACTCATATGACACTCACTTTTGAAATTTTGTTCTTGCCCCACCATGTCTATTGTGCCTACAATTTCATTTTCACACTTATAAAAATGCATATCCAAACACCATCATAATACACACAAATTACAAAGGACAGGAAAGATCAAAAGCTTTTTGATAATTCCTAATATAGACAACAATTACAAACAACAAAGACAATTACAGCTCTCAACCAAACATAAGGCACAACCACACACTGCAAAATTAACTAAACAATCTACTTACTTAACACCAACACAATATCACACAATAAATCACCCCAATTCCCAAACACAGTTAAATTAAGTTATATAGTTCATTATATAGAAATGTTGTTATATTAGTTACTTATTTAAACAAATATAGTTAACTATATTGAGAACGTATCATAAAAGAACATAAACAAACAGAGATCCATATCATGGGCCACAAGGAAGCTATCAGCACCAGGAAAGCTTTTACTTAACATTCACCAGCACTAGAAAATGAATCCATAACATTCTTAATCTCTAGCATCAGGAACCTTTTAAACCAATAAGGGAAACAAACTGATTAATATCAATTTCTTAAATAGCAAGACCATATCAAAGCAAGATCACAAAGATGAACAGACTACATGATTGAACCAATAAGGGAAACAAACTGCTTAAAATCAGAAATCGCAGGGGAGAGGCAGAATACAAAATTACTAAGCTGAACTAAACAATCTACGTACTAACACCAACACAACACCAACACAGTAACACACAATAAATAACCCCAATTCCCAAACACAGTTAAATTAAGGCAGAATACAAAAATTAGCTAAACAAAAGGATTTGAAGAGACCTGATTAACCTCTCAAACGAGAAGATGAGGAAAGTTTGGCTAACTCAGCCATCTAGAAAACTTCAATTTTATCAGACAGTTTGATAAACTCAAAAATAGATAGACAGTGAGTGTTTACTAACAACAACTTAATCACACACAATTTCAATCCTTGAATTCAAAATTCACTCATTCGTAAGCAAAAAGACCCAATTAGAACATCATACTGTAAATATCCTCGAGGGAATTGAGCCTAAAAGCCATAAACTTTACCAACACAATTAGATCATGCTTCTATAGCCAAAATGAAGAGAAAAAAATACTCCTACTGTGTCAAAGCTGCTAATTTTATACCATGGGTCTTGATTAAACAGAAACCCAGAAAACTTATAACATGAACATCACATAGAACAAAAGTACCGTGAATCAGTTGCTTTACAGTTGAATCGATGGGTGAAGTGAAGAATAATTGAAGCGACAAGAATCGATCGTGCTCTTGTAGAAG
The DNA here is from genome assembly GCA_963576765.1 of Draba incana. Classification (NCBI taxonomy): domain Eukaryota; kingdom Viridiplantae; phylum Streptophyta; class Magnoliopsida; order Brassicales; family Brassicaceae; genus Draba; species Draba incana. The sequence goes on from OY755209.1 coordinate 31,697,960, forward strand.
TGAATCGAAGCGACGAGAATTGCGATTATTGATTTATTGTGAAGTAGAATACTCGGAGAGAAGTGAAGTATCACACTAAAATAGTTTTTGAAATAAATTCATTACCAAAAAAAATAGTTTTTGAAATAAATCTGGTGTGATATATGAGGGTTTCAAAATTTCTAGGCATTAAATTTATAATATTTATCTCTTTAGCATTTTAAAAAATGGTATTTACTAATAACTAATCTCTTTTTCATTTGACTCAACCAAACTAATTTATTCCCTTGTGTAATAAAGAGAAGACCCATTCAATATCTCTTAAACATTTAAAAGACTTTCAAAAAAGTTTGCAAGTCTGTGATGAATGTAGACGAGAGATATTGTTAACTACATCCGATGGCTATATTAAACATTTGATAGCTATATCTCTTAAACATTTAAAAGATTTTATCTAAATATTAATTTTTAAGCATTATAATATATTTTGATATTTTCTTATGATTAGATATATTAATATTTAATCATTTTTATATATTTTGATATTTAAATGAATTTGATATTTACATTTTTAAGAAAGAAATATTTTATATTTTTTTATTTTCCAACCACAACCGTCAATAACCGCAAACACTTATGGAAAATAGCTTTTGATTTTTATGGAGATGGAACAATATGGGCGGTTTGAAGCTAATTTTGTGATTGGTGCGAAATGCTACCAACCGCAATGGCTAGCAAACGCAAGTTAGGCAAATGAACCAATCAAGTTCTAAGTGTACTATGTTGTAACCAAACCAAATCTTCAGTCTCACTATCTTTCATCCTTTCTTTTATGTGATTGGCATCTGTATCTCCATAGTCAAAGTCACTATCATTCAAAACCTTATCTTGTTTGCAATGAGGCATTGCCTCAACTTAAACTCTTTCACCCCATCCATACTAATCATACTAAGACTCCCATTCGTCTTGTCCTTCTTAGGAACCAAAAGACGTTGATTTTTTTCCCTTCTCCCATGCACCTTATCTTGTTTGCAATGAGGCATTGCCTCAACTCCACCAGTCCATGAATCTATTGTAAACGAATGGTCTTTGTGTAATGGGTCTATCATATGGGAAACCATATCATCCTCTTTCTCATGAGGCCATGCTAGATGAGATTCGTCATGTTCTTTGACATCACGTATGGTGTATGCAACGTTTACCTACATATAACTCCGAAAATGTTATAATTTATACAACTACTTAACAACATCGCTTGTGACCTTCTAAAGACGTACTTTTGAGACTTATGTAATGTAAAGGGAAAGTTCTTATTTATGATCAAAAATCAAAACTCAAAGTCCTTATGTGAGATCATAATTTTATAGTTTGGATATTATTAGTTTATTCGATCGAGAGTGGCATTCATATGCATATAATTATTTTAAAGATTATTCATATCCATGTTTAGGTAATTGGCATGAATAATACTCATATGACCAATAATTAAGTATATAGGTGTACGGAACAACTAAGCCTTAGATTTAATAATGCCACTCTCGATCGAATAAACTTATAATATCCAAACTATAAAATTATGATCTCACATAAGGACTTTGAGTTTTGATTTTTGATCATAAATAAGCCTTAAATGATCATCATTTCCTGGTTCTAGGTTATATACTCTAGCTCTAGCTTGCTTCTTAGGGAATGGCTCCCCTCTTGAGTTCTCGGGTTTGATTTCACACCCGAATTTTCTTTTCCATAAGGAGATAGTTGCCTTTCAGGACATTCACTGGCAAAGTGTCCTTTTTGTGACAATTAACGCTTCTGTAAGAGAACATTTGGTAGATTGGTTTGCATTCGTCTCACGGACGGTCTTCAAAGTTTCTCGTGATTCAGGTGATTGGTGCTCCTAAGATCTTTGAGAAAGAGGATTCTCTTCTTAACCTATCCTTTGGAATCTATGATTTCTATCAAGATGGATCTGATGAAAAGTGGATAAGGACTACTGATTTCACTTCGTCTTCTTGTATAGCTCAGTCGTCGACCTTCTGTTTAGAGCTTCCTGGTTTAGGGTATTAAATCTAATGGCCTGTCAGAGTTACTCGTGATCATCATTGCATAAGTAGCTATACCAATAGAGTATACACTTATGATGGATTGTATGAGGTACTCGTGTTTATATCCCTGTATTATTGATCTTGTAGTGTTAACTTTGCTTGTGCATATAAAGTACAATATTACTATATAGCTTTACTGTGTGTAATCGCAGTTCCTTTAAATGGGAATGAATCGCAGTTAAAGCCAATCTTAAGGCATTAAACCACATTATGCAACTAATTGAACTAATCTCGAAAGCCAAGATTCAACGAAACTAAGAAGATGCTTAGAAACACATACAAGATATAAATATATATTTTTGTTTTTTAAAAATAAAACATGATAATTATATGTAATTTTTATATATGTGAAAGAATTTATATATATGTATAAAATAGAGAATACAGAGCCCATATAAGATATGGATTTTGGTTTTTCTATATATTACTAAACCCTAAACCTAGGTTTAGGGTTTACGGTTTATGATTTAGGGTTTAGGGTTTAGTAATATACTGAGGGCTAAGTAATTCGACTCATTCACATCAAGATCATAGAAAAACCAAAATTCATATCTTATATGGTTCTATATTTTCTATTTTACACACACACACATATATATATATATATATATATATATAAATTCTTTCACCTATATAAAAATTACATAGTAACTCTTCCAATCGTTTTTTATCTTTAACGATTACTTTCCTTTTCGTTTATATCTAAGATCGATTATTTCCTATGGCTCTCTGAATCGTCCAGAGCACATCAGAAATAATAATCGTTACCGGTTAATTCGGGTTTAAATCGGCGGCGCGGAGGATGTGCGACGGATTCGGTTGCAGACGATTGAGAGTCGACGGTGGATTCCGTCGTAATAACTAACGGAGAATTTCCGATTCATTCTCTAGTTGGTTGGTTGGTTCATTACCTATTCTCTAGTTGGTTGGTTCATTGTCTGTTCTCTAGTTGGTTGGTTCTCTAGTCGTAATAACTGACCACTGAGCTTAGTTGGTTCATTACGTGTTCCTAACCATCTCACTCTGACCCATTAACAATGGGTGGTGGAACTCCAGCTGAGATTGCGTTCTTCAAAGTCAAGACGACAAATCCGTTCCAAGGATGGTGTGCAATTCTGGAGTTCGGATCGATCGTGGTTTGCCCAAAGAAGCTGGTGAAGCTTCAAAACTACTTGACCCTTGTTAAACCCGCTAACTTCTACCTCATCACGCTTGCGTTTGTGGAGTGCAATGGCATCAAGCAAGAGGACCTTGCTTCTAAACCTATGTTTGCAGAAATTGCGGATAACGTCTACGATATTCTCCATGGTAAAAACTTTTGTTTTTCTTCTCTTGATTTCGGTTGAATTGAAATTTGGTACGAAAATTCTATTCCTTTGGCAATGAAATGAAAGCATAATGGTTTGTTGATAATGTCTTTCATAAAATTCTGTTTAGTGTTTCATTGACGTTTTTTTGGTGTGTTTGTATATGTTAAATTAGATAAATTGCATACGTACGGGTACATGAAAGATAATTGAAACGAAATTTTATAAGTGATTTCGTAAATAGAAAGTAGAAAATTTTGTTCTCTTGAATTTGTTGATTCTGTTTAGTGTCTGTTTTGTTTTGTCCAGTTGTATTGATGTTTTTACCGTAGGAAGGATATGGGCAGGTCACAATATATTGGATTTCGATTGTCCAAGGATATTTGATGCATTTGCTGAGATCAGACGTAATCCACCAGAGCCAAAGGGTATCATTGATTCATTGGTGTTGGTTAATCAAAGATTGGCGATAAGAGATAGTAATATGAAGGTAACAATGATACATCTGAGATTTGTTCTTTGTTTTGAAATGGTTCTTGTAAGAAGAAGCTTACTCTTACAATCTTGACATCGAATGTGACAGTTTTGCTCTTATTCCTATGACCTTTGTTTGGACAGCTGGCGACCTTGGCTTCCCACTTTGGACTTGACAACCAGACAACGCACATGACTCTAGACGATATCAGGATGAATTTGGAGGTTCTCAAGTGTTGTGCCACTGTCTTGTTCTTGGTATGCTCTTCTATTGCACAATTTTCTAAATACATTTTAATGATGTAACTAATTCTGAAACATCTATGTTTTCACAGGAATCAACTCTTTCAGATGAACTTATAGAGTACTCAGAACACCTTACAAATATAAACTTATCACTTGCTGATCAGAAGACGGGAGAGAACAGTACGTCTAAACCTATTTTGTCAAGGAATCCATTTGATATGAGCACTTTGAGGAAAGAAATTTCTCGAGAGGTTATTCAATCAGATATTCCGACACAGACTGTTGCATGTGAGACACAGACTGTTGCATGTGATGATGGTGAGGGTACTAGTGACCACGAAAGATTCTTGGATCTAAATGAAATATCAATTCCAAGTATCAGAGCCATTTGTCTTGAATCTGTTGGAAGTCCAAAACAGAAATTACAGCTCTTTGTTGGGGACAGACCCATATGTCTCCATTGTCCTCGTCTGAAAGTTCGATTTGGGATCAATTCAAAATATTTTAATAAAGCTGGGAAACCGAAGTTGAACTTTGTAGTTATTTTGAATGCAAGTCTCTGTAATGTACTATAAGGATGCGACAGTGTTGCACATACAACATCTATTGCTTCAGGCAGTAGTTCAAAGTGGAACACAGTAATCATTCCAAAAGAATTTTCAAGCTGTCCTACCGCAAGGATTCAGTAAGTTTGTGTATATCTCTTTCTGCTGGTTCCATTTAGGAACCATGGTTGCTTAGCTTATCCTTATCATTTCTTTGTTTGTGCAGTATACAGACCATGTTTTATGGAGACCGGTATGCAACTGAGATACACTTGAGAGAGTTCTCTGGCACCCATAAACTCATTTCCAAGAACCCAAATGCTCAGGAGCTCAGATTCATGGTACCGCGAGAAACAGTCCTCGACATCTTCCTTTCTTTGGAGCCATATGATTGTGAGTACGGAGCTGGAATCCGGCTAGTTGCTAGAAAGCTTGTTATCCTCAGAGAGTAACGAAAACAGTGTTTAGTAATGGTGATTAATGTTATAAGAACAAACGTGTTTGTCCACTTAGCCCTCTTGACATTTTTTTCTCATTTCTTATGTTTAACAACGAATTTAGAAAACTAATTCGGATTTTAATGCAACTTCATCGCTAATAACAAAGTATCAGCAACTTTTATTTTTGCTTATAAGTAGGTTATAACATCCTTCTTATAATAACCGCACAAATTGATTTCACAATATGTTATTGCCACAAAGTTCATGAGAACATTGAAGGAGGAGTAATCCTTCCATGCTATACACTAGAAGTGAAGATAAATTGGCGGATATCTTCACTAAAGTTGCAAGTCTTAAAGTTTACAATCACATATATGACAAACTAAGACTTGTGGACCTTACACGCCCTTGATCTCATGTCCTCTAATCCATGGACATCACACTCTTTTTCCCTTAACATAGTTTTGTCCCACGTGGTTTTCTATGTTAAGGTTTTTAATGAGGTGATACTTCATGGGTCTCCAAGCTTGTATGTCCGTCGTGAACGTGTTCTTGTACATACGTCGTGATAGAGCGCGTAATGTAGAATGCGTTCACGTACATAGTAGAACGCATAGTAGAACACGTTTATTTGATGGTTGCAACTTGCGTCTGTTTATTCTACATGGTTGTATAAAATTCTAGTAGTTTTAAATATACTTTATACGTGTAAACAAATGAAGATCCACTTTTAAAACAAAAAAAAAAATCTTATTTTTATTTTTGATTCTCAGTCAGATTAGATAAATGTTATGGATTAGGCTTTTAAGAAATGCCGAAGAATTTATAGTCCATTGGTTGAGCCACTCAGTCGGCACCCCGAGGTCGTGAGTTCGACCTTAGCCTCCTGCGTGGAGGATAAAAATAAAAAATTGCCTAGTGAGCCGGACTTGTGGCCCACTTAGATAACAAAAAAAAGTTTTTTAAAAATTGGGGAAATCATTTCAGTTTGGTTTGGTATTTCAGTTTGGTTTAGTCTTCTAGTATGTTATCCGATCCGTAATTGGTATTTTTTTGTACTTTTGGCAGGTGCATAATGAAAACACATCTACAATTACCAGTTCCAACTAGATACAAGATTGGAGAAGAGGCCGCTGATGTCAACGGACTATTAATCAATAACTATTCATCATTTCGTTACGTACATGAGATTCGACATATACTTGATGCCTTGTTCTGACGGTTGGAAAACACATTCCTTGGCCCTATAATCGAAGCGGGTTCACGGAGAGCTGGTGTTGCTCAAATAGGATATGGATTGGGTTTTTCTGCACAACTGATTCATTTTCTGCTATCAAGACATATTAGTACAACACGGGAAGATGAAGTTTGGTTTCACTTCGATGGGCAACCAATGAGATTCTCATTACAAGAATTTCACTTGGTAACTGGACTACCTTGCTGGGAAACAAAAGAAGAAGAAACCACCGCTGCCATAAAAGACCATTTCAGCTGGCCCAAATGTGATGATAGTAAACACACTTGTGATGATTTGATTCACCAGATAAAGGCATTAGGTGAGGATGAAGAGGAAGGCAAACTGAGGTTAGCAATGTTGTTATTGGTTGAGAGTATCTTCATGGTGCCATATGGGGGGAAAAATGCAAGTTTGAGAAAGAGTATGTCATTATAGCTAAAACAAATATGGCAACTTATCCTTGGGGAAAAATTTCATTCAAACTCCTCATCAATTCTATAAAGAAGGTTTCTCATTCTGAGTTTGAGGAGGTACATAGATACTCTCTGAGAGGGTTTCCTCTGCCCTTGCAGTTGTGGTTTTTGGCCTATGTGCCAAATTTTCAAGAAGTATTTGCTCGGTTGGACAAGCCTTCTGGATTTATTTGTGAGTGGTATTTCAGCACTTGTCTACCTTCTTCTCGTGATATTGATGCAATTGTTGAAAGATTAGAAGATGCTAAAGTAAAATGCGTGCTTGGTGATGCGAAGTTGCTTGATAAAGAAGACAATGATCTTGCTATGGTTGTGACTTTGGTGAATAGAGGTTACAGAGTAACTAAGAGTGATTGGCATAGAGAATTCATTGACTTGGAAGAAGCAGAAGAATTCTTTTTTTTCAAGATTTTGTGCCCATGAAGAAGATGGCTATGAGGAGATGATGCACAATGATGTGGGTGACGAGACATTGTCTTATGGTTTCTCAGATGATCTCTCAAAGCTAGCTGAAAAAGACATTGATGAAGAGACACAACTTGCAATTTCTCTAGAAGGTCTCCACGTTGATGATGAAGTTGAAGAACATGAGGATGATGAACATGACGAACATGATGCTCACACATCTTCGAGTGATGCTCAGCCATCTCCCTGCAATGTACCCGTTCCATATCAAACAAAATTTGGATGCATTACGAAACGGCCATCAAAATACACTCCTGTTGATTTTAAGAAGACGAGAAATACCATAAAGTGTCGTAAGCATTGACCAAGGTTGTTTTTCTCAAAATCCTCTTGTGTTCTTAAATATTTATGTTTTCCAGGTTATTGAGCAGCTCAACAATTTGGTTTTTGAATGTTTTTTTTTGTTTGGACGATGAGAAAGATCCATCTGCAGCTTCAACAATCTCAGCTCATGGCTCTGCATAGTTCCTAAGATTTTTCCTTATCTATCATGTTTTTTTTGCTAAACTTATCTATCATGTTCGGCTGTCTTGTTCATGGGATGTTAAAGTTTGACTTTGTAAAATGAAAACTTTTCTTAGATTTAATTTCTCAGGTTTTGCGGCAAAGGTTCTTAGATATCAGTCTTTTATTTTATTTTATTTTGTTGACAATACCTTATATAAACATTAAACAAACCAACCGTGGAACATACAAAACGTGTAATTAGGAGATGTTTCTACAAACTTGTGGATATCCTTGAGATAGGTAGAATAAGGTTAATGCTCCCAAGTAGCACATTATCTTCCCTGCTGTAGATCAGAGTTCCTACCTACATAAGTTTACTCGACATATTGCCATAAATGTTAGATTTGTGTTAATATTATTCTATAAGCATTTATCTAAGCAATAAAACACAATCTACCATTGTCAAGTCGCAATGTCTTATTTGGTATAAACCCGGTACTCAATATTCGTCGAATATCTATTTGTATTAATTAGCAACATACTAACACATGGTGCTTTAGTTTTACAGAACATAAAAGTTTATGGTTTGGCATTTTATGCAGGGCTTGAAGTGTTTTTCTATTGCAGCTGAGTTACCACAGAAAAAAACACTTTGGTAACCAAGCGCATTAAGCTTCCTCAGTCGATGTGGATAGAGGTGGAACAACTGACCAACCTTTTATAACTTCCTTAGCCTTTTTGTTTGAACTCTTCTCAACCTTTTATTTCTGTGTGAACTCTTCTCAACCTGTGGGTACATTATAATATGTCATGAGTTTGACAAAGATACAAGTTAAGAATCTTAAGATACATGCATTTACCTGTGAATCTTTAGCAACTTTGTCATTGGGATCACAAATACTTATCAGCAGCAAATTACCAGCAGCCTCTTTTCTTTATATCTCATCATTTCGATCATTTTCTTCTTCTTCTTGTGATAGAGGTGTAGAATGATGTTGCTCTGTACATGATTGTTGCTCTTGCGACATAGAAACCGTTATCACTTCCTCAACTATCTTAGTTTGTGTACCATAGTCTTCCTCATAATTATTGGAATTTTTTTCCTCGAGATTTGCGGCCTTAGCCTTCACTTCCTTCAATTCCCTGTTGAGGTCTAATAACCGAGCACTAGCTTCATTAGCTTTAACTAGGGGTGGGCATTCGGGTAACCGTTCGGGTTTCGGTTCGGTTAATTCGGTTATCGGGTTTTCGGTTTTAGAAATATAATATCCATTCGGGTATTTATAAATTTCGGTTCGGTTTCGGTTCGGTTAGTGTCGGTTAATGTCGGTTTCGGTTTCGGGTTCGGTTACCCAAAATACTTATAATTCCGTAATGTTTTTCTAAATTTGTTCGGTTGATTTATTTTTAATTCAAATTATCCAAAAAATAAATAATAAAACTGATAATTTCAAATAATACACCTCACTAAATTGATTATTGTAGCCAAATATACTTATAATTTTATATATTGACCAAAAAACATTTGAAAAAACTATTAAAATTGCTTAAATTATATGAACATATATAATTTTATATCTAAATATATGTAAATAATTATATATTTCATGTAATTCGGTTCGGTTCGGGTTCGGTTTCGGTTTTTCGGTTTTAGAAATATAAAAACCATTCGGATATATTACAAAATCGGATTTGGTTCGGTTCAGGTAATTTCGGATCGGGTTTGGTTTGGTTTTTCGGTTCGGATATTTTGCCCACCCCTAGCTTTAACCAAATCAATGGATTGAGAAATTCAATCACCCACTGTCAATCGATAGCCTTTACCAACCAATTCTATCACTGAATCCAAACAATCACTGTATCTTTTACCAACCAATGGTAAGTTCACACCGCTAGGAAGGACACATGCTACCTTCAGAAACCCTGAACTTTCAATCTCAACAATTTTGCTAAACGCAGGTGACTCAGTCTTTGAGTACCTTTCGCAGAGAAAAAATGTGAAGGTGAAATGAGATAAAGTCATTGGGCTAAGAGGTAAAGCCTCTTGTGTTGGTTTAATGAATGCACACTTAAAATTGTCCCATATCCAAAGTTGGAAACATTTTGGTGTTGTATAAATAAGGCTAAGCATGTGTAGTGGTCAAACAAGTCAAGAACACATGTGCACCATGAAGGAACCTAGGGAGTTCCACACGCGCGCACCACCACCACCACCGAGTCGGGCCGGGTTTGGGTTTGGGTTTGGGATTGGTCAATTGAACCGTAGGTCTTTTGGAGAAAATTTTATTAAAAATTTAATCCAAACAATCGCAACCCTTCGGTTCTGGTGACCGAACAGTCGCGACTAAAATTCATTGTCTTCGGTCATGTTCACCAAACTGGTGCGACTGAAACGCAACCTTTCGGTTCTATAAAACCAGCACCATTGTCTTCTTCACACATATACTTTTTCCTCCAAATTTTTTCTAACTGAGAAAATTTTGATCCTCCACAAAGTAAGTCTCGAGAGTATTCATTAATATCTTGTTCGTCAGAGAACGATTTTGAGTGCTGCAAATCGTTTTTTTTTTCCTTACGATTTATCCTGGGATTCGTAATCGTATCAAACCGTCTCACTACGGGCAATTTTTCGAATTAAGGAAAGAGAGCAATCTCGACTCCGTTTTCGTATTTCAATCGAGAATTTCTTTTTCTTCTTAATTCTTGTTCGTATTTCATTCGGATTTCTCAATTCGGTTTTCGCGGTTCCTACATAAAATTATATATATATAAATATATATATATATATATATATATATATATATATATATCTTTGTTATGTTAGTATATATATAAATATCGTTTGGATTTTTTGGTTCTAAGTGTGGAATACCCGTTGGATACTTTTAGAGAATCGGTTTGGGTAACTCGGGTTGGGTTCGGTTCGTTTCGGTTTTCGGTTTCAGATTTCTTGCCCACCGCTAGACCTATCCATGTACCCCATAACTTCTTCATTTTTGTGTATATGATGTGTAATCTTATAGATACACACACCTATCCAAGTTTACGGATGAGGTCACCAAACTCACACTAAAGAATTGTCTAAGAAATTTTCAGTCTTGGGAAACCAAAAAAAATCCATTGCAAAGAAAAGAATAGAGAGTACTAATTAAAAAGGTAAAAATCAAATCGCCCAAAACTTCACTTCCACAAGGTTGTGACAGTAAAAGGTCCAAACTAATGAAAGCAATGCAATTAAGCTCTATGTTGTTATACAAGTTAAAGTCTTAAAGGATCCCCTAATATTAACGAGATAATAGAATGAAGAAGCCCAAATTAGAACCATTAATCCAATACTCGGTCGGGTCAACATACTGTTTATAGTTTCATGCCATTATTAAACCATTATTTCTGGTCAAACTCTTATTTGTTTGTTGTCTTTAACATTTTTTCTAGATTGAAGAATCTCACGTTTTAGTATTTTGACAAGAAACAATAATTGTTTACCGATGAAAACCAAGAAAAGTAGTATTGGATATCCAGTTAGGTCAACAATTGTATTTTTTTTTTTTTGTATTTCCAGGATCTTTATGGTTGTGCAGACAGGTGGTTCACCAGCCTAACTCAAAACAGCCAATTAACATTGAGAAAAATCATGATGCCCACGTCACGACCAAGACCTTTGCAACCAAAAAAAACCTTGAACCAGTCCAGCATGGCGGTTTTGAGAAATCAATAAGAAATTCACTAATTAAAAAAAAACTCTCACGCGCCATTCTTCCAAACGCGAACATATTCCGTAATCATAATTTGTTAACGTATTCCTTAATTATATACAGGGGTCTAGAGACTAATGATCACATAATTATGGGATTCAATATGCGACGATCTAGCTTCTGACGTTTCAAGTCAAAATATTAGTTAAAAATTAATAAATCTTGCATCACTTGGACATCTATACTATTGAAAAATTTACACTACTACTAAACTAAAATACAATACACAATTCAAAATTATATATACTATTGCAAATTTGATAATTAATTTGAAATATATGTTTATACATCTCATATATAAGTTAGTATACAGTAGTAAATAGTATAAATTGGGAAAAAATAATCTTCTTCTTTTTAAGTTGGCAATACAACGTGATCTTGTCTTTGCTTTCTTCTTTTATACTCCCCTTGTTTTTTTATATTGGATGTTTTGGGTTAAAACACAAAAATTAAGAAAAAACTTTTCTCTTAGAGCATGTACAATGGTGACACTGTCGTGAGTGTCTAAATTTAAACATTAGTATATAGATTATATATCACTAAAATATATGTCTATCTTTGGCGCGTTCTTGGTTGTCTCATTTCTCTTAGATGTCTATCTAAATTTAGACATTAACGACACTGTCACCATTGTACATGCTCTAAAAACTATAAATTAAAAGTCATTCAGCCAATCATTACAAAAACTGCAAAATACTATTAACTACACACTAATCCATAAAGGTAAAAACAATATTAAAATATTAGAACATCTATATTGTGAAACAAATAAAAATCTCTAAAACATCCTGTATAGAGAAACAGATAAGACTATACAAACCTAGGAGTTCGCTAAAATATAGTCAAGTAATAATCATGACTGATCAAGTAAGTAATTTTACTTCATATCCTTATCATCATATTCCACAAGCTTCACGAAACATTTATTTCTACCTTGTTCGTTCAAGACCACGATGGTATGCATATCAAGGGGCTTATAATCAATATGCTCCACAATTTCTGGCCTGCTTACTCATGCTCGATCCACCGTTCATCTTTGAATTTATCACTCCACTTCTAAAGATAAGTAGAATAATAATTTGTTATAGTGTGCATACATTAAAGATTAATGATAAGAACCTCTCCTAAAACAATAGTATCATCGACCGTGTCTTAACATGGTAACCAATATTTACTTATCACATTTGAAAGGTGAAACACATTATGAATCTATGCCTTTTTGTTTTATCTTGTGTACACTTAACCATTTTACTTTCGTGTTTTATGATTCTTTACAGTTTCTCATAATTTTCGTAGTTTGTTTGTATGTTTGGAAAATACATCACCATCGAGTTTTCCATTTTTCCATTACTTGTGTTAAAGATTTGATCCTTTTGATTGAACACATATGAAAAAAAAATATCTATAACATTAGATATCTACAAAAATGCTACCATAAAATTTCGACAATTTTGGATTTATAATTGGCTATTTACCTGAGCCCTATAAATTATGAGTTGAATTTAGATTACTAAAGAAGAGGAATTCCCAAATATACCACTATTTTTTAAAAAGTTAAAAAATACCACTTTTTCAATAGTTTCAAAAATACCACAAATAAAAAAATTGATTTTTAATAGATTTGTAATTAAAATTTTTGGGTTTGGGTTAACTATTTCCAAATTAGATATAGTTTTAGGGGGTATGATTTGAATTTGAGGTTTATGATTTAATTTTGAATGTTAAAACTCATTTAACTTTTATGGTGGTATTTTTGGAATTTGAACAAAAAGTGGTATTTTAGAATTTTTCAAAAAATAGTGATATTTTTGAATATCTCCCTTAGGAAAAGGTATGTTCTATTTTAAAAAAAATATTTAATAAAAAAACTACTCTTACAGTTTTACGGTTTAATGACGCGTGGAATTTCTTCAACGCGGATCTTCTTTATTTATTACACAAAAAGAGAAATATGTATCGAAATGCAGAATTTGAAAAAAAACAATTTATTTTCATTTATTTCAACCGAAGAAGGAGCAATTTTCTGAGACGACGAAGCATATTATTACTCTTCAACAACAACAACAACAAAAAAAAAAAAAAAAAGTTGAAACGGAGAAGAGGCTGGTCCTGGTCCTCTCTGTTTCTAGTTTCTACCTTCGATACAGATCTCTTCGTCCCCTAATCGAGTCAATCTAGGGCACGAATAATTAAGTGAAGTCGTAATTCGATTTCCCAGGTCGAGACTTGTTGGATCGGCTGAATCCAAATGGTTCGATCGGCTAGTTTTGGCGTTGATTCGTCTGCGAGTCATCGTCGGACACCGTCTCGTACGGTGACGTTGGGTCATATACAGCCTCAGGCTCCGAGTTACCGTACCATCTTCTGCAATGATCGGGATTCTAATCTACCCGTCCGGTTCAAGGTTCGTCGCTCGGCATTTGTGTTCATGTTGGTTTATTGTTCTGGAATCGATTACTGGATATACGCATTGGAAATTGTGCTTTTTTTTGGATTCGTCTCAATCTGATTTTATTTTTCTGATGAATGTGTTGTAATTGTTTCAGGGTAATTCGATTTCTACAACAAAGTACAATGTTTTCACATTTCTTCCCAAGGGTCTGTTTGAACAGGTATATACAGTTTTTCTAGTGTAAGAGTTAGTCTTTATTGGAATACAAGGATTTAACCAGCTGAGAATTGTGCTATCATTTGGTAGTGTCTTGCATATTTTTGCCTTTGATGGATTTTATGTATCAAGACTTGTGTGAATATACCTATGGAATTAGGATCAGTATTGTAAATGAAGTGAGAGCTTGATGTACATTTCCATCATTTGAAACACATCTAGTCATTTCCACAAGGCTTTTTTTGTTATGTTTGTGATCTTAGTTATAATGTATTTCTTGACAGTTTAGGCGCATAGCAAACATATACTTTCTTGGAATTTCGTGTCTATCGATGACACCAATAAGGTATGTTAACTCCATGGGCGGTTGTCTAATTTTGACTATCGTTCAAAGTTGCCTTGTTATTCGGTCAACAGATTACAGAACACGCTTGTTCTAGTTGGATGAAATTTTACCGATTAATTATGCTTGATTAATGCAGTTATTAACTAGATAGATTGTTTGTCTGCAGCCCTGTGAGTCCAATAACAAACGTAGCTCCGCTGTCTATGGTGCTTCTCGTCTCTCTTATTAAAGAAGCATTCGAAGACTGGGTAAGGGATAATCTTCTGTTCTTCTTTTGTTTTTCCACTGCAGAAATATCCCATCTCTCCTTGTTTTAGTGCTAAAGTAATGTGTGAAATTTAGAAAAGGTGCGACTTCTTAATTCTTCTGCGGATAATTTGGTGCAGAAACGGTTTCAAAATGATATGTCCATAAATAATAGCACTGTGGAGATCTTACAAGATCAACAATGGGTACCTATTCCCTGGAGAAAGTTGCAAGTTGGAGATATTGTCAAGGTTAGTGAGTTATTGTTCAAAAAGAGGTGAATCGATTCATGATTAGACGAATTGCTTGTTTGTTATCCGTTTTGTTTGTTTTTGTGTGCTCTCAGTACGTTTTTTGCATACATGTTTAGTTGTTCGTGTTGCCTACGTTATTCTTATTGAGTTTAGTAATTTATGTGTGTCATTGTGCTGCTTTATTCCATGCTATCTTCGAAATAGATGGTATCTAGGACCTCTTGACATACATTTTAATCTGTTCTTGTCTTGTATTAAAGAGTTGAAATATGAACAAAATCATGCTTTGCTAGGCTCTTGCAGAGGACACTGTATCAATGAAGTTTGTTTGTGCTGAGTACATTTCACTTTATCATAAAGGATTCTTAAAGGGGAGGGACACTTTCAATTAAGATAGAAAAGGAAAACTTTGAATATGCCTTGTGTTCTGTTAGGTACTGACTTTAGTTACCACTATGGTTTGCTAATAATTTGTATTAGAGCCTCACTCCGCAATCGCAGCCACGATTCCTCTTGAATTTTTGCTTTTACTCAGTTTGAGATGCCGCACCTCTTCTTCCTCATGTCCAAGTCACATCTTGATATCTCTTGCTCCCTCACACGTAGACCCTCCTATTTTTATGACGTTCATGAGATTAACAATTCAGACAACATGCCTTCTTTGCATTACAGTAGGATTTAAGAAAACTTGTTGCATTTGATTAAGATTAATTGTTAAGTAAATTTCTTTATGTTGCAGATAAAGCAGGATGGATTTTTTCCAGCAGATATCCTTTTCCTGTCCAGTACTAATCCTGATGGTATCTGCTATGTTGAGGTGATTCTGACATCCCATTTCGAAAATTATATTGCTTTCCTTTTGTCCTGGACCAAACCTGCTATTCAAGAACGTTTCCTTACCTAGTGTACGATTCATTGGCTTATTCCTTGTGAGTACAGACTGCAAACCTAGATGGAGAGACAAATTTAAAAATAAGAAAGGCCCTTGAAAGGACATGGGATTACTTGTTACCAGATAAAGCTTATGAGTTTAAAGGTTAGCCCACAGCTCGATTTTGTTGTAGCTCATTTCTGTCTGATGATACCTTTTCTCGTCTCTTATTCATTTCCTTCTGGAAATATGTAGAAGCAATTTATTATTTGTTCTGATGGTCCTTTATTTTATTCAACTTTTCATCATTTCTGTATGATCGTGTTGTAACTGTTTAACACATCTTCACTTTCTCCAACATTTTGTATTTCGCAGGTGAAATTCAGTGTGAGCAACCAAACAATTCTCTGTACACTTTCACCGGGAATCTTATAGTGCAAAAGCAAACGTTACCTCTCTCTCCAGACCAACTTTTATTGCGTGTATGTTTGACTGTTTCTGCTGTTGGCTTATTTTTCTTTTTCCGCCTTGTTGCAATTTCATGATTTCGTCCTGCATGATCTTTCTTTGTTTTCGATCATGTTAATTCATTTGTGAGATATCGTGATTATTTTTCTTTGCGACATTATATCCTTGGATTTTAACAGCATTCTGAACAGATTTTCACGCATGTAGTGCAGTTATATCCTTGGATTTATTAATATTCTGAGACTTTTGATATCTACATTTTCAGGGATGCAGTCTTAGAAACACAGAATACATAGTTGGAGCTGTAGTTTTTACCGGCCATGAGACGAAGGTAAGCTGCTGTGAAGCTTATTTTCATGAGAATCTTTGCAAACATGCGTCTACCTTACAAGATTCTATTTTAAAACCATTATTTTGTGTCTTACTCATTGTATAGTTGCTACCCATATAATCTGATGCTATTCTACGGTGAATTCTTCATATGTAGGTGATGATGAACGCTATGAATGCTCCTTCCAAAAGAAGTACGCTGGAAAAGAAGCTTGACAAACTCATTATTACAATCTTTTGTGTCCTTGTCACAATGTGTCTGATTGGAGCTATAGGCTGGTGTGGTTTCTCGTCAATCTTGTGAATTATCAAGTTCTGCGTCGTTTGTTTCACCACATTCCCCAATTCCTATGTTCTGACGTGATAGAGTAATCTTGTAAATTTTGCAGTTCAATTGTGACGGATCGTGAGGATAATTACTTGGGTCTTCATAATGGAGATTGGGAATACCGTAACGCACTCACGGTAAATGGCTTTGCGTAGTTGAAGTGAATTTGCTTATACTTTTGGATTATGGGTTTTGACCATACTGCTTCTATTTGCTGCTGCAGATAGGGTTTTTCACCTTTTTCACTCTAGTCACTCTGTTCTCGTCAATTATACCAATCTCCCTTTATGTTTCTATTGAGGTATGACTTCCCTAGTATCCTATTTTAAATCTGCTATATGAGTACTAGCACTGGATGAAGTTTCTTTTCACTTAAATGGAATCCAGATGATCAAGTTCATCCAGTCAACTCAGTTTATCAACCGAGATCTAAATATGTATCATGCTGAAACAAATACCCCTGCCTCAGCTAGGACTTCCAATTTAAACGAGGAGCTTGGACAGGTAGCTATCGATGCATGCAAGAAATATGTTGTTTTAAATATATACTTTTTGTTCTCACCGCAGTTGCAATTACTATGGTATGTTTCAGGTGGAATACATATTTTCTGATAAAACTGGAACGCTGACGAGAAATTTGATGGAGTTCTTTAAATGTTCAATTGGAGGAATAAGTTATGGAACTGGGGTCACTGAAATAGAAAGAGGAATCGCTCAGCGTAATGGCTTAAAAATTCAAGAGGTATTATTTATTTTCAGAAGGGGAAGTTGCTCCATGCATTATGGTGCAATGGAAACATGTCTAATTTGCACCACTATAAATATCCTCAGGAGCAAAGGTCGACTGGTGCAATAAGAGAAAAAGGATTTAATTTTGATGATCCAAGGCTAATGAGGGGAGCTTGGAGAAATGAACCTAACCCTGATCTTTGCAAGGTGCATTACGTCCATTCCTTTAGAGTTTTGGCTCACAATCATTTTAGCAATTGTAATAGCTAAGAGGTGATGGGGTTATAGGGCTAATCTAAAAAAAGAATTATCACTTACTTCCGTGAGTAAGTGCGGTCTATAGTGTATTTGATAGGTGGTGTGACATGGAAATGTAATACTATAACTTGAAAAGGTTCTCTCGTTTTAGTCCTTTTGGTTTTGGATTCCAGATTCCTGTTGTGTCTATTTTTTGGGCATGCGCATGCTAATATGATTATATCTTAAAGGTATTGTATTTTTTGATGTTTGTAGGAACTTTTTAGATGCCTGGCCATCTGTCACACAGTCCTTCCTGAAGGAGACGAGTCCCCTGAGAAAATCGTTTATCAAGCTGCATCTCCAGATGAAAATGCTCTTGTTACTGCCGCCAAGAATTTTGGATTCTTCTTTTACCGGTAATTCATTACATGTCTATTTCCAAAGATAAGTTGAAATTGCAGGCAGTGTGATGATATAAAATGTTGTTAGTTAGCTTGCCCCATGATTCCTAGTTCTAAGTTTTAGATTTCTTTCATAGGTGTTTTTGTTTCACAAGTCTCTGTTTGTTTGAGACTACTTTCTGTCTTTCTTGTATTTTCAGGCGTACTCCAACTACAGTGTATGTTCGTGAGTCTCATGTTGAGAAGATGGGAAAGATTCAAGATGTGGCCTATGAGATCCTCAATGTTCTCGAGTTCAACAGGTCTATATGATAGTAAAATGTTTGTCTATTTTCTATTTGTCATGATTTAAGCATACCAATGAATTTTACACAATGCATAACAGTACAAGGAAGCGCCAGTCTGTTGTATGTCGTTTCCCAGATGGAAGGCTCGTACTCTACTGTAAGGTAATGGTTCGCTAAGTACTTGGTTCTCTCTGTCTACTCTCAGGTCAGATTTTGATTATTGCTTGGATCATTGTCCACAGGGTGCTGATAATGTAATCTTTGAGAGACTGGCTGATGGTATGGACGATGTGAGGAAAGTAACACGAGAACATTTGGAAAATTTTGGGTCTTCTGGATTGCGTACCCTTTGCCTGGCCTATAGAGATTTAAACCCTGAAACCTATGATAGTTGGAATGAAAAATTCATCCAGGCCAAATCTGCATTACGAGACCGTGAGAAGAAGTTAGACGAGGTATACTGTTATTTCTTGTTTTCTTTTCAATGCTTGAGAAGACATTCTCCAGTAAATGACTGTCAGAGGTTAAAAATGGCTTACACGAGCAAAAATTTTTTTTTTTTTTTTTTGGTATTACACAAATGAAAATGATTATATGATTTGTCCTTCAGTAGTGAGAATGATTGTATCCTTAAGTAGGGTTTTTGAGTCACCAGGAAATAGTTTATAAGTATAGCTGATGTATGCGAGGTGTCTTGATCCATGAAGGTTGCAGAACTTATAGAGAAGGACCTTACCCTCATCGGATCAACTGCAATAGAAGATAAACTTCAGGAAGGGGTGCCTAACTGCATAGAGACCTTATCAAGAGCTGGAATTAAGATCTGGGTGTTGACAGGGGACAAAATGGAAACGGCTATTAATATTGCATATGGTAGGGTGTACCACAAACTTTTGGTCTTGGATCTTATTTTCACTCTCTTACTGAAATATCTGCTCTTTGATTCTGTTATGCTACAGCATGCAACTTGATCAACAATGATATGAAACAATTTATCATCAGTTCCGAAACAGATGCAATCAGGAAAGCTGAAGAAAGGGTAAATGTTTTACGGTGATACCCGTCTTGTGTAGGATTTTCATGGAACAGAATTATTTGATAAAAATACTTTTATATTAGGGTGATCAAGTTGAGATTGCTCGTGTTATCAAAGAAGAAGTAAAGAATGAGCTGAGAAAGAGCCTTGAAGAAGCTCAACACTCTCTGCATACTGTAGCTGGACCAAAATTGGCTCTCGTTATTGATGGAAAGTGTTTAATGTATGCATTAGACCCGAGTTTACGCGTGACGCTTCTCAGCTTGAGCTTGAACTGTACTTCAGTTGTATGCTGTCGTGTTTCTCCGTTACAGAAAGCACAGGTCGTTTCTGATGACTAATTTCAAACTATATTCGTACAGGATGAGACTTTAGGGAGCTTATATTTATTGTTCTAGGGTTTGGTTGTGGAAATGGTAATCACATATTTTTGTGGGTTTGAATACTAGCACTTTTTAATTCATAACCTGGTTCTATCATCTTTGTGTTCTTTGAACCAGTTCTAAGAAATTCTAATATATGTGATCTAATTTCAGGTGACGAGCTTGGTGAGAAAAGGGGCGAAAAAGATTACACTTAGTATTGGTGATGGTGCCAATGATGTTAGCATGATTCAAGCCGCTCATGTTGGTATAGGAATAAGTGGAATGGAGGGAATGCAAGCTGTGATGGCTAGCGATTTCGCCATTGCTCAGTTCAGATTTCTTACAGATTTGCTTCTTGTCCATGGACGGTGGTCATATCTTAGAATCTGCAAGGTTGAATTTTTCTTCTGCAGCATAACATGCTTTAAAACCCTCAAAAGTTCTAATTATCTTTTGCTTTGCAGGTTGTCATGTATTTCTTCTACAAGAATCTTACCTTCACTTTAACTCAGTTTTGGTTCACATTTCGAACTGGATTTTCTGGTCAAAGGTTCTACGATGATTGGTTCCAGTCATTGTATAACGTTTTCTTTACAGCTCTTCCTGTCATTGTCCTTGGACTGTTTGAGAAGGTACTAGTGTATCTAGATCTCTACTTTATAACCGTTATGACTATCTTTATTTTGTTTTGGGTTGAATAATTTATCTTCTATGTTGTGTTCGTGCTAGGATGTGAGTGCATCCCTCTCGAAGAGATACCCAGAACTGTATAGAGAGGGAATACGCAACTCATTTTTCAAATGGAGAGTTGTAGCAGTATGGGCTACTTCTGCTGTGTATCAGTCTCTTGTCTGCTATCTCTTTGTGACCGCCTCATCTTTTGGTGCTATAAATTCATCAGGCAAAATATTTGGTCTCTGGGATGTTAGCACAATGGTCTTCACATGCCTGGTGATTTCTGTGAATATGCGCATTCTTTTGATGAGCAATTCCATTACCAGATGGCATTATATCACAGTCGGTGGGAGCATTCTTGCGTGGTTCGTCTTTGCTTTCATATACTGCGGGATTACAACACCACGTGATAGGAATGTAAGTTGTTTGCACACATCGCACTCCTTTCCTTTGATACGTTTATAGTTGGCAAATCTGATTTCTTGATTTTCTCGTCTCAGGAAAATGTCTACTTTGTCATATATGTCCTCATGAGTACATTCTATTTCTACTTCACATTGCTGCTTGTTCCCGTTGTCTCTCTTCTAGGCGATTTCATCTTCCAAGGGTAAGTAAACCTGAATAAAAGCCGTCAATGTTTTTTGAAGGATTGTATGTGACATGGGAAATTTCTGTCTATACTGATCCAGGATTGAGAGATGGTTCTTTCCATATGATTATCAAATCGTTCAAGAAATTCATAGGCACGAGTCAGATGCAAGCAAGGCAGATAACCTAGAGATAGAGAACGAGCTCACACCTCAAGAGGCGAGAAGCTATGCGATATCACAATTGCCTCGGGAGCTTTCAAAGCACACTGGTTTTGCATTTGATTCTCCGGGTTACGAATCCTTCTTTGCGTCTCAACTAGGTGTTTATGCGCCACAGAAAGCGTGGGATGTGGCAAGGAGAGCCAGTATGAGGTCACGGCCTAAGGTACCAAAGACAAAGTAAAAGAAAAGAAAAAAACCGATATTATTATTGCTAATTGTCTTTGTACATTTACGCAATATCATCATCCAATTGGTGGGGGATTTTGTTAGGCCATTAGATTTAAAATATATGTAGAAATTTACCTCATAGGGGTTTGTTTATGTTTGTGTTTATGTTTTGTTTTTAAACGCCATTTTTTTATACCTCCATTTGACTCATGTGGAGAGGCAAGCATTAGGACCCGATACTTCTTTTCCCATGTACATATATATTTAACTTGATTACACCTTTGAAGTAATCTTTTTCTCTTTTGTTATTTCTAAATTTTAGTTGATGAAAAACGTTCAAGTATAGAGATGTTTTACAAATTTGGATATTGACTCAAATGTAACTATTTGAATGCGGATAACAAGTCTGAATTGGTAACTCTGTACATACAATTTTCTTCGGATTACCATTTTTACAGAGTCAAATAATAGGAACAAAGAATGGTCCACATGGTTGCATTTGTTTAGCATTGAATTGAATTGTTTAGCATTGAATTGAATTGGTAAATTATAACAAATAGGAACATAAAGTCCAAAATTAGCAAAAATCAAAAAAGCATTTCTATAATAGAGGGATGCTTCTGCTACAAACCTTTTCCAGTATCAGTATCAACATCAACAAACAAAAATGATGGGCTCTTTTGTATCAAATTCCATTTAGAAACACAAAACAAAACAAAAATAAAAGACACATCTACAATGATACATCAACAAACAAACTTTGGAATTAAAAAAAAATAAGATAAACAAAAGGAAAAACAATATTGAAGTGGAAAGAAATCACAAAAAATAATCAGGGGTCTTGCGAGTGGTATCGGGTTCGACCTGTCTCGGTGCTGGATCGAACTGAAGGAAGTTTTGTTCCATCTTATCCCCAATCTCAAGAATTGCTGCCATGTTTCCACATCTATAACAGTAGTTTGGTGCACTAAACACCGTCACTACATTCTTCTCCTATCAAAACACACACACCCCAAAACATTCAGCGTTTTCTCGAACCAGAACCCGATTAGAGAAATATACCAACAAAATTTACCTGACACCAATTATAGCCTTCCATTACAAGTTGATGTGCTCTTGATATCAGACTCAGTCCATTGTTATGATTAAACTGAGTAGCAATGTCCTGTCCAAATGTGTAACCAGCACCACGCGGAGATATTCCCCATCCACATCGATCGTCTGGATCAGACCATAGTAAATCACACATTGGTCCTTCGTGTGGAACCTACAATCAGGTGATCAAAACCAAGTCTCGCTCTTTTAGAAGCCAAAACTAATAATAACTCGGAAGTTTCAAACAGTCTAGGGAAAAAAGAGGAGACATTTACGTATACTCGATCCAAAATAATGAGTTTATTGCAAAAAAATTATAGTCATCAATACCTCCTGTATTCGATCCAAGCTTCGGATATTGTCAAGGGTATCAAGAGAAGGTGAAAGCCCTCCATGCAAACAGAAAATCTGTAATGGGAAACCATTGATGAAACCAAGTGTTGAAGTGAAACAAATATAGTTAAAACATGGAGTGGCAAGAGAGAAGCTCAAACCTGACTCTCTATGAGTGCTGTAAGAGGTAGATAATCGAAAAGGTCCGTGAAATACTTCCACACATTTGCATTTCCGTATTTCCTCAAGCACTCGTCATAAAAACCATACCTGAACACACGCCGGAGAAATGTGTAAGAACGCAGAAGCAAATAAATTATGAATTTTCTTAGAAAGAAAATCTTACACTTGTGTAATCTGACGACTCTCATGATTCCCTCGCAGTATCGTGAGTCTGTCCCTGTAACGAACCTTCAGTGCCACCAATAGAGAGACTGTTTCTACCGAATAGTAGCCACGATCTGCAACGATATAAACCAAAAACATTCACTATCAGCTCCAACTTCAAAACTGAACCAGTATACTTGAATCATGAAAATAAACATCATTATGCTTAGCAAAAGTATAACAAAAGCTAATCATCACAAGATTACATTAATCCCAACCACACCACCATATAGGGATACTAAAGACAATAGGCTAGCTTTATATGGTAACTTCACTGCTCATGAAATTCTCTTAAACTGGTAAAGACTCTTTGAGAATTCATCAAAGTTTTCTCATTTTTTAACAAGTGATATAAATACTGGTCCAATCAAGGTCACATCTTTTGAAATTACCATCAGAACAAATCAAATAGCATCAATTAAGAAAAGTCGTTTCTCCCAAGAAATGAAAATCAAAATCAAAATCAAAAGCAAATCAATGAATTTATGAAAAACACAGATCGAACAAGTAAATCATGAAGTCGAAACCGATGGAAGAAGAGACGAACCTACCTACATAATCACCCATGAAGAGGTAATTAGTATCCGGGGCGTTACCACCGATACGGAAAAGCTCGATTAGGTCATAGAATTGGCCATGGATATCGCCGCAAACAGTAACGGGACATTTCACAGGCTGAACATTCCATTCCTCCACCAGAATCGCTTTCGCTTGATCGCACAGAATCTTCACGTCCGCTTCACCCAACGGTTTACACTCCATCAGCTGCTCGATCTGACGGTCCAGATCCCCGTTTAACGCCATCTCGTTCCCTTCTTCTAACTTATAACGATTCCTTCAAATCGAACACGGCGGCGACGACGGAGGAGGAGGAGGAGGAAGAGTCGCCGGTGGTTTTAAGAGTTGACGGTGGCTCTGGTCTTCGGTTCGGTTTCTCTCATCACGCGCCGTCTCTCTCTCTCTCTTCTGGATATTTATTTGAATAATGCGATTTTTTTTTTTAATTGTTCAAAAAAGTGACATGTTTCTGAACCAAATAAAATAAAATAAAATAAAATGATGTGAGGTATTTGTTTGCGGGTTCGAACGGGTCTAAAGGATGATATGTCGCAGTATTTGTCATAAATATTTATGCGACTTCAAAATTGTTTCTTTCATGAAAATCAAAATTTGTGAAGAAGTAATTAATTATTTTCTCAAAGTGACGAAGATAGTTTATACATATGAGTTTTTTGGTGATACATTGGAGGATTAGGAATTCGAGACCTGAGAGATTTTAATGTTGTTCTCTTGGTAAAACTGGCACCTACTTTATCAACCATTATATTTGCTGGCCCGAGTTTATAAAGCCAAATACTATCCTAAGACAACTTTGCTAGAGGCCACTCAAAAGTGGTCTTCAAGTTATGCTTGGCGAAGCATACTTCAGAGTAACAAGTTGTTGAAACAAAGGGTTAAATAGAACATTGGCACAGGAGAAAACATTTATTTCGGGAGGGATCCTTAGCTACCAACAACTCCATCACATCCTCCTCTGTCTAGTGAGGCCACACCTAACCCATCTTTGACTATTAAAGATATGTTCTATCATGGTACTACTACCTAGAATGATGCAAAGCTGGCTACAATGGTGAATTCATTGGATATTCCATTCGTTAAACAACTCAGGCCATCTGTTACAGGAGTAAAAGACAATGTCACTTGGATACATAGCTCTCATGGAAGTTATACAGTGAAATCTGGATATAATTGCTTACGAAACCAGAGAGGTCAATCTTCCTATGAACTTTTGTCTTTATTTAAAATTTATGGAAGCAGTGTTTACCACCTAAGATTCAACATTTCTGGTGGAGAGCTCTACATGATGCATTGCCAGTGGCTAAGAAACTAAAACAAAATAACATTTTGCAAGATAATTCATGCCTTGTATGTGGAGAGAGGAGGAGTCTCTGAATCATATGTTATTTCAATGTCGTCTTAGTAGAGAAGTATGGAAGTTCACTTCATTTTCTATTTCTTCTATTCAAGCTACATTTTCGAATTCTTTTCAAATGAATTATGGAGAATTTACTAATTGTATTAGGGAATCATCTGATAAATTGATTTTTTTTTTTGTCATTTGTGGGTTGGAGAATATGGAAGCAGAGAACTGATCTTATATTCTATAATAGGAGATGGTCGATTCGAAGTATTATATGCAAATCAGATTACCAATGCTGGAAAGAAATTATGACCCAACAACAAAATTATCAACAAGCATCACCTGCAGTACAAGCAGAAGTAGAAGCTTTGAGAGTGACTTTTATAGAGTTACATAGGCTTGGCTATAAAAATATCACTTTTTGTGGAGACTTTCAGGCTTTCTATGGTTTTTTGCAAAGATCTCAATGGAACTTGCATTGCATTATAACATTGCTCTAAATGATATTGTTAATATAGCAAAGCTTTGTAACTTTAGTTTTAGGCACATTTCACGTGATCTCAATGTTCATGTGGATAATTTAGCAAAGCAGGCTAGGTTACACTCTCAAAGCTATATTGTAAACTGGCTAATATAATATTCATTGAGGAATAAAATAGATTGTCAACAACAAAAAAAATATGATTTTTTTTTGGTGTGTTTCACACAAGATAGTTTATTTTATCATGATATATGCAATATGTACTTGTTTTTTTAAACGTGGATTGATTTCTAATTTTATTGTAAATTATGAGAATTATTACAAAGACGATTCTACTATGGACAATTCACTTCGAACTTATTAGATCCACGATATATGACACTTCCTATGTTCATGCATGGAATCACGGCGAACGGTTCTAATTGCACATCGTGGATTAT
This sequence comes from Draba incana, assembly GCA_963576765.1. NCBI lineage: Eukaryota > Viridiplantae > Streptophyta > Magnoliopsida > Brassicales > Brassicaceae > Draba > Draba incana. The sequence continues at coordinate 31,724,251 of OY755209.1, forward strand.
AGTTTACAGATTTAATATATCTATTGTTAGGAAATATTTTTACATATGTTCAAATTAAATTTATAAAAATTAAAAGATAAGTTTGTTAGAAGAGTCGTCTACTTCACAGGTTGCTACAATTCAGCAATGGAAGCTAGAATCATCCTCCAAATGCAAATCACTCAGATTCCTAACCACCGATACTCTCGTTCTCGTTTTATCAAAGCTTCTTCTTCAACCTCGCAGGAACCGAAAATTTACAAAGGTCCAAAACCAAGCCATAATTTAGTCGCCGAGTTCGTTTCCAAAAACGATGACTCAGTCCGAAGCTTACCGATCTACGTCGGAGGCGCGTCTCTCTTAGCCGTTCTCTTCAATCGTACCATTTCCGGTATCGCTCCTGTCGCCGATGCTAGCAGGTAAACAAACCGGATACCAAAAATTGAATTCGAATTCGGTTTATTCAGAAATTGGTTGGTAATTATTTGGTTGGGTTTTGTGATTTTTGTAGCTCACAGTCTAGAGCAGATTTATTGGCACTTGGTTTAGCAGTCACCAATTTATTAACCGGTTTAGTATGGTTATCGATTCGACCCAAGACTATAATACCGGTACATCCTTCACCTTTTAGAGTTCATTACAGTTTTGTTGGATTTGTTTAAGCAATGCCATTCTCTGCATTGTTTGATATTAGGTAGAACCTGAAGGTGTGGAATGTAAAGTTGTAGAATCCAATCTTCCTGCATCGATAGTCTCCGAATTGTTATGGTACTGTTCGGTTTTCGTATCTCGTAATTACAAATTGCGTGTATAAGTACTACAATGTGTTATTTTTTTTCTTAGGGCTTGGGAATCTCTTAAGGTAGCAACATGTTGTAAGTCTATGGTTATTGTATATAATGGCATTTGCCTTATGCAAATCGGTATGGCTGCTGAATCTACGGAAGATAAGAAAGCAGTTATCGTAAACACCGATAAGTTGATGCAAGGATCGGTTTACAAAGGCGTAATGAAATCGAAAGCACGTACGTAGTACTGTTATACAAGTTTTGGTTTATATTTTTTGTGAAAAATTATGTATGTTATCTAAGAAAAGAAAACTATTGTTTTGTTAGAGAGTTACTTGGCTAATCTTTCGTTATATCCGGGGAGATCGGAGTTGCCATTTCTGCCTGCAAATACACAGGTTTGTTGAGAATTCGAGTATATTTCCATAGAAACTGTGTGACAATTGTTTTTTTTTGTTCGATAGGCGGTGATTTTGCAGCCGCTTGGTGATAAAGGAGTCGTAATTATTGGCGGAAACACAATTAGAGGCTTCACATCTTCAGATCAGGTAGGGAAAATTTTAACTTGTCTGTATTTTTTTTGTGACTTGGAAAAATTAACAGAACAAGTCAATAAGTTTATATCTAGGCGTGGATTTCTTCAATTGGGGAGAAGCTAGATGCTACATTGGGGAGATATTTTATCGATTCTGGAAAACGGAAAACGGATATAACCATCTGACGAAAAACGCATTACAAGCATCAGTCACAAAAAGTAACTAACCATTACTTGGGTCAGTGTAACTTTGGGAAAGAAGTGTTGATTATGTGATAATGTGGTTACACAAAGTCGAAATGAATGAAAAAATAACTTGAGAAATCTCAAACTTAACATTTATTATACATGAGCTCAGGATTTTAAATATTTCAAGATAAAGCAATGAATCTTCACAAATATACATTAGCTTAAGAGTTTATGTATCTCAACCTTGAAGTGTTGTATCAGAGGTAAAACGAGCTTTCGGATTTTTCAATTCTGTAGACAGGCGTCTCGTTTGTAGTTTCCATTTTGTGTTATCGTGCGAGTAACTATCAAATCAGTGGAGATTACGCTGAGGGATGTTTCTAGACCACGTACTCGTCTCTCCAGAGATTGCATTCCGTTCTGCGAGCTCTCCATAAACCGCTGCAAGAGAAGATTCAAAAGTTAGCACAAGACAAATCATTTTGTTAAGCGAAAAGAAGCTTACCTGAAAGAGATCCAATAGACTAGACTGTTGCTTTTCGATCTGAGTGATCTGGTTTCTTATCAAAGCCAACTCTACTGCATTGTTAGTCTTAGAAGAATTGCTTGCTTCATCAATACTCTGAACAACTTGTGACTTATTAGACCCATTCTCTTTGACCTTAGACGGTTTTGGTTTCGTCTGTAACAGAACACGTTTAGCTCCCAACGTCGATTGATTCTCAGTCCGCTTCTCTTTCGACTCCTCCGCAGCTTCTTGCTCAACATCTTTAGTAATGCTAAGAATATCTTCCTGCTTTGAGCTTGATGGTGTGTTTATATTTCTATCTTTGCCTTTCAGTGTGTTATTTCTTTTCCCTGAAGTCCCAAACAAACCAGAAGAAGCTGATTTGGAGGAGGAGGAAGAAGACTCTGAGACCTCTGTAGAATCACCTTCAAGTTGCTTCCATAAACTCAACGTACGATTCATTGTCTCTCTAACAAGTTTCACCTACAAGAAATAAGTAGATATTATGAACAATGATCAAGATAAAAGAAGAATTCTATTACTCACTCCATTCCATTATATTAGATTATATTAGATGTTTGAGAGATTTTTATTTGTTTCATTTTATTTGATGTTTTATTGATTTCTATGTAAATTGAATTTTATTTGATTCTTTTGACCTTTTAAATTTTATAATCTTATTATATTATTGGTTGAAATTATATTTTTTTAACTCATTAATAAATATTGTTTTGTTTCTAATTTATGTTTTTTAATTTCCGGGCATTAATCAAAACATCTTACAAAACGGAACGGAGAGAGTAAACTTTTTGAAATGTTTTTACCTTATCAAATCTTCTGCTCTCAAGAATACCAACACATGACTTCTTATACAAAGGAGCTAACTCTTCTTCAGCTATAGCTACTCTAGCCATTGCCTCAGCGGCGGCTTTTCTCGCACGCCAATCGTCGCTGCTTAAAAACTCCGAAACATTCGGTAAAAGCCAATCTAGCACCGCTTTATCGCTGTTTCTACCGCCAACCGCTCCAATTACGCTCCCTATAGCTCCTAAAAGTTCCGATTTCGCCTTAAAACCTTCCGATTTAAGCAATTTCCCAATCTTCGGCAACGCTTTCTGTAACTGCTCAACATCAACCTCATCCGCCACGTCAACCGCAGCCGCAAGGCACACCGCAGCGCCAATCTGGGCGTTTGGATCGCAATCGTGAACCAGCGTTTCGATCATTGGCCCTAAGAGGATCGAGAAAGGCGCTCCTGTCATACTCGTGGTCATATCGACGGAAGCCGCCACGCAAGCGGCACGAACTGACGAATCGGGATCACGGAGACGGCGGAGAACGGTGGAGACCATCTTAGAAAGGTGAGGAGCGAGAGAGTCGCCATGGGAACGAGTGAGTACAGAGAGAAGCGAAACGCAGTGTTTTCTAACCGGAGATTTAGCGGAAGAATCTGTGCTTTGGAGACAGTTTATAAACAGGGAGAAATTTTCCGGCGAGAGATTAAGAGCGATTGAATCGAGTTCCGCGGCGGCGAGAGATAGCGTATCGCGATCGGAAAGGCGGTTGAGACAGGCGATGATTCGTTGCTTGAGATCGTTAACGGTCGTCGCCGGTTGTGATGTAGGCGGAGAAGAACGCATTTGAACGGAAGGCATATTTTTCCGATCACCGGAGATGAATTTTGGATTTGGCGGCAGAAAAAAAGGCTAATGAAGAAGAGTGTATGGTTGGTACTTGGCTTTTAAACAAGACTCTGGTTTTTGGCTTGCCTTTTAAACTTGTCAAATTTCACCACCTTCCATAAAATTCACATTATTTACTTTTTATTAAATATATCCCAAAGTTTCTTTTTTGAGAAATTTCCTTAAATACTACTAAAAAGTTTTTTTTCCCAAAAATACCACTAATTTTCAAAAATTCTATAAATAACACTAAAAGTTCCCAAAACACTATTAATTTTCAAAAATTCCAAAAATACCACAATCTCAAAAATTGATTATCAAGAGCTTAGAATTTAAATTTTTGGGTTTGGGTTAACTATTGTACAATTAGGGTATAGTTTTAGGGGGTAAGGTTTAGATTTGGGGTTTAGGGTTTTAGTTTTGAATATTTAAAGTTAATTTTAATTTTGTGGTATTTTTGGAACTTTCGAAAAAAGTAGTATTTTTGGAACTTTTGAAAATTGGTGGTATTTTTGGAACAAAAACTTTTTTTGGTGGTATTTTTGAGAATTGCCCTTCTTTTTTTTATTACACTAATTTTAGATAATAAAAGTCTAGCTTAAAAAAAAAAAAAAAAAAAAAAAAAAAAACTTTTTTTTTTTTTGAGAAAAGGCTTAATATAGCTTAAAAGTTTAGTATATTATTTTGGCTTTATTTTTTCCTCATCATTCTCCATGATAAGTATATTTGTCAATAATTTCTATAGGATATAACGAAAACACAGGTTTAATTTTGATATTTTTCTCATTTATTTGTTCTACAAGTATCTTTATTTGGACTCTTAAAGATTGATGCATGTCCTAGAACCACTATATATCAGTGTTGTAAATGACAAATATCTACAAAACAATGAAAGACCCCAAAGAACGAAAATCTAAGATTCCGCAAGATTTGTTTTATGACAAGCAACCAAAAAAAAGGAAAGTATATCCACAATGTTACACATGAGCTGATGAGCAAGTCAAGCAAACACGGTTTCCTCTTCACACGTAACAAAACGTGAATGGAATTATTCTCTTTTATTATTTTAACCAAGACAACCATGATATAGTATGTTCGAAATATTTATTTTTGTCACCAAAAGAATCTTACTATTATACTTTTTCCAACATGATATAGTATGTTCGAAATATTTATTTTTGTCACCAAAAGAATCTTACTATTATACTTTTTCCAACAAAAGGCTGTATATTGATAGACTCCTAAATATAATAAGGATATATGTATATTGAAGCCAGGAAACAAATTCTCTCTATTTCCAAAGAGAAATGTTTAATCTAGCCTGTAATGGTAGTCATTATGTCTTCCTATATGAATCATCCCAACGTTGATGGGAAACATGTTTATTTGTACAGACTAAAGACTTATTTGGAGAATCCCCAAACGAAAAAAGAAGAATATAATCATCTACAACGTACCTTATCTATATGGGAAGTGTTCAACCTTTTCTGGTTTATACCGTTGTAGAATTGTTTTTATCCTTTTTGAGGTTGGCTTACCTCTGCATGGGTTTGTTTTATCATTGCTCAAATTTGTACATGTTTCTTTATTTTTGTCAAACTTTTTTCGTTAAAATAGTTAAAAAAATAATAACATATATATACAAAGGCCATTTAAATATATAGTTCTTGGAAGTGATCCTAGCTTTCTTTGCTAACTCTCATCCACTAACGTTTTGAGATTGATACATCTTGCAAGTAGATTCCTAAAGACATGTTTGGCCATTGTGATATTGTAACATTTGTTGATTAATAATATTTGGTATGAACCATCTTTCATTCTCAATTTCCAGATTCTCCAACCAATGATATGATGATCATATGAGATAGTTGACTACATTTGAGGAGCTCTATTCATAAAATAACTGTACGTAGCATAGACATAATGGGACATTAGATCCTCAACTCGAAGCCTATAAAGTGGTGCAACTTCCATATTTCTCAACAAAAAAAAAATTCCATATTTCTCTACTTACTCTACACGCAAATAAGAGGTGATGTATGGACTCTTCCTCATCTCTACACACTTGGCAAAGAGATTTTGTTAAAAAAAAATTGGTGCTTAAGTTATACAGTTACTGGTAGAGCATCATGAAAAATTCTCAACAAAAATGTTCGTATTTTTAGTGATATGTTAAGTTGCCAAATGGTATTAGAAAGCTTTACATAGGAAGAGTGGCCTTTCAAGCTTCGTAAAAGCGTGTCTCCTGACTTAACAGAATATTCTCCATTGGCAGTGTGAAGCCATGTGAGTGTATCTTGAGTTCATGCAATATATATGGACGAAGTAATTTGATCAAAGAGACATCCATTGGGATAATGGAGAAGTTCTTTGAAAAGGGTTGGTGTGACACTACAAGAATTCAGTGAATTAGCTGTGGACTGGCGAGAGAATTTCCATAGCCAAGATTTTTAGCTACAGAAATAGCGAGGAATTGCGACAGAACAAAAAATAGGTAAATCTGTGACAAACCTGTAGCTATTCGTAGCTATATAGCTACAGACGAATTTCATAGGTGTTTTGTAGCTAAATAGCTACGTATTAGCAAGAGAAAAGTTGTAGCCATAAAATTTAGATTTAGCCTTGATTTGTTACACATATTTCTATTGTTAGATAACAATAATTTGCGTGATTTATGTATCGACATAATTATCATATTTTTTAGGGACAATTGTAACAATGCCACCTTTTAATTACATTCTTTGAACAATGCCACCTTGACAGCCAGTATTGCAACACGTGCCACCATTTATATACCCAAAAGACATATTTGCCCTTCTCAGAAATTACGCGTTGCTCTCTTTCTCTTCTCTTCTCTCCTCTCTTCTCTCTCTCGGCGATTGTTCAAAGTTACAGATCGGAAAAGGTACAGATTTCGAGTTTGATTAGATTTTTGATTTCAATTTTGTAAATTCTCTAGATCCAAGCGATCTAGATCGTCGATTAGTGTTTTGATTGCAACAGTAGGTTATATTTTGTTATAGATTCCTTCGATTCTTTGAAAATGGGTAAATACACTTAGATCTCGTCGATTCTATTGTTTTCAATTTCAGTCAGGGTTTATTTTGTTCTAGATTTGGTCCTTTCTAGTATTTTCGAACTCTGTTCATCAGTCCTTAGTTGTTTTAACAAGTTTAAAGAAGATTATAAGGTTTATGTACTAGTGTTATGGATCTCTGTTATATTTACTAGTTATTTTAACAAGTTTAAAGAAGATTATGAGGTTTATGTACTAGTGTTGTGGATCTCTGTTGTATTTACTACTTGTTTTAATAATTTTAAAGAAGATTATGAGGTTTATGTACTAGTGTTGTGGATCTTTGTTGTGTTCACTAGTTGTATTAACAAGTTTAAAGAAGATTATGAGGTTTTTAAATAGCATTATGAGTTTTGATTAACAGTGTTTTCTGTCTTGTTAACAGTTATAAACGATGAGTCAAGATATCCCTGACATATTGGTGATACCAGACCAGATACACAAGCCTGGGTCCGAGCCAGACGATCCAGTGGTTATTCAACGACACTCAAACCTGCAGTTGGTTCACACTGTGAAAAAAATTCTAGGGCAGGAGTTATTTAGTAGGATTGAGAATAGTTTTCTCAATCCTATTATAACACTTGCTAACCGTGAACTCAAATTTTCCGGACAAATATTCCATTATCTGATGCAGAGGAGGCTGGTCACCAAAGGAAAAGAGATGTGGTTCAGGATTAATTGCCATCCATCTCGATTCTCCAAGAGAGAATTTGCTCTCACCACTAGTATAACCAAACTGAAAACCTTAATATAATCAACTTAAAACCATATAATCTGTTTTCCAAAAGAATACAATTGGCTTATAATCTCATTTAAACCTTACACAGGTATTCACTGTGAAGAAATTGTGACAGAGAAACAGAAGAAAGGCAAAAATATAGAGAAAAAGCCTTACCTCTGGATGGAAGAAAACAAGTTTGTACTTGGTGATCTTCTGAATAAGTTGGAAACACAAGATATGCCAGACGAATAAAAACTCTGCCTTGGTGCAGTAGTGTTAGTTGAAGGCATTCTGATTGCTGTCGGACCGAAAGAAAAGATTCCTCACAAAAGACTGTGTTTCGCTGCAGATTTCGATGTATATTGCTGTCAGCCTTGGGGAGAATTCGCTTACAATATTCTCTATGACAGCATTACAAAAACTGGATCACATTCATGGGTGAACAAGGAGCGGTACAATGTGAAAGGATTCGTCGAAGCAATTCACTTATGGGTGTTGAATGCCGTTCCAGTCTTTGGTGACAGATTTGCACAGAAGATTCAAGGCTCAGAGAAACTATTTCTTTCCTGTTTAAAATGGCAAAAAACCAGACAACCCAGATTGGCAGAGATTGATACTCTTGCAAAAAAAAGAAGGGGTAAGTTTACAGTAATCTTCTTATAATCTGTTTTAAAAATTATAATGTTTTTTTAAAAAGCTTATAATGTACTCTTATATCTTATAATAATATATTTTAAAAAGCGTATAATCTCCTTTAAAAAGCTTATAATGTATTTTGAAAAGCGTGTATAATCTTCTTTAAAAAGCTTATAATGTACTTTAAAAAGCTTATAATCTTCTTTAAAAAGCTTATAATCTTCTTTAAAAAGCTTATGATGTACTTTAAAAAGCTTATGATGTTAAGGTTTTTATGACTTGTATTTTTAAAAGATTATAATGTACTTAAATATCTTATAATCTTCTTTAAAAAGGATATGATGTGTTTAAAAATCTGACTTTCTCTGTTCCAGATTGAGATTCAAACAATTGTTGGGACAAAAGACGTGAGAGAGGTTAATGTGTCAAACGCCTATCCAGAAGACTCTGATTTTTTGGACGTTATAGGCTTTGTTATGCAAGGTTATATAATGACCAAAGAAGACTGGATACGTGAATATGTATCCCTTGCAGATATTTGTGAAGGTCTAGCAAATGTTCATAAGTCTCAAGCAAATCCAAAGTATAACTGTTATGAACACGAGAAACTCGATTACATAATCAGTATACTCGAAGGTTTGGTACGCAAGGTAACTGTTGTAGAGACCATCTTGGGAATCACATATATCAGAAACAACACCGAAACAAAGGTTTGTGAATAATACAAACACAAAGATTATTAAAAAAAAAGTTCAATATTTGTTTCTCATGTTGTATTTCTTCATTTCTTAATAGAATAAGAGAGATGACAATCGAGAAGAAGAGAAGCAAGAAGAGGAGGTAAAAGAAACAACTAATTAGTGAAAAACCAACCTGAAGTATATATTTTTTTAATGAGTTTGGCTTTTGCAGGTTGTTGAAGAACAAATGGATAATGAAGAAGAAGATGTAAGATATTCTATCATAAAGTATAACCCGAATTTATAATTTGATATTAAACGACTCTTTGATACATGAACAAAATGACAACATCATTGAAGATTGTACAAACAATGCTGAAGATAATGTGAACAACACATTAGAAGATTCCGTTAGTCCGACAAACACACAAGTTGTTGAAGAACAAATGGATAATGAAGAAGAAGATGTAAGCTATTCTATCATAAAGTATAACCCGAATTTATAATTTGATATTAAACGATTCTTTGATACAGGAACAAAATGAAAACATCATTGAAGATTGTACAAACAATGCTGAAGATAATGTGAACAACACATTAGAAGATTCCGTTCGTCCGACAAACACACAAGAAACAAGTTATGCTGGTGATGATGAAAATGATACAAACAATGAAGATGATATAGATCAAAGTCCTCAAAAGAAGGTGCAAAATCATCTACTCAAATAATGTTTAGAGAACATTCAATACACTGAATAAATATACACTATGTTGCAGGATAAATCACCTACTCCAAGTTTCAATACTCCAAATTTTAACCTTTTTTCTCAAGAGAGCCCATCCGAAAAGGTAAAAGAAGATGTCAATGAGAAAAACAACGACAAGGCTACACCAGAAAAGACACAAAAAGTTTACACCAGGACACGATCAGCGGATAGAGGTAAACAACAGGTAAGCCTCAACCTTATAATCTGATTTAAAATTACTTTAATTTGATTTACAAACTTAAAATCTGTTCCAAAATCTTAAAAATTGCTTTATTTATTTAAAACGCAGAAACAGAGAAAGAGGCGTAAGATTCATCCTGAAATTATAACAAGGAGGAGTACACGAGGACAAATTCCCACATCCAAAAACTCATCACCATTCACAGCAGAGAAAAAAAAGCATCCGAAGGTTTACCCCTTTTTGCCAGTAAATGCGGCCAGCCTTGACAAGCTGTCTGAGTGGACAAAGTTGGGGAAAACCATGTAAGATTTTTCTCATCAAAATATTTCCTTTCATTAACACGTTGCTTGACAATAATTGTAAACAAATTGTAAACTGTAGGGAAATTGAGGATACACGTGTGAATGGAAAGTGGTTTAGTGAGATGCAGTCGCCAGGAAAACCCTTTTCCATACAGGTACTACTACATTGATCATTGTGTTGAAAATCTTTTAAAAATTTGGGGTTTTTAAACAAGATTATGAGATTTTAAATTAAATTATAAGGTTTGGTAAACGGTATGTGTGTCTTTAAAAAGTTATTTTTTTTTGTCATAGCTTGTCGATGTAGCGCTGTTAATGCTCAAGAAGCGTCGTGAAATGTTTCCAGACCAGTTCCGTCAAGACTGTGTAAACATTCGGCCTTCTTTCTTCCATGATATAGATCAAAATTTTTTTGACTTTCTTCATGACGACGAGTTTCAGTTCCACACTGACGCAATAGAAAAAAGTGTTTTGGGTCCTCAAATTCTCTTCATTTACTTGCCTTTTTTGGCGAAAGCAAAGTGTTGGGTGCTGCTCACTATCAACATCGTGCAGCAGAAAATCATTGTCACTGATTTTACTCGTACCCATCTTTGCGAGAAATCATTAAAAAGGAAACTTTCACCTTTTTCAAAAATGCTCCCATTCTTCATCCAGTTCTATAGAGGAGAAAAGATGAATACCTCAGAATTCGAAATATCATTTAGCACAAAAATGCCAGCAGTAAGTTATAAGTTTTGATAGGGTTTTATTTTGTCTTTGAATTCCAAAAGTGCCATATTTGATTGTTGTTTCTCCTACCAGGTCACAAAAATACATGATACAAGAATATACATGGTCAAGGTAATGGAGTGATATGCTTTAGGGGATCTATGCTGGAACAAGTTGCAAGAAGATAACATTGAAGATCTGAGAAACAAGCTAGCAGCAGATATCTTTGAAGAGTTTATCAACATCTAGAAATGTTTTTATAACAATTTTCATGTTTTTAGATTATATTAGGCTGAAAAAACTCTGAGGAACTGTTTATAACAGATCGCAATAACATGCACAATCATCTTTTTAAAAACCATATAATATGATTTAAGAAAACTAAAAAAGTTCATAATCTTATTTAAAAGAGCTAATAACCGTAATCTTCTTTGAAAGAGCTTATAATGTTCTTTAAATTATCTCATAATTAAATTATAATTTGCCTGATTTTATCTTCAAAGCTTATAATGTTCTTTGAAGAGTTTAACATCATCTAGAAATGCTTTTATAAGATTTTTTAAAACCATATAATGTGATTGAAGAAAACTTAAAAAATTTCATAATCTTCTTTAAAAGAGCTCATAATGTTCTTTAAATTAGCTCATAATTAAATTAAAACTTGCCTAATTTTATATACAAAGCTTATAATGTTCTTTAAAAAGTTCATAATTATGTGTTGTAAAACCTTATAATTTTAATTTAACCACCTAATCGGATTTAAAACCTTCTTTTGAATTCTTTCCAATTATCATTATGTGTTTTTAAAAACCTTATAATCTGATCAAAGTTTAGAAAACCTTAGAAAACAATTGAAGTCTTACAAATAAAAATAGGTTTTTAACAATCCAACAAAGCAACAAGAATTTCAACAAAAACATAAAACTAATAAAACGTCTTGAAAGAAACAAACATTCCATTAAAGAAATTATTAAGGAGACCGACGAGCTCTCACGTTCCTAGAACTACCAGCTTCATCTCTTTGACGAGTTCTCCTTCTTGTAGGATTCCTTGGCCGCAAGGCTCTAGGCTGACTTATGGGACGGGTTTCAATTGTAGTCGGAATCACAGTCGCACTTGCCTGACCTCCTGAACTCTGACCTTCCTCTCTAGCACGGGTTGCAGCAGCAGGTCTTCTTCCAAGAGCAACTTGTACCTGGACCCAGCGAGCCCGCAATTGATCCACTCGATCAGTGGAAGCAGCTATTTCCGGTGCTAAAAACGCTTCTTCTGCAAGAAGATCCGATGAATTGGCAGCCAGCACGAGATCCTGATTTAAACAAAAAATCATTTAAAACAATGTTTGTGGAAACTATAAAATCAGAATTAGACTAACACACATGCTGACCTGTGAGATAGTTGCTCTTGCTCCATCTTCTCGTTCAGGAGAAACCTCATAAACTTCTTGAAAGAAATCATACATTTGCCGTGCCGGCAACAAATTGTCCATGCCCTCTGTATTTTTAAGACACAACAGATTTCTAAAACTAGGAAGAAATTGAAAACCTGAATATAATTAATGGTGATGATGTAAATACCTAATGGAAAGAATGGGTGTTCAGGTGAAGAGTTCAGCGATGTTTGATTCACAATACGAGGGTGAAGCAAGAAAGCAGTATCCCTGAACTGCTCATCCAAGTCAAACAGAGCTTCAGGAAATGTTTTGAGGCGGTACAACATCCTGTGGGACAAATCCTACATAAAAGCAAAACTGTTAAATAACATTCATTTAAAACTTTTTTATAGTTTTATTGTTAAAATTTTATAATGGGACCATACCTATTGGGGACCACTGGTGGCGTGTCACTCCAAGCCCTTCGTGAATGATTAAGAAGTAATTATCTTCATTAGCATTAGTATGCAACCATTGTGGAGGATCAACAGGAGAGCTTCCACCATCACGAAGCTCAATATTAAATCTTCGAAGATTTCCTTCAACAGGGACAAGACGAAAAGCATTAGAGATCATCTCTCCCGAAATCTGAAAGCCTGTCAAATCTCTCAAGACTTGCAGAGCGTGAATGAGACCCCAGGACCGGAGAACCAATTGGCTCGGAGCTATATTCATCAGAGTGCAGTAGTCAGTCATAATCCAACAGATGTAGCGACAGAAGCCAACACCAATAACATATTCGAAGACAGTAGTGAATATCGGGGATGGTGCAGCCGATGGAGCAGTTTCATGACTGCGTTTAATCCTAATTTTCCTGTGCATTGTGGAATTGTTCTTGTATGCCAAGAACAAATCATTAGGTTGTTCACCAGCCATCACAGAAAACCTGTCAAAAGAAACAAATAATTCATAAAACACAACATTATGAGGTTTTTAAAACAACAATATAAGGTTTTTTTAAATAACATAATGAGGTTTTTAAACAAGATTATGAGATTTTTAACAGGATTATGAGGTTTTTTAAACAACATTATGAGTTTTTTAAACAACAATATAAGGTTTTTAAAATAACATAATGAGGTTTTTAAATAAGATTATGAGATTTTTAATAGGATTATGAGGTTTTTAAACAACAATATTATGAGGTTTTTAAACAACAATGAGGTTTTAAAAACAAGATTATGACATTTTTAACAAGATTATTAGGTTTTAATATGTGTGTTTACAGTTACAAATGCGGATGTTTTAAAAGCAAAAAAAAAAAAAACCCTTTCTCACAAAGCAAAAAACACATACAACTAGGAAAGAGAAATTTCCTGATTTGATTTGTAAACACACAGACACGCAAACACTAACAAACAAACATTTGGTTATCGTACAAACCCATTTCCACAAATATTATCCACTTAAAAACAAAACGAATAGTAGTGATATACTAAAACAATACCAAAAATTTCAACACAGAACAAAAAAAATTCAAAATAATTCACACTAATTTTCAAAAAAAAAAAAGCCATTTTGCTACTAATAAAAAGCCATACCCACAACATTTCCCCAAAAATCGTTAGTCAGATTAAAAATTAGGGTTTCAGATAGATCTGACAGTCACATAGAAAGATGTGGAAAAAATTAGGGTTTTTCCAAAACATTTCCAAAAAACAGATTTTTCTACACAAACAAGACTCGAAACAAAAAGAAATAGATGTAGATTGTATCGATAGTGTAATACTTACAAGATTTTCAACGATGAAGAAGATGAAAAGGATTTTGCCTCTTTGTATTCCTCTGTTTCTCTGATGAAAAAGCAACTGATGTGAAAGGACGTGTTAGACAAAAAGAGAGAAAATGAAGAGTTTATAGCATTTAAGACGGTTACTGAAATTTTTAATAACGGTATATATTCCATATTTGGGCTTCTAATGGGCTTCTAATGGATTTCTAATGGGACCTTCTATATGAATGAAATATTCATAAGATTTTTTTAAATCAAATTATGAGATTTAAACTTACATTTTAGTCTGTGTATAAACCAATTGAATTTCACAGGTTTTTTCCCATATTACAGCAAATGGTTATTAAAAGAATATTATGAATATTTTTAAATAAGAGATAATAGGTAGGTATTACTTTTAAATAAGATTATAAGGTCCACTTGATTCAAAAATAAACCAAAAAACCCCACAATATCTTTTAAACCGAACATAGACGGTTATGAATAAGGCCCACTATAATTTAACGGTTATGAATAAGGCCCACTTTAATTTAACGGTTATGAATAAGGCCCACTATCATTTTCAATATAATAACCTTAAAAAGCAACAAAAATGACAAAAAACCGTTTGTCTTCTTCTATTTCATCATCTTCTTCTCTGCGACTCTCGAAGAACACTGATACAGAGAATCAAATCTGCAAAATCGAAAGGTAAAATCAACTTGTTACCAACTTTACCCATTTTCGTTACGGATTAGTTGTAATTTGGGAAGTACTAGTAATTTCATGAGTAACTGAAATTAGGGTTTCCGTACAGTATCTGGGTTTTACTTCGTTTGAAATATTTGTCAAATTGTTGTCAATGTTTGGGTGAAATTACTTCGATTCTGTGATTTTTGATTTCAAACTTTATAAATTGCTTTAGATTCGTTGATCTGTGATTTTTGATTTCAAGCAGGCTATATTTTTTCTAGATTTCTTCAACTCGTTGAATTTTGATTTCAAAATTCATAAATAGCTTTATATTTTCTCGATTCTATGGTTTTTCGATTTCAATAAGAGTATATTTTGTTCTAGATTTCGTCAATTCTAGTATTCTGGAACTCTGCACATACATTCACGATGTTTTTAATCAAGTTTAAAGAATATTATGAGGTTTTTTAAGAAGATTTATCAAAATTTAGAGAAGGTTATGAGGTTTTTTAAACAACATTATAAGAATTACTTAACAGTATTCTGGATCTCTGTATTGACTAGTTGTTTTGGTTTCTTTTGCAGATTTACACAATGTCTGCAGGTAAATTGATTTTGCCTCAAAAGATGGAGTACAAAGAAGATATCGACGTGGCAATAAATCTCCATTTAAAAAAAAAACAATCTATAAATAGGGTAAAGGCAGCAATGGGAGATAATTGCTTTAACATTCTACGAAAGACACCATTCTGGCCGATCATTCAGATTCTATTGCAAGATAAAACTCCCTTCTCTAGAAACATTGTCACTTTTATGATTGGTAACAAGCAATGAAGATGAGCTGTGGTTCGTTGTTGCACAACAACCAATGCGGTTCTCGCTTAGAGAGTTCTTGCTGATAACAGGTCTGCCCAATGAAGACAGAAGAGCAGACAGGATGGACGACATGTTTATCGATGCTTGGATGGAGAAGAAGCAAATGAATTTGCAAGGTTTGCTGAAGTATTTGGAAAATAACAAAGATGAGTTGACTGATGATCAGAAACTTTGGCTAGGTTTGTTTTAAATCCTCATTATAACTTTGTTTTAGAACCTTATAATCCTGTTTAAAGATAACTATAATACTGTTTTTTCATGCGGGTACTTTCATCATAGTGCAGGGCACAGTGCTAGCAATTAATCCCAATTCAAAGCTGACAAACATTGAAATGCAAAAAGCAGGGTCTTTCGACATGTTTTGCAGCTTCAACTGGGGAACTTTGGCTTACCAATCTCTGTTGGGTAGTTTGAAAGATATGGCACTTAAAACTAGCCTTCAACAACATACTCTTCCAGGGTTTGTGTTTGCATTTCAGCTCTGGGTTTTAACTTCGATCGAATTACTCGGAAGAGAGTTTGGTAGAAGAGAAGATCTTCATCGTCGACCACTGATTCTGCAGTGGAAAGAGACAAGATACCAAAGACTTCAACAATTAGTGAACATTGCAAATGACCCCCAGGTACAATTTTATACTAATTTACATTATACGTTTTTTAAATGAAATTATAAGGATTTTTAAATCATATGATAAATTATAACGTATTGTATGGTTTTAAACTTGATTATAAGGTTTTTAAAGGAAATTGTATACTTTTAATCATGATTATATGGTTTTTTAAAGTATATGATTATAAGGTTTAGAAGATGATTATAAGTTTTTTGGAGTTCATGGTAAGGTTTCAGTTTAATATCAAACTTTTTTCTCAGCTCAAAGTTCAGACTGTCATTGGTGACCGTCAAGAGTACAGAGAGTTGTTCAATCCTTACTGTAGTGAAGAAGACAAGAATTTGTTCGATCTTGTCAAACTTGTTGTGGAAGAACATTACAGAGTAACAAAAGGTGACTGGAATCGAGGATGGAAAGAAGTTCGTACTGTCCGTAAGGGGAAATCTGTGGCAGGACATGAAAGCAACGTTGTGAGGGAAGCAGGAGATGGAAGTAATGTTGCAAAGAAAAGGAAAAGCAGTTTTGGAGGCACCGACGCTGGGAGTACGAGGCGAAGATAGATTTCTGGTGATGACAAACTTGATATGATAATCAATATATGTCAACAGTTGAATACTCGCTTGGACGTGATTGAACCATACGTGAAGAAAATGATAAATGAAAGTGAAACAGAGGAGCAGGTAAAACAAATATTAAAAAATGTAAACATATTTTATTGTAAAATGTCCTTCCTATTTTTAATCAAATTGTATAGTTGTTTTCGCAGGCTGAAGATCTTTCACGCAAAGAACCAAAAGCAAACAGAAATAAAAATACGGTACACTAATCTTATTTCGTTTTTGGACTACATACAATTTGAACTACTAATCTTCACAAGTTTTTTTATTTTTTTTGCAGGCTAGTGAACCTCAAACCCAAGACACTAACTTTGACGATTTGAGTGATTCTGCAGAAACAATTTATGATGAAGAAGAATTTGAGAAACAGAATAAGGTATATACATACACAAACTCTAAATTTTTGCCTTCATTAATGTTTTTTTTTGTTAGATTATAGGGATGATAATAAGATTTTTAAAGTCGATTATGAGGCTGTTTAAAGTGGATTATGATGTTTTTCGAGTGGATTATAGGGATGATTATATAAGGGTTTTAAAGTTGATTATGAGGGTTTTAAAGTGGATTATAAGGTTTAGTTACAGTGGATTATAAAGTTTTTGGAGCATTTTCTTCTGCAGAATCAAGAAGAGGGTGCAGAGGATTCTGAGGGTGCTGAGGGTGCAATGGATGTAGAGGATGCAATGAGTGCAGAGGATGATACAACAACTCAAAACAACGAGGAAAACTTTGCAAATGAAGACACAACCATTCCTGTATAAAAATTGTCTTCACTAAAATAGTTAATTCTAATCTACCTAATAGTACATTGATGCTGAGGTGAATAAATGGTTGGCAGAGGATATTAATCCTTTTTTCAACTTCCGTAATATGATGAGTAATTTACACAAGGTATGTTGTGGAAACTCTTTTTTAATAAGTCAAAGTATCTTTATCAGTTATACATATTTCAAAATGTTTTTTTCAATGTTTCAGATTCTTTGGCTTTCCGCATTAGATAAATGGGAGGAATTCAAACCTCTTTGGGGTAAAACTGACTGGAAAGTTACAGAAAATGATGTGAAGGAGTTGAAGGGAAAGGCATTGCTCATTACTCACCCGGACAAAGTGGGTGACACTGATCCAAAAATCTGTTACAAGGCATTGAAACTTACCAAGGTTATCAATGTAAGTGGTTATTATTTTTTTTTTTGATAAAGCAAAATAAAAAATATTTCTATTTCATCTGTCATTATTATTTCTTTAATTGCCATTTTTTCAGGCTGAATGGGAGAATTGGAAGAAGCAAATAGGAGAAGACTTAATGGAACAAAGAAACAAGTTGTAACTTTGTTTATTTTATTATCGTAGGACATATTTGACTTATCTTTTAGATTTTATTCAAACTTTGTTTCTGATATCTGAAATTCTCTTTTAGATTCTAGTGTTTTAAAAATCTCTTAATATTCTTTAATAACCATCACAATTCTCATAATCTTCATAATTTTAATAATTCTCATAATCTTCTTTCACAACCCTCATAATCTTCATAATCTTCACAATTTTAATAATCCCATAATCTTCTTTAACGACTCTCATAATCTTCATAATCTTCATAATTGTAATAACCTTTATAATCTTCTTTAACAACCCTCATAATCTTCAGATGAAAATTGTTTCTGATATCTGAAATTCTATTTTAGATTCTCGTGTTTTGAAATCTCATTTTGCAAATTTGAAATTCCTCACAATCTTCTTTAATAACCCTCATTATCTTCTTGAATAAATCTCATAATATTCTTTTAGAACTTCATAATCGTCTTTAAATAATCCTCATAATCGTCTTTAATAATCCTCCTAATCGTCTTTAATAATCCTCATAATCGTCTTTAAAATCCTCATAATCGTGTTCAAAAAATAATATTCTTCTTTTAGATTGTCACAAATTCAAAAATTTGCTAACCCAGTCAACAAAAAAAAAATCTTTACCCTAAATTATAATTATTAACCCAAATGGTCCATAAACTTAAGTACAAATGTTTTTTAAAATTGGCTAAATCATTTTTGAAAATTCTCAAAATATTCTCAAATAAACCTCATAATCTTTTTAAATCATACAAAATCTTCTTTTATTTTCATAATCTTCTTCAATAACTTTTAAAATAAAGATGATATGAATTAACGGTTAAGGCCCACTATCATTTAACGGTTTTGAATAATACCCACTATCATTTATAACGGTTATGACGTGAATAAAACCAAAAAGAAAAAGCCCAGACAAAAAAAGCCCACAAATGCAACAATAAGAAGCCTTAAAGATGCTACAAAACGACAAAAAAAAACCCATTCCTCTTCTTCTTTATCATCTTCTTCTCGGAGACTGCGAAGAGACGCTCGAAGAACACTAGTAAAAGAATCAAATCTGAAAATCGAAAAGGTAAAATCGCAGGCTCGACACTATTTTTCTTAACAATGTACGTATTTGTATTTAGAATGATTCAATTTCAAAATTTCATTTTTTAAAACGAATAAAATTGCAGATTTGTCTAGGGTTTATACATATCGCTTACTTAATTTTTCTTTTTCTGCGAAAAATTACCGTCTCTTCTCATTTTCGACATTAGATTATACTGGGTTTGCTATTAACATCTGCATTCAAGTAATTTTTGGAGGAAAAATTGTTTTTTCTCTAGGGTACATGCAAATTGGCTTCTAGCATTCTGATTTTCTGGCTAAAGTTAACTAATTTCCACATTTTCAACATGGATTGAGTAATTTTTGCAGAAGTTAATTGAAATGTTGTTTCTGAAGAACTGAAACTAGGGTTTCCGTGCAATATCTGGGTTTTTGTTGTGTGAAATTGTTATGAAATATTTGTGAAATTGTTGTGAATGTTTAGGTTTCTGTGGTGTCAATTTATCTTAAGAATTGATTATAAGGTTTTTTAAAGTCGATTATGACAGATGTGTTTTTGATTTCTTTTGCAGATTTCCAAAAAAATTGCTTCAATGAAGTTGATATTGCCTAAAAAAACGTTGATCCAAAATGATGAGAGAGCACTGAATCTTTATTGGTTTAAGAAAAATGCTATAAACAGGATAAAGTTAGCAATGGGCGACAAATGCTTCGATCTCCTACAACAAACCGTTTTCTGGCCAATGGTACAGTTTATGCTTCAAGACAAAGTCCCATTCTCGAAAGCGATACTGACTTTTATGATGAATCAAAAGCTGGAAACAAACAGAGAAGACGAATTGTGGTTTGTTGTTGGATTACAACCAATGAGGTTCTCGATTAGGGAGTTCATGCTAATGACAGGTCTCGCAAACGAAGATAAATCAGCAAACAAGGTGTATGAAATGATTGTTGATGATTGGATGGAGATAAAACCAATCTCTTTGCATGGTTTGCTTTCTTATTTGGAGGACAATGATCTGAGTGAAGATCAGAAGCTTCGACTAGGTTTGTTCTAGAACCTCATAATCATATTTAAAAATCTCTATCATACTGTTTTATAGTTTGTTTTTAATCATTTTTAGAACCTCATAATCATATTTAAAAATCTGTAGTGTACTGTTTTAAAGTTTGTATTTCATTCAGGTACTTACATTATAGTGCAGGGGATTGTTCTAGCAATTAATCCCAATCAAATCCTGTCAAAAGAAGAAATGGTAATAGCAGGCTCATTCGAAAAGCTATGCAGCTACAATTGGACAAAATTGGCATACGAGACAGTGTTGAAAAGTTTGAACAGCATTAGCTTGAAGAACATAAATCAGTTCTCTTTGGAAGGGTTTATGATGGCATTTCAGGTGTGGGTTTTAACTTCAGTCAAGGAATTCGGTCAAGAGTTTGGAAGAAAAGAAAATCTTCATCATGAACCGTTGATTTTGCAATGGAAAGAAACAAAAGCACCAAGGCTTGCACAATTGATAAACATTGCAAACACCCCCAGGTAAAACAACTTTTCCTTAGACGATTTTTAAAGACGATTATGAGCTACTGTAAAGAAGATTATGAGGCCTAAAGAATATTATATTGCTTCAAATCTGATTGGTTTGTAAGCTGACTGTTGCAAAAACATTTTTTTCTCAGCTCCATGTTCAGACTATCATTGGTGACCGTCATGAGCACAGAGACTTGTTCAATCCTTACTCTAATGATGAAGACAAGAATTTGTTTGAACTTGTCAAACTAATAACGGAAGCACATTACAAGGTAAAACAAGTTGACTGGAATCAAGGATGGATAGACATTGGCACTATCCGTAAGGGGAAAGCAGTGGCAGGAAGTGAAAGTAATATTCCAAGGGAACCAGGAAATGGAAGGAACGTTGCGAGGGCACCGAAGGAAGTAGGAGGTTCCTCGTTCGAAAATGTTGGAAGGAAAAGGAGAAGAAGTTTTGAAAGCACCGAAACAATGAATTCAAGCCGCAAATGGATGTATGTTGACGACAAACTTGACATGATAATCAATATGTGTAATGCGTTGAATGATCGCTTCGACATTATCGAACCATATGTAAGGCAGATGATGAATGCAACAGAAGAGCAGGTAAAATACAAATAAAAAATATAAACATATTCTTATTGTAAAGTCTTTTATGTTACTCACATTGTATAATTGTTTTCGCAGGCCGAAGATCAGTCACACAAAGAAACAGAAGCGAACAGAACAATATACTTAACAACTTCATTTTTGAAGTGCATACAATTTGAACGACTAATGTTCAAAAGTTTATATTTGTATTTTGCAGGGTACTGAACCACGAACCCAACCCGCTAACTCTGACAACTCGAGTGATTCTGCAGAAGTTATTTTTGATGAAGAAGAATTTCAAAAACAGAATGAGGTATCTATATATAAAAAACTCTCTTCAATAATGTTTTTAAAGTTGATTATAAGATTTATTTAAAGACTGTAGATTATGAGATTGTTTAAAGTTGATTATAATGTTTTTAAACTAGATTATGAGGTTGGTTGTAGTTGATTATAAGATATGTTTAAAGTATATTATAAAGTTTTTGAGACCATTTTCTGATGCAGAATCGACAAGAGGATGATGCAGAGGGTGCGAAGGATGATACAAATGAAGACACAACCATTCCTGTATAAAAATTGCTTCCACTAAAATAGTTAATTCTAATCCACCTTCTTATACATTTTTGAAATTCTTTAAATTTGTTTTACAATTAGGTTGTTAAAGAAGTAGAATCTGATGCGGAAGAAGAAAAAGAAGACAAACAAGAAAATGAAGAAACAGACGGATGCAATGTTGATCCTAACTGTCCAAACTATGTGTTTCTTTCTGAAGATAATGAGCAGGAGGCACCGGCTGAATCACTCCAAGAGCAGCCAATGAATCAACCCAAGAGCAACCCGATGAATCGACACAAGAACAGCTCGATGAATCGGACCAAGAGTACTCCGAAAGCGTTTGCTCCTTACTCACCCGGACAAAGTGGGTGATTATGATCCAGAAATCAGCTACAAAGCATTGAAACTTACCAAGGTTATCAATGTAAGTGATTATTGTTTTCTTTTGATAGAGAAAAATTAAAAATATTTATATTTCATCTGTCATAATTATTTCTTTCATTGCCATTTTTTTCAGGCTGAATGGGAGAATTGGAAGAAGCAAATAGGAGAAGACTGAATGGAACAAAGACACAAGTTGTAACTTTGTTTATTTTATTATCGTAGGACATATTTGACTTATCCTTTAGATTTTATTCAAACTTTGTTTCTGATATCTGAAATTCTATTTTAAAATCTTCTTTAACAAACCTCATAATTTTAATAATTCTCATAATCTTTAACAAACCTCATAATCTTCATAATCTTTTTTAACAACTCTCATAATCTTCATAATCTTCTTTAACAACTCTCATAATCTTCATAATTTTAATAATTCTTATAATCTTCTTTAACAAACCTCATAAGCTTCATAATCTTCTTTAACAACTCTCATAATCTTTTTAATCTTCTTTAACAACTCTCATAATCTTCATAATTTTAATAATTCTCATAATCTTTTTTAACAACTCTCATAATCGTCATAATCTTCTTTAACAATTCTCATATAACTTCATAATTTTAATAATTCTCATAATCTTCTTTAACGACTCTCATAATCTTCGTAATCTTCATAATTGTAATAACCTTTATAATCTTCTTTAACAACTCTCATAATCTTCACAATTTTAATAAAACCCGCATAATCTTCACAACATGTGTTTTTTAAAAATTTTGCGAACTCATTTTTCTTTAACAATCCTCATAATCTTCTTTAACAAACCTAATAATCTTGTTTAAAACATAAAATCTCAGTTTGAATCCTCATAATATTTTTTAACGACCCTCATAAGCTTGTTTAAAAACACAAAATCTCAGTTTCAGTCATCATAATCTTCGAAAAATAATCTCCTTTAAAAATAATGTTTGGGATGCAGAAAAAGCCTCTGAAACGGATTTGAAATCAATTGATTGGATTCACACAATTTTTTTTGTTATGTCCCTTCTGATGGCACCTACTGCATTTGTATTGTTTGGTTTTATACCTGCCAAACTCCCAATTGCTTTTTATCCTTTTCATCCTTCTTCTACCACTAGAGGCGCGTGTTGAAGGTGGCAAACATACAAATTGAGCAACATAATCAGGAATGTTCCAAAATGCTTTATCGCCCACAAGATGAATACTCTCTGAATATGATTGCTTCCACCTGTAAAAGAAAATTTAAACCATCTTTATATCGAATACAATTGTAAAACACAAAAAATTGTTCTCCATGAAGTTTCATAACAAGACTTGTACCTTTCAGTAGAATAAATGTCGTGAACATAGCTGTTTTCAGAAACTTTGGCCTTTTTTGCAGCAATGATTGCATGAGCGCAAGGGAATTTTTCGATATCAAACATACGACATGAGCACTCTCTTCTTCCCAAATGGACAACGTGTTTCTGTTTATCACCTTTGACTTCAAACTCAAATTCATCCACTCGATAAGCTTCGAACCAGCGTGAGTTCAAGGTAAATAATCCTTTCATCCTATCACCCACATTCTTTGTAACAGGATGCCTATGATGACCAGCCTCTTCACGTCTCTCACAAAACCATCTTGTAAGAACAGACCTAATCGTCTCAAGAAGACACACAATAGGATACTCTCAGGCCTCTTTGAGCAAGGAGTTCAAAGACTCAGCTAAGTTTGATGTCATAATGTTGTACCGATTGGCAGGGGCGTAAACATGTGCCCATTTTTTAAAATCTGCTTTTATCAGGTAATCTGCCATCTCTGGATCTGCAAGATCAAGTTCCCTGAAAACCATATAATCCAATATAAAAACCATATAATCTAGTTCAAAGGCTTTATAATCATATTACAGAACATTATAATCATCTTTAATAAACATTAAAATCTTATATAAAGAACCTTATAATCCTATTTAAGTTACCTGAACAGTTCTTCAAATTCTTGTATTGTGTAAGCATTAGCTGCTTGTATCACAACAGCTATAAGTGGAGAATTCCTGAATGTCGTCTCAAGATTTTTCTGGAAATGATATATGCAAATCCCATGATGAGCAGCTGGATAATTGATTGTTAAACCATTCGCAATACACATCGCACTATCGGACACAAAAACCAAATCTGGTTTATCGGGTATAATCGTCTTCAACTTCTTCAAAAACCAGTCCCAAGATTTGTCGTTCTCAGAATCTACTATACCGAAAGCAATAGGGTAACACTGAAAGTTCCCATCTTGCGCCGATGCAACAAGCAAAGTTCCTTTAAAATTTGCTTTCAAAAACGTACCATCCATAATAACTACTTTCCTCATCAATTTAAACCCTGTAATTGATTGTCCTAAAGCCAAGAATGCATACTTAAACTTCCCGTAGCTATTAACCTCAACCGCAATCACTGTACCGGGGTTCTTCTCCTGCATCATATGCAACCACATGGGTAACATTTCATACCCATCAACCACTGTCCCCCTAGCAATATTTGTTGCTTCTTCTTGAGTTCGCCACGCCTTGTGATAAGAAATTTCAATTCCTTGATTATTTCTAACATAGTCAACAAGCTGCCTAGGTCTCAATCCAATATGTCCTCCTTCGAAATGCCTACTAACAATTGTCGCTAATGTCTTGGCAGTAGCTTGGCGATGATTTAGATTATTCAACGAAGTATCACGACTGTGTTTGCTAACATATTTGGTAATGTGAAAACCTTCCGTAGCATGAACCCTGATTGCTCGAACCCTCCAACTACATTTACGATCAATGCAATGAGCAATCACCCTAATACCATCTGATTTGTAAACCTTATATTCGAATCCCTCCTTCATTGCAACAGCCTTAAATAATTTTACCATTTCTTGCTTGTTTCTGAATATCTTCCCTATAAACAATTCATCCCCATTCGTATCAGTAGCAGAGATGGATGAAGTTTTAGATCCAAACACATGCTACACAAAAAACACAAAAATATATGCAAGTTGGTCATCATTTTATATCAGATTATAAGGCTCTTTAAAAACTGATTATAATGTTTTCGGCATTATTGATCAGACAAACTCATTCGGCATAGAACGAGATTTTGGAGCAGCTTTTACAGATCTCTGATGTTCGGTGTTTTCGTCTTCCTCTATCCTCCGTTTTGACTTACTTTGTCTCTGCAAAAATATATATTCGGATTATAACGTTTTGTAAATCAGATTATAACCTTTATAGTATGGAATATAATTTTTTTAAACTTGATTATAAGGTTTTTTAAAGAAGATCATAATGTTAGATATGATAGTTATACACTTATAAAAATTGTTGCTTAGCAATACCTCAGAAGTAGAGCTTGTAGATCGTTCATATTCGTTGTTTTCGTCATCCTCAATCCTTCCTTTTGACTGACTTTGTTGATTCTGCAGAAGAAGGCGAGCAGGATCATCACGAGCAGTGTTGCTATTCTCTGCCATTGCAATTGAGCTTGTTTGTCCCTGTTAGAGAAAAAGATTTCATCACTTTATGGAAAGATAGAAACTCCTTACATAACAACCTATACACAAAACTGATTATTGATAAGACAAACCTCATTCGGCATAGAACGAGATTTTCGAGCAGCTTTTACAGATCGTTGATGTTCAGTGTTTTCGTCTTCCTCTATCCTCCGTTTTGACTTACTTTGTCTCTGCAAAAATATATATTCGGACTATAAGGCTTTGTAAATCAGATTATAACCTTTATAGTATGGAATATAATTTTTTAAAACTTGATTATAAGGTTTTTTAAAGAAGAATATCTGCTTGTCAAAATCTCGATTGTAAAAAGCCGAGGTGGATCATCACGAGCAATGTTGCTATTATCTGTCATTGCGGTTGAGCTTGTTTGTACCTAAAAAGATTACAAAGCTTTTTAAAAAAGATCATAATGTTAGGTATGATAGTTATACACTTGTAAAGATTGTTGCTTAGCAATACCTCAGAAGCAGAGCTTGTAGATAGTTCATATTCGTTGTTTTCGTCATCCTCAATCATTCCTTTTGACTGACTTTGTTGATTCTGCAGAAGAAGGCGAGCTGGATCATCACGAGCAATGTTGCTATTCTCTGTCATTGCAATTGAGCTTGTTTGTACCTGTCAGAGAAAAGATTTCATCACTTTATGAAAAGATAGAAACTCCTTAAATAACAACCTATACACAAAAAATCACACAAAATGGAAACATGTACCTCATCGACTGACACATATAGCTGAAGAAGTCCACCACTGTTTACAAACTTTTGCATGAAGGCTTGCAATTGCCTATCATTCCTAAGAAAGATTGGGGGAAACTCTGGTCTATCCGGTATTGCATAACTAATCTTCACTCCATATCCATTAATCACATAGTCTTCACACAAATCCTTGACCAAATCAATCAAACTAATTTCTTCCTTAACAAAGGTAACAAAAGCTCCCCTGTCGACATCAAACTTAAAATCCCAATGCTTATTATCTGTCAAACTCCACACTCCGCACAGAGAATATAGTTCCAGCATTACACCCTGATCAGACATAAAACAAAGAAATCCATCATAACCATAATCCGCTTTACAAAACCTCATAATCCACTGTAAAAACCTCATAATCCACTTAAAAACCTCATAATCCACTTAAAACCCCTCATTCACTTTAAAAAGTTTACCACATAAGAGCACAACGGGATGAAAAAGAGCATATCGTTAGAGACCAAAACCAGATTGAATCAGAAAGATCAAATCAAAGCACATATTTCTACAAACAAAATCGAAAATGTAAACTCATCAAATCGATAAACAAAATTGAGTTCTCTGAACATGATTCCAGGCTTAGCTCATCAAATCGATAAACAACATCGAAAATGTAAACTCATCAAATCGATTCGAACCAGATCGATTCGAATCCTAATCTGATTCATTTTCGAGATCCAAAACATTAATTTACCTTGAAACGGATCCTGAGATCGGCTCCTCTAGGCTTGCAAGCTGCAAATACATACCAATCGAATCGATTCAGATCAATAATCATACATCACTCCATAATCCCAAAAAAAACACAGTTTCTTACATTTGGTGGTGACTGCGAGATCGATGGCGACTGTGACGGCGAGGATGATGACGAGATCGGCGGTGAGGAAGACGGCGAGGTCGACGGTGATGGTGAGGATGACGCGATCGACAAAGGAACTTTGTTTCAAATGAAAAATTAGGGTAGATTTAATTAAATGGTATTTTAGGAATACAATATAAGAAGAGTGACATAGCTTGCAAAAATTTTTTTAAGATGGCATTTGTCAAAAGTGGCATGCCAAGTGTGGCATTTCTTACAACTTCTCTATTTTTTATATAGTTTTTAATGAGCCCACCTTAACAAACACCAAAATAATACAAATAATCAAATGTGCCCACCAAATAAACAAATGATCAAATGTCAAATTTTTTATTTAATAAGTAGTAGCTACTCCTGCAATTATACTCCTCTCCTATAAATCTCCTCGTATAGATTTGCAGACATAGCCCCCCATAGATACATTATGACAAGTGAGAGAGTATTGTAATCAAATTTGTTTCACATTTATCTGTGATTACATTGAACAACGATTTTTTTGTCTTGATAAGGCCATCTAAAACCCTAAACATGTATAGGCTTCTATTAATATATGTGTATATGACGATAGCAGATAGCCCAACATAATTTAACTTTATTAAAATTTTTAATCATTCTAATTAAAAGATACAAAACCCATAAGAAGATGAAGCAAGGAAAATAGAATGTCGGATCTTAGAAAAATTGAACAAAGAGTTAGAAGAAAGGAAAAGTAGAGTATGTAAAAAAACCAAATACAAACAAATGTCTAAACCACAAATCAATAGTGTCTTTTCATTTTTTTTACCTTGTCAGTGTACTTGCCCAATTTTGGGATTTGATGATGTTGATGATTATTAACAAAAATTTTAGTGAACTAATGTTACGTATAATTATAGATTATGTAAATATATTCTAGTTTTAATAAAGTTAACTATTTTAGAAATATACCATATATTATCATCTAATAACACCTATGTTATAGTTATGTCAAACTTTGATTGAATATAAATATTTTTTAGTTATCATATACATGTTTAAGCTTTAGTTTGATTATAGTGATACCATATATATATGCACATAGAATATAACACTAATTTAGGGTATATACATTGTATCCAAATCTAAATTAACCATAAATTATAATTACTTATACTATATCTCACTGATAAACAGCACACAATAATTTTATACCCTAAACCCCAAAAAATCTATAGTTTGAGATTTTTAATGGAAATAGAGAACCAAATCTGAAATAATTTTGGTGGGAAACCAAAACCAAATATAGAGCTAAAATGTTTTTGGTGTCCCGCTCAACAAAACTAGTTTAAAAAAAAAAATTTGGCCCAAACTCCAAATTAAGGCTGTAAATGGTAACTGCAGATTGTAGCAGAATCTAGCGGATTTGCAGATTCTAGCGGAATTTTAAGTGGTTTTTTGCGGAATCTAGCGGAATACTTTTGAATTTAAATGGTAACTGCAGATTCTAGCGGAATCTGGCGGAATTTTTATATAAACCAATTAATTTTTTTTTTTCAAATATTGTTAAAATTATGTTTTTAATATAATTAATATTAGAAAATAAGTAATATTTTACAAAATTATCTTGTAACTTAAATTATTTTATAATTAAAAAAATTCTATAAGAAAAATTGAAATGATTTTTTTATTAGTCTAAAATTAGTGAAAACTTTCAAAATTTATTCATTTATAAAAATATTTATTAACCAAAGGTAAATGAATCATGTGATATGGTTTTGTTATTTAGTTTTTTTCCATTATTTTGTGATGTCCTATCATTTTATCTCATGCGTTCTCCTCTCCATCACCTTCACCGCTTCTCCTCTTCGAAAATTTTGGATTTTGATAAACCCTAATTAGTTGCCTTCTCATTCTTCTTATTCCGACGCTAAGACTCCAATCCTCTTCTCCTTCTTCCAGGGCTTAGGTTCTTGTCCCCTCTCTCTCTATATATATATTTCGATTTGTCGTTTGGATTCAAGCAAGCGTCTTTAAGTTTCTAGATCATTCCGGATTTTCGTGGATCTGCAAGTGTTGAGCTTTACTTACTGTACGTTTCTGTATTCTCGATTTAATCCTTGGTCACATTTTTGGTTTGTTTTACACCAAAATTTCTTCCTCATTTTTTGGTACCAAAGTCAAAATCTTCTTCTTGTCACTACCATTTCGATTTTGTTCATATAAAGTTCGAAGCTTTTTGTTTTGGGTTTGGGTTCTGATTACAATCTTAGGGTTTTTGGTCCAAATCTCTTAATCGAACCTAATTTCTGACTCTGTTTTTGCCTTTTGTTTCAGTGAATGTTCTTTCTTTTGCTCAGTATCGAATCTGTTGAGGTGATGTGGATTGTGATGGTGCTACTACGCTTGTGATGCATTTGTAAGAGACACGAAAAGAGCCTGCTTTGTGTTATATTGTATTGCTTCTCTTAACTAGTTATGAAGCGTGAGACGAAAACCCCTTATATTAGTTTCCAAGGCGACAAGAAAGCCAAACACGAGTATGCTTGTGGTTGAATTGCTTAATTTTCGCATTCTATAAGACATTCTCAGGCTAATTTTTGCAAGCTCTTTGTGACATTTTCATAGGAGGACATGTGGCCCTGCAAGAAGATCAATCAAAGGACAATGGTCTTCTGCAGAGGTTGGTTTTTGTTTATTATTTTGCTCTCTATCTGATTCTTGTATGCTTCATTTATTGTGAATGAGGAAGGTTTTAGATCAAAAAAGTATCTGGAACAATGACTTGAGCGTAATCAGATGGTTGTATCACACTCTGTTGTTGCTCTAAGTAGTTAAATGAAACTGCTTGACATTAGATATCCTTTGTATATTCTGTTGGATTAAATTTCTGTTTTCTTAAATCAGGACGAAGTCTTGTGTAAAGCTGTCGAGCGTTTTCAAGGAAAGAACTGGAAGAAGATTGGTAAGTCAAGTAGTGAATTCTGATTCTTTCTTGTTTACAATTTATTCATCATTAATTACGGGTCCTTGGTGAAATCTCCAATTTTGTTGAAAAGACTAATTTTTCTATCATGTTTATGAGCAGATGGTTCGTACTAAGCAATTTGCTCATTACATTGGAGGAAAAGCTTCAGGTAATCAACTTGCTACTAAGGTTTGTTTCTTTTCTCTGTCTGTGTCTTGTTGTGTTCTCAAAATGTGTTATTGGGTAATAGCTTCTTTTTCGTCTCAGGTTCCAGTGAGCCATCCCGTTGCTACTATGAGTGTTTGTTACTGCCTTATGAGCAAGCGATCACAAGAGAGGACTCTACGTCCATACTTTATTATGCCTGCTCTCGCACATGGTTTGGGTTGGTGAACGAACTAGTCAACACGATGGTGCTCATGTTGAGTTGGAGTATTCTAATTAGCGTAGAGTAATGTAATTATATATTTATATTTTTTTTAATGTAATGATATTAAAATTATGTCCAGGCATTTGTTAATAACTTAGTTATATCTAATAAAAAAATTCCTAATAAAAGAAAATTAATTTAGATCTATTATTAATAGTAATATAAATATAAAAAATCAAATAAACTAAATTCTTATTATAAAATACATAAATGTGTTTGCGACAAATTTGCTAGGGGAAAACCATAACTATATAGCTACAAAAATTTCTTGGCTTAACTATAGCTAATGAGCTACGGAAGAATTCGTAGCCATGTTGTTGCTATTGGCTACAGATTCTGCACTCGCTAATCTGTTGCAAGCTGGCGATAGATAGGCGACAGATCAACTTTTGCGTCGGGGCTGAGGCAACAGAATTCATCTGTCGCCATCCGTTGCTAGCCTTGTTTTAGCGACAGATTGTGTCTTGTAGCTACAGAATAATCGGTAGCTAATTTACATAATTCTTGTAGTGTGACCTGATCAAGACTGATGACTGGTTGATAAGGATATGCTGGGATCCATATGTCCAAGCATTAATTAACTCACAAGTACACAACAAAGATGATTTACAATTTGAGTTTAACTTTTAAGCTTTTTTGAACCGGCCAAATCAATATCATTATAGGGACGTTCATGATAAAATCATGATTGTTTTGTAATTTTTTTGTTTTTTTAACGATTATTCATAGATAAAGTTATTTGATGTTGGAGAT
The DNA here is from genome assembly GCA_963576765.1 of Draba incana. Lineage (NCBI taxonomy): Eukaryota > Viridiplantae > Streptophyta > Magnoliopsida > Brassicales > Brassicaceae > Draba > Draba incana. The sequence goes on from OY755209.1 coordinate 31,755,656, forward strand.
ACATTTCCTTAATTTTGTTGGATATGATCAAAAGGTATATTAGTTATTTTTTTTAATTTCGAAAATATTTTATCGAAAAGTATTAATCGCAATTAATATATATATACATCAAACTAGATTTTGTGCGGATCTTAGATTTAAAGTTTTGTTTTGTGGATACCATTAATTTGCAATGTTAATTCATTTGTTTTCATCTTATTGGTTAATCTTATTTTTCGGCACCAAATGTTCATTCTACCATAATTTTATATTTGGTCCATATTTGTGTTCTTTTTTGTCACAATCCATATTTGTGTTTAAATTTAGCTAGTGCCTTAAAAATAATAGATACCACAAAGGAAACTATAGATAATACATTTTGACGTTTTTAGATTAATACTACTCTAAAAATATTTTAACAGTATAAGAAAACGTATGAAAAAATTGCATTTTTTTACATATATGCATATGACATCCAAAATTATTGGACTGACATTGCGCCTACGATAAGGTAAAACTTTGGAAGACTCCTTCGATGATCAAGAACTGTAGTAAGTCTTTTCCAATTCAGTGAATAGAAAATTATCAACCAAATTTTTATTTCTTATTCCATTAGGAGGAATGCGTAAGAGAATATCCTAGAAAAATGTTGAAAAGAAAGGCTTCGCGAGAAGTCTCGTTAATTCGACCTCTTATCACCGCAGCGGTGATAATCTGTGCTGGCGGAACCACATCGAGCATCATCACCGAATATGCTATTTCATCAATGATAGCATGTACATCCCCATTGCGCTCCAATGGAATCTTTGCATTCTCGACATCCCAAACATCCTGAACGAGTCCCGAGATTACTTGCATTGCTAACTGAAAATGGAAAAGAAAACAAAATGAGGTCTTTAATCATCTTTCTCAAACCAACATCAGATCAACAATTATAAGAGTAATTGACACAAACGACCCTAATTCATGAAGAATGCAACAGTAGTAGCACATAAGAATGTTTTTCCATCAATTTTGTTCATTCGATCAATTTTTGTTGGAGGAACAAATAGAATAATTGTTTTCCACTTTTCAATCTGAATGGTAAAATTTTAGAGGATTAGTTAATTCCACTAATTTTTGTTCAACCTAAATGGTAGCACTTTGGAGGAATACCCAATTCCATCAAGTTTTGTTCCTCTATACGTGCAACCATTTACATTCCAACCTAAAAAGGACTAGGAATTATTTCATCTTAGAAAAATAAGTTTAATAAATCACCTCATGAAATTACTTTAATTTAAAATTGATTTTTAATGGATTTGTAGTTAAAATTTTTAGGTTTGGGTTAACTATTTCCAAACTAAGATATAGTTTTAGGGTTTAGGGTTTGAGTTTGAGATTTATAATTTATTTTGGGTTAATTATTCCCAAATTAGGGTATACTTTTGGGGTTTAGAGTTTGAGTTTGGGGTTAGAATTTATTTTGGGTTAATGATTTTAAAATTTAGTTTTTTTTTATTAATTTGTTAAGGTTTCTTTTTCTCTTTTTTTAATTTAAGTTTGTATTAAAATTTTGGGTTGTTTAGGTGAGACAAAAATTATGTGGACCCCACCACAGATCAAGTTTTGATTTTTTAATGATTGATTTAATTAAGAGATACATGTTAAGTTTTAATAGGATAATTAGGAAGGGGTGAATGAGTTATGTTCACCCCTAGGGGTAAACCCAATAATTGTCCTTCTAGAATTCAAATGATATCATATATAATTTAATTAAATCTAGAGTATACAAAAATATTTGTCTTTAGATTACAAAATGAATAAATCTAATCTGATTCAGTTTAAATAGAATTGAATTAAAATCTATTATTAAATAACACCTTTTTATTATATAATAAAAATGCTAACCCTTTGTAATAAAACATTAATAAGATAAAAAAGCAAGAAAAGTTATTTAAAAAGGGATGGAAATTAGTAATGGTTTCATACCTTTTTTGTGCAAAAAATACAGGTCTGAATTAATTTAGAATACTTTCATAAATAACGAACAAAAATTAACATTTGGTCAATGATCACCAGATTCACCACCAGTTCACCATTTTTTCCATATTTTGATTATTTTTGAATAGGAGTTTCTTAGTTTTTGCACATATATACGTCAGCATAGTTTATGTCAGACACAGCATCCCTAACAAAAAAAAACCACATCAATTGGTTGAAACGATGAACCAATTTTCATGCTATTTGTTTCTCATGACATTGTGTATTGGGTTGGGTAGCGCAAAACTATTTGGGAAAAACTTTGTATATTTTACAAACTCTCTTGGCCTGACCAATAATCTTCATGTTGTTTGTAAATTCAATAATAAATATATAGGCGACTCTTTTGTAGACCCTGGAAAAACTTTCAGTTTCAGCTTTCATGGTCAATTCGTTTTTAAAAATATCATTAATTGTAACTTATTTTGGTTTGGAGCTCACAGTACATCTCATGCAACGATTAGGGCATATGAAGGTGGTAGTGGTATGTTTGATCATGGTAAGAAGAATTTTTGGGATGCTAGAAAAGATGGGATTTACTTCACACATGGTAAAGAAGCGTCTAAGTTAGAATATATGTGGATCCACTGAGATTCAACTATTTGTCGCTAAAATTCAACCCTGAAGAAAAAAAAATGGTGGTATTGGTTTCTTTTTTCTTTTAAATGCAATTTCAAATTATTAAAAAGGATACCACTGAAATAAGAGATTGCAATCTAATTTATAGCCTATTAGTGGATTTAAAATATTTGTGTTAAGAACAAAAACAATGAAATAAACATAATTTTGTTTTACAAATATATCTTAATTAATACAAATTAACTGTACTAGAATATAAATGGTTATATTATTTGAGGTTGGATTTGTCGAGCTATAATGTAACACTAAGAAATGTCACGACCAATCGCGATTACAAAAGCAATTGTAACGTCCCGATTTTTCATCTCTTCTTTCCACCTCATGACTAAAGATGTCGATATTTACATTCCAACCTAAAAAGGAATCATCAAATTAATATACTCACAAAACACTGGCATTTTCCAATTCTACAAGAGTTTTTGAATTTAGAAGACATTCGGTTTGTGAAAAGTCAATCCTATAAATCATACCACATATTGTGGCAACATATATACGAAGTTGATAAAATAACTCGGAGTTTGTAGAAAAAAATTATTTTATTTTACATTGGAAGTGGAGCTACAAGTGAAATCTTGGGTTGGTGTAATGCAGTGTTTTTGTATTAACGGATAGGGGTTTTAAACGGAGTGGTGGCATAGAGAAGATGATGTTTTGACAAGAAAAAGAAAAAAAAACACTCAACTTGTTTACCGAAAAAGAAGCAGAAAAACCACTCAACTTATAATATTTTTACGAAAAAATATTGGTTGATATATTATTATCAGTTCATAACAGTACAAACTATTTTTTTTGATCGAATTGTCACATACGCACCCATTGCAAAGAAATAACTTCCATATTCTCATTAGTTCAAATTGTAACCAAAGATACTTTGGCGTCCTTAGTTTCAAAAACCATCCATTCAAGCCATTAGTTGTCAAGATGCAACAGAGATTGACCAAATTTCTTCTCCAATTTTAATTGGATTGTCTCAATGCCACTTTCAACATTTGACCTTCGAAATCTAAATTCAAGCCATCATCAACCATGACATCAAAAGTCACAGAGCAAAGGGCTATGGAACCTTTTATATAATAGACTATACATGTCTAGATCCTAGATCAAACAGGATTCTTCGATAGTATCAAATCAAATGTAATAAAAGCTCAATAAATGAAAAGAGAGGTCCTCAGAAGGATCCGGGGAAAACTTTGACAAAATCTGTCACATTTTACTAAGCAGTGATCTTACAAATCAAAGGTCCAGTTCAAAACCTAAAGTAAGTATTCTCCATTTTTCCATATTTTTAATATATTTCCATAAGATTTTTTATTTATTTTTGCGTATATATATATATATATACTTCGACATAGTTTACCTCCGCTTAGTGACTCATTACCCCTAACAAAAAAAACCACGTCAACTGATTTAAACGATGAATCGCCTTTCATGCTTTTTGTTTGTCATGGCATTGTGTGTTGGGTTGGGTGGTGCAAAATTGTTTGGGAAAAACTTTATATATTTTACGAACTCTCTTGGTCCAACCAACAATCTCCACGTTGTTTGTAAATTCAACCAAAAATCTATAGGTGGCTTTTTTGTGGATTCTGGACAAACTTCCAGTGTCAGTTTTCATGGTCAATTCGTTCTCAAAAACATCATCGATTGTAACTTATTTTGGTTAGGAGCTCATAGCACCGCTCATGCAACGATTAAAGCATATGAAGGTGCTAGTGGTGCATTTGATCATGGTAAGAAGAATTTTTGGGATGCTAGAGAAGATGGGATTTACTTCACACATGGTAAAAAAGCATCCAAGTTAGAATATAAGTGGATCCAAGTCAAAACATAATAATTTTTTGTTACTCATATGAAGTAAAATTGATTTCATTTTTGCCTAATTGCAATTTCATATCTTATATTATAGAAGAAGAGATACCTATTGAATAAGAGATTACAATCTTATATCTGTAACAAAACTTTGCTACAAAAAACCTGCTGTAACAAAACTTTGCTACAAAATAGTGTTGTAACAAGAAATTATTTTGCTACGCGTTGGTTTTATCGTATTTATTTATTTTATTTTTTTGTCGTCTATGTGGGCTACAGGCCGGTCCTACTACTAACCTTTTTTTATTTTTCCGCATATGGGGGAGGTCGAACTCGCGACCTATGGGTGCCAAGGGGAGTGGTCTCGCCACTGCACTAACATGCTCTCGGCTATCGTATTTATTTTCTTTGATACCTCTTGCATTTTTGGGTTTTACCAAGTTAGTTTTGACACATTAACACGCTTTTAGTCAAAGCAGTGAAACCTTAATTATAACCGAAAGCAAATAAACATGTGAAGAAATCAAATACCTAATAGTGTATATATAGGTATACAATAGCAAAGAACCAGTTACTTTCTATGGCCATAATAATAGTCTAATAGAGACATGAGTTTTGGATTCAAGAATAGAGATTAAAAAAATATACATATGTTACGTTAGGTAAGGCAAATATGTGTGATGCATTTGTGAAGGTATTTCCATATAACAAGCATATATATGTAGAAAACATGACCATTAGTTTAATATATTTAATGAACAAACTAAGAGTTAACATAGCTAACAACAGAACATATTAGATTTATAGAACTTCTTAAATCTGAAACAAATTGAAATCATAAATCTCAGGAAATTGAAAGGTTATGCATACCATGTTTCAGGCACTTTCCTTAAGCTCTCAAAAAGGCTGTAACATACAAAAATGGAAAGAGAACGTTATAACTGAATACGACGTTTCAGTATGATTAACAGTAAAAATACCATAGAAGCTCTCACTCCTTGGAGATTTGGAAAGGTTGTTGACTTGAATGACCAATGCAAGATGCCGATAAATCATTCCAATAAATTCTTATGTGACTTGCAAGCTCAACATCAAATGGGGATTTGAGATCATGAAAAAGACAAGCTTTTTCATAATGTTTTAAGTAATCATCATCAACAAAGCTATACTGTTCCATTTAAAAAGATAAAAATAAAATTACAAATAAGTTGTCACCTTAAAACCATAAATAACATATGGACCTTAATAAACAATATTGGAGGAAACAGTCAAAGTCAAAGACTTTAACATTCCACTCAAACTAAAACCGCATTTCGATGAACCTGGTGATGTGATGAACCATCTGCATTAGAAATAAAACCGTAATGAACCATTAGGGAGAAACAATGTGATTTTACCTTAAGGGAGACTTATGAAGGTATTCTATCTGACCAATCATCTCCCCACTCAGCATCTAGAAGAAAACTATGGACGAGCGAAACAAGAATGGCAGTTGAAAACTTAAGAGTTTACTCGAATATTTCATTTTCTCTAGATCATTGGAGGAAGGTAGTGGAGGGGAGTTATGTTTGTGAAACCGCTGGAACTCACGAAAGATATTTGTTAGTGACCAAACATAGGAAACACAAAGAGGCGGAGACTACACAAAATTGAAGAAATCGATATGGAGAAGTGGACGAAGGGTAAAAGAATGTACCCAAATAAATACCTATAGAACATTTGAAGAAAATCACCCAAGAGACCATATCTCAATAACATACGAAGAAAAGTGGAGCCCGCGCTTCTGCATTAGAAATAAAATTAGAAAGATAAAGGAGGAAGCTGATGAGAGAACATTACGAAGATTAGGTGATTCCTTTTTTGATGGGATTAAACTTCGAATTGGCCTAACCAGATGCTGAGAAGAGAATTGGATCCATTAGTTTCTCAGACTTTAAAGTAAGCGAAGACGTGGGAAAGATTGTGGCTGGATAGAGAGAGTGACGATTGAGGACTCAAGTTTATTAGATGGCTTGGCAGTTTAACCTAGAAGCATGAATTTGAAGGATATGAGCGAGAAGATGAAAAGTTTTTTTTGTTTTCTTTTTTTTTTGTCGTGAAGATGAAAAGTTATAATAGCGTGAAATGTTTTTTTGATTGAATTGCTTAATTTGACAATAGTAACACGTGGCTTCTTCTCTTGTGTTGATGTGGCACTCCATGAAGAGAGTAATACTACTCTAAAGATATTTTATATCACTAAAATGAATCAGGCATATAGTTTGTACGTTAGTTATTAATTTGTGGTTTGGTTTAAATAATGGTGGAGCATGTCGCCTAAACATTATAGAAGTGAGAAATAAACTCGTTCCTGATATTCTGAATAGACTGGACCTTTTCATTATCGTGGGCCTCAATATAATAGAAATATATAAGCCTGGCCCAATAAAATTTGAAAATGTTTAAGCTTGTAAAAGGAAGAGAGTTGGGGCATGCCGAGAATTGAACTCGGGACCTCTCGCACCCTAACCGAGAATCACACCACTAGACCAAATGCCCATTTTTCGTTATTGCTTGAATAGCTTACAATATTAAACGTATTATTGTTAAGACCTTACCATCCATATAAAGCACCCCTGTCTCACAGTAAGGCCCTGTTCGTCAACAAGACGCTGCAATGCAAAGAAGCGACCAAAACAAGATGAATCTAAGTTTTTTTTTTTTTTTTTGTCAACAAGCTCCATATATTAAATCACCTTTGGTCGGTATAATCATCCCGAAAACGGATACTCTTTACCAATTTGTCGAGATTTACATGGGGAAAGATATGGTTACGTGCTCGTACCGCTTTTACAAGGGCATCGGCACAGATATTACTAGAACGAGGAATATAAGCTAACTTAAAGTAAGTAAAATTTTCTCTAAGTTCTGCGAAGTGATCTATCTCAGACTGGAAAGCTGGCCAATCTATCGGATCGTCGGTCATCGTCAATAGGTTTGAGCAATCCGTCTCAAATCGGACCCTACATACACGTTTCTGAATAAGACAATCCATCGTCCAAAGGAGTCCCTCAAACTCTGCATGTAGAGCTGAGAGGCTTCTTCGGCATCCCTGCTTGCCAGTGTATGTTTGACCTGATGTGTCAGTGAGGCACCATCCGAGACCGCTAGTGGACCCTTGGTTCACAGCTCATCGGACCTTATTGGATATGGTTCGATCAATGATGAGTCACAAAGATCTTCCATTATCTCTTTTAGGGATACGCTCTAGAAATGTCTGAGTTTACACTAAATAGGGTTCCATCAAATACACATGTCGATCGACACCACTCTATAGTGCTACTTCGTTGGTTATCCTAAGGAAACCAAAGCTTACTACTTCTACAACCGTTCTGAGAACAAAGTGTTTGTTGCTAAGAACTATGTTTTCTTGAGAGAGATTGTCTTTCCAAGAAGAACAGTGGGAGTGAAGTGCAACTCGAAGATGTTCGAGAATCACAGGAGACTACTCAACCTGTTAAGGAAAAGCAGTAGCTGGATCTACAAAGAGTTGTAGAACCTACATCTGTGGTGCCTGAAGTTCGCAGATCCGAAAGGGTACGTCACGATTCCGAGAAATGGGGATTTCTCGCGACCAATTGTCATGACTTGTTGATTATTGACAGTGACGAGCCTGCGAATTTAGAAGAAGCAATGTTGGGCCCGGACTCCGAAAAGTGGCTTGGAGCCGCTAGATCTGAGATGGGTATATCCAGATATACAAGCTAAGTTGGTGGCTAAAGGTCTCAAGCAAATTCATGGTATGACTATGAAGAGACCTATTCCCCAGTCACTATGCTTAAATTCATTCGGATTATCCTAGCAACTGCCATTTATCATGGTGATGAGATTTGGCAGATGGATGTGAAAAACAGTTTTCCTTGATGGAATTCTGGAAGAGGATGTGTACGTGACACAACCTGAGGTTTCACAGATCCTAATAATGCTGGGAAAGTATGCAACTTTCACCGATCCATTTATGGATTGAAGCAAGCATGACGGAGTTGAAATCTTCGTTTTGATGAAGCAGTCAAAAGGTTTGACTTCATCAGGAATGAAGAGGAACCGTGTGTTTACAAGAGGACTAGTGGGAGTGTAGTTGCATTTCTCGTTATGTATGTAGATGACATACTTCTTCTCGGAAATGACGTTTCGTTGCTTTAGTCTTTAGAGACTTGGCTCGGAAGTTATTTTTCAATGAAAGGCATGGGAGAAGCCGCGTGAATTCTTGGAATAAAAATCTATAGAGATAGATTGGGTAGGCTAATTGGATCGTGTCAAGATGCTTATGGTGATAAGGTCTTGGACAAGTTCAGTATGCATGATTCCAAGAAGGGCCTCATACCAATGTCTCATGGCATTAATCTTAGCAAGATGCAGTGTCTCTAGACACTGGCTGAGCAAGAACATTTAAGTAGGATTCCCAGGCTTATGCAGTGGAATCTATCATGAATGCCATGACCTGCACTCGTCTAGATATTGCTTGTGTTTTAAGCAAGACGAGTAGATACCAATATGATCCATGTGAAAGTCATTGGACAGTTACCAAGAATATTCTCAAGCATTTGAGAAATACTAAGGATAAGAGCTTGGTGAACTAAGGAAGTAATGATTTTGTTGAGAATGGTTAGACGGACAAAGACGATTTCTGGTCGGAACCTGGTTATGTCTTGTGTCTATACTACGGTGCGGTTTGTTGGAAAGGGTTCCAAGCAGAGCACCGCAGCCTGCGGTTTGTTGGAAAGGGTTCCAAGCAGAGCGCCGCAGCCTCTCCCACGACTTAAGCATGAGTTTCACCCTCCTGCTGTAGGTATTAGATATATTAAGATGTGATCTTGATTCTAGTAGGAGTTGTAAAGTAATTAGTTATATTATGATATTCATGTAGACATACTTTGGTTATGTCATAATGAAATTGTTTCATTTATTATTTGATTATTGGATAATTGAATAATAGTCCCAAAGTAATTTATGGCATTTTATAGGTCATCAAGTTGAGGACTTGATCATGAAACCCTATAAGTGATAAATGACATAGATTATATTTGTCCCTGGTCAAGGTTGTTAAAGTGGGACACTAACAACCGTGTGAGACTGGCATATGAGGTGACTGATGACTAAGTTTCATGGAGTCATTAATAAGAGTATTAAAGTCAATCACATAGATATATGTTAGAGAACATATGATCGGACATGACCCGCTAATGGGAACTCTACAGGATAGTTATATAAGTGTCATAAGAGTTTCCCATTACGACTATAGAGTATAGTCCTTAGACCTGAGTTCATCATGATTTCTTGCATATGAATTGGTCCGCTTTGACTTTGTCAAACGTTATCCGTAACAGGTGACTATAAAGGCATTGATTGGGCGTATCATGAAGTGTGTGAAGGAACAGGGATGGAACAAGATGGGATTTGTCCCTCCTATATAACAGGAGATAAATACCTCAGGGCCCATCGAAGATTTGATACTGAGAAATGCGTGGCCGTGCTCAAACGAGGTGATTGTCAGTCGTTTGTTTTTGTTCAGTATAAATCAGAGTTCGATGAACGTGATAATGGCTGTAATAAGGATGACACGGTTCTTGCCTTATGCCATATCGAGATATAGAGACAAAGGGATTATGGGAATAGTTGATTCTAGTACAAGTGGGAGATTGTTGGGAATGTCCTGAAATCACACTTGTATTCACTCTATTGATAGTTGTACTGTCGAGATCAGACATTCATATGATACTAGGTGGTCATGACGTTTTGCTAGAAGCCGCAGATGACCTATGAGTTATGAACTCATTACTAGTATTATATGATCCTACAGGGTCACACACCTAAGCAAACTGGATATACTTTATGAGGGAATGATCATTAATGTAATGATCAAAATGATGTGTATTTGATACACATAAGAATTGTGTTTTAAAGGAGGTGTCGATCGACACAACATTAGTGTGTCGATCGACACGGGCTAAAAACCAGAATAGTGATTTCGGTTTAACGACTTAATTAATTCTGAATCGGTTCAGGGATTAATTAGGTTTTCTCCAGGGCCTATATATATGATATATGAGGCACGACCTGGAGATAAGGGTTTTGAGGAAAACATTCACAGCCACCTTCTGAAACGTAGGATTCCCTGAGAGATCCGATTCCAGACACTATCATCCCTGCGGATTCCAGTTTGTGTGCGTGTGGACTAACCGTAGAGACACAACACTTGAGGTGCTCATAGATCTCGATTCCTGTTCATCTTCCGCTGCATAAACTCCAGGTATATTAGAGGTCTTGTTCTTGTAGATTCATCGTTTACAAACCCTAGATCCTAGGCAAAGGAATTATCACTAGGTTGATTAATAGAGATTAATCCGGTAAAACCTGCAAATTCCTTCATGGTTTGCCCAAGAAGCGTCCACTTGGCAGATCAGAATATGTGGATGCTCGGATCAGTTGGTATCTTCAATCTCGGTAGTATTTCCTTTGTCTTCTTCTCTAGCCAAGTTCGCGCATCGCCAACTTTCTTTCTCTAACTGGGCTACTTGGAGCGTAATCGCGGCTAATACATTCTTCCCATTGAAGATTTTGTCGTTCCTAGCCTTCCAAATGAACCAAATGATCCACGGGAATATATCCCTTTGTGGTTTGGGGAGACCCCTTTCTTTTGCCCTCCAAAATAAGAAATATATATTTTGGTATAGGGATGTACTCGGAAAATAATCTGGAAGGGATGGATACTCCGATAAGGCCCACACCTGCAGGGCTGGGGGGCACTCAAAAATCATATGATTAATAGTTTCCTCTGGTGCACCACATCTGGGACAACTCTTATCGTTTCCAAGGTGCCAGTAAGTAAGTCGTTGGCAAGTGGCTATACACCCCGTTAAGGCTTGCCACAAAAATATGAATAAAAGTTACGTAAGCCTTAAGTATGTGGAGAGGAGCTATCGCTCGATTTTCAATACGACGATGAGAAAGGTATAATTCTTATCGCTCGGAAAAACAATGACTAAAAAAGTAACTAGCAACATGACCCGCGTCCAACTTCAGCGTCAGCTTTTTTTGTACGTTATAATTTTGTCTTCGTCGCTAGTCGCCGTCGCTGTCGCAGCGACTAGAAGAAGAACATGGCCTAACTCTTCATCGCATAAAAACAATTAGTTGGACTACGATAAGTATCAATTATTTGATTAAAATTTGATGTGTGTCAAAATATCTGATAAAGAATTTCACACAAGTTGACATATCATAAAATTTAACTAACTAGATAGATAGAAACACGTACTATCAGTTAGATTTTGAAACATGTTAGGGACGAAATAAACTCTTTTGAGTAAAGCGAATCGCTTAATGCATGTTTTTATTTCATAGAATTTTTTAACGCCATTTGTGCAGTTGGTCCATGTAACTGAACTCTAGAGGTATTTGGATCTGAATCAACTATGACACCTTCAGTTTCTAGCCGGATCCGTCTTTCGCGGTGTGAACATACTGTACGATATGAGATTTAAAGGGACGACTTAGAAATATTTTGACATGAGTTACAATGGTCGAAATACTCTTGTGAACTGTAAGAATGTCTTCCTCGAAATGTGTCCATTGTATAACTCTCTTCCTTCATTCAGATTTGTTCCGGAGGCGGCCACACAAAAAAATACTCTTGTGAGACGGTAAAACCTTGTTTTTATCCAGAAATTTGCTTGACTCAAACCTATTAATTTTTTAAGGACAATTCTTCGGTAATTAGCCAGTTAAAAAGTGACATGTGTTTCTTAATTAAATAAATAAATTAAATTATTAAAAAATATAAAACTGAATTAATTGTGGGACCAATTAATTGTGTCACTGTAATTAACAATCATAAACCTTAAAAAAAAAGAATTTGCTATGTAATCTAACTAAACAAATTAAAACAACTAATATTATCTATGAACATAAACCTTCTCAAACGAACGTAAAATATTGTATGTTTTCAAGCACTCGATTTGACTAAACTTATAAATTTGAAGGAATAGTAAACCATAGTATGGGAGCCTAAACCCTAACACACGAATTACAATATTGTATGATTTAAAACTCTCTATTTGACTAATTTAGTGGATTTAAATGAATATTAAACCATAAGATTTCAACCTAAACCCTCACAGACGAACGTAAAATGTTGAACGATTTAAAACATTTGATATGAATACTTTAGTAGATTTTAGTTTAAGTATTTTTAATTATTTAATCTAATTGTTTTATTTAGATAATATTAATTATTTTAATTTATTTAATTAAGAGACACATGACAAAATTTGCTTTAAAGCATCTGCATAAAAACAAAATTTTTGTAATAACATAGATTATTAAAATGTATAATTTACGATAATAACATTGTTGTATCACACTGTAATCTGTAAAGATGATACAATGAATCTAAGTACCAGGATTCGTTTCTATAACCACTAAACTTTACCATAAGACCGTAACCTAATTTTGACCGTCGTGAAATATATAAAAACCATATCTGAAACCATCTCTTTCGTTCCAAAGGTTACATATAAATGCATGATATGATTATTATCTCCGCCATTATATATACACACATATATACATACACACAGCCCCTTGTCTCGCTCTCTTCCCTCTGTTGCTCAAGCTCTCTGGCCTTTAGATTTTACGGGTATAATAATCTCTTCCTCTTCACAAAACTATTTCCATCTCTGAGAGAGAAAGAGAGATTAGAGAGAGAGAGAGAGAGAGAGAGAGAGATCCAAACCTGAAGCAATCTCTCTTCGTGTGAATAAGATTCGTATCCCTTTTCTCCGGCAAACTCTCTCCGGCGGCTTTACGTCGCCGATCGAATCTTCGTTATCGGTTTCAATGGATGTTTTGTACGATTCGGGAAGAAGGAAGAAACTCGCGTTTGCCCTTTGAAGAATGTGATCCGGGTCTTAACAAGGTTTGAAATTCAAATTTTCAATTCGAAATCTCGTTTCGAGATTTTGATTTTTGTGTTCCGATTAACGACGCTTAGATCTGGTTTCTGTATGCTCTTAGAGGGAAAAATCTAGTTTGTTTAATTTGAATTTTCGATTTTTGGTTTTTGGCAGGTGAAGTTTGTGTGTAATTGATTCATAGAGGAAAAAAGCTATGAAAAGGGTTAGAGAAGAGGTTTACGTTGAAGCTCATCAGATACGAGGTCCTACTGTTTCGTCTCGTGGAGAAACGTAAGCATTCTCTATCTGTCAAATCCTACAGTCAAATTTGCAGTTTGATAGAGATTATTATATTAAGTTTTCATTGCTCTGGTGATTTGTTTTGGAGTTTTTTCTTTGAGGGTCTAAAATTGTTCTTAGGTAGGGTATTGTAAGGGTAAGTTTGATTTTTCGGAATGTGAATTGTGTTTTAAATGCCGAAAACCAGAAATGGTAGGCCGCTAACGATTGGTGGAGGAGGGAATATGGGAGGGTTAACAACAGGTGATGCCTTAAGCTATCTAAAAGCTGTGAAGGATATGTTTCAAGATAAGAAAGATAAGTATGACACTTTCCTTGAAGTCATGAAGGATTTTAAAGCTCAGAGGTAATGGATATCCTTCTTCTTCTCACTTCCATTTGGTCTTTCTTGAAATGTGCTAATTTCTTGATGTCTCGTGTTCGTTGTAGAGTTGACACTAATGGAGTCATTGCAAGAGTAAAAGATTTGTTCAAGGGCTATGATGATTTGCTTTTGGGTTTTAATACCTTCTTGCCTAAGGGGTACAAAATAACCCTGCCTGAGGATGAGAAACCTAAGAAGCCAGTGGATTTCGGAGAAGCAATCGAATTTGTCAACAAGATCAAGGTATGTGTTGAATGTAGTAATTCAGATACCAATTTAGTCATGATCTAAACAGTTAGATTTATTCATGCAGGCACGATTTGGGGGTGATGACCGTGCATATAAAAGATTTCTAGACATTTTGAACATGTATAGAAAGGAAAGCAAGTCCATCTCCGATGTCTATAAAGAGGTGAATATACATCATATGTGCATTGTGTTAATTTGCTCTTACCTTTCTGCCTCATCAAGCCAGAATCCGTGTGATTTATTTCTGTGTATCATCTGTTCTACAGGTAACTCTGTTGTTCCAGGACCATGAAGATCTGCTTGTGGAATTTGTTCATTTCTTACCTGATAACTCAGGATCAGCTTCTGCTTATTACCCTCTTTCCGGGAGGAATGCAGTACCGCGTGATAAAAATTCTCCAATTCCTGCCATGCATCCAAGGCATTTTGAGAAGGTTTCTCTTATATTTTCTAAATGATTCTCATATCTTTCACAGCGTGGTTACAAGTGTTATTAATTGCCGTACGTGCCCATGCATGCTTAGTATAGAAAGCATTAACATCATTTCCCTAATTGTGCTAAGAGTATTAATATAAAGCAATATAAATATAGGAATTAAGACTCAGTTTACAGCAGATGGACGGGAGAAGTATGTTTTAGAAACTCGATGATTCAGAATTTGAGTGAGATGTTGATACATACTCTTTTGTTCCACAGAAAATAAAACCACGGGGTAGGCATGATGAGTATACTGAACACTTCGATCAACGGGAAGATGGTGATGAGAACCTTGTGGCTTGCTCTGCTGGTAATTCTCTGGGAAGTGAGTATTTGGATTACCGATCATTTTTATTATTATTTCTTTGCAGTTTTTTAGTTACCGCTTGGCCCAGCGCCTGCTGAGAGCATAATCACATATATATCTTCACACTTTTCAGTGATTCTGATATTAAGGGGAAAGTAGTATACATCTGTGAGATTATCAAGATATTCTAGGATGTGGTCATTGTAAATTTCATCTCTTTCTATGGATTGGTCAGTATTTATCTACTGCTAAGGTTTAACTATCTTAATATTTGCAGGATCCCTTGGTAATCAAGGTCAGTGGCCGGGATACCTGAAGGTAGAGGACAATGAGGGGATTCACGATTATGAAAATAACGGGGGTCATGAAAGAGATCCAGAAAATGATAGAACTGCAGCTTTTGGAAGTCAAAAAAATCTACTATCGACCAGCAATCATATGGCAAAGGCTATAAATGAACTAGATCTTGCTGACTGTACAAAATGTTCACCAAGTTATCGTCTCTTGCCAGAGGAAGTGAGCACCTCTTAAACCTTCAAACTTTATCTACCATAATTTATATTAGTGCAGCATTTTGTGCTCATATAAATGGCATTCTTTTATGTAGTATCCCATTCAGATTCCAAGTTACAGAAATACACTCGGTGAAAAGGTACTTAATGATCATTGGGTATCTGTCACATCGGGGAGTGAGGATTACTCATTCAAACATATGCGCAAAAATCAGTATGAAGAAAGCTTGTTCCGGTGTGAGGATGACAGGTAAGACGTATATAGTAATTAGGTTCCTCTATTTCTTTAAATTTCTTAAATAGGAGTCCTCCTATCACATTGATGAGTTCATGATTGTTTTTATTCGGTTGATTGTTTCCTTTTAATTTCACTGAGTTGTATGTAATTTGTGTGGTATATGATACGTTTCTTTTGCTGACAATATAATTCTCAGACAAATTCTACTTCGACTTGGTCTATTAATTTCATGATATGGTTTCAGGTTTGAGTTGGACATGTTATTAGAGTCTGTGAATGCAGCCATTAAGCGTGTCGAAAGTCTCCTGGAAAAGATCAACAACAACACAATCTCTATAGAGACACCAATTTGTATCAAAGAACACTTATCAGGCAAGTAGTTATCTCATCAAATCTGGTTGTAGTGCATGTATATTATTCTTTAACTCGTGCTAATACACTTATATGTGATGATTTAATAGAGCTGAACCTAAGATGTATTGAGCGGTTGTACGGGGATTATGGACTTGATGTCATGGATTTTCTGAAGAAGAATTCTCATATCGCCTTACCAGTGATACTGACACGTTTGAAGCAGAAACAAGAAGAATGGGCTAGGTGTCGCTCTGATTTCAGGAAAGTATGGGCTGAAGTATATGCTAAGAATCATCACAAATCACTAGATCATCGTAGTTTCTATTTCAAGCAGCAGGACTCCAAGAATTTGAGCACAAAAGGTATGTTTTCTTATAATTTTTCACTCCAAGTATTAGTTCATTTGTTTAGATTACCAACCTTGTTTAGGTTTGTTGAGAAGCTACTAGAAGATTGCAGGGATATGCCATTAGCAATTTCTGTTTTTACGTGGAAAGAATATAATATGTAAAGACCTCATAATTGTTGAAGAAAATATGATAAAACAAAGATACTGTTTTGTATCATTTTAAGTGCAAATTTGCATCGAATAAAGTTGTCTGTTATGTCCCAAATGCAGGTTTGGTTGCGGAAATAAAAGATATCAGTGAGAGAAAGCACAAAGAAGACCCCCTTCATGCCATTGCTGTTGGAACTAGGCCCTCTTTCACCCCAGATGTGGAGTTCAGTTATTCTGATACACAAGTTCATGCTGACCTATATCAACTAATCAAGTATTACTGTGAAGAAATTTGTGCTACTGAACAGTCGGATAAAGTTATGAACCTATGGGTAACCTTTTTGGAGCCCATATTTGGCGTTCCTTCTAGGTCTCAAACTAATGAGACAATGGAAGATGTTGCAAAGTTAAAAGATAACCAAGAAGAGCATGATGCATGTGATCCAGTGAAGGATACCACCTGTGACGGTTCTATTGCCTCCGACCATAAACCTATAATACCTCTAAAATTGCCAAAGGAAGAAAACCGAGCAGTACATGGAAGCTCTGTTGCGCAAGATCTACCGGTCAATACACGAGAAATCAATAAGCAAGATAAACTGCAGGATGGTGCAGCTATGACTAATGAGGTAACTATATTGTCTCTACCTTTTGTTACCTTTGTTCTTGAACTGAGGCCGTATACTCTTTTCAGTGACGAAATATAGTCAAAGGTTCTCATAAATTTGGACTTATGGTGGTAGATGACTGTCGGGACAATAAATGAAAAATTGCTTTCCTTAAATACCAATTAGTTGCCGTAATAAGGCATTCAAGAATGAAAAATCCGAAGTTTATTTGATTATATGAGTCTTCAGAAAGCTATTCCCCTAATTTTTTTTGTTTGTGGTTCTACAGGATAGCCTGCCTTCCAAAGTGGTGTCACCCAGAAATGATGTGACAATGGAGGGTGTAGAGAACCGTAGTAAAGTTAGTGATGTAGCAATGATAGAACAGAAAGTTGAGCGAGAAGAGGGTGAATTATCTCCCACCGAAAGTTTTGAGCAAGACAATTTTGAGGCTTATAGAGAAAATGGCCCTGAGCCTATGCAGAAATTGCCAGACAATGTAATAAGTAATAAAGACCGAGAACACCAAGAGGGAGCACGTTGTACTGAAGCTGGAGCAAGGAGCAGTGCCCTCCTTGAAGATGATGGAAATAAAACTAGTCAAAAGTTATCTGAAGCTAATGAAAATGCCTCCAAAGTTATTGCCTCAGGAAGAAAGTTTGGTGGCCAAATTTCTTCCGATGAAGAGCATAATAAAGGAGCCATGAAATGTGACCGGCGTGATAGTGTGGTCGAGAGTGAAAACGAGGCTGTAGGAATGGTTAATTCTAATGAGGGTGAAGATGGATCCTTTGTCACATTTTCAGAACGGTATCTGAAACCTGTAAAGCCCCTTGTAAAGCATGTGCCTGGGACACTGCAAGTTAGTGATAGTGACTCTCGGAATGATTCTCGAGTTTTCTATGGGAATGATTCATTTTATGTGCTCTTTAGGCTTCATCAAGTAAGGACTATAAAACAAGCTTTTCAGGTTCTTCTATGTCAATTATCTTCAGTTCTAACCGCTAATTCTGTTGATTTTTCAGATGTTGTACGAGAGAATACAATCAGCAAAGATACATTCAGAGAGGAAATGGAAAGCTCCAGATAATACATCTACTGATTCTTATACCAGGTGGTTTATTCGCTAAGTTGGTATTTGGTAATTTTAAATTGAAACAATAGTTCCTTCCTTGCTAATATTTTGATGCATAGATTCATGGATGCCCTTTATAATTTACTTGACGGCTCAAGCGATAATACAAAGTTTGAAGATGAATGCCGAGCTATAATTGGAGCACAATCATATGTTCTCTTCACATTGGACAAGCTAGTTCAGAAGTTTGTTAAGCATGTAAGCTGCAACTTGTTTTTTGTCTTGACTTTGCTCATGTTCTTCCTCCTTTGTTTTTGTTCTTTCCTTATCATTGACGTTTGCTTGGACATGTTTCAGCTTCATGCAGTTGCAGCTGATGAGACAGACACCAAGCTTCTGCAACTATATGCATATGAGAACTACAGAAAACCGGGAAGATTCTTTGATATTGTTTACCATGAGAATGCCAGAGCCCTTCTCCATGAACAGAACATATACCGGATTGAATATGTATGAATCCTCTTGATTTTTGTGTTCACCTCTGTATATGGTCTCACACACTAATCTGTCCTTGCAAATCTGTATGCAGTCGTCTGCCCAAACTCGTCTCTCTATTCAACTTATGAACAACGGGAACGATCAGCCTGAAGTTACAGCTGTAACAGTGGAACCAGGTTTTGCAAATTATCTGCAGAGTGACTTTCTTTCGTTTGTTCATGACGAAGAGAAGCCCGGACTATTTCTCAAGAGGTAAATGAAAGCAATAATAAGATAAATACCTTTTTACGTCTTCAGATGTGCGATTGAAGTTAGTAAATCATCTTACCATACTCTCTTCAGGAACAAGGCGAAATTAAGCAGTCCAGATGAATCTTCGGGGACATCTCGTGCTATGCAAGGATTAAAAATTATTAACGAGGTGGAATGTAAGATGGCTTGCAGTTCTTCCAAGGTAAAATACTGCCTTGTGAATCTATCGCGTTAATAATCTTTCCGTTTTTATAACATGTATATAATGAATGAGAGATTCCAATTGTTATTAGGTCAAGTATGAAGCAAACACAGCAGATCTTTTGTATAGAAGCAAGCAGAAGAAACCAAAGCTGAATCCAAATGGGCTTGACAATGTTAAAATTTCTGGTAACAATGAAATCTCGAGGCAGAGAAAGATATCGCGTTTTCACATAACTCTCAACCGCAGACTTGTTGCCTTGCCTTAATATGACGGCTTCAAGCACGTAAGTAAACCCTCTTCATGCACTAATCACGGCTTAATAATTTGCGATAAAATGTAAATATAGATTAGGTTTGTAAATTGTGCAGGTGTGAAGTTCTTGGCTAAAATATGCAAGCATGAGTAATAATGGTAGAGACTAAGTGTTTTTGACAAGATTCTTGCATCATTTGGCTCAAAGAGAGATTCACATGGCAAGCGTAATTTTCATTTTCATAAATTGCGTTTGGAGCCGCCAGTTTTGGTGTATAGTGTTAGATTATATATCTTATATCGATAAACAACAATATGCTAAAACCAGACATTTTTAATTCATTCATTCAAACAAATGTTCAACATTTCTTCTAATGTTATATTTCTCTCTTTTTAAATCCTCTTCCACGGTCATTGCAGTTTCAGCAGCAAATCTTTGAAAACCGGTTTATTGTAAACCGGGTTTTGTAATTTTCTAATTGATTCTAGATGTCACGTGACAAACACGTGGTTGTCTGCGTATGGATAAAACCATCTGATTCTTTCAGAGTCTCTTAAATCTGTTCAGATATTTTTTTCTCTTCTTCACTCGAATCATCTCTCATTTTTTGTTCACCGGAAAACCTCTGAAAACTCCAACGGTGGATATGGCTTTATCACGCCTGACGTCGCGATCCACCGGAATATCTCGTCCCTTCTCCGCCGCGTTCAGCCGTTATCTCTCGACGGACACAACACCGATCACAATCGAGACTTCGCTTCCTTTCACAGCTCACTTATGTGAACCACCGTCTCGCTCCGTCGAATCTTCGTCTCAGGAGCTTCTCACTTTCTACCGTACCATGGCTCTGATGCGTCGTATGGAAATCGCAGCCGATTCGCTTTACAAGGCGAAGCTAATCCGAGGGTTTTGTCATCTCTACGACGGTCAGGAAGCTGTAGCGATCGGTATGGAAGCTGCGATTACGAAGAAAGACGCGATTATCACTGCTTATCGCGATCACTGTATTTTCCTAGGTCGTGGTGGTTCGCTACACGAGGTTTTCTCAGAGCTTATGGGTAGACAAGCAGGTTGTTCTAAAGGGAAAGGTGGATCTATGCATTTCTACAAGAAGGAATCGTCGTTTTACGGTGGACATGGGATTGTTGGTGCTCAGGTTCCGTTAGGTGTTGGTATTGCTTTTGCGCAGAAGTATAATAAGGATGAGACTGTGACGTTTGCTATGTATGGTGATGGTGCTGCGAATCAGGGACAGCTTTTTGAAGCTTTGAATATGGCTGCTCTTTGGGATTTACCTGCAATTCTTGTATGCGAGAACAATCACTGTAAGCATTAAGCAATTTTGCTTCTTCTTTGTTTGTTTAGGTTTTCTTATGGTGTGTTTGGATTGTGTTAGATGGAATGGGAACTGCTGAATGGAGAGCTGCCAAGAATTCTTCTTACTATAAGCGTGGTGATTATGTTCCTGGATTGAAGGTTAGCTTTGAATCTCTAATCAATGTTAGGCTTGTTAAGATGGAATCAGCATTTAGTATAGTGTATAAGAAATGAAGCATTGGTATAGACTAAGTCTGTATGATAGTTTTATGTTTATATTAGGGAGGAGAATTTTTGCTTACATGTTTGTCTATTAGCAGATGGATTAGTGTTGTTTCTTGAATGACACATGAATTGCTTAGTTTACATGTAGAAGATGCAAGTATGTATGAGCAAAATTCTACCTACTACACAGCTCTCGTTCATAATCCTATCAGTCTAGGGATGAAATGAGAATTTTCTCATGGATAATGATGTCATGAATCCTCTGTTGCTATCAGAGCCATACTGCATCATTACAGTGTATTGATTGTTTTTTTTTTCCGTGTAATCTCTGGATCAGTTATCAACATTCTTTTGAGTTTTAAAGGGATTACTGGATTTGATGTATGTGAACAGGTAGATGGTATGGATGCATTTGCTGTCAAACAAGCTTGCAAATTTGCTAAGGATCATGCCTTGGAGAAAGGACCCATTGTAAGTTTGTCTTTTTAAGTCAAAATCGTATAATTTTAGTACTTCACATTACAATTGATACTGGAGTTTGCTGATATAAAATAAAGTATTTCTTCTATTTTCATATATGAAATAAATGAGAGTTGATTCACCACCTCTTGTATACAGATACTTGAGATGGACACATACAGGTACCATGGTCACTCCATGTCTGATCCTGGAAGCACATACCGTACACGAGATGAGATATCTGGTGTGAGGCAGGTTCGTTACTCTCTTTACCTGCACAAACTAATTATTGTAAATCTCAAAACATTTATGTGGTGATTACTATTTGACTCAGGAACGGGATCCAATTGAGAGAATTAAAAAGTTGGTACTATCTCATGACATAGCAACCGAAAAGGAGCTTAAGGTAATTTTGCATCCTGCATATTCTTTAGTTGTTTGATTTATGTATCAAAGTCCCTAAAAATGTGATCTTTTTCCTTTCTCAGGATATGGAGAAGGAAATTAGAAAAGAAGTAGATGATGCCATTGCCAAAGCTAAGGTAAGGAATACAGTTGTGTTTACTTCCGTATTTCATTCGGTAATTCAACTTTCAAAGCTAAAAAAACAAGAGACACTTACGCTCAAATCTCTTTGCGATTTCAGGATTGCCCAATGCCAGAGCCTTCTGAGCTTTTTACCAATGTGTATGTGAAGGGATTTGGCACCGAGGTAATTACTAATTACATAGTCTGCCATTTTTATCTCTACTCCATTGCATTTGCATTTTGCAACAAGCCCCTTAAACTATGTGTAATCCTCCTTACTGAGCCTTCTTTTATTTTATTTTTGCTGTTGTCAGTCATTTGGACCTGACAGAAAAGAAGTCAAAGCTGCGCTTCCATGAAGCTAAACTGCCTTGTATCATGACACGGTGGCTAATAGGAAGCCATGAATGAATAAAGAGAAACATCATGTTTCTTCATTATGCTCTGTTCTGGGCTTTCCAACGTATACTCTCTCCTTTTCAGCTTTTATATCCCTGTAACTTTACATACATAAAGAGAAACATGTGATTCTTGTGAAGCTTTTGTGCTTGTATCTAAGTTTGTTCCACTTTTTTATTGATTTCAAAATACAAATACAACTAAATTCATGTAGTCTTCTGTTTCCATCAGAGGTTTCACATTCAAGCAGTTGCATTAATGCTATTATTGTTGCACTCCAAAATAGAATTATAAGAATATATAACAAATTGATATACAAACAAAGACCAATGGTAAATGTTACTTTCTTCTGTTTGTATTTTTCGTCTTCCAAATAAAAATGAATCAACTCTGGATTAACTATCCATGAACCCAAAAAGAAGAACAATTCAACAACAAAACAAGTAAAAATCATAAGAACCATCTTCAAAGAACCTAAAGAATTTTTTTGCCAACAAGCTTTTCCCCTACCATCTATATACATATAACAAGTAAAAAATCTTTTCTTTTTTTTGTTATCAAGAATCAGACTCTGAGTCACTTGAACTATACCTTGATTGCTCTGACATGAAATTTGGAGGCAGAATTGGAAATCTAACCGCATTTCTTTGAGGTGGAGCAGTGCTCGGTGTTGCTGCTGCCGCTGCTGAAGTTGATGCTCCTGCTACCGCTACTGCTGTTGCGGGTCTCTGCTTCCGTTGATTCCTTGCGATCTCACTACAAGCATTATCAACCATCCCTAAGAAATCGCGGATTATAACAAACAGCTGAAACAAGTTCCTCTCTTTCAATGCTCCAGCTTGGTAATAATTCGTCGTTTTCTTCACTAATTCCAGTATCCTGTTTTGTTCCTCTATAATAACTTTCAGTTCTTCCTCTGCAGATTCAAAGAAAGATCTCAGCTTTGTTAAACACTCATCTTCCTTCCCTTTGCTTTGGTCTAAAAGGCGTTTAGTTTCTACGACTCGGGTGCCTAAAGCCAACGTCGTGGCTACAAACGAGTCGTAATCGATTCCTGCTGCTTTTTTCACGTTGGTGAACTCTGAACTTAAGCCACCGATAATTGGTAAACCGAGCTTTATAAATTCAGTCTCTTGTTGTTCTCTAGGTGCATCTGCAATCTCACCACCAGTGTTATCATTTGAGATCTTATTCATCGCAGCTCGCTTTCCCTCGGATCTTACAACTTCTTCAACAACAAAGTGTAGCAAAGTAGTTTTCCCATCTACACTTTTCACATCAGACAATTTCTTTAGAGCCGTCAAATTGAAAGCCTGAGCATTCCCTCGGGCGGTTCCAGCATTCATTCTATTTCCTGCTTTCAAGATTGCTTCAAGGAGCTTCATAAACAGACCACGAGCACGTAGCTCGTTACACGCGGATTCAAGTGTCTTTAAAGATCCCTTCTGTTGAGCAACCTCCGAGGCGTAGTTAATCTTGAATAGCATGACATTGAACCGATTAAACGCGGAAGGAACTGCTTTTAAGATGTGAAACAGTTGAGAATCTGCATAAGCCAGTTTCGTCGGGTCATCATTAAACTCTAAGATCTCTGTCTGTTCGTCTGGCGTTGGAGCTATTCCACAGAGCTTCTCAAGTGTATCAGTTTCAACATCATGGCCTTCTGTTAACAAATCAATGATCTCCTCTTTAGTCATGCCCAAAGATTTAAGCACAATTGCTTTGTTCTGCGATTTCCGAGGATCAAGAATATAAGTCTGCGAAGTTGGGACACTTGAATTCTGCGGTACACTATTTCCTTCACTCGGTTTTCGAGCGCCAACGTAACCAAACAGAGCCTCCATGAGATCACCATCAAAGCTAATTCAAAAAACACATATAAGGCATAAGAAACAAGAATCCTTCATTACTTATGTAGATATTAGTTACTGTGACGTTTATACTTACTTGAAGGAGCCACCATCGATCCGATTCCACACCATTGAACGGTTCGCATCAGGATTAACTTTATCCCAATGTAAAGGCTTGAGCTTTGGCTGTGCCGGATCCTCTTTTTTGCCTATGGCGGAAGAAACCTCACTTTCCTTGGCCGGTCCTTTTGGTTTAGGTGGCCCAGGCGGTGGTGGCGGTCCAGGTGCCTTCTTACCTGGAGGAGGAGGTGGTGGTGGTGCAGGTGCTTTCTTTGGCGGTGGAGGCGGAGGTGGAGTCGGAGCTAATGGTGGAGGCGGTGGCGGAGGTGACGTTAAGTTAGCTGGTACAGGCATTTGGGTTGGTAACGTTTGGTTGACTGTACCAGGAGGAATCGCTGAAGACGACGACGGAATTGCCGCCGTGAATTGACCCGGAGGAAGTGGAATCGATGAAGACGACGACGGAATCGCCGCCGTGAATTGACCCGGAGGCAGCGGAATCGATGAAGACGATGACGGAATCGCCGCCGTGAATTGTCCCGGAGGAAGCGGAAGCGGCGGAGAACGACCGCCACCGTTATTGTTCGACGACGACGGAAATGAGCCTCCCGGAGCTTGAAATTTGGACTGCGACTGTTTTCCAACCGCACCGTATTCATTAACTGCGTTTGTAGAAGAAGGCCGTGACGGCGAAGCAGCAGAGGTAGAAGAAGAAGACGAACTGTAGCATCTTCCTCCTTCACCAACACTATTGCTATTGCTCTGATCTCGAAATTGACCACCACCAGAAGAACCTAAAGGAGATTGAGATTTCTTCACCGGAAACGAAAACCCTTCGCCGATCGATTCCGATTCTCTGTAAAAACCCGATTCTCTGTAAAAACCCGATTCGTCTTCTTCTTCATCTACACCAGCTCTTCTGATTCCGTCACCGGATTTGTTATCTCCTCCTCGTCTAGGTCTAGGTTTAGGGTTTTTTCTAATTTTCGCGCTATTTTCAAGCTCAATAAGCCGTTTCCAGTAAATCACATCTAAACCATCTTCATCGACGATTACTGCTTTCAGATTCCCGTCGATTCGTACAAAATCCTCCGGGAAGAGAAAACCCCATGGAGACGGTGGTGGTGGTAACGAATCGGAGACGGAGACTCTTTCTTCTTCTTCTCTTTTTCCCCGATCTGAATTCCGGCCACGGAGTTTGTCTTTGATTTTCTTCCGTGAACTGCTACCGTTCTTACGGAAGAGAAACGACATCGCCGGCGAGTCTTTGACCGGAGATCGGAGATTCACGCGGCGCAGCTATAAGAAAAAAAGCAACAAGGTTTTTTTTTTACAACGAAGAAGAAAGATTCAGAGAAAATGATATAATGTGTGGAATGATTCGATGAACATGACAAGCATTATTTTCATTTCATGATTTGAACATATTAATGATTTTGGTAAATCCAATATTTGAATTTAATGAGATTAAAGGTCCAATGTGTAAAAAGCGTGGCTGATGTGACGAAAATAACCTCCACTAACTCGGTGTTAACGCGAGTCTTGGCAAGGATGTTTTCGTCTTTTTGGTAATATGGACGCGTTGACCAGGTCTTTGACTTTGGGGGTTAGTGTTCGAATATAGAATTTGGTAGATGTTTATTTTGATATTTGACTACTTTTATTGATCTACACGGCTTACGCGTTGACTTTTTGTGTCATTTTCTTTGTTGTTCAATCGGAATATAGATCGAAATGATAATTTATGTGCTTTTTGTTTATTTAAATGCAAATCCGAACAAAGAAAAATATAACATTACAATGAACTAGTCTTTAACCAATATTGTCTCGAACTAGTCTATAAAAAAATCTTACATTCAATCTGGTCAAAAGGAATATTGAATATAGTCCATGTTAAAATGATGGCATGAAACCCTTTAACACAAAAAATGATGGTTTATATTAAGTAAATTATACCTATAGCTTTAAAACCTACCAAATTATTTATTTCTAGTGGTCTACCCAACTCGTGACCTTTTTGCATAACTATTTTTGTTTATGGCTTGAGAGAATAAATGAGAATTGTAATAGTTTTGGTAATGTGGAAGTTCTAGAAGAAACCGAAAGCCATATGGATTATGGAAGAAGAGAAAAAGTAGAGGTGTAAATGCAAGTTTGGAATGTTTGACTTTATTATTCGATGTGGCGTAGCGGTAGCTGTTGAGAAGTTAGAGAAATTTAATCCTTTTTGGTCCCATCCCATCGATAAAGCCGATGATGATTTTCTCCAAACTCTTTCTTAAGACTTCCAAATCTTTTATATTTGACACTTGCTATAAATTGATGAATGATGATCTCTACTTTGAAGGTGAGGCCGTGAAGATGACATATGTTATTTATATATCTTTTAAAACAATTTTTTGACATTTTATTAGCAATGGATAAGATAGTTAAGGTTGAATAATAAATAAGATAAATTTAAACCTTAACAAATGATGGTCCAATGTTTGATACAAAAAAGAAAAGAAAAGAATCGATGTAATGGCATAAGTGTAATGAAAGTAAGTAAACAAGAACGAATCAGATGGAAAGGCTTCTAGTTCTTTGCAGTGTGGTCGGGCCCGACAGATAAGGCTTGCTGCTATTAGTCTTCATTCAAGTTCGGTTTGGAGTATCAACATCATCACTTCGTCTAACTCCATAGGCTTTGTGCTAATGTCGAATGGACGAACTGAAAATCGTCTTTGTATTATGAGTTCATGTTTTTACCTTTTTTGCCAGTTCATGTTTTTACCTTTTTTGCCATGAACGCATAGTTTAGGTTAATCGTTTTTCGATTGTAAACCTATAACGTTTTCATTTTTAATGAAATATTTACCAGTTAGCAAAAAAAAAAGAACGAATCAAGTATGATATTTTAGAGTCTAGCACAACAAACAATGTTAAATGTGAAAACGTCTAACAAATAATGGTGAAATACAAGTTTTGGCTAAAATACTTTACTAAATAGTCACCATTAATTAATAACCTTACGTCCTTATCAATTTTTATTTTTTTAGGCTAAATGGTCACTACAAAAAAAGAAGTAGATTACATCATTTATATAGTATCACAAAACTAAGTGATGCTATTTTAAATCATTTATTTATAAATGAAGCAAATATATATAGTTTAGCATCAATTATATTAATTAATGTTGTTATTGACTATTTTAACATCAATTCAATAAAAATGATGCAAATTGCTATTAGCTTAAATCATTTTTACATGATTGATACAAATATATGGATTCTCATCACTTAAGTAATTGATGCATTTACTAATTTGTGTTAACATTACTTAAAAATGATACAAAGTTTGCATCAATAAAAAGTTGATGTAAATACTTTTTTAATTATTATTATATATTTAATTTACATCGGTTGGAAAAAAACTGATGCAATTACTTTTAAAAAAAAGGTAAAATTCGTTTATCCCACATCGAAGGATAAGGGAGGGTTGAAAAGAATTATGTTTTATAAATAACCAAATGCCGATTCTTAAGTTTAGTGGACTATCAAAATATGTAGTTAGTTTTATTATCACGGAATCCATAGTTATTATTCCTTTGAAGTTGATTTCACTATCAATCATGATTAGGTCCAGTAAAATAAGTTTTTTCTTTAAAACAAATAAAAACTTAACATAAAACGAAAATTAATTACATGTAATATATAATAACACTAATTAAAAAATTGATACAAATAATTAGAATCATTTGTTGCAACGGTTGCGAATACTAGTATCATTTATATTAATTGATGCAAATGTTAATATCACTTGTTGCAAGTGATGTAAATTAACATCATTTACTTTATAACTGATATAAAACATTTGCATCACCCAATACAGAATCACTTAAATAGTGATGTAAAATTCGTTTGCATCAATTATAATAAATGTAAATAAGTAAAATAAGTGATGTAATTTAACACTTTTTTTGTAGTGGGTAGAGGTGAGAAAAACCGACCATTGGAGAGATCGGAGAAGAAAAGTTTTTATTTTTTTAGGTTTGGTTTTTCTCTTGGTTGCTCCATCGGAATATACATGTTCATGTATTCTTTTCAAAATTGCACACAAAGTAAAAGATCCAGTCCGGAAAAACAAAATTTATAACATTACAGTGAGCGAGTCTATAACCGAAAAACAGTTAAAACATTACTTACTGTTTTATATATGAGAAAATAACATAAATAATAATAAGAAAAATATAACTTACTTCTCAATACAGTTGCATAGTAAAAAGTAATTACAGTTCTTAAGTCTAAAAGTGTAATTTGAATTTTGATCTATTTGCAATCGCTCATCAATCTGAAATTTTTCTCGTCTTGTTGGAGTGTTGATATAATAAAAACAAGTGATTCAGTCACTGTAAGTATTTAATAAAATTTCCTCTTTATTACTTTTTTATTTCTTCCAAATTTTAAATCCAACATCATTTTGAACTTTGTTTGCTCACATATTTGTAGAAATATAGTCAAACTCTCTTTAGTGTTTTTTTTGTTCAACACACGAAACCATGATAGAACTATTCTCAACTTGTTACAAATGAAAATGTCTGGAAAAACTGAGAAATTCTACAGACTATGGGGTCAACCTAGATTACATAAAAGTATTAGAGACCATGAATACCTAACTGCTAATGTATAAGAAAAAAACTATTTCGGAACCCAAATATCATATATCCTAAAACGCTTTGTCACGGAAGCAAGTGAAGATGGGGTTGTCGGTCGAACGGAAAGGACAATCGGAGGGAAGGTCGTGAAAAAGCTTTGTAGTGGAATCATTAGAGTAGACGATGCTAGAAAATAATGAAATGTAGTGTATAACAAACAATTTTTTTGACATTTTATTAGCAAAATAATCAACTATAATGTATAAGATAGTTAAAGTTGTATAAATAAAGAAGATAGATTTAAACCTAAAAAGTGGTGGTCAATGTTTGATACCAAAGAAAGAAAGATAGACGAGATTGAGATCAATGTAATGGCTTCATTCAATAAGTGTAGTGAAAGTCATTACTATATGTTGTGGATAGTGAAAATAGATCAAAAAGAGCTATTACGAAAATTAGATTATATCAGAACAAACTTATAACGAGCTTTGTATAGAAACTAATACAAATGAAGGTTTTGAGCTAATCTGTAACTCGTAAAACAATTTAAACAATGTTTGTCTATTTTAACTAGCCTTGAATAGGAACTAATACAAAGGAGGGGAAAATCATGAAGAAGTTTATTAAGAAAATTGAATACTCTAACTAGTTTTGTGTAGTTTGTTTTAAAACATCTTACAGTTAATCTAGTCAAAATAAATATTGAGTATAGTCCATATCAAAATGATGCTTTATATGAAGTACACTACGGTTTTGATTGATCACACTTGAGGAGGTTAGTACAAATTGTATTGCTTCTTGTGTAATCAGTCACTAAAACATCATTATAAACAAATATTCAGTTATAACTAATATAAACATCATTATAAACCATGGTTTTGTTTGACTTTATGTTTTTTTTGGCATTAAATTAAACGTAGCAAAAAAAAAATTAAACGTAGCAAGAGTTGCTTAAAATTGCAATAGAAACCCACGGTTAAATAATCCAATTAGCTTAGGGCCAATAGTAATCCAAAACATTGGCCCAAGAAGAGGATGAACCAAAGCTGGAGAATTTCACTAGTTTTTGTTGGATTTTCTGATCGAAACGCTGCGCTTCGACTACCGATCGATTCTATCAAGATGTATATAATGTCCCTGGTTAAGTCCGGTTATTTGTTTTGGTTTATACATTGTATAATCAATTTTGTCTAATGAGAAAATAGAAAATCATTTCATAAAACTCTTTTGTTCATGAACTCTATATTATGGTATCAGAGCTATTTTCCGCCTAGATCCAGAAATTTGTTATTGAGTTCTTCGTTTTCTTCGTCGATTCTCTGACCAATCTTCATCTTCAACCTACGATTGAATCTCTTGAGCTTCAATTTGGCGAAAAATGGCGAAAAAGGAAAGAATGAAGACTCGTAGCTCGACTTTGGCCGATGAAGATTATGTATTTCGAGATATCCAACACGGATCCTAGTGCCATGGCTGTGTTTGTCGCTGTTTCTGGTGCCTTTGCTTGGGGAATGTACCAGGTCACTCAGGGAAACAAATTCCGCATGTATAATCTCATTTTCTCCTGAAATTTTTAAATTTGATGCGATTCGGATGAAATGTTGCGATTTTAGAGGTTGTTTCTGAAATTTGTATGTGAGTGGTGCTGGAGTTCGAATGAAATGTTGCAATTTTATAGCTCAAAAACTTCCAGTTTGGTGTATTTTGGGTTAATTTTGCTAAGATGTGATGCTGATTAGCATAGGTAAATTGTCAGTGATTAGTAGTAGTACATACTTTTGTCATATGGCTTTGATCACATACTTCTTATTGATATATCATAGTTTTACCCGTTTTAGACCATGATATAAGTCTTGATCTAGAGTCTTTTGGTGTTTTCGAGTCTATTAGGTACAAGGATGTTTGGAGCTTTATTGGTGTTTACTAGAGCATTATGGAGCAAAATGGAACGAGGAATCAAAATCGCAAATTCGAAGTTGGAATCTGCAGAGCCTGTCGAGCGACACTAGTGATCTGTCGCTCGACACCACTATCAGTGTCGATCGACACCATGGTCGATCAAGTCCAAATCCCAATTTTGGAAGATTTCCGTTATGCGTCAGAAAGCCTAAATGTTTGCAATCATGCCCAATATGTTTTTGTAACCTATATATAGATGTTTTCAGCAATTGTTTAGGGGGACGCTTTATTTTACCAAGTTTTAGAGATATCTTCAATTAATATAATGGTTTCTTCTTTGATTATGTGTGAGTAATTTCATTTGTTAGGTTTAGGGTTATTCAAAAGTGTTTAATGAATTGCTAGATCCGTTTATAAATTGTTAGGATAATATCGTTAGAAATTTTTCATCTTGACTTGTGTTTATTGCTGATTTTAGCCTCGCGAACTGAAATATGATCTTAGGTTAAATAATAGAAACGACAGTTTTATTAATTGTTTGAACTAGCCTTTGATGAGCAAAATTCATTTTCGCAAAGACATTTGATTTAGGGTTTTGTGAACAATTGAACCTGATCTTTAATGCTTGTTTAGATTTATAGGATTTGCAATGACAGTTGGTTTTATAGGATTTAGACATAGATAATCTTTGCATCGACAACTGATTGATTTTATATTTGTGTTCATGTTTAAGAAATGTGCATCATAATTCCTATCGTTTATTCATATCTACAATTCTGACTCACCTGCGATTTCCTTCTGCCTAGCTTTTCTCTTTATTGATTTTACAACCATTTTAACTGCTTTCTTATTTACTTGTTTTTGGATTATCATTATTCTGCTTAACATAATTCAAAAGTATTAATCTATTGTGTTTTTGATTCACTGTGGATTTCGATACCCTAAGTACTACATTGATCTCTGAATTTGAGAGAGTAGTTCAAAGGATAAATTTGAGCATATCACTTATGCATGCACAATGTTGATTTTGCAGTGGTTTCATATTTCTAGTTATTGTGCCACGATCGAGGGGTCTAAGTTCTTCTAGGAATACCGCTGGTTTTGCCGCTGACACTTGTGATTTTCGGTGGGCTCTCTATCTTTCAAGGAAACCTGATCCGAGTGTTTAAGGAAATTATCAATCTATTGGGAAAGGAAGGTCGAAAACGCGTTTGCGCCATTGATGGTTATTGTTCATAGACCGAATGAGCCATAAAATAAATTTATGATGGAGGTTTCGTAGAACGAAACCAAATCATCAAACGCATAGTACTAATCTTCAATCGTATGTTATCACAACTTTCATATTTTGTTTATATCCGCGGTTATAGGTATAATTGATAATCTCTCGTCCATGATGTGATACCAGTTGGTAGAAGATCCGTGAAGCCTGAATTACAAGGGAGAGAAGCTACATGGGGCAAACAACAAGTAGATTAAAAGAAAAAATTTGGGATGGAGAGCAGTCAATGAGGCAATTTCTGTGGTTTTAACCTGTAGAGGCATAACTGTAGATTCTGAGATGTTATGTATGTGATTTGAAGGGAGAGTCAATAAACCATATGCCTTATTTACGCTTGCAATATTGCTAGGGAAAAGTCAATTTCATTCTCATTTTGGAACCTGAGTTGAGAAGAGCTTTATTCTGGTTTTTGTGGAAACATATGTCTACCGTAGTGATAATTTCAATGTCTACTGTAGTGGTATTTTCAAACCTATTGCTTTTTCTTTTGTGAATAACATATGTATTGTTTCTTAAACTCCTTATCTAAATACACAAAACTAAAAAGAAGGAGAGAAGCTAAGCTGGGTCTGTAAAGAAAAGCATCAAAACATGACTAAACAGAGAAGAAGCTCACAAAAGGCAATATTTTATCAAACTTCACCATTGCAAATGTGCTCACTGATAACAAAAGGAGCACCTTATCAACTCCATGCTATGACAAAACAGTTGCCTAATTAAATTAGAAGCTGCAAAATTTGCTTAAAGATCAACGTAAATGGAAACCTATTATTAACTATGATATAGCCGGCTAAGTGAGCTGTCAAGAACAAGACTCCTCCTATGATTACAAGCCCTTTCACGATCCGCATTTGTCGTCTTTGTTAACTCGCAGTCCTGGGCATCCATTTGATGAGCAAAACCGCTATTGTAGGTGATACAATCAATAATCCTCTCATTGTTACTTGAAATACGGTATATGCAATCTTGCCTTTAGCTTGTGAAACTCCTTCCGAGTTCACTCCTCCAGGAGGTCTCCAAAGCTGCATCGATGCAGTTGCGAAAAACACCGCGATCGTAAAGTATCTATCCCGAGCAAAGGCATCTTTTTCGGTTTTGATCTTGTCTTGATGATCTTTAGCCTCCTTGACAGTGCCGGTCTAATCATTTTGGATACTTTATGCATATATGTAGAAAAATGCCATTTTCGTACATTTTCTTATACTGTAAAAATAGTAATCTAAATAAATAAAAACACATTAAAACTCCATTAAACCGTTTATAATTCCAAATAGTTAGTAAGAAATAAAAGAAAAACAACAAAATAGAATTTATTTTTGAAATATTGCTCTCCTTGTATTTTTGCATGCAAAATCATTAATTAAACTCACGCTGTCGAGTTTTTCAACCATCTATGTTGCAATGGATAACAAATCTAACCCATTCAATTTCTCTTGTCACTTGATCGACCGCAAATAATTTTGTTATCAGCTTCAACTTTGAATTTTAACTAATAATTTCAAATTAACTTTTTTAAATGAGTAGTTAACATGTTTGCTTAAAGAAAGCCATAAACATTATAAAAGCATTTGAAAAATAAAATCTTACGAATATTATTATTGTAGAAAAGGTTTATAATTTTTTTAATTATAATTATAACAAAAATTTAATTAAAAAAAGACTCTCAAATTTAGGGCCCTAAACGTTGACTTAACTGGCGTGTCCTCTGGGCCGGCTTAACGTGGTTTCTTTATTCAATGAGATGATTACTCAAGGGCGTACGCTTAACGTGGTTGGTTACAATACGTTGATGCAACTTCTTGCGAAAGGTAAAATGGTCGATAAGGCGATTCAGGTTTTCTCGAGAATGGTGGAAACGGGTATTCGACCCAACAAGTGTACATATCGTCTTGTTTTGAATCTCTTAGTAGCTGCAAGTCAGTTAGTGAAGTTAGATAGAATTGTGGAGATGTCAAAAAGTTATATGACTCAGGGGATTTATTCGTATTTGGTTAGAACGTTGAGCAAATTAGGTCATGTTAGTGAGGCTCATTGGTTATTTTGTGACATGTGGAACTAATCTGTGAAAGGAGATACAAACATTTACATGTCGATGTTAGATAGTTTCTGCGGTGCGGGTAAAACTGTTGAAGCGATTGAGATGGTAAGCAAGATTCACGAGAAAGGTGTGGTTACTGATACTATGATGTACAACACTGTGTTCTCTACGCTCGGGAAGCTGAAGCAAATATCTCATATTCACAATCTCATCTCTACGAGAAAATATGAAAAAAAGATGGGTCCTCCAGATATATTTACAATATACTTATCGCCAGTTTCGGTCGGGTAGGAGAAGTTGATGAGGCTATTAAAATCTTCGAGGAGCTTGAGAACAGTGATTGTAAACCGGACGTTGTTTCTTACCACTCTTTGATCAATTGTGTGGGGAAGAATGGTGACGTCGATGAAGCTCATGTGAGATTCAAGGAGATGCAAGAAAAAGACTTGAACCCTGACGTGCTCACGTACAGCACTCTGATCGACTGTTTTGGGAAAACAGAGAGAGTCGAAATGGCGTATAGATTGTTCGACGAAATGCTTGTTAAACCGAACATTGTCACGTACAATATATATTGCTTGATTGTCTAGAGAAGAGCGGGAGAACCGCGGAAGCAGTTGATCTGTACTCAAAGATGAAACAGCAAGGACTCACACCGGATTCTATTACTTACGCTGTGCTTGAACGGTTGCAATCTGCCTCTCACGGAAAATCAAGGATTCGTAGAAAGATTCCGATAACAGGAGTGGGTTGTTAGCCCTTTGTAGACCCGTAATTAGCAAAAATGAGGTTTTGGGAATGATCATTGGCTGAAGAATGGAAACTGCGAATTCTCGGGTTTCTAATGAACTCTCGACAAATACGGTCTTCTCTGTATTGCTCTGCTTTTGATCAGGTTAGTTTGTCTGCCAGAGCTGAAGGATTTGATGTAGAAGAAATCAGATGATACATCTTTTGTCCATGAGAAGCAAATTTAGCTTTTTTTAATCCTTTTTGGATCAGATGAATTTTATCTTGAAAATAAATACAAGTGTGAATTTTATGTGGAGTTTTATCTTGAAAAAAAATTTGCTTCTCATGAACAAAATTTTATCTTGAATTTTTTAGTATAGAAGTGTGGACATGAGTTCGTGTAGGTTAGTTCATATTGTGGTTAAATCTTTTTTACTTTCTTTTGTGAACTTCAGTACCAAAGTTGGGAAAATTAAGTCTCTTAGCATGAAATATTTTGTTTTAGAAAATTTTGTTGTTTCTTACGTCAAATTTCTAAAACTTTTCTGACGATTTATGTTGTTATTGTATAACCAAAAATGCCATTTTTTACCCAATGCAATGGCCTAACTGTTAGTACGCAAAGTTTTTTGCAACTATTACTTCAATCCAAACATTCGCGGTACAATATGATCATATATAGTCGATCTGAAATATTCGTTTTGATTGACTATCTTGTGCATAAATGATAAAGATCAGATTTCACCGTCCCACATATCATCGACGGATTTTATGGGACCTTTATCAGAGATATATACATCTCCGGTAACGGTCCTACATTGATGAATCTCTGTCGATATTCTTTGTGTTTCCTCCTTTGTCAAAGACCAATCAAATATCTTCAGATTCTCTTCTAATCTTTCTTTCGTAAAGCTTTTCACCACCATGCTCACTCCTTGCTCGTACACCCATCTCATACATACCTGTCAACAATTTTACCAAAGATAGTGACTGAGTTTAAATTAACCACTTTCAAATTATTCAAAAGATGAATTTTTTCAAGTTAGTATCTTTTGAGAGTACATGTGCCACTGTTTTCCCTTTGGCCTCGGCTATTTCTTTGAGAACATCAGACTCCATGACTTTGTTAGTTCCCCAAAAGGCCCCACTCGATCCTAACACCGAATAAGCGGTCATGGCAATGCCGTTCGACTTACAAAGCTCCCTTAGCTTTCTTTGTTGCCATATTGGACTCATCTCCACCTTTTTCACATTCATTCAAAACACAAATATTTTCAAAAGAGATGGATTAATTAAACACTTTGCTGAAAAATATATTTATTAGAGACCGATTTACTTGATTGACGCTTGGTGGTATCATGGCGGTAGAGAGGATGTTTTGGAGTTTCTTGCATGAGAAGTTACTCACTCCGATACATTTTGCAAGCCCTAGTCTGTGGCACTCTTCCATTTCAGCCCAAACTGTTTCATAATCCATTGGTAGAAAATCATCTCCTTCAATGGGAAACTTGTATTTACCGGGTTTCGAGCTAACCGGCCAATGAATCACGTAGAGATCAAGATAGTCCACTTTAAGATTTCTATAAAAACATATTATGTGTCAAAGAAGAAGATCAACATTAAGTAAATGTGAGGTTTAGTCAAATACAAAGTTTCCAGCATTAAGTATATATGTTACTCTAAACACATTCTTACTTCAAACTCCGTAGGATCGCCGATAAAACAAGGCCACTATGAGCATCGGCACACCAAAGCTTCGATGTGACAAAGAGTTCGGATCGAGATTGGACCAATCCGAGAGAAACCGCTTCCGCCAAGGCTTCACCGAGCGGCTCCTCTGTCTGGTACCTCGGAGACGTGTCGAAGTGGCGATAACCGAGCTTGATCGCCTCTAGCACCGCCTTTTTCAGCACTATCTGTTTCGGCGGTGGAGAGGCGGCGGTTCCTAGACCTATCACCGGCATCGAGTGGAGGCCGGATCCGATTCCGAGCGCAGGGACTGGGATCGTAGACATTAGTCAAATAAAATTTGGTACGAGAAAGTCAAGTCAAGCTCACTAGCGAACCATGAGTGATGCTGATGCTTATAACGTTCGACCACATTGTAACGTAAGTTTTATTTTGTTTTATTTT
This sequence comes from Draba incana, assembly GCA_963576765.1. Taxonomy (NCBI): domain Eukaryota; kingdom Viridiplantae; phylum Streptophyta; class Magnoliopsida; order Brassicales; family Brassicaceae; genus Draba; species Draba incana. The sequence continues at coordinate 31,792,785 of OY755209.1, forward strand.
CAACATCATGTCACATGTGATGTGAGTCTGGCGGCAGTTTCGAGAGAGAAGTTCAAAAAGAAACGCAATGCATGAGGGACCAAGGCGGCGATTTTGAGAGCGAAGCTAATTGGACAATTAGATTTTTGGAATAGATCACACTTTTTCAATATATATTACGAATTAAGCACTTTAAAATACAAATGTAATTTTCTATGATTTTACTCATGTATTTTACATTTATATACCTTTAAATAAAGTACACAATCACCAAAATTACCTAGTTTTGTAATTTTTCCATCTCTTTTTCCAACCATTTTTTTTATTTCCAATCATGACTTTCAATAACCTATTCAATTATTCGGATAAAAATGATACATAAATAGAAGTTCAAAGTGTCGAGGAAATTATACATATCAAGGTAGAAGCAAAAACAAATAAAACACGTTTTAGAGACGCTTAAGTAAACGACATTTATAGACTTTTCAAAGTTTCGAAGAAATTATACATATCAATTTTACTAACGGACTCATGATCAACTAGAAACAAAAATAAATAAAAACACCAAGGGACACTTACGTAAACGACATTTATGCAATTTTCAATAATCTATTTGATTATTCTAACAAATATGTTACCTAAATAGATCAAATTAGTCTAATGATGATTGTAATATCTATATGATAATTCAGACGATTAAGAAACTAAAAGTTCTTAGTTTTGAAGAAATTATACATATCTTCTTAGCAAAATAAAAAAGAAATTATACTTATCAACTTTGCTAACGGACCCTTGATTACCTAAAAATAAAAATATGCTCCGAGGCACTTCACTATGCGACGTTTATGAACTTTTCAATTATCTATTCAATTATTTTGACAAAATTAATACATAATTAGAAGTTCAGAGTTTTGAAGAAATTATACATATCATCTTTACTGTTGATGATGATTGAAATATATTTGGAAGGCGTAAAGACCAATTATTTTATTTGGAAAATATTGCAATATTCGATTAACATACTTGTTTTTTTTTGTCAAAACGATTAACATACTATTATAAGTTTTTTTACTAAAAGAAATAGTAAACTCGGTTGAACCGAAGTGACCTATAACCCAAAAGTTGTTCCCGTTCATTATCGGGTTCAGTTTTAAAAACATTACAGTGTACCAACAAGCTATGGTATGTGGAAAGAATGGTAGGAGCTGAGTGTCTTTATTACACACCGACGTCGTTTTGAGCCTTCATATGCATTTTTTTGTAGCATAATATATTAATGTGCACTTGCAGCTAGTTTATTTGGATTTTAAACTCACTACACCATCTTCTTCTCTATTCGGCTCTTCTTTTATCAGTTTGTTCTTGGACTTGTGCATATATAATAATGCTCTTGGTACGCTTGGGATGATTCTTCAAGGGAAGCTAATGGCTCTTTCCGGTAGATAACGCTATCTGAAATATTCGTTTTGATTGACTACATTGTGCTAAAAACGATAAAATCGTTTACATAACATGTAAAAGATCAGATCTCACCGTTCCACATTTCAGATCTCACTATCACTCTCTCTATCTTTTGTAAAACTCTTTCTTTCTTAAAATTCTCTCTATGTTCGGATTAGTATTTCTTTTATGTGTATTGGAAATTTTAAAAACGTATGTGGTAATTAGATTTGTAGAACTAATGAACAAATGAACAAGAGGTAATGCAGTAATTCAAAAAAAAAAAAAAAACAAGAAATAATGTGTTTCCAATGAAACAAATGTTATAATGTGTTTCCAATGAAACAAATGTGTTTGCACCAAAATACAAGATTTAAAACCATTTGGACGGCTCATGTCCATAGATTTTGCCTTATGTCCAGATGGGTTAAGACCATATGGATCCGCAGACCATATGGGCCAGAGCATATGTAGCCCACAAAAAAGTTTGTCCACGCATACACGCCCAGGTGGTCTTGGGCAAGCCCATTTGACGTCTCTAGATCTCACCATCCCACATTTCAGCAACGGATTTTATGGGACCTTTGTCGGAGATATAAACCTCTCCAACAACGATCCTGCATTGAGGAATCTCCCTCGAGATTCTCTGTTTCTCTTCCTCTGTCAAAGACCAATCAAATATCTTGAGATTCTCTTCTAATCTCTCTTTCGTAAAGCTCTTCACCACCATGCTCACTCCTTCCTCGTAAGCCCATCTCATACTCACCTGTCAGAAAATGTATCTCGATTACAAAACTCGAAAAACCAAGTTCGAGCATCCCTATTCGATAATTCAATTATATCTCATGATATGGCTCATGGATTCATCTAATGCATAATACAATCTCAAATTTGTTCTGTGTTACCAAAGATAGTGACTGACCACTTTCATATTATTCAAGATTCGAGAACGTAGGAACGTATGTAAGGTGTAGGTTTGTTCAGGGGCGGATCCAGTAGTAAATTATAACGGGGGCACAAAATAAACAAATAATTTATATTAAATGAAATAATGTAAGTTTAGTTAGTACTTAGTTACAAAGGTAAGAAAATATTTTCTATATGGAAACAAGAGTATAGCATAATAGATGAAAAATGTATGAATTATTGAGAGACTACAAGAAAATGGAAAATAGAATATAAGAAAGGAAACAACCATAAATTAAAAGAAAAAATCAATGGTGGGAGCACAATTAAGAATATATTTTGACGTGAATGGATGCACTTATAGAAAATTTCCAATTTACCAGCTGTTTACTTCCAATTTTAGTGTACAAACTAAATTATTTGAAAATATGACTGGGGGACACTAAAATTATTTGAAAATATGACTGGGGGCACGTGCCCCCACTTCTCTCGCCTGCTCCGCCCCTGAGTTTGTTTATGATTATGATTATAGGAAGTTATGCCATGTGTACGTCTGTTGTGGTATTGTTGTAATAGAATTTTTTTAGTATAGAAGTGTGGACATGAGTTCGTGCAGGTAAGTACATATTGTGTTTAAATCTTTTTTACTTTCATTTGTGATCTTCAGTAACAAAATTGGAAAAATTAAGGCCCTTAGAATGAAATATTTTGTTTTAGAAAATTTTGTTGTTTCTTACGTCAAATTTCTAAAACTTTTCTGTCGATTTATGTTGCTTTTGTATAACCAAAAATGCCATTTTTACCCAATGTAATGGCCTAACTGTTAGTACGCAAAGTTTTTTGCAACTATTACTTCAATCCAAACATTCGCAGTACAATATGATCATATATAGTCAATCTGAAATATTCGTTTTGATTGACTATCTTGTGCATAAATGATACAAGATCAGATTTCACCGTCCCACATTTCGGCGACAGATTTTATGGGACCTTTATCAGAGATATATATATACATCTCCGGTAACGGTCCTACATTGATGAATCTCTGTCGATATTTTTTGTGTTTCCTCCTTTGTCAAAGACCAATCAAATATCTTCAGATTCTCTTCTAATCTTTCTTTCGTAAAGCTTTTCACCACCATGCTCGCCCCTTTGGCCTCGGCTATTTCTTTGAGAACATCAGACTCCATGACTTTGTTAGTTCCCCAAAAGGCCCCACTCGATCCTAACACCGAATAAGCGGTAATGGCAATGCCGTTCGACTTACAAAGCTCCCTTAGATTTCTTTGTTGCCATACTGGACTCATCTCCACCTTTTTCACATTCATTCAAAACACAAAATATGTTGAGTTAAGCTTGAAGATAGCTATAAGCTATCATAATCCTACCGAGTTATGGTTATTAAGGAGATTAGGAAACGAGACATAGGAGTAATCTAAATATGTAAGTTATCCTTTTATGTTTAACCTAGAGTTTTATCTATATAAAGAGTTGCCAAGTTGTGGTAAACCTTTAAGAGAGTTTAAGTTTTGAGTTATTTTCTTAAGCTAATAAAGAGAGTTGTTCTTTATCTTGTTCTCTAATCTTTATATTCTAGAAAATATTTTCAAAAGAGATGGTTTAATTAAACTCTTTGCTGGAAAATAAATTAGAGACCGACTTACTGGATTGTGTTGGAGTTACGCAAATACTTGGTAAGACAGAGGAACAAAAACACAGAAACAGAGAAAAATATTTCTGAATAATACTTTACTGATTTACTCTGATTAACAGATTCTCAATAATCTGATGAATAACAATGAAACAAGAAACCTAAACTTATAGGAAAATAAAAGTGTAACTCCTACCCCATTAAACCATTTGGACTCATTATGTACTACATTAAAACCAAATAAAAACTCCCAAAATTAAACCAAGATTCTTGTAACTCCCAAATGTTACTTTGAACCCATTTATTCCCATTAATGCATGTTTGACTCAATCTTCAACACTCTCCCTTGATTCAAACTTGCATACTCCAAGCTTGTCTCTGAAGTAATCAAACTTGTTCTTCGACAATGCCTTCGTTAGAACATCCGCACTCTGCTCATTCGTGCTACAATACTCTAAAGTAACCGAACCTTCATTAACCAAGTCTCTAATGAAATGTACCTTGATCGATATATGCTTTGTTCTTCCATGATACGCCGAATTCTTCGTCATTGTGATTGTTGCCTTGTTATCACAGAAAATTATTGTAGCCTTTCTTTGCTCTTGCTTGATGATAAGCTCAAATTTTCCCTGGAGCAACTCTCTCAAATTAAGAGATCGTGTAATACTTAGGGGTCGAATTCCATAGAGAATCAAGTTAACACAGTAGATTTCAATATTCAGATTATGCTAAGTGATAAAGATGAAGTAAAACAAGTGCAAAAATAGTAAACAAAGGTGATTGATTAAACTTTAATTCAATAAGAGACAAGCGCTAGGCCTTAGGAAATTCTCAGGAATGATTCCAAACTGAAGGATAAACGTACTATCGGGATATTTATGAAGTGCAATTCTAGAACTCAAACGAATGTAAAATAAATCAACTGTCGTTGCAATTATTATCTATGTTTAAACCCTAGAAGACCAACTGTCGTTGCGAAATCAGATTAATTTAAACAAGCATTAGAAACAGGTTTGATTGTTCACAAAGATCTAAAGCCAACTGTCGTTACGAATCATATCTTCGCTCACCTATGATTCAGTTCCAGTTATTCAATAATACTGTCATGTCTATTAAACAACCTAAAATATCTAACCTAAGGTGATCAATCTTAAATCAGAGTTAATGCAATCAAGGTGAAGAATCCTATATGATGCAATCCCAGTAGTAAATAAATCCTAACAACTTTTCATCATCCTTTGAAAACCCTAAAACCTAACTAATGGATTACTCAGACATGATGAAAGATGCATACATGATTTCTGAATAATACTTTATTAAAAAGAAAGAGAATGATACAAAGATCGAAACCGATTGGAGACGAGGAACAGATCGCTGAAGTATCTCTTGCTAAAATCTTTGAATAAAATAAAGCTTAGCCTCAAACAATGGCTTAGAATAAGTATATATAAGGTATAAAAACGATCTGGGGAAAATCTACGAACATCTGAAACTTCTGGGGTAGAAATTAGAAATCTTCTGAATTAATGTTCAGGTCCGAAATTAACTCGTGTCGAGCGACATGGATGAATGTGTCGCTCGACATGCCTATTTTCCTCACGTCGATCGATTTGCAATCTGTGTCGCTCGACGTGTCTGCTGATTTTCAGCTCCGAACTTGTGTCTTTGACTCCTTGTTCCAAAATGTTCCAAAAAGCTCCAGTAAACGCCAGAAATGCTCCAAACGTCCAAGTACCTAATAAGAAAACCAACGAATCGAAAAACACTAAAAAGACTCTAGAAAACATACTTATATCATGGCTTAAAAACCGTAAAAACCATGATATATCAACTCCCCCAGACTTAGCTTTTTTGCTTGTCCCTAAGCAAAACAGTTGTTCTCACCCCTTTAAGAACCACATACTGCATAGTCAATATCTGATAATACTTCGATGTGTCCCTAGAAGTTTAGCAGTCCTCCAGATTGACTCCAAACCTTTTAGAGAAACTCAGACTCTTCAGCTGCAAACCCCTTTAATCATTTAGGTGTGGTCTCATCGAAGGAATATCGATCGCTGGACCTTCTAGATTCTTTCACTTCCTTTAACACTTTCCTGCGTTTCACCCTCTCTCTTCCCTCTAAAACTGTATCCAATTAAGGATATCATAGAGATGCAATGCCCTTTTCCAGATGATTTTTTTTTTATTAGAGTTGACTTTCGGACTTGCACTTTTCTGTAGATTTTTTATTTCCTTGGCATCTCTATGACTTCACTAGATCAGCGCTCACTACTATTGTTCTTGTGGAGACAGGGTCATGAGGCTTTTTATTTTTGATCTAGGACAGTTGTATTCGTCATTTGGGAAGAAGTTTCAAGAGTGGTCCGTCCTCGCTTTCAAGTGTTTGGAAGCTGAATCAAGTCTTGCGATTACCAACGCCCCAGACGAGAAATTAGAGTTCATTAGGGGCGGGGTCTGCAACATCTTTTCTGACGTTCTCCAGAAGTCTGAACTCGCTCCGTTAAACCGATCAACAACCAGTTACCCACCTAGTAAAACCAATCAATCTTCCATTGGAAATGCTCCTTGTGTGCTGTTCAAAGCAAGTTTTAGGGGAGTTTTTGACCCGAAATAAAAACAAAAACAGGACTGACTCAATAAAACTCAAAATAGAAAACAAATATTAGCAACCACCTCCCCCAGACTTAAACAACACTGTCCCCAGTGTGCTCAAATCCGGAGTAGGTACGGAAAAAATAGATAAGAACAGAACCATGTTGAAACCGAATGGAAATTGTTACCTGATCGTCGTGTCGAGCGACACAACCCTATGAATCGATCGACACAAACATTCCAAACGTGTCGAGCGACACATTTCTCTAGTCGATCGACATAACCATTTTACTCGTGTCGAGCGACACAGTACCTTTATCGCTCGACAAAGAGATCATACGAACAGATCAAAGTCATTCTCAATGGTTGTCAAATGTTATATTAGCTTTCTCTCATGGCACTGTTAGATCATTCAAAGCAAACACATCAAAGGCAACCACATAGATAAATTCATAAGTTTAAAACAATGGTTCTAAAAATAAAGAAACAACTGACTCAAATCAAAACAAAAACTAACTCAAAAAGAAGAAAAATAAAAAGAAATGAAAAACCGAGAAACATGAAGAACTAGTTCGTCTCATCATCATCAGAATGAGCAGCAGGTGCAGGAGGAGGAGATGATCGAGGACGAACGCATCCACAAGCAGCAGTCCTCACTAAGGCATCCCAAATCCTCTTAAATGCAGTAGTATAAAAGCGGAGAACAGCTGCCATATCCTCTGTATCCTCTGGCTCTGGAGGGAACTCAAGTGGTGGTGGTGGATCTTAAGATGTGGAAGCAGAAGTACTCGCGCGAGAAGGACCTCCAGTAGTCCTGCGTCCTCTAAACGCGAAGATAATCCTCTCATCAGGCAAAAAAACTCAATAGGGCCCTATCACTCCCAATATCCATCAGAGCGCTAATGGGTAGCTGAACTCAAACTGACTCTCCAGGAGTAGGGTGATAAATCCAAGTCGTAGGCATCTTGAACCAGGTAGCTCTCTGTAGGGACTCCAGGTCAAGCAGCTGGAGAGTCTGGTCCTCTATATGCGGAGTAGTATCAATCTTAAGGAAACGAAAGATAGGAGTGATAATGCTACCCATAGTGACAGGCTTGGAACTCCCTTTCTTGAAAGGGATAGTCTTCAACGAAAGCAAATGATGGGCAAATACAGCGCCCATGTGCACATATGAATCCAAGGCATTCTGAGAATCAGCAGGAAGGTAGGACTGTAGAGCATAATAGAGAATAATGAGCTCATACTCCCGGACTTTGTTCGCCTCAACCTGATATAAAATTGAAGAACCAACCAGGCGAACAAAGTAACGCAAAACCGGATGACGAATATCCGTAAGAGTGGAGTTAGGCGAGTAGACTCCGGTACCAAATAATGTCCAGAAATCCCTCTTCCCTGCAAACCTGTTCGGCAGAAAACTAGACTTCCCCTTGCACAAACCATAAATGTCTGCTAGATCATCAAACCTAACAGCATACCGGATACCTCGAATCATGAATGAAATGTCCCCGTACTGAGGAGGATAACCAGTGTGCTCGTTGTAATCAATGCGCATTGTAGCCAAGAACTGTCTCACCAAGTCCGGATAAAGTGGGTAGTATCTAGTAGCTATGGTTCCCAGACCCGCATTCTTCAGCAATTTAAGGACCTCATCCTTAATTCCCAAAGTCCCCAATGCGTGTTCGTCAGAAAAGCGGGTTGGCTCTAAAAACCAACCATTGTAGAAAAGACTACCAAACACGTCCCAACAACTCGCGAAATCTCTCTTCTCTGAAACTCCACTAACCGCTACTTGCTGAAGCGATTCTTCCCAAGGATCCACATCCCGAGGCCATGGAGATCCACATCGAAGCCGTTGGCCGCTCGGAGTCTTGTGCTTAGCTCCACTATCCTCTGGCTCAGCGTCAACTGCTGTAGGGCCACTAGGATTAGCTGGACGCTGTTTCTTCTTTGGAGCCATCTGCAAAACAACCCAAAAATCCAAAGAAAGACACACAAATCTGAAATTAGGCATAAGAAATTTACCGAAAAATCAAAATTTCGAAATTGTGGAATGCATGTCCAAAATATCATCCCAAATCACTAACAACCTATCCAACATCAACAATACATCATCAATTTCATCCCAAATTCGTTTGTATTCCGAAATTCTCAAACTTGTTCATAAATTGACAAAATCCCAAAAACTAGCAAAATCATTCAATTCAACACCGTGGGTATACCGAATTCATTCTAAAACAACCTAAACAAGTTGAATTTATGCATACAAATGAGTGAAACAAGTCGAATTTTGAGTTATCAAACCTTGGGCCGAAACGAAAAATTAGAAATTGAGAGCAAATACCTTACAGATCAGGCAAACGGATGGTAGCAATAGATAGAAGATGAAACTCTTATGGATTTAGAACCAAAAATCTCCCAAAACCGTGAAGAATCAAGAGAGAATCGAAAGTTTGAAGGATATTGGAGAGTTTCAGATGTTTGAGAAATAGAACGAAGAACACGAGACTCGGTAAATTTAAAGACTTACCTGGGCCATATCATCGCGTCGAGCGATATGATAAGTTGGTCGATCGATGCGTTATTTTAATTCGTGTCAAGCGACACGTTAGTTCCGTCGATCAATGCGTCCATTTTGTTCATCCGATTTTTCGATTTCCTGAAAACCAAAAACAACATCGAAACCAAACGTAAAACTGAAAAAATAAAACCAAAAACTGAAAGTAAAAACAAATATTTACACTTACAAGTGGGTTGCCTCCCACTAAGTGCTCTTTTTCAGTCACTAGCATGACTGTGTCTAAACTCAGGCTTCAGGTGCATCATCCGGAGGAATGACGTTTCCTTCTGGAATCTCGGCTTGTGCCCAATAATGCTTCACCCTCTGACCATTTACAGTGAATTCTCAACCATCTGAACCCACTAGCACAATCGCTCCATGTGACTTAGCTTCCTTGAAAGTGAAAGACTCGGACCAGCGTGAACGGAGCTTTCCAGGAAACAAGTGCAAACGCGAGTTATAGAGTAGGACTTGGTCATTTGGTTCAAAATTCCTGGAGACAATCTTCTTATCGTGATATGCCTTAGTACGCTACTTGTATAACTTGGAGTGGTCATAAGCATGAATACGAATCTCATCTAGTTCATTCAACTGAATCAGACGCCTTTCTCCAGCACTCTTGATATCATAATTCACTCGCTTTACCGCCTAAGCTGCTGCGTGTTCAACTGGAAGATGGTATGCTTTCCCATAAAGCAGATGAAACGGCGTAGTCCCCAGAAGTGTCTTGAATGCAGTCCTATATGCCCAAATCGCGTTATCCAGCTTAACGGACCAATCAAGCCTAGTAGTTCCCACTGTCTTTTCCAGAATCTCCTTGATCTATCGGTTTGAAATCTCGACTTGTCCACTCGTCTGGGGATGGTAAGGAGAAGCTACCCTATGCTGAACGCCATACTTGCTAAGGAGATTAGCAAATATCTTGTTGATAAAGTGTGGACCACCATCACTTATGACTATCCGAGGGACTCCGAATCTAGGGAAGATGATGATCTTAAACAGCTTAAGAACCACAGCTGAATCGTTCTTTGGACTAGCGATTGCTTCAACCCATTTGGAGACATAGTCCACAGCCACAAAAATGTACTTGTTCCCATAAGAAGATGGGAAAAGACCTATGAAATCGATTCCCCAGCAGTCAAAGACTTCAACCTCTAGGATAAAGTTCTGTGGCATCTCGTTTCTTTTGCTAAACTTCCCTTTCTTTTGACAAGCGTCGCACTTGGAGACAAAAACATGAGCATCCTTGAACATTGTAGGCCACCAAAATCCTACTTGAAGAACCTTAGCAACCGTCTTGAAAGTAGCAAAATGCCCAACATACTCTGAACCATGGCAGTGAAACAACACACTCTGAACCTCTGAACCAACGATGCATCTCCTATACATTCCATCTGAACAATGCCTGTAGAGACAAGGCTCATCCCAGTAGTACCTACTTACCTCTCTGAAAAACCTCTTCTTCTCATATCCCTTAAGATCATCAAGTTTATCCTCTGCAGCAAGGTAGTTGGCAATGTCAGCGTACCAAGGACGATCCACTTCGTTGACGGCATAAGAAAATTCCTTGAGAATCTCATTCACAAAATACGGGTGTGGATCTGCTCCGAAAGCATCGTGTCGAGCGACACGTTTTTCTACGTCGATCGACACGTTGAAATTTGGAAACTAGGATTTTGAAAAATTTGTTCGCGTCGAGCGACACGGATGTCCATCGCTCGACACGTGTTCCAGATTTCTATGCTTGATCAAATTTATCGTTTCTTCCGGTAAGAAATCGTCAATTGGGACCTCGCCTTCAATCCTGATCCGTGAGAGATGATCTGCAACACAATTTTCAACACCCTTCTTGTCTTTGACTTCAATGTCAAACTCTTGAAGAAGCAAAATCCATCTCAACAATCTTGGTTTTGCATCTTTCTTCTGCATTAAGTATTTGAGCGCCGAGTGATCCGTGTGCACTATCACCTTAGCACCAATAGGGTAGGGACGAAATTTATCAAAAGAAAATACCACAGCAAACAGTTCCTTCTACGTAGTAGCGTAATTCCTTTGCGCGTCATCAATCGTTCGACTTGCATAATAGATAGCGTGAAGCTTCCTATCCTTCTTCTGTCCTAGAACAGCCCCTACTGCATAATCATTAACATCACACATTACCTCAAAAGGTAAATCCTAGTCCGGAGATTGCACAACAGGAGCACTCACTAGAGCTTTCTTTACCTGCTCAAAAGCTAATACACATTCTGCAGAAAACTCGTATTTCACATCCTTGCAAAGAAGAGCAGTCAATGGCCTCGCAATCTTACTGAAATCCTTGATGAATCTCTTGTAGAAACGAGCGTATCCTAGGAAACTTCTCACAGATTTCACATCCTATGGTGATTGAAGACTAGTCATCACTTCTATCTTCGCGCGATCAACCTCTATCCCAGCCTCTGAAATCCTGTGACCAAGAACAATGCCATCCTTAACCATAAAGTGACATTTCTCCCAATTAAGCACCAAATGTTTCTCCTCGCATCTCGCTAGAACCTTAACAGATTATCCAAGCAGTCCTTGAAAGAAGACCCGTAGACAGAAAAATCATCCATGAAGACCTCCATGTAGTCCTCAATCGTGTCTGTAAAGATAGACATCATACATCACTCAAAGGTAGCAGGAGCATTACACAGTCAAAAAGGAATATGCGATATGCAAAAGTATCATAGGGACACGTGAATGTTGTCTTCTCCTGATCGTCCGGATGAATGAGAATCTGAAAGAAACCTGAGTATCCATCGAGGAAGCAGTAGTAAGGATGGTTAGCCAACCTCTCCAATATCTGATCAATAAACGGCAAGGGGAAATGATCCTTCCTTGTCGCTGCGTTCAGCTTCCTGTAATCAATGCACATCCGATGTCCTGTCACAGTCCTAGTAGGAATCAACTCATTCTTCTCGTTCTTAACAACTGTGACTCCTCCCTTCTTTGGAACCACATGAACTGGACTAATCCACGCGCTATCTGAAATAAAATAGATGATCCCATCTTCTAGCAATTTCATGATCTCTTTCTTTACTACTTTTGCTAAATTCGGATTTAGCCTTCTCTGTTGCTCAATTGAAGACTTGGACTCATCTTCAAGATTGATCTTGTGTATACACAAATCTGGTGAGATACCTGCAATATCATCAAGAGAGAAGCCAAGAGCTTTGCGAAATTTGCGCAGCTTGCTTAATAGTAGCGCGAGTTCCGCGTTATTCAATAAAGCACTAACGATGACAGGATAACTAGAGTTAGAGCCAAAAATGCGTACCTTAGCCCTGCAGGAAGTGGTTTTAACTCGATCTTTGGAGCGTTTTCCTCGCTCCAGTCGTCACGCTTCACAGCTTTCTTAGGAACCTGAACCAAATCCTTGGAAGCATCAACATTCATCACTGTCTCACTTGCATCAAGCAGCGTCACATAAGCTTTAGAAGTCTCATCTAGACTCTTAGAACTCATCTCAAGAAGGTAGTCTTCAGTTATGCCATCCATAGTATCCACATAGAAAGTCTTACCGTCTATTGTAGGCTTTCTTATTAGCTTATCCATATCGAATTTCATCTCCAGATCACCCACATTCAGCGAAATTCGGTCTCCTTTGACATCAATCATAGCACCAGCTGTAGCTAAGAAAGGTCTACCCAAGATAAGAGGGTCCTTGGATTCTACTTCATACTCCAAGACAACAAAGTCTCCAGGAATCAAACATTCTCCAACCTTAATCATTACGTCTTCCAGAACACCCTCTGGAATCCTCACCGATCTGTCTGCTAGGATAAGAGAGATCCTAGTAGGTTGAAAGTCTGTCATTCCAAGACTGATCGCAACTGATAAAGGCATCAAGTTGATGCTGGAACCTAGATCGCATAAAGAACGCGGAAACCTCTTCTGAAAAATCAAGCAATCAACCACAAAGCTTCCCGAATCTTCAAGCTTTTCCGGAATACGGTTTTGAATAATAGCACTGACTTGCTCGCTGATCATAGCACAACCTTCATCAAGATTCAAACTCCTAGTGACCATTTTCTTCACATATCGCTTGATAACCGGAGTGGTCCTTATCACATCTATGAAAAGCATCTCATTGACAAGCTTATCCGTCATAGCCTTGCATCTAGCATCATCCAGCTCCTGTTTTGACTTCTTCTGCTTCCTAGGATAAAGGAGTTTGGGTTTGTAAGTAGCTACACTCGGAGATACCAAAGAATTTGTAACTTTCCGATCAGACAGAGGATCGTGTCGAGCGACAGGAGATACTGCATCAATCGACACGTTCATTTTTGTGCTTTCGATCAATTTCTCCTGATCTGTCAATCGATCTGATGTTTCTGGTCGTGTCGAGCGACATACATCCTCGTGTCGCTCGACGTGGTCATCTAATTTTAAAATTTCTTCTTCGTCGTCTTCGATTGGCTCGTTGACTGGATCCTCATCGATTTCCTTGTTCTGAACTGGTTCCAGCTTGCTCCTGCTCCGAGTTACAATGGCCATAGCACCTCTTGTGTTGCTATTCTTTGGATTCATATCAGTTTGGGATGGGAAAAATCCTTCTTATCTCTTCACCGACTATGCAGTCTGAGCAATCTGGGTATCAAGCTTCTTTACGTGTGTGTTCAGGGCTTCAATCTTCCCATTCAGGTCAGTATATAGCGAATCAAAGACGCTCCATCATGGACTCCAGATTACTAGTCATAGATGGGGGAGGGGGAGACTGATAAGTAGACGCTCCGTAGTTTCTTGTGTAGTTGTTCCCTTAAGATAGCTTCTGATAGTCGCTCTTCTGATACTCAACCCTCTGATACTGCGGTTTGGGAGTGTAAATAGGCGAACTTGGAGCTCCAGTGAAAGAACTCTTCTGATAGTTGCTATTGTAACCTCAGTTCCCTTGCTGGTTACCGTACCTCTGAAAACCAGTCCCGTTGACGTAAGCAATCTCTTCATCCTCAGTGTGATTCTCTGGCTTAAATGTCTCAATCTCCTTAGCGAACTGAAGTGATTTCTTCCCAGCTGGAAGATCATGCATGTTGTCCAGTTTCTTAGAAACCTCCGCGAGCTGATTTCTGTTGATATTCTGACCAAGTTGACTTCTCTCGTAGTCGACGCTCTTGGTGCTGTTACTAGTAGCCAAGTTCTCTATGAGACGGAAAGCAGCTTCTAGGGAATTCGTGTTGAAATTCTTGTTGCTTGCGGCATCTAGAGTTACCGAGTACTGCATAGCTATCCCCCTGAAGAAGATGCTTAGAAGTTGATCCTCACTGAAACCATGATGTGGACAATCTATCTGGTAGCTCTTGAACCGGTTTCATGCAGCTTTAAATGCCTCAAAATCCCCTTACTTGAATGTAGCAATCTTAGATTGTATCTCTTAAGACCTAGCATCGTCAAAGAAATGAGCCAGGAAGGCATTCCTAGTATCCTCCCAGGTAGTAAGGGAACCCGGTGGAAGCATCCTAAGCCAATTCTTAGCTTCTCCTTGGAGAGAGTAGGGGAAGAGCTTGCAGTACAAGTAGTCCATGGAAACCCCATTAGCCTTAATGCTGGATACGATATCCTCAAAGCTCTCTAGATGGTTCATTGGGTGCTCATGAGGTAACCCACAAAAAGGGTTATCAGACACAAAAGCAAAGTAGGCGGGCTTCAGTACGGTTAGCATAGTATTGCTCTGGCCTATTATAGTCCGCAAGTGTACGTCTTTGAGCGGCATTCACGTTCGCTGGCTGATTCTGCGCTCCATGTCGAGCGACAGCCTCCCCGTGTCGAGCGACACGTTCATTTTCCTCCGGTCGAGCGACAAGAGCATTCTGTCGCTCGACACGACCTTCTTCTACGCGTCGAGCGATTTCTTCCTCGCATCGCTCGACACGTTCCTGCTCCTCACGAGCCAGACGATCCAGCTCCTCTTGCCGAGCGATTTCAGTGTCATGTTGCTCGATAGGCTCCTCGATAACATTACCGTCGGCGTCGAGCCTCTCACCGTCCTCATTGTATTGATTTCCTTCCCTATCGAAGAAACCACCCTCTCTTTGAAACACGACTTTGTGCGCAACCATCTTCTTAGCTATATTTGTTGCTTTTCAGTTGGTGCATTCTAGAAGTGCTAAAGAGTGAAGATCGAATTCAACTAGCTCCTTATTTTTCTTGCTTCTTGTGTTGTGATTAAGCATAAACCTGAAACGCAAAACAGAAGAAAACGAAAGAAACTAGTTAGTAATTAATAGTAAAAGATAACTTAGACAAATTCTTAATAATAAAAATCTAACGGTTTATTGATTCCCTGGCAACGACGCCAAAATTTGATAAGCTCAAATTTTCCCTAGAGCAACTTTCTCAAATTAAGAGATCGTGTAATACTTAGGGGTCGAATTACACAGAGAATCAAGTTAACACAGTAGATTTCAATATTCAGATTATGCTAAGGGATAAAGATGATAACTAAAACAAGTGCAAAAATAGTAAACAAAGGTGATTGATTAAACTTTAATTCAATAAGAGACAAGCACTAGGCCTTAGGAAATTCTCAGGAATGATTCCAAACTGAAGGATAAACGTACTATCGGGATATTTATGAAGTGCAATTCTAGAACTCAAACGAATGAAAAATAAATCAACTGTCGTTGCAATTATTATCTATGTTTAAACCCTAGAAGACCAACTGTCGTTGCGAAATCAGATTAATTTAAACAAGCATTAGAAACAGGTTTGATTGTTCACAAAGATCTAAAGCCAACTGTCGTTACGAATCTGATCTTTGCTCACATATGATTCAGTTCCAGTTATTCAATAATACTGTCATATCTTTTAAACAACCTAAAATATCTAACCTAAGGTGATCAATCTTAAATCAGAGTTAATGCAATCAAGGTGAAGAATCCTATATGATGCAATCCCAGTAGTAAATAAATCCTAACAACTTTTCATCATCCTTTGAAAACCCTAAAACCTAACTAATGGATTACTCAGACATGATGAAAGATGCATACATGATTTCTGAATAATACTTTATTAAAAAGAAAGAGAATGATACAAAGATCGAAACCGATTGGAGACGAGGAACAGATCTCTGAAGTATCTCTTGCTAAAATCTTTGAATAAAATAAAGCTTAGCCTCAAACAATGGCTTAGAATAAGTATATATAAGGTACAAAAACGATATGGGGCAAATCTGCGAACATCTGAAACTTCTGGGGTAGAAATTGGAAATCTTCTGAATTAATGTTCTGGTCCGAAATTAACTCGTGTTGAGCGACATGGATGAATGTGTCGCTCGACAGGCCTATTTTCCTCATGTCGATCGATTTGCAATCTGTGGCGCTCGACGTGTCTGCTGATTTTCAGCTCTGAACTTGTGTCTTTGACTCCTTGTTCCAAAATGTTCTAAAAAGCTCCAGTAAACGCCAGAAATGCTCCAAACGTCCAAATACCTAATAAGAAAACCAAAGAATCGAAAAACACTAAAAAGACTCTAGAAAACATACTTATATCATGGCTTAAAAACCGTAAAAACCATGATATATCACTTGATGTCTTCCAGAATTCTTTTTAGCCAGACAGCTTGACACGCTGTTGCTGTAGCTGCTGTATACTCTGCTTCAGACGACGATAAAGCAGTCACATTCTACTTCTTTGAACTCCAGCACACTGCTTCTGAACCCAAATTAAAAACATGTCCTGATGTGCACTTCATGTCTTGAACACATCCTGCCCAATCACTATCAGTGAATTCAACCAACTCAAACTCTGAACTTCTGTTGTACCACATACCAAACTGTGTTGTACCAACGATGTACCTCAACACTCTCTTTGTTACTCCTAAATGTTGCTTCGTAGGACTGTGCATAAACCTTGAAATTGCACTCACAGCCAAAGAAATATCAGGTCTTGTATGAGTTAGATAGATAAGACCTTCAACCAAACTTCTGAATCTTGTCGCATCAGCCTTTTTTGTTCCATCTTCCATTTGCATCTTCTCATTGACAGTCATCGGTGTCTCTGCCGCATTGCAGTTTAACATGTTGAACGTCTTGAGTAAGTCTATCGCATATTTCTGCTGAGACATGGAGATTCCATCTTCGGCTTGCTTTACCTCAAGACCAAGAAAGAAATGCAGCAAACCCAAATATGACATTTCAAATTCCTTCATCATGTTATCTTTGAAATCAGCAACCATTGAAGCACTCGAACCCATATAAATCATATCATCTACATATAAGCAAACAATAAGGATATCACCTTTACCTTGCTTCTTCACGTAGAGAGTAGGCTCATATTTGCTTCTTTCAAAACCAGATTCTTCAAAAAATGAGTCAATCTTGTTGTACCAGGCTCTGGGTGCTTGCTTTAGGCCATACAGTGCCTTACGCAACTTGAAAACATATGCCTCTTTTCCCTGAACCACAAAACCTTCAGGTTGATCAACATAAACCTCTTCAAGTAGTTTACCATTCAAGAATGTTGTCTTCACATCGAATTGATATATTGGCCACTTCATATAAGCTCCCAACGCAAGTAGAGTTCTTACGGTGTCAATCCTTGCCACCAGAGAAAATGTTTCTTCATAATCCACTCCATACTCTTGAGCATAACCCTTAACCACCAGCCTCGTCTTGTACTTTTGAATGCTTCCATCAGCTTGATACTTTGTTCTAAACAACCACTTCACACCAATTGAGTGTTTACCTTGAGGTAGCTCAACGAGCTCCCAAGTCTGATTCTTCTCTATGGATGTCATCTCCTCATCCATTGCTTTACGCCAGTCTTCTTTCACTGCTGCCTCATTGAACGAACCAGGATCAGATGTGAATAGAGCCATTGTTGTCTCATAGATCTCTTGTAAGGATCTGAATTTTTGAGGTCTGCCTCCTTCTTCACTACTGTCTGACCCACTGCTACCGCCTTCATTTGGTGAGTTAGGAATTACATATTCAGGTGTATCAGCTTCAGAACTAGCCGAACTTTGAATCACCTCTGGTTCAGTGCTGTTATCCATTGGAACTACCACAAGTTCACCATCTTCTCCTTCAATCCAACTTCATGCATCTTCCTCATGAAAAATAACATTTCTACTTTCAATGACCTTCTTGCTCACAGGATTATACAATCTATATCCTTTAGATTGTGAAGAATACCCAAGAAATATACATTTCTCAAACTTCTCATCCAAATTCTTCCTATTATGAGCGTCAATCAATGAATAAGCCATGCATCCAAAAACTCTTTAGTGACTTACCCCAAGTTTTCTACCACACCATGCTTCATAAGGCATTTTGTGTAACACTGCTTTTGTTGGTGAAATGTTTAGCACATACACTGCTGTCGTCACGCTCTCTGCCCAAAAATTGTTTGGCAGGTTCTTCTGCTTCATCATACTTCGAGCCATCTCCACTACAGTTTTGTTCTTCCTTTCTGCTACAGCATTCTGCTCAGGTGTATAAGCTGTAGTAAGCTCACGATGTAACCCTTCATCTTCACAGAATTTGTTGAACTCTCCAGATGTAAACTCTCCACCTCTGTCAGTTTGCAACACCTTGATTCGTCGTTCACTTTGGTTCTCCACAAGTGACTTGAACTTCTTAAACATTTCGAATATTTCTCCTTTCGTCTGCAGAAAATAGACCCAGCTCATCCTGCTGTAATCATCAGTCAGCATCATGAAGTACTTACTGCCTCCGAGTGACATAGTCTGCATTAGACCACACAAATCAGCATGAACAATCTCTAGAATCTGAGTTCCTCTCCTTGTTGTACCAACTGGAAATGATCTGCACGTCTGTTTCCCATAGATGCAACCTTCACATAACTCTAGATCTTCAATCTTAGGTAGACCAGAAACCATACCTTTCTGACTGAGTAGCTTTAAACCAGTCTCATGTAAATGCCCATACCGTAAGTGCCATAACTTTGAATCCTCTGAAACCTTAGCTACTAGCACACTCGCTTCAACATATGACATCTCTAATGGGTATAGATTGTTTGATGTCTTCTGCACCACCGCTAATGTGAGACTAGATCTCTTGATCACACACACATTCCCCTTAAATAAAACAGAACAATTGTTTTCCACCATTTGTCCAACACTCAACAGATTTTGTGCTAAATCAGGAATGTAATACACATCATAGATGAGTTTGAGATTACCATGACAATTTTTGACAACCACGATACCTCGACCCTCAACTTGAACTTCTTTGTTATCACCAAGCTTCACCTTCAGCTTGTGTGACTCATCTATCTCCTTGAACAACGATTTGATGCCCATCATGTGATTCGAACAACCACTATCCAAATACCACACTGATTTGGACGATGCCTCACTCTTGTATGCCATAAAGAGTCTCGACTGCGCATCCCCTTTTTCTGCAAAGCTTACGAGCTTTTCTTTTTTTTGTTTCTTCCAATAATCAGCCTGCATATGGCCTTTCTTCTTGCAATAGTGACACTCAATATTGCTCTTGTTCGTACCTCTGTTGTACGTGTGGATAGAACTGCTTGAGTTATTAGAATAGTCTATGCCTCTTCCAAAGTCTCCACGACCTCCAGACCTGCCTCTTCCTCGACCAGATCCAAAACCTTTGTTGTACTTCTCACCAGGGTAGTCTCCCTTCATCTGAAACGCCTTCTCTTCAGATTTTTCAGACTTCTTACCAAGTCGATCCTCATGACCGATCAACGAACTCATCATCGTATCAAATGAATATGAACTCATATCATTTGCCTCTATAATCGCAGGAACCACATATTCAAACTTTGGAGTTAAGCTTCTTAAAACTTTACTAAGAACCGTTTCATTTGACAAAGTTTCGCCATACGACTTCATTTCGTTGACAATGGCTGAAACTCTCGCCAAATACTCCTGCATTGTCTCTTTCTCCTTCATCAGAAGTGTCTCAAATTGTTGATGTAGAGTCTGCAATTTAACAGTAATAGCCTTTTTATCTCCCATATACTCCAGCTTCATAATCTCCCATGCTTCGTGAGACGTATTCACTGTTGAGATCTGAAATAAGATGTCTTCATCCAGTGTTGTCTGGATCAAAAACAACGCCTTAGCATCCTTCTTGCGATTCTCTCGTAACCGCTGATCAGGTTCCGCGGGATTTGCATCTTCAAATCCATTCTCCACCAAATCCCAACACTCTTGAGATCTGAACATAGTCTTCATCTTAAGACTCCAAAGGTGATACTTTACACCTTTAAAAACCGGAACAAGAGCATGCTGATTAGCTCCATTGCCTGACATGACTTTACTTCAAAGGAAACCGAAACCTTCGCTCTGATACCACAATGTTGGAGTTACGCAGACACTTGGTAAGACAGAGGAACAAAAACACAGAACCATAGAAAAATATTTCTGAATAATACTTTACTAATTTACTCTGATGAACAGATTCTCAATAATCTGATGAATAACAATGAAACAAGAAACCTAAACTTATAAGAAAATAAAAGTGTAACTCCTACCCCATTAAACCATTTGGACTGATTATGTCCTACATTAAAATCAAATAAAAACTGCCAAAATTAAACCAAAATTCTTGTAACTCCCAAATGTTACTTTGAACCCATTTATTCCCATTAATGCATGTTTGACTCAATCTTCAACAGATTGACGCTTGGTGGTATCTTGGCGGTAGAAAGGATGTTTTTGAGTTTCTTGCACGAGAAGTTACTCACTCCGATACATTTTGCTAGCCCGAGTCTGTGGCACTCTTCCATTTCAACCCAAACTGTTTCATAATCCATTGGTAGAAAATCATCTCCTTCAATGAGAAACTTGTATTTACCGGGTTTCGAGTTAACTGGCCAATGAATCACGTAGAGATCAAGATAGTCCACTTTAAAATTTCTACAAAAACATATTATGTGTCAAAGAAGATGATCAGCATTAAGTAAATGTGAGGTTTAGTCAAATACAAAGTTTCCAGCATTAAGTATATATGTTACTCTAAACACATTCTTACTTCAAACTCCGTAGGATAGCCGGTAAAACAAGGCTACTACGAGCATCGACACACCAAAGCTTCATAGTAACAAAGAGTTCGGATCGAGATTGGACCAAGCCGAGAGAAACCGCTTCTGCCAAGGCTTAACCGAGCGGCTTCTCTGTCTGGTACCTCGGAGACGTGTCGAAGTGGCGATAACCGAGCTTGATCGCCTCTAGCACCGCCTTTTCAGCACTATGGGTTTCAGTGGTGGAGAGGCGGCGGTTCCTAGACCTATCACCGTCATCGAGTAGAGGCCGGATCCGATTCCGAGCGTAGGGATTGGGATCGTAGACATTAGTCTAAAAGAAAGTCAAATAAAGTTTGACACGATAAAGTCAAATCAAGCTCACTAGTGAACCATGAGTGATGCTTGATATATCATGGTTGTTACCTTGTTTAAGCCATGATATAAGTCTTATATCTAGAGTCCTTTAACCGTCCAAAGCAATTTTATGCCAATAGATCTGCGATCCATCCTCCAGCGTTTTAGAGGAACGATTTCTGCTGACGCCAGCATTCTTCTCCTTAGTTTCTCATGAGCCTTTCTGCGGTCTTTCTCATGAAAACCCCATGGACCATATAAAGCGATTCGAGGATCTTGCATCAAGCATCAAGGCAAATGGAGTTTCTAAGGACTACCTGTTCTGCAAGCTTCTCCTATACTCTCTACATGGGGAAGCTAAATATTGGCTGAAGACGCTTCCACTAGGCTCGCTTACAAATTGGATGGACACAAAGAATGCTTTCTTAAGCAATTTCTTTAACGATGCAAAATCTGAGGATCTTAGAGCAAAGATTGCTACGTTCAAGCAGGGAGATTTTGAGGCATTCAAGGCTTCCTGGTACAGATTTAAAGGGTATCAGAGAGACTATCCTCATCATGGCTTCACGGATGTTCAACTACTTAGCATCTTCTACATAGGGATTGTATTGAGATATGCAGTAATTTTGGATGCAGCGAGCAATGGGAACTTCATGACAAACTCGCTAGAAGCTGCCTTGAGACTGATCGAGAACTTGGGCAACAACAATAGTGCTAAGAACTTGGACTACGAGAGGAGCTAGCAGAAGCAAGACATCAGTGGTAACCAGTTTGCAGAAGTCACCAGGAAGCTTGACTCGATGCATAGTCTTATAGCTGGGAAGAATTCAGTCCAGTTTGCTCAAGAGGATTTGAGCTAGAGGATATCAACTACATCAATGGGAATGGATTTTAGAAGCAAGGCTATGGCTCGTCCTATCAAAAGCCATATCAGAGCAACAACTATCAAAGGAATTACGGTTCATCTTCTTATCAAAAACCTCCTGAGCAGGACAATGAGATGAAGAATATGTTGGAGCAGATCTTAGAGGGACAACAGAAGATGACGGTGAGCTTCAATGGGAAGATGGATGCGATATATTCTGATTTGGATGGGAATATTTCTGCATTGAGCACACATGTGAAGAAGCTAGATGTCTAAGTCGCTCAAATTACCAGTTCTATCAAGAGACAAGAGGGTTATCTTCCTACGAAGACTGATGCTAACCCAAGGAGTGCTTGCAATGCTGTTTTGGCTACTCTGGAAGACTGTCTCGATGAGTTTGAGGCAATTTTTGGGTATGCAGAGTCAGTGTCGATCGATACTACAACTGAGCATCGATCGATACTTGAAGCAAATCACGATTTGGAAATTTTGAAGCTAGTTTTGATCGACACTACAGAGAGTGTCGATCGACACCCCGTCCAGTCTTATGCAGAAATCGCAAAATCATAAGAGGAGAACGTCTACAAGCCAAAGGTTCCTTTTCCCAGAGCCACAAGGTCCAAGCAGGAGGTTGAAGAGGCATTCTGCAAGCAGATGATTGACAAGGTTATGGTAGAGATGCCTTTGGTCGATGCAGTTAAGCTCTCGCATGCGCTAAGACGATACATCAAGAGGATGGTAGCTAATAAAGTTAGTCATGAGGAAGGAGCCTTGTTGACTAGAGATATAAGATCGATTCTTCTGAACACAGTTCCAATGCCTAAAAAGAAAAAGAAGGATATGGTAGTCTCAGAGGAAGTAAGCGCAATGATCCAGAGCAGGATTCCAGTCAAGCTTCCCGATACAGGAAACTTTGTGCTCAATTGCTCTATATCAACATGGCAGTTTCCTCACTCTCTTTGTGATTTAGGATCAGGAATTAACTTGATGCCATTGTCTGTTGCTATTAACCTTGGGATGACTAATTTCAGGGCAACTAGGATGTCTCTTCTTCTAGTTGATCGATCCACGAGATTCCTAAAAGGAATTCTAGAGGATGTGCCTGTCAAGATTCAGGACTGCATCATTCCTGCAGACTTTGTGATTTTGGAATATGATGATGAGCCTGAAGATCCTCTGATTTTGGGAAGATTGTTCTTAGCTACTGCTGGCGCGCAAATCGATGTCAAGAAGGGAAAGGTCAAGCTTGATCGAGGAGATGTGATTATGGAATTTGATATGGAGAATACAAGGAGGAAATTCACAATTGATGGTCAGACATTTTCTGTGGAGATTTTAGAAGATGAAGACTCAATCAAGGAGCTGGAAGTCTAGTCCTTCATCTGTTGATAAATAGATCATTCCACTTATCCCATCCCACGATCCTCCCATAGAGCCAAGGTATGAACTTCCTGTACTCAATTCTAACTCTTCTGATTTCGTTAAACCTCAAAAGGCTGTTACGCGCTCATGCAAGCAACGAGTTCCTCGAAAGCTTGGTTTTTTTGATAAATATTCAGGGATTCTTAAGGAGCGTCAAAGGACCTCAAAGCCTTTCGCGAAGATGCGAATTCTCATTCCTCAAGCGTTGACAGAGAAGGGAGATAGAGTTATTCAGGAGATGGTGCAGAAGACGCAGAAGCTTTTCCCAGGAATCATTCCATGGAAGAGTGCAGATCCTCCAGATATCAGACGATCCTCAAAACACTCAATATAACAGACTAAAAATAAGCGCTGAGTGGGAGGCAACCCACTGGTAAGTATTTTTATTTTTGTTTTAAATTTTCTTTTATTACTAACTTTACGTTTAGTTTAAGTGTTTCAGGTTTCTTCTCTAAAAAAAAAAAAAAAAAAAATTTGCAGATGAACAGTGGATCGACCATCGGGTCGATCGGGTGAAAATCATGGGTGTCGATCGACACCCATACCAGTGTCGATCAACACCACCCTATCAGGTAACATTGTCCGTCGTTTTTCAATTTATTTTATTTTCTATCTATTTTATTCACCTTCTTCAGGCTTAATAACACTGGGGACACACCCTTAATCAACTCTAATTTCTTATCTTAGGCGTTGGATATCGCAAGACTTGATTCAGCTTCCAAACACTTGAAAGCGAGGACGGACCACTCTTGAAACTTCTTCCCAAATGACGAATTCAACTATCCTAGATCAAAAATAAAAAGCCTCATGACCCTGTCTGCACAAGAACACTAGTAGTGACCGTTGATCTAGTGAAGTCATAGAGATGCCAAAGATCTAATAAAAAGTCTACAGAAAAGTGCAAGTCCAAAATCAGAAAAATCCTAAAGAAAAAGTTCAAAAATGGGTAATGCATCTCTATGATATCCTTAATTGGATACAGTTTTAGAGGGAAGAGAGAGGGTAAAACGCAGGAAAGTGTTAAAGGAAGCAAAAGAATCTAGAAGGTCCAGCGATCGATATTCCCTCGATAAGACCGCACTTAATTAATTAAAGGGGTTTGCGACTGAAAGTCTGAGATTCTCTAAGGAGTTTGGATTCAACCTGAAGAACTGCTAAGCTTCTAGGGAAACATCGAAGTATCACCGGATTAGCTTTGCAAGGTATGTGGTTCCTAAAGGAGTGATAATATCTGTTTTGCTTAGGGACAAGCAAAAAGCTAAGTCTGGAGAAGTTGATATATCATGGTTTTTACCCTGTTTAAGCCATGATATAAGTCCTATCTCTAGAGTCCTTTGGTGTTTTCCAGTTTTTTTAGAGTCTTTATAGGTACTTGGACGATTGAAGCTTAAAAGATATTTATTGGAAGTTTTGGAGCATTGCGGAATGAAGTGGCGAAAACCGAAGCGAAGGACCTGATTTTCAAGATGGTGTCCAATGACACCCTTACCAGTGTCGATCGACACCCTTGTCAACCAAGCCCAAAACTTAATCAGATGAAGTCCGTTAGAGGCCCGAAAGTTCCAGATGTTTACTTTTAGGTTTCCAGTCGGTTTTATACCTCTATATATACGTTTTTACTGCCATTGTTTAGGCTTCTGCTTTCTTTTACTTGATTCTTTGAGATAATCATTAATAAAATTATGTTTGCTTCTATGATTATGTCTGAGTAATTTCCCTGTTAGGTTTAGGGATTTTTAAAGGTGTTTGATGAATTGCTAGATCTAATTTAATTGTTAGGATAATATCTTTAGAATGTTCTTCATCTTGACTTGAGTTTATTGCTGATTTTAGATTTATGACCTGAAATCTGATATTAGGATAAGTAATAGAAACGACAGTTTTGTTAATTACCTGATTTAGTCTTTGATGAGCAAAATTCCTTTTCGCAAAGAAATTTGGTTTAGGGTTTTGTGAACAATTGAACTTGAACTTTAATGCTTGTTTAGATTGTTAAGATTCGCAAATAAATCTGGTTTTCTAGGATTTAAACATAGATAATCTCTGCAGCGAAAGTTGATTGATTTTATATTCGTGTTCATGTTCAGGAACTGTGCTTTAATATTCATAACTATTGATTAATTCTGCAATTCTGATTCACTGGAGATTTCCCTGTGCCTAGCGTCTTTTTCTATTGATTTACTACCGTTTGCTTTGCTTACTTTGATTTACTTGCATTCTCATAATTCTGCTTAGAATAATTTGAATTTATTTAATCTATTGTGTTCCTGATTCCTTGTGGATTCAACCCTAAAGTACTACTTCTGATCTCTTAATTTGAGAGAGTAGCTCTAGCTCTAATTGGAGCATATCAATGCTGATACTTATAACGTTCGACCATATTGTAACGTAAGTTTTATTTTGTTTTATGTTCAGCATCATGTCACATGTGATGTGAGTCTGGCGACAGTTTCGAGAGAGATGTTAAAAAAGAAACGAGATGCATGAGAGAAAAGCTAATTGGACTATTAGATTTATGGAATAGATACTATTTTCAATATATATTACGAATTAAGCACTTTAAAATACAAATGTAATTTTCTATGATTTTACTCATGTATTTTACATTCATCATTAGACTAATACAATCACCAAAATTACCTAGTTTTGTAATTTTTCTATCTCCTTTTTCCCACCATTTTTTATTTCCAATCATGACTTTCAATAACCTATTCAATTATTTGGATAAAAATGATACATAAATAGAAGTTCAAAGTTTCGAGGAAATTATACATATCAACTGTACTACTGATCATGTAGAAGCAAAAATAAATAAAACACGTTTTAGAGACGGTTAAGTAAACGACATTTATAGACTTTTCAAAGTTTCGAAGAAATTATACATATTAATTTTACTAACGGACTCATGATCAACTAGAAACAAAAATAAATAAAAACACCAAGGGACACTTACGTAAACGACATTTATGCAATTTTCAATAATCTATTTGATTATTCTGACAAAAATGTTACCTAAATAGATCTAATTAGTCTAATGATGATTGTAATATCTATATGATAATTCAGACGATTAAGAAATTAAAAGTTCCGAGTTCTGAAGAAATTATACATATCTTCTTAGCAAAATAAAAAAGAAATTATACATATCAACTTTGCTAACGGACCCTTGATTACCTAAAAATAAAAATATGCTCCGAGGCACTTCACTAAGCGACGTTTATGAAATTTTCAATTATCTATTCAATTATTTTGACAAAATTAATACATAATTAGAAGTTCAGAGTTTTGAAGAAATTATACATATCATCTTTACGGTTGATGATGATTGAAATATATTTGGAAGGCGTAAAGACCAATTATTTTTTCTAAAATTTTTATTTGGAAAATATTGCAATATTCGATTAACATACTTGTTTTTTTTGTCAAAACGATTAACATACTATTACAAGTTTTTTACCAAAAGAAATTGTAAACTCGGTTGAACCGAAGTGACCTATAACCCAAAAGTTTTTCCGGTTCATTATCGAATTCAGTTTTAAAAACATTGCAGTGTCCCAACAAACTACCTATGTGGAAAGAATGGTAGGAGCGGAATGTCTTTATTACACACCGACGTCGTTTTGAGCCTTTCATATGCATTTTTTTAAGCATATATTATGGTGATTAATGTGCACTTGCAGCTAGTTTTTTTTTTTTTTTGCTAAATGGTAAATATTTCATTAGATGAATAAATTTAGGACTACAAGATGAATTATAAACCTAAGAGATGATTTTCATGGCAAAAAAGATAAAAACATGAAAAGCATAATTCCTAAAAACTTTCAGTCCGCCACTCTGACATTAACCGAAACTAATGGAGATACGCGAAGTGATGAAGATGATAATTGCTCTAACAAAATCTGTTGTACCCATGAAGCTGCAGAGGCAAAGCACTTGAACCGAAAGAATCAACATCTAGCAATAGAAGTTTTTCAAAGGAAGTCAACACAAATGTCGTAAACGGTAGTAGATTCGCAGTGCTCGATCACTAACTCCCCTTGCGTTAAGTGG
Organism: Draba incana; assembly: GCA_963576765.1. Classification (NCBI taxonomy): domain Eukaryota; kingdom Viridiplantae; phylum Streptophyta; class Magnoliopsida; order Brassicales; family Brassicaceae; genus Draba; species Draba incana. The sequence continues at coordinate 31,820,577 of OY755209.1, forward strand.
GGGCGGCCTTGAATCAGTATACCATGAGCTAACACTTGCAGCTAGTTTATTTGGATTTTAAACTCACTACACCATCTTCTTCTCTATTTGGCTCTAGTTTTATCAGTTTGTTCTCGGAGTTGTGCATATATAATAATGCTCTTGGTTCGCTTGGGATGCTTCCTCAAGGGAAGCTAATGGCTCTTTACGGTAGATATTCAGAAATATTCGTTTTGATTGACTATCGTATGTTAAAAGCGTTAAAATCGTTTACATAACATGTAAAAGATCAGATCACACCGTCTCACATTTCAGATCTCACTATCACTCTCTCTATCTTTTGTAAAACTTTTTCTTTCTTTAGTAAAATTCTCTCTATGTTTGGATTAGTATGTTTGGAAATTTTATAAACGTATGTGGTAATTAGATTTGTAGAACTAATGAACAAATGAACAAGAAATAATGTGGTAATTCAAAAAAAAAAAACAAGAGATAATGTGTTTCTAATGAAACAAATGTTATAATGTGTTTCCAATGAAACAAATGTGTTTGCACCCTTATGTCCAGATGGGTTAAGATCATATGGTCCGCAGACGATACGTAGCCCACAAAAAAGTTTGTCCACGCAGACACGTCTAGGTGGTCTTGGGCAGGCCCATTGGACGTCTCTAGATCTCACCGTCCCACATTTCAGCAACGGATTTTATGGGACCTTTGTCGGAGATATAAACCTCTCCGACAACGATCCTGCATTGAGGAATCTCCCTCGAGATTCTCTGTTTCTCTTCCTCTGTCAAAAACCAATCAAATATCTTGAGATTCTCTTCTAATCTCTCTTTCGTAAAGCTCTTCACCACCATGCTCACTCCTTCCTCGTAAGCCCATCTCATACTCACCTATCAAAAAATGTATCTCAATTACAAAACTCGAAAAACCAAGTTCGATCATCCTTATTCGATAATTCAATTCTATCTCATGATGTGGTTCATGGATTCATCTAATGCATAGTACAATCTCAAATTTGTTCATGTTACCATAGATAATGCCTGACCACTTTTATATTATTCAGAAGATGAATTTTTCCAAGTACCTGTGCCACTGTTTTCCCTTTGGCCTCGGCTATTTCTTTGAGTACATCAGATTCCATGATCTTGTGAGTTCCCCAAAAGGCCCCTCTCGATCCTAACACCGAATAAGCGGTAATGACAATGCCATTCAACTTACAAAGCTCCCTTAGCTTTCTCTGTTGCCATACTGGACTCATTTCCACCTTTTCCACATTCATTCAAAAACACACACAAAAGAAACGCTAATTGTTTCAGCTAATCCAATCTCTTCTAACAAAATAAATCAGAGGCGGATTTTACTTGATTGACGCTTGGTGGTATCTTGGCGATAGAGAGAATTTGTTGGAGCTTCTTGCACGAGAAGTTGCTCACTCCGATACATTTTGCAAGCCCGAGTCTCTTGCATTCTTCCATTTCGGACCAAACCGCTTCATAATCCATCGGTAGAAAATCATCTTCTTCAATGGGAAACTTGTATTTACCAGGTTTCGAGCTAACCGGCCAATGAATCAGATAAAGATCAAGATAGTCCAGTTTCAAATTTCTACACACAAAAAATTAAAAAAACAGAATCTGTCAAAGAAGATAACCTACATTAAGTAAATGGGAGGTTTAGTGGCATAATCTTTCCAAGCTAAGACTATGTTACTCTAAACATATTCAACCAACCGCAATAATAAGACTACTCAAGTCTCTAATAATGAGGTAATAATTAAATCTTACTTCAAACTCCGTTGGATCGCCGGTAAAACAAGGCCACCATGAGCATCGGCACACCAAAGCTTCGAAGTGACAAAGAGTTCGGATCTAGATCCAACCAACCCGAGAGAAACCGCTTCCGACAAAGCTTCGCCGAGCGGCTCCTCCGTCTGGTACCTCGGAGAAGTGTCGAAATGGCGATAACCGAGCTTAATCGCCTCAATCACCGTCCGTTTCAGCACCAACGGTTCCGGCGGCGGAGACGCGGCGGTTCCGAATCCTAAAACCGGCATTAAATGGTTACCGGATCCAATTGCTAGCTTTGGAACTGACATCGAAGACATTAAGCTCAAAAAAAAAAGTCAAACAAAGTTTGGTCCTAGAAAATTTCTTTTCTTAATAAAGAAACCAACCCATCACTTTGATTCCACTGATGCTGATTGTTTTTAAAAGTTCGACCACATATAATAATATTATTTATATTTCACGACGTCGTTTCGACTCTTCATCTCCATTTCTCTTTAGCTTCTTCTCCAACTTTATTTTTCGATTTTCCAGGAAAAATGAGATTTTTGCAACTGTTAACTATTTTGTGCCTCCTCTTCCTCATAGTGAAACCAATCTCAGCAAAATTCTACACAAATGTTTCTTCAATCCCACCGTTACAGTTCCTAAACGCTACTCGAAACGCATGGGAAACTTTCTCTAAACTCGCCGGTTGCCACGTCGGAGAAAAAAAAATCGACGGTCTATCAAAACTCAAACAATACTTCCACCGTTTCGGTTACATCACCACCGGAGCTAATTTCACCGACGATTTCGATGACGTCCTACAAACAGCAATCAACACTTACCAGAAGAATTTCAACCTTCAAGTCACCGGAAACCTCGACGCGTCGACTCTCCGGCAGATTATTAAACCTCGATGCGGGAATCCAGATATGATCGACGGTTATTCGGAGATGAACGCCGGTAAAAAACTCCGTACGACGGCGCGTTACTCGTTTTTCCCAGGGAAGCCACGGTGGCCGAAACGGAACCGAGATCTGAGCTACGCGTTTGTTCCGCAGAACAATCTCACCGACGAAGTGAAAGGCGTGTTCGCACGCGCCTTCACGCGCTGGTCGGAGGTGACTCCGTTTAATTTCACGAGATCGGAATCTATCCTACGCGCCGATATAGTGATCGGATTTTTCGCCGGTGAACACGGAGACGGAGAGCCGTTCGATGGAGCGATGGGGACATTAGCGCACGCTTCGTCGCCTCCGACGGGGATGTTTCATCTCGACGGCGATGAGGATTGGTTGATCTCGGAAGGTGAAATCAGCCGTGGGATTTTGCCGGTAACGACGGTGGTGGATCTGGAATCTGTGGCGGTTCATGAGATCGGACATCTTTTAGGATTAGGACATTCGTCGGTGGAAAATGCTATTATGTATCCGGCGATTGCCGGAGGAGATCGGAAAGTGGAGTTAGCGAAGGATGATATTGAAGGGATACAGCATTTATACGGTGGAAATCCGAACGGTGACGGTGGTTCGAAGGCGAGTCGGCGGAGTGAAACCGGAGGTGGAGCTGACTCCGGCGTCTGTAGTGTTCGTCGGTGGGATGGGTTGGTGTTTAGCCTATCATTGATTGCCACGTGTTTATTCTTGCGTTGTTTATAGAATTGTGCCAGATCTGGGTATTGTTTTCCTTATTTACTTTGTGGTCAATATTCTATTTTATCATCAAATGGCATATATGGAATGTAAAAAGTTTGGGACCAAAACAAAAGAAAAAAGGAATACAAAAAGTATAATATTTTTTTTAAGAACGTCTGAAATTATTATAGATATTACAATCATCACTAACTAATTTAATTTCAGATATTACAATCATCACTAACTAATTTGATCTAGTTCTATGATGATGATATTCATCTATCTCTTGTTTTTTGCGGTTAAGGTGAATAACTTCTACATTTGCCTCCATGATGCAGTTCTCCTTGTACGACATCTCCTCTGATGCAACTCTCCATGTGTGACATCCCCATGATATCGGTTTAGCATGTACGACATCTCCACTGATGGACATGGTCTCTCTGCACTCTAGAACCTCCAAGAAGCGTTTTCTCCATTAATCTGCAATAAACTTTATTATCTGGGGTTCGAACCCCAGACCTGATGTAGAAGCCTTTAAACCCTTGACCATTGGGCCAAGGGGCTTCCACAAAAAAAATATAATATAGATTTGTATTTTAATTTACTTTTACGAATGTTTGTTCTGATTATCTTCTTGAAAATTCGAATGCTTTCATGCATGAATTGGACCAATCCCTGAATTTTTAATAAGCATAAAGATCAAATCCTTTTAACTTTCGAATCTAACAAATTATATAACCAACCAAACCCTAAAGTGTAGCATAAAAATCAATCCTTTTTCATTTCCGGTGAAATAAACCAGAACCCAACAAAACATAACCAAGCGAAAGCTAAGTCGATGTTATTGGTTCCTAGAATTTAATAGATTTGAATTTTTTTTTAGAAATCTTAGATAAATTCATAGATTTTAAATTCCAATTAAATGGATTTAAGTGGATTCTAAAATGAAATAATGAAATGTTATAAATCAACCAAATGGATTTACATGGAATTAAATGACTTTTCATATCCATTAACGTAGCATCAAATTATTTTTAGGCCAACATATTTTCTTGTAATTGAAAAAAGCTTTTAAAAAAAATATACAATCAAAATAAAATCACTCAAGTTACCTATGTAGACTGCCCACACTTCATCATCAGCCCTAAATCGTTTGTGTTTGGATCCCATCCAAATCCAGAGCTAAAACGAAAAAGTTCACCACCACTTAGATTTTTGCCTTCAAAGTCTTCATTCTATTTATGTATTGTTGATGAGTTTTGGTACATAATTTGCACCAGTGGCCAAGTTACATACGGTGCGAGTGGTTCTCTCTTTGGCTACTAATTTGGATTGGTATTTATGGAAAATGGATGTGAAGAATGCATTCCTAGGTGATCTTGAAGAAGAAGTGTACATGACACCACCACCCGATCTTGAAGACACGATCAAATCCGGTAAATTCGTAAGATTGAGAAAAGTTATCTACGGTCTTAAGCAATCTCCAAGGGCTTGGTACTAGAAGCTAAGCTCTACACTTAAGGAAAAGAGGTTCAAGAAATCCGAATTAGATCACACTCTCTTCACTCTTCAAGGACCAAAAGGAATTGTAGTTGTTCTTGTGTATGTTGACGACTTGATAATTTCCGGAAGCGACAAGGAAGGTATTCAAGAGACAAAAGATTATCTCAAGACGGTATTTGAGATTAAAGATCTTGGAGAGCTCAAATACTTCATTGGGATAGAAGTATGCCGGTTTACAAATGGTTTACACATCTCTCAACATAAGTATACTCTAGACTTACTAAAAAAATGGGTAAGCTGGGTGCAAAACCGCCCAAAAATCCTCTAGAAGAAGGCTACAAGGTCGATCGTAAGGGGGAGAAAGAAGACGAGCCGTATGAAAACCCTTCAAGATATAGAAGATTGGTTGGGAAGATGATTTACTTGACACTCAAAATGCCGGATATATCATTTGCGGTGAATCAAGTTAGCCAACACATGAAGGAACCGAAGGTATACCATTGGAACATGGTGGAAAGGATACTAAGGTATCTCAAAGGAAGTCCCAGTCAAGGCATTTAGATGGAAAAGAATGCAAATACCGAGGTAGTTTGGATTTTCAAATCCATTAATTTCCAAGAACGAATAACCTCCTCTAAATTCAAGAAGAAAGGTCAAACCTCTATGATCCCGATCACAAGTCTCTCATTGGTCTCGAAAAAGCTTGCAATGCAAGCTTTAGGGTCTTCTTCTAGTGCTTTCTTACAGTAGTAAATGACCTGTTCGAGAACTGCACCGGCTATGTTGGGGAGAGGGATCATGATCGTCGTGGCGTCTCCATATTCAACCGACGACAACAAATGTTCAAGAATCGAGCTTTGCAAAGCCACTTTTCTCTCTACCGTTAAGACAACATTATCGACACCTTTCAACTCTACGTGATCCATTTTCTTTTCATTGTGACACAAAATTTGAGGGTTTTTCGTGTGGCAAAAGTTAGGTTAGGTTCAGTTCAGATATATATATACTAGGGATTGCCCACGAGTTGTGTGGGCTTAAGAATTAACATGTTAAAATATGTAATAATTTCTAGCTTATTAACTAATTGTGATTTACTATTACATAAATTTGATGTTTCTAGTAAAATTAAATAATTCTTATCAAATTTAGATATGACTAAACATTTGTAGCTAATTGTTGGACATATACAATGTTATATGAAAAAAAAAAATTGTTTATAAAATTACAGCATACATATAGATGACATCTCGTTGCAATTATGATTTGTTAACTCATTGTTGGTTACCTAGTTCAGTTTGTTTTCCTCTGTTCTAGTTAGATAATTGTGCTAAATTTTAAAACTACTATAAAATTGAACATTTTAATTAAAAAAAATTAGGAAAAAGAAGTTTAAATATGAGACCTATAGTGAGCCTAAAGAGTGGCACCATTTGGATTGACCAAAAGCTACACCCATTTTGGCCCAACTGAAGGTTTTAGTTTAATAAAGTTTTTTTTTATGTGAATGTTTCTATGAAGTTTTTTAATAAAGTTTCTCATATGATAAATACCAAGAACATCCAAGAACGGCCTTTTATATGTTTGTTTTGGCATATGTTTCGTACAGATGGTATATCTTAAGGGGCATATAATCCTACCTCATTGAGGTATATGCATGGATACAAACCTAACAAATGATACCCTATTAAATAAAGGAAAACTCGAGAAAGGCAAACAGCACATGTTCTTTGCTTAGGGCTTCATTAATTCTTGTTAGCAAATTGTTATCAAATCATGAGCCCTAGCTAGAGCAAGATGCACGGTAGATCACATGTTTTTCTCTAAGCCGATACCTGACATATATAGGTATATATAGATGAATTCACATGTATAGTCTATACAGTATAGAGTTAATTTTTGTGATGATTTACTTCTCTTTCATAACTAATTTTCTATGTTGTACTAAGAAGTAATCATCATGTCTCTTCTTTTTATCAACCATAATTCCTCTCTCTCTCTCACTCTTTTATCATCATCATCACCACCAAACTTCTACCAGACAAGTTCCATCAAATAATAAGAATATGTATAGAGGGATTTTGAGACATGGGAAATGAAGATCCAGGTCTTGTTGTTCTTGTTCAAGAGAGAACGGCATAAAACAAAAACAACAAAATCACTAAAATGATGATAGCTCCATGGTCGTGGTGGGAACTTGATGTGTTTTTAGCGAAAAGAAAGGTTACATTGCGAAGTATCATTGTCTAAATCTGCATCTCATCTCATCTCATGATCTGGGGAATGGAAGCATTACAGTCCGATCTTCATCTCTTAATATATATATATTAATTTGTTGCTAAGAAATTTTCATTTCTTTTGAATATTGATATTTTGAACTTTTCGATCTACATGACTTATGGTTGGTTGTGTTTGTTTTGATTATTAATGTTTTGACTTTTTGTATAACAAATAATTGAGTATAACAAATAATTGACATTTTCGTTTTGTCAACAAATCATTTGATTTTGGAGTCTTTAATTTGTCATACTCGTACTTCATTTCTGCATGGACTATACGTGATGTTTCCGCGTTGAGATGTCAATTGTACAATATTGTGAAGTACTCATACAGATCCATACACATGTGCTTAGGGGTGGAAAAAAACCATAACCGAAAAATGGGTATTCGTTCGTTCGGTGTCGGATATTCGGATTATACCAATTGATTAACCAAATTTGTAGTCCATAGACATTGGGCTCAGTTTCGGTTTAAACCGAAAAACCGAACTATAACCGAACATACCAAACCCGACTATAACAACCATCGACCCGACACAACTCCTAATCTACCCAACTCGACATTTCCTCTCCCAAAGCCTAAGCTTTCAAAACAATCTCATGGATGTGGACATGTACTTTGCGTTTCATTTTTGACTTTGTCTTTTGGTCATAACTTACTTTGAGTTTCATTTTAGGACTTTGTGTTTCATTTTGTGTTCTATTTGGTGTTTCATTATGCCCTTTTGAGTTTTAGACTCAAAAACTATTTCAATTATGATGTTATTCGGTTTTAGTTCTAGTTATTTTTTCTTAATTATGTGAATGAGTCCAAACCCAATATCACTCTTTTCTTTCCTATTCACAATTTCAAATCACAAATAAGTTTGCATATAACACTTCTCTAACTGATGTAAATTCATATTTTAGTATCAATTTTGTTAACGCTCTCAAGCACCAACTTCGAGAAAGGTTATTACCCCGCAAAAAGTTACCGTTACAAGTTTATACATTAGTTTCTTTACCTTTTATGGGTGCTTCTTGAAAAACTCAAATTTAACCTACCTTCTCACCCACTCTTCTTTACCAAAAAAGCCACAACAACCAAAAACAAACACCGAAATCCCATCTCAGGCAGGCCAACGGTGACCTAGTGTCAACTGGAACCTCGCCTCCAGCTCCAGGATGCATTCTTAGTCATTTCAATCGGCTACAAACGATGAAATCGGACTGAATCTTCTACAATCTCCTATAAACTCTATCCAGCTCACTACTCCTCAAAGCTCCAGAACTCTTCACTACTTCACTAGCAAACTCTCCCCCAGCTAGGACATCCTAACTCAGCCTCCCCTGCTCACACACCAAACTCTCAAGGTCAGAATATCTAAAAGACTGTCTCCAATCAAACAAGATGACCAAACGCCTAACTTACTCAGAAAAAGGAAAAACGGTTATGACAAGGAGACCATCACCACCTAGGCTGAGAATCCAAGCTCCAAGGATAGACACATCAGATCTGATATAACAAAACTAACTTACCTTAATAGGCAGATTGACAAATCCCAAAGTCCAGCGAGTATGGTCAATGATCTCTTATTTCACAAGAAGATGGGAACTTAGAGGAACTACAGAAGGAACTGACCTAGGTAATGGGCTGTTTTAGTTTAGGTTCACCAGAGCATATGATATGATGAAAGTCCTTGAGAATAGGCCATACCATTTCTCTGATTGGATGGTGATTCTGGAAAAATGGGAACCTACCATCTCTCCTGTGTTCCTAGACCATATCCCCTTCTGGATCCAGCTAAAAGGGATCCCACTTCACTACTGGGACAACAAATGACGACAAACATTAGAGAAGCTTTAGGGCAGCTTGGGACCACTGAAATCACAAAGACATCAGCCAGAATAAGAGTCTCCATCAATGGTCTGCAACCTCTTATTCAAGAGACCATCATTGACTTTAGGAAGGGGGTTGAGGCAACAGTCTCTCTGGTCTATGAGAGACTCAAAAATCTTTGCCACATCTGCTACTGCCTCACTCATGATGAAACAGATTGTCCCCTGCAATCAAAGAACAACTTGATTAGTTCCCTGGATGCATCAAAAGCAACAGACTCAAGGTCTTACCAGAACTACTACCCAAAGCCTACAGACAAACCTTCCTAGGGAACCATCTATCAGGAAAGAAAAGACAGACATGGAAACCCATTCAGAGTCAGACCTTCTTTAAGAACAACTAAGAGTAATAGCCACCAGGGTTGGAGACTGCCAGGAGCTGAACCTACATCACACCTCCAAAGGACAACCTCTGACTCCCATTCTCTCCACATGGACACACCTACAACACAAACCCAGGCTGTTAATCAAATCATGAGAGACCAAAATGCAAGGACTTCAAGAATACCTTTACCTCAAGAACACAACTTACAATGGCGACAAAAAGAAACACCTCTACATAGAAGTGCCACAGATGAAGAGGAACAACGCCATCAAAGAAGACCTCCCCTGGAAAGAGATCTAAACCAGATTGAATTCCCATCAACACTTCCTACAAAGGAACAAGTGATGAATGATTTAATGGAAGTACCCATCGACTACTGTAATGTGGGAGAGACAACTAAAAAAGAAGCAAGATATCAAAGAGTCTTAGAAGGGGAACTTAACATCATGAAGGAGGAAACAACAGAAGGCATTCTGACTGCAGCTAAACAAATCCCCCTACAAAACCTTCATGAGTATCAGAGCTTTCAACTTCCTCTAGTATTTCCAAGAAACTCTGAGGTATCTACAGGAGAGATTCAATCTACTGAATTACCTATGAATAAGAAAAGAGGCAGACTTCCTCTTAATAAGAGAACTGGAACTTCTCCTAACCACAAACTTGGAGCCAGCTCCAAGCTAAGAAAAGCAAATTACAAATCACCTAAATGGAAAGCTCAAAGTTCAAAAGGTGGAAAGCAACCTGAAGAAACTGGAATGGAAAGCACCAACCACCTGATGCCGCCTATCAACATCATTCCTCCAATCATCAAATCTGTGATTATCCAACCACAACAATTGACTCCAAGAAGAAAGGATGACCTGCAAGACAGAGGCCAGTATGAACAATTAAACACAACACCAAACATAAAGAGGCAGTATGTTCAGAATGATTCTGTAGAACAAGAGCAGCTCCCTACTAGCACAACAAGCAAAGGAAAGAAGTCCAAGGTGGATTTTCATAATCCACATCCTTCTTTTCCTTAAAGATGGTTAGCTGGAACTATTGTGGGCTGGGGAACCCCACAACAGCCTAGCGTCTGAAAGGGTTGAGAGGAAGCATCTCACCTGATATTTTGTTCCTCTCTGAGACAAGAAATCCAGATGACATGGTAATTAAAGAGGTTAATTGGGCTGAATACACTTCTCACTTCCTGGTCAGCCCTAAGGAAAAAATGGTGGTGGAGGATTAGCTTTATTCTGGAAATAAGAAGTGGAATTAGTAATTATCTCAGCTACATACAATTATATAGATACCAGGATAAAACATGAAGGACAACAATTTCATGCTACCTTTGTATATGGAGACCCTGAGAAGTCACAAAGGAAAAAATTCTGGGACCAACTCCAAAGCTTGTCAGAGAATAGAAGTGTTGCTTGGTTTATAACAGGAGATTTCAATGAAATAATTGATAACTCTGAAAAAAATGGAGGACCAACTCGAGTAGAAGGAACATTTGTGGATTTTAGATCCTTCTTATCAGAGTGCGACTTATACGACCTACAACACACAGGAAATTTCCTCTCCTGGAGAGGTCAAAGGTATAAGCACACAGTCCTCTGCAGACTCGACAAAGCAATTGCAAACTGCCAATGGTTTGAGCAATACCCTACTGCCAGAAGTATTTACCTTGATTTTGAAGGATCAGACCATAGACCCCTAGTGTCATAGTTCGCCAACAAGCTCCACAAGTCAAAGGGTATCTTCAGGTTTGACAGGAACCTGAAAGATAACAAGGACATTAAACAACTAGTGGCAAGAATATGGAAAGCTACAAACAAACCAGTAAGGGTAAAAATTAGCTACTGCAGGAAAGCTATCATAAAGTAGAGTAAAGATAAATGCCAGAATAGTCTAAAAGTTATTGAAAGGAAAAAGAAAAAGCTAGATGAAGCCATGTTTAGCCCATCCACTGAATACACCAAATAAACCAAGAGCTAAGCCAGGCGTAGAAACCAGAGGAATCTTACTGGAGACAATGCAACAGATAACTATGGCTTAGTCTAGGGGAGAAAAACTCAGGATACTTTCATGCTACTACAAAAACCAGGCGCACAATCAACAAAATATATGTTCTAGAGAATGAGAAAGGAGAGCCTGTGTACGAAGACGAACACATCCTGCAGGAAATAAGCTCCTACTCCAATACTCTCTTCACTAGCCAACATGGAGAAAGATGGTCAGTTGTGGAAGAGGCTCTTGACCAAACAGTATTTGAGGAAACAAACAACAAACTTACCATAGACCCATCTGCTAGAGAAGTCAAGAACACTGTGTTTTCTATTCATAGTGATAAGGCACATGGGCTAGACGGATTCTCTGCAGGGTTTTTCCATGCAAATTGGCACACCATGGGACCTCAGATAGTTGCTGAAATCCAAAGCTTTTTCAAGTCTGGACTCCTTCCTGAGCACATAAATCAGACACATATCAGGCAGGGTGACCCTCTTTCCCCTTATCGATTTATATTGTGTTCTGAAGTACATTCTGGACTATGCAAGAAAGCACAAGAAAGAGGAAACTTACCAGGCATCAAAGTGTCAAAAAGGAGCCCAATCATCAATCATCTGCTCTTTGCAAATGACACGATGTTCTTTTGTAAAACCACTCCACAAAGCTATCTTGCCCTTAAGAACATCCTGCACAAGTATGAGATAGCTTCAGGTCAACAGATTAACACTCTCAAGTCATCCATCACTTTCTAAAAGAAAACACCATTAGAAACCAGAGCAATGGTTAAGACCACACTAGAGATCACAAGGGAAGGTGGTGTAGGTAAATACCTTGGCCTTCCTGAACATTTTGGGAGGAGAAAGAAAGATCTTTTTTGACTCATTGTAGATCGTATACGACAGAGAGCTCTCTCCTGGTCGTCCAAATTCCTCTCCCCAGTAGAAAAGATGGTCTTTCTTAAGTCAGTGCTAGCATCTATGCCCAATTACATGATGTCTTGCTTCAAACACCCTGGCAGTCTCTGCAAGAAAATTCAATCAGCACTTACTAGGTTCTAGTGGGATGCTAATCAAGATCAGAAAAAGATGTGATGGGTGGCATGGGAAAAGCTTACTAAGTCCAAGAGCAAAATAGGCCTTGGTTTCAGAGATATCCAGTGCTTTAATGATGTCCTCCTTGCAAAACAAAGCTGGAGAATCCTCAAAAACCTTGACTATCTTCTGGCAAGAATTCCCCTCGGGAAATACTGCCACTCTTCCCCTTTTCTAGACAGCAAAACACCAAATTCAAGCTCACACAGATGGAGAGGTATCATGAGAGGCAAAGAACTATTAAAGTAGAAGCTTGGGAAAATTATTGGAGATGGAACAACTACAAAAATCTGGCAGGAACCATGGATATCTCTAACCCAACCTCTACAGCCTATGGGTCCCCCTAGCCTATCTCAAACAAGCATGATTGTAAGTGAACTTTTCCTACCTAACTCTAAGGAATGGGACGCAGAGAAACTCACCTTAATGATGCCTAACCTCAAAGAGCAGATCATGGAGCTCAAACAAAGTCACTTGGGAGCAAAAGATGAATATGCCTCGTTAGCACTCCCCTCTAGTCAATATTCCGTTACATCAGGCTATCATCTGGCTAAGGAGATGAACCAACCTACAAAAGATACATCTTCATCAACATTCAAATCGAACAATGACATTTGAACACAAAAACTTCACAAAAGCTAAAGATGTTTCAATGGAGAGTTATGAGTGGTGCTTTACCTCTTGGAGACAACCTAGCCAACAGAGGAATCATCGATCAATCCAAATGCCCTCACTGTGGAGATAACGAATCAGCGACCCATCTATTCTTCAAGTGTAACTACGCCCAATAGGTATGGTCTCTGGCCCCGCTGAAAAATCCAATTAACCCCAACCTGATCAGAGACATAGCGGAAGGTATCTCCCTAGCAAAGGAATTAATCTGCCTACCATTAGTTGGTATCGCAATTGAACCTCTGCTTCCATGGATACTCTGGTCCATCTGGCTAGCCCGATATCAAAAAAATTTCTCGAATCGAATCTTCTCGGCTGATGAAACGATGAATAAAGCGATTCAGGACGCTAAGGAATGGATCTCTGCTCAAGACACCTCTCCACAACCACCTCCAAAACACACCAGCAAAAATTAAGCCCGATTAACAACGCCCTTCATCTGCTTCTCGGATGCGGCATGGAAATCAGACTCCAAAACTGCAGGCACCAGATGGATTATCTATAAGTCCACCGGCGACATCATCGACCAAGGCTCGAAGTCCTTCACCTATGTTACCAATCGTCTAATGGCCGAGGCAATTGCCATATGAGAAGCCCTGATCCAGATCCAATACCGCAATCTACGAAACGTCACTTTCTTCTGAGATGCAAAACAAGTCATCGATCTTATCAACTCCAACAAATTGCAATCGGAAATCCATGGGATTCTTCACGACATCGACATCTTAGCAGAAAACCAAAGAATTTTCTTCGTTTTTATTTCACGAGAAAAAACTCTGTCGCTGATAATCTAGCTAAATTAGCCTTGTACCATTACTCGTTTTGTATCGGTTTAACCGCGGTTTAATGAATACCAGAAATCACTTTCAGACAAATAATAATAATAATAATAAGTTTGCATATATAATGTTTCTATTGATTTACTATTTTTTTTATATAAAAAAATTGAAATTGTATATTATATTCAAATAGTTTTTTTGGTAAAAGTTTAAATCTAGTAATGAAAATACCAAACTTAAAAACATAATAACATTCCCAAAACTCTAGAAATTATAACTGGTCAATCCTTATTTGTTGATTATAAATAGCGTTGTATCTAATGGATTCACCAATAGATCGGGAATAGGGAGATGTTTCATGTAATCTAACCTATTCCTATAATGAATGATCTTATCCTTTGAGAAAGGTAGCAATCCATAGATCTCATGCATATTAAGATCTGACCAATTATCAACTGCATGAGATCTATGGATTGCTATATTTCTCAAGGATAAAATCATTCATTTAAGGAAGAGGCTAGATTCCCTGATAAACGAAACAGTCGAATGGAATGGACGTGATTTTTTTGTCGTTGGAGAACCAGGGCCGGCTCATGTGGAGGGACATGTGGTGCGACCGTCCTGGACCCCACCACATGTCCCAAGAATTAAGGGGTCCAAAAAATTTTAAATTTTTTTTTTTTTTTAAATAATTTAGATAAAATTTAATTAGAAATAAGATAAAAAGGGTATATAAAATTTTTTATAATGTATTTATTTGTTTATTTAACTGAATTTATTGGAATTTTTTTAAAATTTTTTAGTTAGCAAAAAAAATTTAAAGGGCTTTTTTTTTTTGCCTTAGAGTCCATAATAATCTTGAGCCGGCACCGTGGAGAACGAATATAAAAAAAAACAATTTGGTAAGCTTAAACAAGCCTAGATCAAATAATTGAAAAAAATTCTGATATAGGTCGAGAAGACAAAGCTACCCATACTCGGACCGCAATCCAATGATCGGAACGGACAGGTTTGGAAGCACGACGAGTTCAAAAGCACAAGGTGTCCCGAAACATGATTTCAAAGCATGACTGCCAACCAAAAAAATGGATTGTTACATTACATAACTTTGATGGGCTTTCTGATCTGTTTTGGGCTTTTTTTTAAATTACATTGTGTCATTTTAAAATTCAAAATTAATTACATAAATAAAAAAATCAGTAAAAAAATAAGGAATTTGTGTCTGTGTCATGTCTCTTCTCTCTTGTCTTGGTGTTTCCCAAACTTTATCCAGCTCAGTGGTTTTCCCCATGGAGCTTCCTCTGTTCCTAGGGTTTTGGTGTATTCCACAATTCACGAGGCATGATCATCATTTTCCCCACTTGCTACAATCCTCAATCGAAGATCCCAAAAAAATGGGAATTTAACTCAATTCCATTTTCAGTCTCCGAAACAAAAATTCTTTTGTGCGCTTAGCAAAATCGAACAATGCCTACTAAGACATCGAGATCGGAGAAAAAAGATGCCGGAGAAGAAGATGATCTCCGACGTAACCCGTACGAAGTCCTTGGCATCCCTAGAAGTTCGTCCGATCAGGAAATCAAAAGTGCTTATCGAAGAATGGCTCTTAGGTATGTTTTCCAATTTCAAAGCTTGACGTTTTTTGTGTGATGCAATTTGGTTTGAGATTATGTACTGAGGTTTTTGATTCAGGTACCATCCTGATAAGAATCCGAACGATCCGGTTGCTGCTGATATGTTTAAAGAGATTACGTTTGCTTATGATCTCTTATCTGATCCTGAGACTCGCCGTCAATACGATACAACTGGCTCTGAGGTTAGATTCATACTTGTCCTGAGTTTTTAACATAGTTCCTAGTTCTTCATACATATCAAATTTTTGATTGAATCACATGGAATTTAGGTTGTTGGTACGGAAAACGAAGATCTTGAGCTCGATCTTTCGAGCTTAGGAGCTGTTAATACGATATTCGCCGCGTTGTTCAAGTGAGTTTCTGTAAACAGACTTGATCAGTTATGAAAATCTTTACTTTTGTTTTTGGGGAGATATTTATGAGCTTGAGAATTTTGTCCAATATAGTAAGCTTGGTGTGCAAATCAAGACGACGGTATCAGCAAATTTATTGGAGGCGGCGATGAATGGTACGGTAACAACTTTGCCTCTTGTGGTTGGGCAAGTTGTGTCTAGGAAGGTATGACAATGATTGTTGTAGTAGACTACTAGCATTTGCATTGATGTGAATATGTGATCTCTGAGATATTTTGCTTCTCTATCAGGTTGAGAAGCAATCGGCTCACTTTTATTCCGTTACGTTAACAGAAGAAGAAGCTCAGGATGGATTGATATGTAAAGTGCAGTCATCTGCTAAAAACAAATTCAAGGTTCGTTTGCTCTCGTAGTTGTATTTCGTATTCTGTATTTTACGTTCTGATTCGTTTTGCTTTTCAGTTGCTTTACTTTGATCAAGAAGAGAATGGAGGACTGAGCCTGGCACTACAGGTATGAAATTTTTGTATTATTAATTTCTTGAGTAACCATCTTCCGGTTTCTAAATTGAGTTTTCATTTTTATTTTTCATTATGCAAAAGGAAGATAGCAAGAAGACAGGAAAGCTTTCGACTGCAGGGTTGTATTTTTTCGGCTTCCCTGTTTATCGTTTTGATCACAAGGTTAACTATCTTCTCTACTCTCTTTAAGTTAACACCTTTTTCGATCACCGTATACTCAGTTTTCTCCTTCTGATCATAGAGGGCTCTCTCAAGGGATCCAGAGAGCGGATTTTTCAAAAGGCTTGATGCGTTTCAACCGTTTGAGATCACTGAACTGAAAGCTGGATCTCATGTATTTGCTGTTTATGGTGACAATTTTTTCAAAAGTGTAAGCTACACTCTAGAAATATTCTCATCTGCTCCATTCGCTAACGAGAAAGAGAGTCTCCGGTCCACTGAAGCGCAGATAGTCTCTAAAAGAACCGAATTATTGAAGTTTGAATCTGAATATCACGAGATCTTTGCACAGTTCACAGAGATGGCTAGTAAATGTGCAGGTGAAGTACAAGAGGTGAGAAAATAACTTTACCCCTTTCTCCTATTTTCTTGATTACTTTAAGAACAAGAATCTGAGATTATTGGCGTTTTTTCAGATCGATGAGCTTCTCAAGAGGAGAAACGAAATATGTGCGGCTTACACAACTTTCCCACCAACGAAACAAGGTTCAAGCAAGAACAGGAGCTGGAGCAAGGGAAAGAGCAAGAAGAAGAGCAGTCTTTTAATGGAATCTAGAGAAGAAGGAGAAGTCACAGTTAGGGAAGAAGACAGAGTGAAGAAGAAGAAATGGTACAAATTTAACTGAGGCAAGACCAAAAAAAAAATCCTGAATATACTATACTAGAATCTTGAGTTGTTTCAGGCACATAGCTACATTCCAAGAAAATGATATATATGTTTCAGTGAGTACTCCTTAAGCTCTCACTGCTTGAAGCTCCTCTGCCTCTCCAGCTTTCAAAAAAGCTGAAACATTATATACACAAAAACACAATTCCTTTTATTATTATCTTCTCTGTATATTTCTCAATGTATTGCATCTACATGGATTTTCTTACCTCTCTTCTTAACCTTGTTCCTGAAACCTCTTTTCCTACTAAACGCAGTTTCCTGCATATTTCATGTCATAACACAACAATGAATCACCAGTAGGAATACCTCTCTTATACTTATTAAAACAAAATTGAAAGAATGGGAGTTTATACCACTGGCTGACCCGTCTTTACTGCTTCACGGATTGCTTCCACTAAATCACGATTAGCCTCGGTGTATAGACTGGTCACTGTTCCATATTGCCCAGCTCTAGCTGTTCGACCTATCCTGTGAAGGAAATCCACTGCAGAACTAGAGAAATCCGCCTGCAACCAAACCGAGAATTTCACAATCGGTTTAGAGAATAGAGTACTTTGATGAAGCGGGTGTGAGTTGAAAATAGAGACAACAACCTGAATAACATGTGAGACATTAGGAACGTCAACTCCACGAGCAGCGGCATCAGTGCAAACAAAAACACCACCGTTTTCTCTGAAATCAGCTAATATATTAGCACGTTCTTCTAACGTGTGATTCTTGTGATAACGATAACAGTTGATACTAGCTTTCTCCAATATATCTGCTACTGCTTCAACCGCCTCAACGGTATTTGCAAACACCATCGTTCTGTCTTGGTCGTTGTTCTTGTTGCTTACAGCTTCTATAAGAGCATCAACTTGCGTGTCTACTGTGACCTCAATCCATTTCTGCTTTAGTCTGCAACATAGCAAAGACAATTACAACTCTCGAGTGATGCGGAAATGATGTTCAAAGAATATGAAAAGGACAAGTTTTCACCTAGGACTGTTGCGGTGAAGAAAGTTTCCGCTAACCCAAATAGCATCAGGAAACATATATTTCAAAATTCCACCGGCAGTCTTCTTCCCGTTAACTGGAAGTGTGGCTGCGACGAAAATATACTGCTTACTACGGCTATAGATCTTTCTCACTCTTCTCCATCCCTTTTTAGTGTCTAAGCCAGTTTCAGTTTCATCAGTAAGGATTTGTTCTATATCATCAAGAAACTCATCCTCTTCTTCAGATATAGATCCATCTTCAATTTCTGCATCATCCTCATTTTCTAAAGAGGCATCAATCTCCATTGGTTTGCCAACATTGGATGTAGCTAAACGAGACACTTGTTTCTCATCGAAACGCAGCATGTTTATCAGACGTGTAATCTGATTCTGGAAACTTCCACACAGAAGCATATCAGCTTCATCAAATACCTACAAAGTGATCCAAATATTCAACACCAGAACACAACACAATACAATACAACTATAGAACAAGAAACCATACATACCACGTATTTGACAGATCGAAGAAACTCCGCACGTCTATTTCTTTTCGGCTCGATATTATTCAGTAGAGCAGCCGGTGTCGAAACAATTACATCAGGCTGTTTATCTGGCCAACCCTGTGACCCGCAAACAGCTTCAACTCGGAGAAGCGGATTACCATCTTCTCCGAGAAGACCGTTAACCATCCGAACCACTTGTTCACATAACATAACGTTTGGACACAGGATAAGAGAGATGTTCTTTAACGAAATTGGTCTTTGCTCATCACACGTATGCTCGGAAACAAGAACGGTGCGTATTAATTGATCGATTATCGGAGCAAGATATCCATGTGTTTTACCACTACCGGTTTCCGCCGCAACGATAACGTCTTTCCCGGATAATATAGACGGTATGCAAACAGCCTAACAAGTAAAAAAACAATACACAAATCCTTAAATTTTCCACAAAAATGGCAAATTTAACTCATCATTTTGACAATTTTGTTTTCAAATTCACAAATTTTGAAAAACTTACCTGAGTAAGAGAAGGTCTATCAAACCCAGAATCACGAAGAGCTACAGAGACTTTATCCGATAACCCAAGAGACTTCCATGAAACAGAATTATCCGCGAAGAACGTATCATTACCCTTTTTATCTATTTCTGCTTCACTAGCAGACGCAAACGCACGAACCCATTTCCCATCAGATCGATTGAGAGATAATAATCGGAATGAAACAGACGACGGAGCAAAAGCGAACGAGACCTTAAACTTTCGAGATAAGAGCTTCGGCGCAGAGGAAACTCCACAAAAATGAAGAACAGATACACATCTTGACAGAATCATCGGATTCGATAAAGGTTTGAGAAAACCTAATCCAAAAGGGTTTTATTTAGGGTTTAAGCAAAAATGCGATTCGGAGAAGACAACCTCTACATCACTCTAAAACGACGACGTATATGGCACTATAAAAATATCCGACTTAAAACGACGACGTATTGAGTATTAGTAGTTTATTTGAGGTAAAACGACGACGTAATAGTTATGTGAAGGATAAGCGTTTATGTTTTTGTCCCACATCGATTGTTTGGGAATGATTTGTGTTGTATAAATAAGGGTGAAGAAGCAATGGTGGTCACGACCTTACTTGAACAGGATCTGTTCTATAGGCTTGTACCTCTGTATCCTTGATTTCTAAGGAGACAGGCCCTTAACCCTGGTTGATGAACCATTACCGTGCGATCAGAGCGTGATTAACGGCTATGACCATCGTCAGATGTGTCAGGTGCTGTAGATGATCGCTACTCGGCTAGGTCTGATCCTTGTCGGGGTGGTCGCACGGCGGTCTGACAGGTTTCTTCTTTTTTTAATTGCTCGTTTTGCCCCTTGACTGTTGTTCTGTTTCTTATATTTCCACCCACTTAACTTTTACTTAATCAAAAAACCCCCTGTTTTTTTTTTTTCTAGTTATTATTCTCTTGAATTTTGATATTTGAATTGCTTATTAGCAAACCTTAAAAGCATCAAAATTTATTCATCTTTGAGTTAATTAGTTCAGTTGAAACATAATTCTAATGTAACAAACAAAAAAAAAAGAAGCTCAAAATGAGTCCACAATGTTGTTGTATGATATTATCAGTATTTCTTCCCTTGAGCCAGGTTAACTCGAATAGCCCGACCCTCTAGCTCAAATCCATCAAGCGATTCAAGCGCGGTTTCCATTTCGGCTTTCGAAGCAAAACACACAAAGCCATAACCGCGTGATTTCCCGGTATCTCCATCATACACAACTCTAGCCCCAACCACATCTCCACATTCTCGAAACGCTCCACCTAACGTCTCCGATGTAACCGTCCACGACAAGTTACCAACAAACAATTTATGCTCTGTCTCTGGATACAATGGCTCTTTATTAGGCTTTGGCTTATCTGCAAAATTCACCTTCAAATTCCGACCAAAATAATCCTGACAAAAATGAAAAAGACCAAACGAAAAACATTATTATTACTATTATTATTATTATTTTTATGCTAATCAGGAGCGATCTAGGTTTTTACCACCCGACTAATCCCTCAAAATGATTTGAAACTTTTATAACTCAACTTACAGTTCCATCGAGATTATCAATAATGATATTGCAATCTTCGACATTGCTCATTGTTACAAAGGCGAATCCACGACTTTGTCCTGTATCTCTATTGTAAAGAACTTCGACAAGTTCAGGATTAGCGAAATCTTGGATGATTTGAGCTAGAGTTGCACTGTCTACGTTATAAGGTAAGTTTCCAAAGTAGAGCTTAGTGTTAATGGTGACAGGAGGATTAAGATCAGAAGTTGTATCATCTTCCTCTTGTAATTTGACAGTGATGGTCTCAGGGAGCGCTTTGAATCTTCGTGAGATGAAGAGAGGTTTTGGAGGTGAAAAGTGGAATCTGAGGACTGGTGATTGGTTGTAACGAAGGAAAAGGTTAGGTTGATGATGATGGAGTTTGAAGCAGGGATAAGTTAATGTTGAAGCTGCCATTTCTCTCTGAACAGAGAGAGAGAGAGAGACAGATATTGGCTTTGGGACAGAGACGATTCTACCCACAAAAGATTTTGGATAAGGCCAAAAAAGTGAGTGGCCTATAATAACATTTCTATAGAATAATATAGTTCTATGATCTACCACTTGGTTATAGATGGGGGTGGTTTATTTCGGGTTGGTCTGGGCTATTTCGGTTTGGTATGAGAAAATTGAAATTTTATTAGGTTTATTATACGTAATAGCATCAGAATGCATGACCGATGTGTATAGATCGACTAGGTAAGTCACGCGGTTTCTATATTTCGTAATTTCACTAATCATTAAAATATTTCATTCAAAGAGAGAATGTGTAATGGTATATATATACTTATTCCTTATTGCACACTTGACATCTCTAATGAATATTCAATCCTTAATTATATAAAGTCTTGTTTCCATGGAATTTCTTCAACTATTCAATCTATCGGTTGTGATCTCATTTTAGATTTAATGACCCTATTAATATATACATTTTCTTTCTTGAAAGTTTAAGGATTAAAAATATTTCGTAATTTCACTGATAATCAACTAATTTCATTCAAAAAGGAGACTGTGTAATACATATCATCAAGTTTACTTGTTGCACACTTGACATAGATCAAATGAATACTCAGTCCATACTTTTATAAAGTCTTTTTCCATAGACTTTCTTCAAATATTGAATCTATCACTTGGATCTCATTTTATATTTATTAATATATACATTTTCTTTTGAAAAGTTAAATCACCAAGAAAACTTCCAAATATTTGCTAGTAGATTGAAATGCCCACTGCAAATACTTGTATACGTCAGAAAATAAATAGGTTAATGTTCTTAGCTTATATTCAAAGTCAATAAAAATTTGGTTTTATCTATATATATGCAATGAAAATTTATCATATTAACATATCATTACACTTTAAGAACTTTTTTTGGGCTTTATAAGTCATTTGTTATAATTATCGCGATGTGTGTTCAGTTGTTATGCTATTACATGCGTGAGAGGCGTCTCAAAAAGGAGGAGGAGAAGAAGACGAAGTCAGGAACAAAAGATGGAGGTGTTGTTGTTGTGTCGTCATCGGAAAAGAGTAAGACCTCCGGAGGTTGTTGTTGTGGCGGTGGCGGTGGCGATGGCGGTGGTTGTGGAGGTTGTGGGTGTGGTGGTGGTGGTGGGTGTGGTGGTGGTGGGTGTGGTGGTGGTGGTGGTGGTGGTTAAATGATTAATTAGGGTAAGTATATAGTAATTAATTATTAATGTAATGTTTCTTATGTGTGTGTGTGTGTGATTTATTTATTTGTAGCATAATGTGTCATGCGTCATACATCAAAACAAAAACAAAAAAAGATTTAAATGTGTCATGTGTGATATGTTATGATCTCTTGTGAAAATGGGAATTGAGTGTATGTATTTGTCTATTATATAGATAAGAAATGATTACTGTATAAATGTTAATTCTTACGGAGAAGAAAAGAGTAATGTTAATTCACTTTCTGGCAACAAAGTTTTATTTATATTCATGTTCGGTGTATATGTATGTATTTTTACTACGAGCTACAAATTGTAAAAATGAATGAATGTATATATTCCTCCTATTTTGTAAAGGTTTGTGCATGAATTTTCTTAACTATTTGAATGATCAAACATATCCTTCAAAATTTTAATTCATTTATAATTTAAACTAGTGCACCAAACATTATAACTAATGATAAATTGTTATATATACATTTTATAACCAAAGAATGTGGGTTTTAAACTTACGTTTTCCTAAAGATCAAACAAACATGTTGCACACGATGTAAATTTATAATTTTGAGATGAACAAAGATTCGGAAACAAGACACGAAGAGCTTTCCAATGACATATAAATCGTTGCCTAACTCTCTCTAGAACTCCGGCAAAACGGCCTCGAAGTGGCATGATCACAGATCCGATTCTACACAGATCTCTCTCACGAAAACAAAAATATCTCTTAGCATACAAAACAAATTGACAAACCGATTTGCCTCACGGCTAGCTAAGAGAAGGAGGACTTACCCATAAAATTTCACGATGACCAGAATTGATTTGATCATCCGATCCTCTTCTTCAACACAAGGCAACAAAACTGCCTGATCACACGAAATAATTCCTTCCTCGAGAACTCTCTCGAATCTATTTCTCTCTTCTCTCAATTCTGATCAAACACACGATTTTTCTCCTAAAAACGATCAGAACTTGCGGTTGGGTCCTTATATGCGAAGAACTAGGACTTATCCCTTAAACCGCAACAAACCGCACGATTAAAAACGAATCACAAACAACCCGAAACAGTGGTGTAGATCGACACTCACACCTGGTGTCGATCGACACCCCTACCAAAAATCACAATTTCGGTTTTGGGATGTTACATCCTAAACGAAAGGAGTCTAAAGATAATTACTCACTAATGTTATCATTATGTACTACTGTGTTTAGGCGCCAGTATGCATTACAATACTATAAGCACATTTTTATTGTATTAATATGATTTTTGTCTTACGGATAATCATTTGAAATAATCATTTAATATGGTATTTATCAAGGTAACCACTTTATAAAATAGCTAGAATTAGGGGGAAAAAAAGTGTGCCAAAAGGTGCTAACGAGTTTGACTAAATTGCATTACATAAAATATTTGAAAAGAAAATGTAAACCACAAGAAAGAAACAAAATGGTTGATGTAAAAACAATACCAAGAATTGAAGAAATGATACTCCCTCGGCCAGAAGAAATTCAGATCTTCTCATTTTTGTTATGGATCATGGATCCATAATAATAGTAATAGTATGTCTTTGTGTTTAAGTTCTAATGTTATAGATCCAAGAAGTTTTATCATGTAAATTCATCATTAGATTTTGTTTGTTAATCATGTCCCTCGCAAGACTTTTTCAGAGAAGAATCATTGTTCAATAATGTTGGTAAGAGACGTTCAAGAACAAATGATGTCTGGACATAGTGAAGACATTGGCAGTAATAAATTTTGAGTATAATTAAGGTACAAAAGATGAGAAGAAGATGACATATAAAAAATATAAATGATTCGGAGACCTAAAAGCAAGATTTGTAAGTAGAAATTGTCATTAATTTTGATTTATCATCCATAATCCAAAATAAAATGCAAGAATATGCTTGGAACTCAGTGCTGATAGATAACAAAAGATTACAGTGTATGAGAAATTGGGTTTTTACATAAAACAAAGAAACTTTAGATTTTACAAAATGTAGGGTATAGGGCAGGGTTTGACAACGGATGGAAAAAAGTATTTTGAGAGGGTAAAGGAAGAGGTACAAGATTTTTATGGAAGAATTCATGGATAGGTGATAAAATTTAGTTAAATTTCGAGAGTTAGAGAGTGTTTGGTAGACTAAAGAATGAGTTTAAGGGATATTTTTGAATTTTTGATATAGTCTTTTAAATTCTTTTTTCTATCTGTTATGAAGATGATATGTGCGTGAATAGTTGTGACATATGAAAAAAAACAGTGAGAGAAGTTTCAAGAGTAGGATATCTATATTCTCGATTGGGAGGGCAACTAATAAGTGAAAATGGCAAGGTTAGACGATTGTTTTTTTTTTACTATTTAACATCTCATGATCATTGAAATCACTTGATTGATTGTATATGTTGTAGAATTATTATGGTGTGTCTTCTTCAATAGTGAATGTGAAGAATTGCCTACACAACTGATTGGTGACAAAAAATAGTGGATCACGTACTCCATCACTTCTCTTCTATTATTAAGAAATTCGTCAATCTACAAGAGGCTATGATGAATAATGGGGTAAATATGTTGTTGTATAGTGTATTTGATATTATTATTGAACATTAATAGCGTGACTCTGTTAATTGTTTAAATTTTTTACATGATGAGGATTGATTTCCTAAGGTTTATGTGATTATAATATGAACTTGGGTAATAATAAGAGTTAATTGAATGTCTAAGTTATAAACACATCTTTTGTAGTAAAAGATATGATTCGCTTTTAACAACGATGTATGGTTGTTTTAATATGAAGTTAATCAATAATCTTTCAAAATGTTTAATAATTAACATTGTGAAATCTCTAAGTCCCTTACTTACCTCGAGTTTTCTTCAAAATTTGTTTGGGATCAAGTAAATTCTAGATGAAATAGGAGATATATAATAATTAATAATACTAGATTAGTTTTTGTTCCTCATACTATTAGTGAAACTTATTATCTCTGTAATTTACTTCTTCGTGTTTAAGGACCCACGTGTTTCGAAGACATCCAAACTGTTCGGAGAATTATTTATCCTACTTTTAAATGTGCATGTATTGTATTATGAGTGGTAGACGATCCGGAAGAGTATGCTTATGCAATTGTTCAAGCTTTGTATTCACCATCTGAAAGCTTAGTAGGTCGTATATTAGCCACCTTAAAAAAAACTTCTCGAACGTCATTAGTATGATAGGATATTAGATATTGCATGTGATCTATTAGCATAACATAGTTTTCATTGTTAGATTTCATTCTTTTTTATTTTTGGATTTTAGAATTTTACTTTATTATTTTGGATGTTGGATATTTGGATTTTGTTTTTGGTGTTTCGAATCGTGACTTTCTATTAAACCAGTTCATAGTTTTATTGATTAAATAAATACAATAATTTTTAAACTTATGCAAGGAATATACCATATATTATATTTCTAATCTGAATTGTAGATATTTACTATATTTAATTTAAATCATTATACTAGAAAAATTAGGCCGATTATCAACATGTTTTTACTATAATTATAACTTACATTATTAAGTTTCAACATATATGGTCGTTGACAATTTTAATTATTGTAATAGTAATTTTTGATTAACATTCCGAAAGATTTATATAGAAGATTATAGAAATTGTAGAAATTTCTATACTATCAACGATGAGAAAATTTCATACAAAATTTAACACACAATTTACTACAAATATGTATTTAGTTTTATTTTGTTTAAGTCTTGGCGGCATTTGTGGATTGATGTTAGATTTGTTATGTATGTTTTGAATAATTTATGGTAAAAAAAATTCCAAATAAATTGACATAATCTACTATAAAATCAATGCAAAATCAATAGCTATAATTAAACCTAATAAAGCAACAAGAAAATGCTACAATACATTATATTACAACATTTATCATGACCTATACAAACATATATTCAAGCATTTACTTAACGCTATTATATAAAAAAAATATTAAATTAGTTATTTTGGAAAAAAAAAATATTCAAAAGTTCACCCCAACTTATTCGGGTATTATTTGACAAAAAAAGTAAATACTCACTATTTAGGAGTCAATTTCATAAGAAAAAATCAATTATGAAATCAATGCTAATCTAAGACGATTTTTTTTTTTTATCAGAAATCTAAGACGATTTGAAGTTTTGTTTTGAGCCACAAATAATACATACATCTTAATGAAAAAAAAACACATCACACGAAATCAATATTATTTACTAACACAATACAACAACAAATAAAGAAAACATAAACAATAAAAAAAACATACAAAATAAACATATAACACTATCAAACGAAATATATGTTACGAATAATTGCAAAACTTTTGAATAAATCATTTACAAAAGTTGAGCTCTCTAAGAAGTGCCACATAGGCAAAAAAAAATTGAATATTTCCATCCAATCAAATTGACATGTCATATACTTTTTAAGATTTTCGTTGGGGTAATTAGGATAACAAAAAATATTTCATCCCAATTATCGTTCTTCTTCCCGACCAGATCCCTTCAACAATGACGACTCAACTTCTTCGTTCACCGTTACAGAGACTTGTAACAACTAACACGTCTCACCTCCTCCAATCTTCAATTTGGTCCCACTTCCATCCCCTCTTTACGCCTAATATCACGATCCTGGATTAGTTTTAAGGCTCCATTATTGCCACAACCAGACGATCCCCAAGCACTAAATCCTATAAATATAGAACCCCACGCCTCCGCAACACTCCGCAAAGTCTCTATTTCCCAATTTCTCTATATCGTGTTTCTCTATTTCTCGATTTGGTAATTCTGGTTTTATCGTAATTTGGCTTGATTCGATCTTCATTCCATTCATGTCCCAGGTTCTTACAAGATAAAGCTTCGGATTTAGCTTCCAATGTTTTTTTTTTGGTAACCATTTTTCAAATTAAAATTGCAGGAAAAGAAAAATTACATGCCCAGCCCAGGCCTTAATGTTTAGAGACTAGCCCAATATTAAAGAAAACAATACTTGAAGCCCATATTAAAGGAACTTAGATAGAAGACGTGTGATAGTTGATAATTCTAGGTTAGTTTATGTTCCTCCGACTATTGGTGAAACTTATTATCTCCGTATTTTACTTTTTCGGGCCTACGTGTTTCAAAGACATCTGTACCGTACGCGGAATTGCTTACTCTACTTTTAAGTGTGCATGTATCGCATTGGGAGTCGTAGAAGACCCAGATGAGTATGCTTATGCAATTGTTCAAGCTTCGTATTCATCTTCCGAAGGCGCAGTGGGCATCCTATTACCAACTCTAAGAAGATTTCTCCAATCTCACGAGTATGATAGGATAGTAGCTCTTGCATGTGATCTATTGGCATAAAATATTTCTCAAATTTAGTTTTTTTATATATATGTTCTCTGTTTCATTTTTTAATTATTATTTATGTTGGATATCAATAGATTTTATTATAACGAATAGTTTTAAATAAGTATTCTTTAATATTTTTATTAATTCATCAAATAAAAGTTTGCCTATTCATCTTATATATATTCGATTAATATTCGAACTTGTATTTTCTTTTGTATTTATCCCATATATTCCAAAATACATGTTTGAAAATAAACACTGTCCGATATAGTATTTGGTCATGAAGCTAATTAGGCTATAATACTTGTACATGAAATACAAATATTCAATATTCTTTGTTATATATTCATTCAAAGAAGTTAACATGTTTCTTTAAGTCTACCTTCTCGATGTAAGAAAATCACATAACCGATTGGTAACGAGCCGTAAGCTGGAACAGTAAGCTATAAGCTGAAGCGGTAAGCTGTAAGCTGGAGCAGTAAGCTGTAAGCTGTTGTAACATCCCAGAACCGATTAGTGCAGTTTGGTCAAGGTGTCGATCGACATCCTCGGGTACTGTCGATCGACACCAGAGTTGCAGAACTCGGGTTAATTAGATTTTTGGCTTGGTTCATTTGCGGTTTAAGAGTTTAACCTAAGGCTCGCTTATTTAAGCCTTCAGCAGACTGGTGGCTGCGTTGTGAAAGGAAAAACGCAGAGGAAGTTAAGGTTGAGAGAGAATCGAGTGATTGTGTGCGAATCTTCGTGTTCTCATGAGTTCCTCGTCCGTTCTTCTCGGTGGCCGTTTGTGAGGTATTTTTGGGTGATTTTCAGTGCGAGCCAGCACCGTTTCAGCCTCGTAGAGACTGTGTTCTTCGTGATCATCACCGTTTCGATCCTAAATCGCGAAGGTGAATGCGTGATCGCTTAGGGAATTCTAGGAATCGTGATAGTGTATTGAATGATGAATTGACTGGTGTTTGGTTGTTATGGATCGCTTTTGTCTCCGTGTTGCGTGTGGTTTATGTGAAATTGCGATTTGAATTGGCTTTGAATGTTTCCCGGATGAGCCACGTGAGGACATGCTTGAGTCCTAGATTCTGTAACGAGGTGTCAATCAACACCTAGAGGTCGTGTCGATCGACACAACTTGAAAATTGATATTCGTGGTTAGCGAGTGTCGATCGACACCCTGGTGGTGAGTCGATCGACACCCTGTTTTAATTGTCAAATGTTGGTGATTAATGTTAATTGGAAATTGGACTAAAAATGTTAAATCAAAATGCTGTCCATTGTTATTCGTGTTTATTTATTGCCTATTAGCAAGATGACCTCTACTGAGTATTTATGATAATACTCACGCAACTCTCGGTTTCTTTTGAGTTGCAAGTAAAGGAAAAGTGTGATCGTGGAATCGAGGCCGAGAGAAGAGGATGATAGGGTCTATTGTTTATGTTGCTTTGTCTAGCGAACTAGTTTATTAGGTTGCTAGTTTATTTATTTGAGCATTCCTGAATTCTGATGTTTGAATTATTTCGTTAAGGAATTATTTAATAAATTGAATTAATGGATTATTTTATTGGTTTAATTGTTGTGTTTTTCCGCTGTAGAAATGTCTAGGTTTAAAAAAAAAAAACCTGGTTGTTTCAATTTGGTATCAGAGCCTAAACGGTTTTAGGACAGTTGAATTGGATGCCTGAGACTATGTGTTTAAATTGATTTTCGTGTGTTTAGTCAATTTAATAGTGTCTTAGTATTTTCCTCTTCGGCCTTTTAAAATGATTCCACGGTAAGTTTTGTGATTGATTGTGACTTTTCTAAGCTTATTGTCCTGCTCTGTATGAGTGAAGAGAAATGGACGCCGGAGCTAGAGGTCGTGGACGTGGTAGAGGCCATGGCAAAGGTCGTGGTCGTGGTCGTGGACCAGTAGTTGAGTCGTCTTTGAGTGCTACGCATGCGTCCGAGACTCTTACGCGTCATGTGGGATCCGTGGGCGAGGCCAGTAGTGCTAGTGTGAGTGTTGTGGGTGTCGGGATAGGCGCCGGTATTGCTGGCAGAGGAGCAGGCCCAGGTGCGGGTGCCATTCCAGCTCAGGATCGATGGGAGCATATGGAGGGCTTTATGGCGCAGTTGTTGGAGCAGTTTTCGGCGGCGGTTCCTGTTCAGGCTAAAGTGGTGCCTCCGGTGGCGGAGGCGCAACCGAGGGTTGCGGTTGTAGAGGTGAACCCGTCTTACTTTGAGATGGTGAGTCAGATGCGTCAGATGAGTATAACTTTCTTTTCGGGTGGTGTTAGCCCTGAGGAGGCAGATGAGTGGCGGTTGCGTGTTGAGCGCATTTTCCGCTCGGTTCGTTGCCCTGAGAAGTACATGGTAGAGTTGGCAGTCCACTACCTGAGTGGTGATGCTCATTCTTGGTGGAGAGCTTTAGAGGCCAGGAGGCCTGGTGCAGCATGGGCCTGAGGAGAGTTTGTGGCCGAGTTCAACGCTCAGTACTTTTCTCAGGAGGCTTTAGATCATCTCGGGACGATGTTCGTGGAGCTAGTGAAGGGTGATCGTACTGTTCGAGAGTATGACGCCGAGTTCAGTAGGCTGGTAGTCTATGTGGATACGGGCATGGAGGATCAGTGAGCGCAGGTCCAGAGGTTCCTGAGGGGACTACAGCCGGATTTACAAACCAGATGCAGAGTGACAGAGTACACCTCGAGGGCGAAGCTGGTAGAGGTTGCTGCAGGGATCAGAGGGGATCTGAGAGGGCAGGCAGCCGCGGTAGTTCCAGTGTCAGTTGTTCCAGCTGTTCGGCCCAGACAGCAGCAGCCGCGGAGTGGTTCTGGTTCTGGTTCCGATAAAGACGGCAAGCCTGCGTAGAGACAGAAACGGAAATAGGATGGCGCTTCTAGGCCTACGCGGAGTTCGAGGGGCGGAGCGTGTTTTGGATGCGGTAGTTTTGAGCATCGTTTGTCGAGTTGCCCTAGGAAGGGTGAACTGCAGTAGCAGCAGCCGCAGCAGCCGAATTCGAGGATTTGTTTCAACTGCAACGAGGCAGGGCATATCAAGCCGATGTGTCCTAAACTTTAGCAGATAGCTGTAGCAGCAGTCCAGCCACTGGCACAGTTGGCAGAAGTGCAGCCGTTGGGTCAGATTGGACCAGCACCACGAGTCTGTACCCTGGGAGAGGTGGGTTAGGGGCAGCATAGCGGCGCTTTGATCACAAGTAAAATCTTAAACTCAGACTTCATAAATTTTTTAGTTGGTGAATTGTTGTTTTTCTGTTATTTTACTTGTGATACTCTAGTAGGGTTCTTAACGTATATGAACTGTGTAAGGACCTTGTTATTGGAAGGTTTTGAGTCTCATCTTCTTTTTGATTCTGGACCATCGAACTGCTTTATTACCATGGAGCACGATGAGAGCAGTGGCATCCGTAGCAGCGCTGGTGAGCGTTCAGGTTTGGTCAAGGTGGCTGGAGGTGGATTCCTGGATACTCCGGGTCGTGCTAGAGCAGTTGATGTTTAGATTGCGGGACAGTCAATGCCAGCAGACTTAGTGATCGATCTGGTGGAGTTGTACGACGTTATCCTGGGGATGGATTGGTTGTCTCATTACAGAGTTCATTTGGACTGTTATCGAGGCAGAGTGACCTTCAATCGTGAGGCAAAGAAGTTGACGTTTCAGGGAGTGAGATTGACTTCAGGAATCCTCGTGATTTCTACGGTTCAGGCAGTGCAGATGATTGAGTGAGGATGCAAGGCTTATTTGGCGATGATCTCTATGCTAGAGTCTGTTGGTGAGGTTGCAATGAGTGAGATTCAGGTTATCCTGTATTTTGAGGATGTTTTTCAGTCATTGCAGGGATTACTGCCGTCTCGGTCCGATCCGTTTAAGATTGAGTTAGAGCCCGGGACAGAGCCTATCCCCAAGGCACCTTATAGGATGGCTCCAGCTGAGTTGGCAGAGCTGAAGAGTCAGTTGGAGGATTTGGCTAGTAAGGGTTTTATCCGTCCGAGTACTTCACCGTGGGGAGCGCCGGTGTTATTCGTAAAGAAGAAAGATGGTACTTTTTGGCATGCATCGATTACCTAGGACTTAACCGGGTCACTGTGAAGAACAAGTACCCTCTCCCGAGGATTAATGAGTTGCTAGACCAGTTGAGGGGTGTTACTTGGTTTTCTAAGATAGACTTGGCTTCAGGTTACCATCATATTCCGATTAACGAGGTTGATGTTTGGACGACTGCTTTCAGGACACGGTATGGCACTTCAAGTTTGTAGTGATGCCGTTTGGTTTGACGAATGCGCCAGCAACGTTTATGCGATTAATTTAGGAGTACCTGGATGTCTTCGGTTTACTCTAAGAGTTCTAAGGAGCATGAGGTGCAATTGCGGTTGGTTCTAGAGAAGCTTCGAGAGCAGAAGCTTTTTGCTAAGTTGAGTAAGTGCAGTTTTTGGCAGTGAGAGATGTGATTCCTTGGTCACATTGTTTCTGCAGAGGGAGTTTCTGTGGATCCGACTAAGATAGAGTCTATTTGTGATTGGCCCAGACCGACTAATACTACCGAGATTAGTAGCTTTCTTGGTTTAGCAGGATATTATCAGAGGTTTGTCAAGGGATTTACGAGTATGGCTCAGTCAATGACAAAGTTGACCGCGAAGGATTTCCGTTTGTTTGATCTCAGGAGTGCGAGGACAGCTTTTCAAGGCTTAAGGAGATGTTGATGAGTACACCGGTGTTGGCTTCGGCCGAGCCAGGTAAGCCTTACGTAGTGTACATGATTACTTCAGGAAGTGGTCTGGGTTGCGTGTTGATGCAGGAGGGTAGAGTGATTGCGTATGCTTCGAGGTAGCTGAGGAGTGCAGAGCGTAATTACCCTACGCATGATCTAGAGTTGGGTGCAGTGGTGTTTGCATTGAAGATTTGAAGATCCTATCTGTATGGTGGGAAATTTCAGATTTTCACAGATCATAAGAATCTGCAACATATGTTTACTCAGCCATTGCTGAATGTGAGACAGAGGCGCTGGATTGAGCTGTTAGAAGATTGAGTTTGATATTGTCTATCATCCTGGTAAGGCGAACCAGGTAGCAGATGCTCTGAGTTGTCGGCGAGTGGATTCGTCTCGAGAGCAGGATATTAAGTCGCTGGTCAGCAAGGTTAGCACTTTACGGTTATGTGCTATTTTGCAGGAGCTGTTAGGCTTATAGGCGGTAGATCAGGCGGATCTTTTGAGTAGGATTCTTACGACTCAGGCGAGTGATTCGGGTTTGGTGGATGCGTCGACCGCAGCGGGTTCTGAGTATCATGTCTCATCGAATGGGGCGATTCTTGTTTGCGGTCGGGTTTGTGTATCCAATGTAGAGGAGTTGAAGCTGGAGATTCTGCGAGAGGCACATGCGAGTAAGTTCTCGATTCATCTGGGAGCGACTAAGATGTATCGTGATCTCAAATGGCATTATCACTGGGTCGGGACGAGGAGGGATGTGGCGGCTTATGTTTCTAAGTGCAACACTTGTTCAATTGTCAAGGCGGAGCATAAGGTTCCTAGGGGTCTCCTGCAGAGTCTACCCATTCCAGAGTGGAAGTAGGACATGATTACTATGGATTCCGTGGTGGGATTACCTGTTTCGCGGACGTATGATGTTATCTGGGTGACCGTAGATTGGTTGACTAAGTCAACACACTTTTTGGCCATTAAAAAGACCGACGGAGCGGCTAATTTGGCAAAGAAGTTTGTGCAGGAGATTGTGAGGCTGCATAGAGTGCCAGCTAGTATTGTATATGATCGGGATCCTCGATTTGCATCGTAGTTCTGGAGAGCATCATCTGCAGACTGATGGGCAGTCAGAGAGGACTATTCAGACAATAAAGGATTTGTTGAGGATGTGTGTTCTGGATTGGGGTGGCCATTGGGCCGATTACTTGGGTTTAGTCGAGTTTGCTTATAATAACAGCTTTCAGGCAAGTATCGGGATGGCTACTTTCGTGGCTTTTTATGGGAGGCCATGTTGGACGTCTTTATGCTAGACCCAAGTGGCAGAGCGCAGTATTCATGGATCTACTTATGTTCAGGAGATGGCGGAGAAGATCCGTGTTATGTGGTTGAACATAAAGGAAGCTCAGGATCGTCAGAGGAGTTACGCTGATAAGTGGAGGTGAGAGCTTGAGTTCGCGGTAGGAGATCGCGTGTATCTCAAGATGGCCATGTTGAGGGGTCTTAACAGATCCATTTCTGAGAATAAGCTAAGTCAGCGTTTTATGGGTCCGTTTCCTGTAGTGGAACGAATTGGACCGGTGGCGTATCGGCTTGAGTTACCACCGATCATGAAGGCATTTTATAAGGTTTTCCATGTTTCGATGTTGAGGAAGTGCCTGCATGAGTCAAAGGAGTTAGTGCCTGAGATTCCTGTGGATCTTCAGCTTGATTTGACTATTCTGGCGGTTCCTGTGAGGATTCTGGAGAGAAGAGTCAAGGAGCTGCGTCAGAAGAAGATTCCTTTGTTGCGGATTTTGTGGGATTGTGTTGGTTGCAAAGAGGAGACTTGGGAGCCCGAGGAAAATATGAAGTTAAAGTTCAGGAAATGGTTCGACAAGCAGATCGCTGTTTGAGCTTTATTTCTCTTTGTGGTTCTAGTCTCGTTGTTTAGCATGTTTGCTTATTTTGTATTTTCATTTTTGTTGTAACGATTATAATTTTTGGAGATTTATAAGATGGAGTTGTTTCTTATTTATCTGTTTTATAAGATGTTTACTCTTGTATGTGTTTTGTGGTGATATTCCGGGTTAGGGAGTATCGAGTTTGACCACGAGAGGTAGTTTAGTCGATAGATGTTTATAGACATTTAGAATTTATTACTTTAGGGGCTGCGGTCCTGAATATCTCATTCGTTTTATTTTAGAGAGAATGTGTTCTCTCGAGGGGATGCTTAGTCTCTTGTGTGTACCCGGAGCTTGAAGGATGCGTCCTGAGAGTGAAAGGGGCACAGTGTACCCGGAGCTCAAAGGATGCGTCCTGATAGTGGAAAGGACACGAGACACCGATAGCTCAAAGGATGCGTCATGCGAGTGGGAGTGGTGTGACACTGATAGCTCAAGGGATGCATCCTGCGAGTGGGAAGGGTGTAGAATGAGTTAAGAGTAATAGATGTCTGGAAACGGGCGTATAAATATGAGACTGAACGAGGGCCTCGGAGATCGAGTGTTAGGATCTCGGGAGAAATTGAACGGTTTGGGTCAGGTATGAGTCTTTGATAGGCGGTTTTGTGAGGATCCGAGGACGAATCCAGTTTAGTGGGGGAGAATTGTAACATCCCGGAACCGATTAGTGCAGTTTGGTCGAGGTGTCGATCGACACCCTCGGGTAGTGTCGATCGACACCAGAGTTGCAAAGCTCGGGTTGATTAGATTTTTGGCTTGGTTTATTTGCGGGTTTAAGGGTTTAACCTAGGGCTCGCTTATTTAAGCCTTCAGCAGACTGGTGGCCGCGTTGTGAAAGGAAAAACGCAGAGGAAGTTAAGGTTGAGAGAATCGAGTAATTGTGTGCGAATCTTCGTGTTCTCATGAGTTCCTCGTCCGTTCTTCTCGGTGGCCGTTTGTGAGGTGTTTTCGAGTGATTTTCAGTGCGAGCCAGCACCGTTTCAGCCTCGTAGAGACTGTGTTCTTCGTGATCATCACCGTTTCGATCCTAAATCGCGAAGGTGAATGCGTGATCGCTTAGGGAATTCTAGGAATCGTGATAGTGTATTGAATGATGAATTGACTGGTGTTTGGTTGTTATGGATCGCTTTTGTCTCCGTGTTGCGTGTGGTTTATGTGAAATTGCGATTTGAATTGGCTTTGAATGTTTCCCGGATGAGCCACGTGAGGACAGGCTTGAGTCCTAGATTCTGTAACGAGGTGTCAATCGACACCTAGAGGTCGTGTCGATCGACACAACTTGAAAATTGATACTCGTGGTTAGCGAGTGTCGATCGACACCCTGGTTTAATTGTCAAATGTTGGTGATTAATGTTAATTGGAAATTGGACTAAAAATGTTAAATCAAAATGCTGTCTGTTGTTATTCGTGTTTATTTATTGCCTATTAGCCAGATGACCGCTCTATTGAGTATTTATGATAATACTCACGCAACTCCTGGTTTCTTTTGAGTTGCAGGTAAAGGAAAAGTTTGATTGTGGAATCGAGGCCGAGAGAAGAGGATGATAGGGTCTATTGTTTATGTTGCTTTGTCTAACGAACCAGTTTATTTATTTGAGCATTCCTGAATTCTGATGTTTGAATTATTTGGTTAAGGAATTATTTAATAAATTGAATTAATTGATTATTTTATTGGTTTAATTGTTGTGTTTTTCCGCCGTAGAAATGTATAGGTTAAAAAAAAAATAAAGGTGGTTGTTTCAGCTGTAAGCTGGAACGGTAAGTTGTAAGTATAGTGCAAAGCTGTAAGCTGGAGCGGTAAGCTGAGTGTAACGCTTTTGGTACCGCTTTCGTAATAAGTACAAACTAAAGCAGTACAAATCTAAAAGTGGCGGTATAATATAAAGATTGTACACCAATCTGACCCAATAATCCCAAATAAGTTTGGTTATTTATTTATCTTCTAAAATAGGTGTCACATAAATGCTTGAAAGGATGTGTATCTACCAATGATCATTCCAACTCAATGCAACTCTTACAACCATTTACACACTTCACAGACAATTAAAATTTTAAATCAAATGTTTTTGGACTCATTCCTTTATTGAATGTGTTTGTGAATTTAATCTCATGAAATGGTCTTTTGCTACAATTTTATTCCTAAACATTAAAGAAAAGACATAATAAATAGTAAAACAAAGATCTGTTTCTTCTGTTTTACAATACTTTTTCTTCATATGGAGAACTTATATACATTAACAAAAAAAAAAAAGGGACTCAGTTCTTAATCTCTGCATAGGTTTTTTACATCCGAGTCTATAAAAATTTCATCTCCTATGTAATGTAATAACCAGACAAATATCACAAGAGAACAAAGAAAAGAGTTTTATTCAGGAGAGAGTTCATATCTCTTTTCTTCTTCTGATAATCTCAAAACAGAGACTCTGTTTTCTTGCCCCTCAAGTAAAAAAACCATCAACTCGTAGCTTCAGAGATGCTTTGTAACGATGGCCTCCATGTTTTTGATTTTGACGAAGCTGAATTCGTTAATAGTGCACGTTGCTTCTCTTCTTTCGCTTCCTAAACAAAAAAAAAAAACACAAACCCATTAAAAGAGAGATTAAGAACATCAATTTTCTTGGTTTGAGTCAAGAAAAGAGAGTGAAAAAAGCTTCAACTTTTTAACTAATTCGAGCAAAAGCTTAATCCTTTAGCTAAACCCATGTCTTAAAATCCGAGTAAAGATTCCTTACCAGTTGATTTTGATTCTTGTCGGAATCGGAATCTTCATCAATCTTCTTCTCCGGCGATGGCTTCTTCTTCTCTTTACTCATTTCACCCTGATGCTTTTTCGTCTTTGCATACTTCTTCGCCTTTAAAACCTTCATAACCTCTGTAATCAAATTAAACATTAATTTAATCAGAAAAACCATTAAAAATAAAAGAAGAGATTTTTAAAAACAGAACAAAATCAAAACCTTGTGAAGTGATGAGACGGTAAGCATGACCAAGCACGAGATTCTCCGTTGGTCGGAGAAGTTTAACGCGCGTGAACCTCACGACCCTTGTTTGACTCTTATCATCACTCACCGTGGTCGCCGGAATATTCGTTTCTGGCAAAGGAATAATTAGAGAAACGTAGTGACCAGGATACAAACGCATGATTTCGGCGACGGAGACAAGACTGTAATATCTATCGATCTTCCCGTCGGGATGTTGTAAAACCAAAGCCGCTGCATCAACCGCCTGACAATTCCCCATCTCTTCAAAAAAAAAAAAAAAAATCTGTTTTTTTTCTCTTTCAAAAAAAAAATGTTATGATTGAGAGCGAAGAAACAAAAAAAAAAAGAAAAAAAACAGAGTGAGAATGAGAAAGAGAAGAAGAGAGAAAAGGAGTCTTTTTCGGGACAGCGTGAAGGGTTAGGTCCACCATACGCTCTCAGCTTTGCTTATAAAACATGTGAAACCCAAAATTATTATTATCATTAAAAATTACAGTACTGTTTAGTAGTATTTAATTGGTTACTTTTCTGATGTTTGTGATTATTATATTGGACTGTCATTTCGGGTTTAATGATAGGTTTAGATATTATTAATAAAAGATTTGACTGTGGTTTGCAGGGGCAATATCTGACGTTTGCTATTGTTATTTTTGGAGTTTATAAATTTAATGAAATAGTTGAGGAATAGGATGGTCGGAAATTAAATAGTAGATTAGAACGGGAGGGTACCGGCACCGGAGATCAGGGACCGATGATTTTGACATTTTTGTTTCTTACTGTTTTAACATACTATTTAATTTTAAAAAAAATAATTTGTTAGTCTATTTAGATCACACATCATGTGATTTATTAAATCCAATAACCATTGCAAAAAATATATACCTTTCCAAAGTTATTTAATTAGTTACATAAATTGCAATAGCAAAACAATTAATGCAATATTTTATTTATTTAATGTATAATTTAATTTGATTTTTTTTTTTTTGTAAAGTTTGATGAATTGGGAAAATTCTGACTAGTAGTGACTCGTATGACAAGTTGACAACTGAACAATGAAATATCTAATCAATTGATAGGATTGCAGGAGCTTAACTTGCTAAAGTTTATCCAGAATAACTAAAATCCATCTTTAGTAGATTACTTTCATTCTTTCATTCGTTTTTAACATGTTACCTTCATATTTATCAAGCGACATGCAGTTCGACCCAAAAAAAAACCATCTTATACATGCTAATCGCTGTTATTGATAGCTACTAAGTACTAATTGTTGTGCGTGTAATATATCTTTACTTACATGTAAAATATCATTTAA
The DNA here is from genome assembly GCA_963576765.1 of Draba incana. Taxonomy (NCBI): domain Eukaryota; kingdom Viridiplantae; phylum Streptophyta; class Magnoliopsida; order Brassicales; family Brassicaceae; genus Draba; species Draba incana. The sequence continues at coordinate 31,859,415 of OY755209.1, forward strand.
CCTAGCATAATATAGGCCATGGTTAAATTAGTTATCCTTCTAGCCACCGACCGAACTTAAGTATTACTCTGAATATTTTCAAATTCGGCCGAATATAACATTTAATGCACGTTGAACTTGGACCATGGACACAAAGTTCTGGTATATAGATTTAGACGAATATGAGAAAAATCATAGATAACTGAAGATAACATAACTAATAGATCCAAAAATCAATTTTGGTACCACTCATGACGAGTAAAAAATACAAAACTATTTATATTCTCTTCAAATTGAAGACAAAATATAGAGATATCTCAAAAATATTAAATAAATAAAACAGGAGTGTGGATTGAGTGGACAAGGGACACAGCAACTTCTTATCTCCTTTTTCTCACTTTCACGGACTTTAATGCATTCTCTTGACATTTTATTTTTGGTTTTATTTACTTTTGTATGATTCATCCGTTTAGTAATTCAGGGTTAAGAATGGATCGTACCAAATCGTTCTTATTGTGCTTGGCAAAATAGTCAAAAATGTGGTTCTATTGAATAATACCACATTACCATTTTTTTGTACATAACAAAGAGATTGAAGAAAATTTTGTATTTGTTATATTTTTGTATGTATATATAAATAAGAATGTTATATTTTTATATGGAGAATAATATCTTTTTATATGGAGAATACAAAGATAAATAACATACATAAATTTATTACAAGATTATCACTACAAGAAAACTGTGTTTTAGCGTCGAAATTTAGCGTCGAATCTATTCCGACGCTATTTTAGCATCGATTTAGCGTCGTAATAGCGTCGACAACACAATTCGACGCTAATTAGGGACGAAACATTTCAAAGCTAAATCGACGCTATATCGCGTTCATTTAACATCGATTTAGCATCGGAAATCTAATTTCGACGCTAAATTGACGCTAATTTTAGCGTCGACCGCATAACGTCGAATTTGGTAGGTAGATGACACATTTAACACGGGTTCACCTACTTATTTAGTGTCGTTTAGAAACGACACAAAAACGACGCTAATTCGATGCAAAATCGACGCAAAAAAATTCGATGCTAGTTCGATGCTAATATTCGATGCAAAATCGATGCTAAAATCTCTTATATATACCCACCCACCACCACCGTAAGCAATCAGTTCAGTATTTCAAAAGAAAAAACAAAATTTCAAATCCAAAAAAAAAAACTTTTCTCCCTAATTTTTTTTGTCAAATGGGCGATATATACGAACTAAGACGCTGGATGTATCGACGTAAAGATGACAATGGAGGCCTTTCTGAAGAGTTCCTCAACGGCCTTGAAATTTTCATGGCTCAAGCGAGTAGTGTGCCTACAATTCAACGGACCGGAGTGATGGTGTACCCGTGTCGGAAGTGCAAAAATTCGCAGCCACAGACAATTGATACAGTTGGTACGCATTTATTTAATAGAGAGTTTACACCTGAGTATTATGTTTTGTTTTATCATGGAGAGGGATATGAAGATGAAACTTCGGGTAGTACTAGTTACCAACCTATGGATCAGGGTCAGGGTTATTCGAATGAACAATATGATGGGCGTCAATTTGTTATAGAAAACGATGATCATAATGTCGGGTTAGAGCATAATAGGTTTGAAGAAATGGTAATCGATGCATTTCCTGGAGTTGTGTGTACTCCTGATGTTGCTGAGGAACCCAATTTAGATATAAAATTTTTTCATGATATGCTTGATTCTGCAAAACAACCAATCTATGAAGGTTGTAGGGAAGGTCTGTCTAAATTATCGTTGGCATCTAGGATGATGACAATAAAGTATGATCATAATCAATCTGAGAGTTGCATGGATGACTGGGCATCTCTTCTAAAAGAATATTTCCAGAGGGTAATCAAGTTGTTGAGTCATATTACGACATACAAAAACTAGTCTCTAGTTTAGGATTGCCCTCGCAGATGATAGATGTTTGCATTGACAATTGCATGATATTTTGGAAAGATGATGAATGTATGCAGGAATGTCGATTTTGCCACAAACCAAGATTTAAGCCCCAAAGAGCTGGTAGAAAAGTGTCGTACCAGAGAATGTGGTACCTGCCCATAACCGATAGGCTACAAAGATTATACCATTCTGAACGCACAGCTGCATCAATGAGGTGGCATGCGGAACATTCAACCACTAAAGGAGAAGTTCATCATCCTTCTGATGCAAAAGCTTGGAAACACTTCAAATCAGTACACTCTAATTTTGCTAAAGAGAAGCGCAATGTTTATCTTGGCATATGTACAGATGGTTTTAGTTCGTTCGGTATGTCTGACAGGCAATATTCTTAGTGGCCGGTTATATTGACACCTTATAACCTTCCGCCTGATATGTGCATGCAGAGGGAATTTCTGTTTTTGAGTATTTTAATCCCTGGCCCGAAGCATCCAAGAAGATCTATTGATGTGTTTTTACAGCCACTGATTCACGAGTTGAACATGTTGTGGTCTCATGGGGTTCGTACTTTTGATTACTCAAGGAAGAAGAATTTTACCATGCGAGCTGTGCTTATGTGGACGATAAGCGATTTTCCAGCCTATGGAATGTTATCTGGTTGGACAACACATGGTAGGTTATCATGTCCGTATTGCCAAAATGAAACAGATGCATTCCAACTAAAAAATGGTAGAAAATCTTGTTGGTTTGATTATCACCGGAGGTTTCTCCCAATGAACCATCCGTACCGGGGGAACATGAGGTTGTTCACAAAGGGCAAATGTGTACGTATCCCCCCACCTCCATATCTTTCAGGAGAACAAATTGAAGGTCAACTTGATTATTGGGGAGCTCAAGACACAGCCAAACGTGGTGGTAACTGGCTTAATATTCCGACCAATCTCCCAGATGGATACCTTGAAGAACATAATTGGCATAAGAAGAGCATTTTCTGGGATCTACCGTACTGGAAGGATCATCTATTGCGCCACAATCTTAATGTCATGCACATTGAGAAAAACTTTTTCGATAACATCATGCACACCATCTTAAACGTTCCAGGCAGGTTTAAAGACAACTTGAAGTCTAGACTGGATTTGCCTCTTATATGCTCTAGAGTTGAGTTGCATCTCAAGGGAGATGGGAGAGCTCCAGTACCTAGCTTTAGATTGTCAAGCGAAGGCAAACCAACATTCTTCAACTGGGTTTCCACCGAAGTTAAGTTCCCAGATGGGTACGTGTCAAAACTCTTTAAGTCTGTGGACCAAGGGAAAAGAATTTCTGGTATAAAGAGTCATGATTGTCATGTGTTTATGCAGAGATTATTGTCTTTCGCCTTTGCAGAACTTTTGCCAACGAACGTGCATGAAGCACTTGCAGGTATATTTTGTATGATGATATTTAAATATGGAAACAAATTATGTGTCGAAAATAACATTTGTGTTTTGGTTGATATTGGATTTTGGGTTTAGAAGTTGGAGCATTTTTTCGAGATCTGTGTGTGCGAACTCTGACTCAGGATGGAATTCAACAACTAAACAATAACATCCCAATATTGATGTGCAACTTAGAGAAGATATTCCCCCCATCTTTCTTTGATGTGATGGAGCATCTTCCTGTCCATCTTCCTCACGAAGCCGATTTAGGAGGCCCCGTTCAATTTCTTTGGATGTATCCTTTCGAGAGATTCATGAAACATTTAAAAGGAAAGGCTAAAAATCTAGCTAGGGTTGAGGGATCAATTGTTGCGGGCAGTTTAACCGAAGAAACCTCTCATTTCAGCTCATATTACTTCCCTCCAACTGTCCGGACACGAAAAGAGCTCCATGTAGGTACGACGATGGTGGCATCGCACAAACGTATCCAATTTCAGATGTCCTAGATATATTCTATGCAGTTGGTAGGCAGGTGGGAATTATAAGAGAAGAAAACTGGTCCTCGTTCGAAGACTACAATTGTGCACACACATATATTCTCTCACAATGCGACGAAGTTACCCCATTTTTAAGGTACATATTATAATTCCCAAGTATGGATTGAGGTCAAAAGAGTTGTTTTCGTACTTATATATGCTATGAAACATATATAACAAACGCATTGGTTATAACCATATTTTCTATTAGTGAATTCATTCGCCAAGTTAACGAGGCTTTCCCAAATGCATCCGCCGATGAGATTGAAAAAAACGTAAAGATATACACTTTGCTAAATGGTTGAGGACTCAGGTATATAAGTTAAACACAAGATTATATATATATATCTAGTTTCCATAAAAACCTATATGTACACTTTGTGTATATACTACTATATTTACAATGTGTATTTTGTATCTGCAAGATTGATTATGCAGACATGTCATACCCTGTATGGTTTAGAGAGTTGATCCAAGGTCTGTTGGGTAAAGTCACGTCATCTCCAATGTATTTTACACGAGGTTATGTGTTTCATACGTTCAAACGTGGCAAAAATAGAGCAACTGCGAACTATGGTGTGGTAGTTCGAGTCGGGGACACGAATTTTTATGGCATTATCCAAGACATTATTCAAGTGCAATTCCTTGGTTTGGTTAACTTAAAGTGCATCCTTTTCAAATGCGAGCGGTTTGATCCAGTTGTCGGGCGAGGGGTTCGTGTAGGAAAGTTTGGTGTTATCGATGTTAATGGATTGCGTTCTTATGCAAAGTATGATCCATTTGTCCTTGCATCACAAGCGGATCAAGTATGTTTCATTCCATATCCACGTGTCCAAAAAACAGGGATTCCATGGTTATCTGTGCTTAAAATAGCACCTAGAGGAATGATAGTTCAATCAAACGACGCTCCTATGCAAAATGAAACGGCCGTGGATCTAACAACTCCAGAAGCAGATATAAACAACATCATTCTTATAGATCCGGAAAATCAAGAAGCTGAAATACTTCCAGATGCTAACGATGCAGAAAATCCCGAAGACGAGTTCGCAAACGAGAGTGGAAAAAGTACCGATGAAGATGACGACAACTAAAATGACGATTCAGAGTGAAGCATATATGGCTGTTTTTATTTCATTTGTATTTATTTTTGGAACTATGCAGTAACATGTGCCGATTTGCCCATTAGGCTACGAGGCTTTCCTGATTTGCCTATTACATATTTGCCAATTAGCAATTTCTGTTCGTTTTTAACATTCACTAATATTAAAAATTTGTTTTTTTTGTTAATGATATTTTACTTATTCGAACGGAAGAACATTACACATAAAATATTACATCCCCTTACTATTAAATGGGAAGTAGTTTAAGTGATAAATGATTAGGTGTTTTAATTTGATTGGTCTATTTTGAAAAGAATGATGACTTGGAATGGTGACATGGAGAGATGAAAAATGTGACATGGCAAAGAGAGGATGATATTTCGAGATTGTTTGTATCTGTTGAAGAAAGAAGCGAGAGAAGGAGGAGAGGAATGAGTATGAGATTGGATCAAGATAAAGATGCTGCATTAGCAATGCGGTTGCAACGACAGGAATTTACGTCTGCGTTTGGCGGTACGGCCTCTGGTTCAACTTCTTCGTCTTCTTCTTCGGCTTCTAATATGTCGCTGGCACAAGCTAACTTGCGAGCTATGGTGTGAAGAGCTGTTCGAAGATAAGGATTAGATGATGCAACCATGATGATGATGATGAAGAGAGATTCAGAGAGCAAAAAGGGCCTTGTTCGATTCTGTTACAGGGAAAGGATTGAGTAATATTGGAAGTAATGTGAAGAAACTAAAGTTTGGGGTTAAATATGAAGACAAACAAGTATTCCAGAAGTTTTGGGATCAAATAATAATTACAAGAAGATTTCAGGACTAAGAAGAAGCTATTTAGAAGATATCATTATCTAAAATTTGTTATTCTTTTTATAAATAATTTTTGCTCTCCGTATTATTTGTTCAACAATAGTCTCGATCACTGATTTAGTATCATTTTTTTGGATATGATAAATTAAATCCGGATCTGAAAATTAAATAGTTTGTAACAAAATCCATTTATATATCTTCCAATTTTGGTTTTTTTATAGGATATTCCAAAATATACTCTAAATATCTAATAAACTCAAACAAACAAATATACATAAATCTTACGGTTTTAAAAAAAATCCAAGAAATATATTACCGTTCATAACTCTTCTAACTCTCTATATATACAATTTATGATTCCACACATCAAAAACTCACTCCATCCTCTCTCACCTATTATCATAATGTCTATCATAACAAAACAAAACTTTCTTTTGTACTCTTTGAAAATCTGTTGTCAAGTTCAGAAAAACAAAAAATCAAAGCTCAAATCATTGTTTTGTGGAAATCCTTCAAGTCCACAGGAAACTCTATTGAGATGGTATTGGTAGATGAAGAGGCTAGTTATTAGTATGAAAAATTACTAACTTTACTGTCACCATATACCCATTTCGTTCGCTTACAAAAAAAGTTTATTTCTTTTTCAATATAGGGAACAAGAATCCATGCAACCATCGAAGACGATATACTTAAAAAGCCTCATAATGTTCTTAAATACCTAAAAGAAGGTAATTTAGTAACATTCAAAGCTTTCCAGCTGAAGGATAATTTTGGCGAATATAGGACCACTTCATTCCCTTACAAGATTTTGGTTATTCGAACAACGGTCATCAAGCCAATTGAATGTTAAAACTAGACTTATGTTATTTGCCTTCTTTCATTATTCATTATATCATTGAGTAAGGATTATACAATAATTTCAATCAATTTTTACATGCTATTATATCTTATCTTTCATCATTTACAATTTATAATAACTTCAATATTAAAATTAAATATGCTTTCACAAAATGTTCATACCCGCACATGGTGCGGGCAAGTCACCTAGTTACACATAAAATATTACATTAATTAGAAAATAGGAAATATTACAGATAACAACATTATTATAAACTCGTACTATGGATACTAAGAAAATATTAAACATTAAAGCAACATAAAGCCTTAATTATGTTTATTCTTAACCATTGATGGGTCGAATGTTTATTCATCATCTGATTCTGGAACTGTTTCATATTTGTACCCAGTAGTTCCTTCATCTTCCTCTTTCATAGTAGATACTTCGGTTGGTTCGTATTCGGCAATCATCGAATTAGCACCAATTATCTGTTTGGAAAAGGAATTCAGTTTATTATTATCAGAAATATTTAGAAAGTTATGCAAAATCTACCTTAACAATGTTCCGCTCTGTGATGTTGAGGTATTTAGAGTTCCTGTTAAACGGCATACGGTAACATTCTGTAGAATGACCACCGCACCTACAACAGTGGCGAGTTTTTACTCGTCATTTTTGAAGATGTTATGGTGCATGGTTCCCTCGATTTTACCTGTCGGATCCTTTAAGGTTACTAGCATATCTCCCTCCCCGTTGGGGGTCACACTGGAGAGCATAGCTACAATCTGAAAATGAGATACAATTTAGTTGTAAGATAAATTGTATCTATAAATGGATATAATATTTATCGACAACGTAAACCTTTTTCACTTTCACAAATAGTGACTGCGGGGAATGAATTTCTGCAACCTGGGTCCAGAATGGTGTGCTCCTGTGGTTATAAGAACCTACATTTATGAATGATAGAGTTAGTATTTTTCATCTTCAATCATTATTGTAATGGTAAAAGCGTTATATATATACGTACCTTTAGAGATTAAGTAATCGATAGTAGAAGTCCACCGAGGACTACTAATATCCTGGTCGCCCTGTTGTGGCTCATTGATGACCTCACGAATGAAATCTTGTGTTGGCTGTGTCTGAGAACTTTCACCTTGCAACACCTTCGCATCGTGCGACCTCTTGCGAAACAGTCCTCCCCGTATTAGTTGGTCAGGTCCCGGTATTACGGGCATTTCGTGTTGGGATCGTTCAGTTGGTTGGAGGGACATTGTCGGTCCAACATCAATAACATTTAAGTCATCGTATGGAGTGCTTGAAGGAACAAGAGTTGTGTTTGGAGGGTGTTGAACGGAGGCTCGGTTTTGCATATAGTAATTCCATAGATCTCTGTTTGCCATTTCGAAATTGAATATTTGTGTGTTATGATTTTGTGTTGAATTACTCTGACTTATATAGGCAAAATACAGAGATATTTTAAGCTTAACGTGTCGATTTAGCGTCAAATATTGTGTCGAATTTGGTAGGTAAATGACACATTTAACACGGTTTCACCTACTTATTTAGCGTCGTTTAGAAACGACACAAAAACGACGCGAATTCGATGCAACATCGACGCAAACGAATTCGATGCTACTGCGATGCTAACATTCGATGCAAAATCGATGCTAAAATCTCCACTTAAATCTTTTACAGATACGAAAATTATATGACAACTCATTTAAACAAATCCGATTTGACAACTCATTTAAACATATCTTCTACTATAAATACATATGATGGAGTGTATACCTTCTACACCTATCAATAACACACATAATGTCTTCTAGCTCTCCTAAGGAAGACTCTAAATCAACAAACGTAGGAAATTTTTTTGATATTCCAAAATACTCGTGGGAAACCAAAACTCAATGGGATGAATTCACTCAAGAGATACCCACTTACTCGTGGGAATTATTATACGTGGTCACCAACCCATAATGAAGATTCTACATCAACAATAGTGCCGAACAGCCAGTGCTTGCCAAACATCCAACACATTCCTAAATTCTCGTGGGAAACTGAATCTCAATGCGACGAATATACTAAAGAGATACCCACCTACTCGTGGGAAGCTGATTCATGCTCTCCTCCCAATGTTGTGAGTCCCAAATTTGAAGATGGGATTAGTTATTCAAAGCACAAATATGATAAGCAGCCAGAATGTCACGACCAGAAGCGGGTTCTCGACGAAGTTTTGTATAGGCAACTCGAAGACGGACAACCATCTCAATTGATTGAAAAGTCAGATACTTACGGTGGAAGTACTTCAAATGAATGTAAGGATCACTACTACGATTATGAATTTGCCCAAAGCCCAGAAATCTCAAACTTAAATCTAGATGTTGATGCAATCAAAAGGGAATTTTGCGACAGGTTTTTAGATTCTCCATCAAAGAAACAAAAGGGAAAGAAAAGTTGCTGGTTCTAACCGTTGTTTGGAGTGGATACATACATATATGTATGTATACATATATGTTTTAAAAATTAGTAGTCTATTATGTACTTGTACCATAACCGTTGTATGTTTAATTTTTTCAAGTCTGTAATGTATAGTACCTGTGAAAGAAGTCGTTTTAAAAATTATGTTGCATTATTTGTAATGTTTTATTGGAGTTGCATAATAAAAATATATCTTGTTGTATGATTGTTATCGACACTAATTGATTCATGTTAGATTGTTATTGAATTGTTGTGATTATTATCGTTATATGTTGTACACCTTAAATGAAAAATTAGTCTGATTTAGCGTCGGATTAGCATCGAATCACTTAAATTCGACGCTAAATCAGACTAATTTTTCATTTAGGGTTTAGGGTGTAAACAATAAAAGCTTTAACGTCTATGATTCAGACTGAAGCTTCAATGTTATCAATATTCGAAGATTTACTTGCCAACAAATTAGTATGTTTGTGTGATGCGATGTTACAAATGCATGTAAGGACTGCTATTTGAAAAAACCATATAGGTTTATATATAACTTCATAACCCTTTATGAACCAATTATGTAATTTCAAATTGCAAACTTTTAAATTATTCTATTATATGAATGATTGAAAAGGGTAAGTTAGTTTTCGTACCAGTGGCAAATACCTTAAACCCTAAACCCTAAATGAAAAATTAGTCTGATTTAGCGTCGAATTAGCATCGCATCACTTAAATTCGACGCTAATATCACAAAATTAGCGTCGAATTAACGTCGAATTCAAGTAATTAGACGCTAATTCGACGCTAATATCAAACTAATTTTTCATTTAGGGTTTAGGGTGTAAACAATAAAAGCTTTAATGTCTACGATTCAGACTGAAGCTACAATGTTATCTATATTCAAAGATTTACTTGCCAACAAATTAGTATGTTTGTGTGATGCGATGTTACAAATGCATGTAAGGACTGCTATTTGAAAAAACCATATAGGTTTATATATAACTTCATAACCCTTTATGAACCAATTATGTAATTTCAAATTTCAATCTTTTAAATTATTCTATTATATGAAAGATTGAAAAGGGTAAGATAGTTTTCGTACCAGTGGCGGATACCTTAAATCCTAAACCCTAAATGAAAAATAAGTTTAATTTAGCGTCGATTTAGCATCGAATTAGCATCGATTCGACGCTAATTCGACGCTATCTGAACAAATTTTACGTTTGGGGTTTAGGGTTTAGGATATGAAACGGACAAAATTAATTTGATCCAACGCAAATTCGACGCTATATTGAATTAATTTTATTTAATCAATGGCGGTTAACCAGGAAAATTCAAAATTTTTTGTTTAAACCAACGGTGGTAAACCGAATTAATTCGTATTTAGTGTCGAATTAGCATCGAATTGACCAACAATTCGACGCTAATTCGACAATAACTCCAAATTAATTCGGATCTTAATGATGTGTGCGTGTGAAAAAAATTTTATAATTAAATGAAAGCCGACGCTAATTTAGCGTCGGCTCCCGATTTTTATTAGGAGACCGAAGTCTTCTTCTCCGGTATCTGTAAAATCCTCTCCTCTCACTCTCTCCATCTCCGACCACCGCCGTTCTCTCTCTCTCAAGCCACCGCCGGTCTCTCTCTCCCGCACCTCTCTCTCTCTCTCCCACTCTCCGGCGCCTCTCTCTCTCTCTCTCTCTCTCTCTCTCCTCTCCCTCTACCTCTCCTCTCCGCCGCCGTATCTCCTTCCTTCCGCCGCCGTCCCTTCTCCTACTCCGCATCTCCGTCCGCCGTCAGCCACCGCCGGAAAACAAATGGTAATATATATATTTATTTTATTTTAAATTTTTTTATATATCTTTGCAATTAGTTATAAATTAGATGTATATATTAGTTATGGAATTTGAAATAAAATTGATTTTAGAAAATGGTTTTATGAAATATGTAGTAAATAGAATTTAGGAAATGTCATATGAAATAGATTTTAGGAAAAATGTTGGAAATAAATTTTAGGAAATGGAATTGAATTTAGATTTTATAAGTTATGGAATTAAATTTAGATTTGATAAGTTATAGATTTGAATTTTGATTTTATGAAATTTATTTATGTAAAGTCAAATAAAACAATTTTATGAGTTTATTGAATTTATAATATTTATTTAAAATTAAAACCGAATTTAAAAGTTATTTTTCATAAATTTTAAATTTATTTTGAAAATATATAATTATTTCTTAAATATAAAATTTTTCTCAACATTATTTCACCACTATAAAATTATTTCCTAAATTTTAAATTTATATTGTACATTTTTAAAGTTAATAAATATGTAGTAAATAGAATTTAGTATATTTGGTATGAAATAGATTTTAGGAAAAATTTAGGAAATATATTTTAGAAAATGAAATTGATTTTAGATTTGATAAGTTATGGAATTGAATATAGATGTGCTAATTTATAGATTTGAATTTAGATTTAATGAAATATATTTATGGAAAGTCAAATAAAACTAATTAAGGAGTTTTTTGGATGTTAAAATAATTTTATTAAAGGAACAATGAATTTACAAGTTAATTTACGATAATTTAAAATAATTTCATATATGTTAAATTTATTTCAAAAATATTATATTATTTCCTAAAATTTATATTTTACATTTTTAAATTTAATACATTTGTTTTATTTTATTGGGTGATCGACGTCATCCTCCTTCATACGGCGAGTTATTTGGCGACGAAGGTTCGATTCTCGGATCCGCTGGTCGTCGCGGATCCGGATCAGCATCGGGTTCGGGTTCGCAAGCTGCGAACTATCGTCCACGAGCTCCGCCACACGCTCCGCTCCGAGCTCCGCCACAAGCTCCGCCACCGCCTCAGACACAGCCTCATCCAGAGCCAGAAGAAGGCGAAGATGATCAGCCCGATGACCACAATGAGCCCCATCCACCGCCAAACGCCCACCGCCAAACGCGCCTCTTATGATGCCGATTTCTGAGCTTCTCCGCCAACCAGGACGTGAGACACGACTTAGGATTATCCATCCGTTGAGGCCTCGTGGTACATTATTGTATGTTTTTTTTTTTTTTCAATATTACTAATTAAATTTCTTTTCTGTAATTAATTTTTAATTACAGGTTATAATTAAATTATTAACATTCTATTATTTTGTTTAATAGGTTTACGGATAACAAGGTTGCGCGTTCGGTCACCAATGCAATCAAGGCCCACTTCTCTATGGCGCATCCTAATTGGGGCATGACGCCGCAGAATGTTCGAGATATTTGGTCCGAGTCATGGGCGGTAAGTCATTTTATATTATTTATTAAATTATTCGATTATAAATATATTCATAACATTATTTGTATTTTTGCAGCAAGGGTGGCATTGGGAGGAAGCTCATACTTTCGAAGTGCGAGCGGCGTTCGAGAGGAAGCCCCTAAAGCGTCTCAACGGTTACGTCGGGAACTTGAGAAAAGCGTGGGGCAAGAAAGGCGATGAGGCGAAGCCGCTCGCGATGGATCCTGATGTTTGGTTGAGTCTAGTGCAGTATTGGGAGGATCCTAAATCGGTGGTTAAATCGGGGAAGTGTTCAGCATCCCGTCTCACGCCGGTGGCCGAAGGAGATGGACCTTCAAAGCATACAGCGGGTCAATCATCATACGCCACAATACGACTGGATATGGTAATTTTTGTATTAAATAAATTTGTTTAATTATTTATATTTTCAATATTTATTTATTATATATTTTATTTTTATCTTTGTTTATTTTTGTTTAACAGGTTATCTATGATGGCGGTGATCTTCCTCCGATGGTTAAAGTGATGGAGAAAACTCATCGGAAGAAGGATGAGACGTTTGTTACCACTCAAGCAGAACAAACGTTCAACGCGTACAACACACGACTGCAAGAGTTTGATGAGTCTGTCCAGTCTACGATGAGTCCCGAAAATTTCGATAGACTTTACGACGAGGTAATTTATTACGTTTTTATTTTGTATTATAACTTATTTTTAATTATAACTTATTTTTAATTATTATTTTATTGTATAACACTTTTATTTTTTAGGTTGCACCGAAGAAGAAAGGACGAACGATGGGTGTTGGATCCATCAAAGATGTCCCGGCAACTTGTTCGTCTTCTCAATATTCTTACTCTCCGGGTTCGTCTCAGCCGTGTGTGACCGCTGAGTTGCAAGCTGCTAAAGCTGAGATTGCGCAGCTAAAGACGGAACAAGCGCAGCTAAAGACCCATGTCGGGTCATTGACCAGTCTCTTTGACATCATTGCAGTGGAACATCCGGCATTAGCGAATGCCTTGCAAGGCATGCCGCGTCCTCCACCGGCTCCTACACCTCCCGATGCAACGCAATTCCACCAAGAGTTCGAAGATATCGTGAACCTAGGGACCCAACAACAGCCGTAGGAGTAGCGTTTTAATTTTATTTGTAACGGATAATTATATTTTGTATCGGATAATTTTTAATTTTTATTATAATTATAATTTTTAATTAATAATATTTTTGTATAATAATTTTTTTAAAAAAAATGTTACCAATGGACGCTAAATCGATACTAAATCGATGCTAAATTAGCGTCGACACCTGATACGTTCGACGCTAATTCGACGCTAATATAGCATCAATTTAGTATCGATTTACCATCGAGACGTTTCGACGCTAATTCGACGCTAAAGTCGCGTCGAATTAGCGTCGAAATATTGTGTCGGATTAGCGTCGAACATCCGACGCTAAATTAGGGTCCAATTAGCGTCGAAGTTCATTTCGACGCTAAAATAGCGTCGAAAATGAATTAGCGTCGACGATTAGGCGTCGAATTGTTTTCTTGTAGTGTATGTAGTTGTGGCGGTAAATGTTACATGATTGACATCCACTAGTTGTTTCATATTACACTCAGATTTTGAATGTCTATCATAAAAAAATAGTCAATTGTACACTTAAAATGATGCCTCATTAAATTTTTTATAAAAAAACTGAATAGAAGTGCATATTTACTCCTCATGATTAGTGCATGATTCGAATTTTTAAGACGACGATGCAGTCTAATATGGTGAACCAACTTCTTAAAGGTAGGAAATGCATTTATAGAAACTCTCTTCCCTCGCTTCCTCCTTCTCCAACCACCGCAAAAGTATATTGGGTCGGATTGATGTATAACACTCAAGTATTTCACCCATTTTTGTTTTTGTTTGCTAATTGGTGACAAATTAATTCAAGATGTATGAGTGCATGGGAAAAGGTGTGTATGATCCATACATACATTGTAGGCTTATAGTTCTTGTTCGCGTAAAGTTCTTAAGAGTCATTCTCGTGTTATTTTACTTCTTGTTGAATGTAAGGCAATTATCGTGACCTTACCTCTTCCTATGATATGCGAAAGAAGACGTTAGCTCAGCTCTTAAATCTATACTCATGACTAAATTCAGATATTTTAGATGGTACGGAATCCAGTTCTCTTCAGGGCACCCAATCCTCTTGAGAGTAGGAAGATTTATCTAACATAAATTGTTATACAGAGTTCGTTAGATGTGTTTGGACCATCTGACCATTCAACTTTTAGTCCTGCTTCCGTCGTATAACTTGGCCACATCACAAAATATATTTGTCTAGAAATATGTGATATTGTTCGTCGACAAATCGGCACACTTTCCCAAGAATATTTCTCCTGTTCCTCATCAAGATAATTTTCAATGAAGATACTTCACTGGAACTGCCAGGGACTGGGTAATACCCTGACAATTCAATATCTCAAAGAGATCCGACGCAAGTGGTCTCCAGAAACATGGAATTCAGATGATTATGTTCGGAATTTAGGAATTGAACTTGGATATGCCAATGTTTTCACCGTTCCTCCTCAAGTTCGCAGTGGAGGTTTGGCTTTCTTTTGGGACCAGACAATTCAGCTAGAGATTATGTCGTCCTCACCAAACTACACAGACATGAATGTTAAGGTCAGTGATATCACTTTCTTCCTTACTTATGTGTATGGACATCCAGAAAAACAAAAAAGAAATCAGCTCTGGAGACATATGAGTAATTTAGTGGAAGAAGGAATATATGATAGATGGTCCAGGGTAGTCATTGGAGATTTCAATGATATAAAATCAAACTTCAAAAAGGAAGGAGATCCTCAACGATCGGAGGCATCTTTTTAGAATTTTAGATCAATATACTATATAAATCTGCAGGATGTCAGAATTCATGGAGAAAAGTTTACATGGGCTGGAAACAGAAAGAATTACTCTATTAAGACCAGAATTGATAGAGTTATGGCTACTGCAGCATGGATGGAATTATTTCATGGAGCCAATGTAAAACTTTTGAAATGGATAGGATCTGACCATAGGCCATTATTATTGTCAACAGAGGATAGAAGATGGAAAGGAAGTAAGTTATTCAAATATGACAATAGATGGAGAATGGAAGAAGAAACTTTCAGGATTGTTAAAGAAGTTTGGGATCAACACTGCTCTTATCTTCCTGATGAGCAGTTTAGTGAAGCGTTAAAAAGATGCAGAAAAGGATTATCTGAATGGAGGAGATCCCATGATGTAAATTCTAGAAAGAAAATAGAAGAGATGCAGGAGAAGTTGCATAAAGCCTATGAGTCACCATCATTAGAGCCTTTTAAAATCCCAACTCAAGTTACAATACCGGTTGGAGGAAAAATATTGGAGGACGAAAAGCAGGGCTCTCTGGCTTCAATGTGGTGATAAGAATACAAAATATTTCCTTGAGAAGACGAAGCAGAGAAGAAACTACAACAGAATTCTCCAATTATCAGATGATAATGGATATACCTATCACACTCCAGAAGGAGTTCAAAGAGTTATCGGGGATTTCTTTTCTACTCTCTATGGCTCAACTCAAACATCAATTCCTGAAGCTCTTTTGCAGAGTGTCCCATTAACGGTCACAAAGGATATGAACAAGAAATTAATAAGAGAAGTTACAGAGAAGGAAGTGCAGGATGCAATATTCTCAATTGATTCAGATAAGTCTCCAGGACCTGATGGACTGAATGCATGATTTTATAAGCATCATTGGAAAACGTTAAAGCCAGGTGTCTTAAAGTTTGTTCAGCTTTTCTTTCAGCATGCTTATTTGGAGGCATATTTGAATCATACGCATATTTGCTTGATCCCTAAAGTAGATATGCCCTCAACTATCAGAGAATATGCACCTATTAGCTTATGTAATGTAGCTTATAAAATCACATCTAAGATCCTAGCCGAGAGACTTAAAGCTACCTTACATGCTATTATTTCGCCGCATCAATGAGCATATATTCCTGGAAGATATATAGCTAATAATGTGCTTATAGCACATGAGCTTTTGCATTCTCTGCATACTAGGAAGAGGGTAGATCCACATATGGCTTTAAAGCTGGATATAACTAAGGCTTTTGATCATGTAGAATGGAAGTACTTAGAAGCAATTATGGAACAAATGAGATTTTGTTGGATGTGGAGAAGATGGGTTATGAAGTGCATTACAACAGTATCCTACTCAATATTGATCAATGGAGTACCAACAACGAAGATTTTCCCAAAAAGAGGAATACGCCAAGGAGATCCAATTTCCCCTACCTCTATCTAATATGCACTGAAGGATTATCCAAACTGCTGCTGCATAATCTTAATAATCAGATTATACATGGTTTTGCAGCATCATGTCCAGGACCTCGAATTTCACACCTTCTCTTCGCTGATGATTCCTTGTTGTTTTGCAAAGCCAATGAACAAGAGTGTAGAACTTTGTTGCATCTTTTAAAACTCTATGAAGAGGGGTCTGGACAGGCAGTCAATTATGCCAAATCAGCCATCACATTTGGCAAAGGTGTGTCTTCTTCTCTTCGAAATACTTTGCAAAATATCACTGGAATTAAGAAGATAGGAGGTCTAGGTAAATACTTAGGTCTTCCAGAGTTCATAGGAAGGAGCAAGTATGATACTTTTTCCTATCTAGCTCCAAGAATCCAGAATAAGATGGAAAACTGGTACTCCAAGATTTTATCCCCAGCGGGTAAGGAAGTATTGCTTAAGGCAGTGGTTACAGCTATCCCCACCTATGTTATGTCCTGTTTTCTCCTTCATCTAAGATTTGTAAATAAAATCTCGCAGCTGATGAGGAACTTTTGGTGGACTACTGATCCTCATAAGAATCGCATGGCATGGGATAAAATAACTCAGAGTAAAGGTGAAGGGGGCTTGGGAATTAGAGACCTTAGAGCTTTTAATATAGCTTTGCTAGCCAAGCAAGCCTGGCGTCTGATCACACAGCCAAATTCATTACTTGCTCAAGTTTTTAAAGCAAAGTATTACAAACATGGTAGTTTTCTAAATGCTGAGCAGACTAGACATTGTAGTTATGCTTGGCGTAGTCTAATGCAAGCTCAATTTTTGCTTTGCCAAGGAACTAAATGGGTCATGAGGACAGGAAATAGAATAAGAATCTGGAGGGATAAGTGGTTGCCATGGATAAATCCTAAACCTGCTTCTGGAATAGGTAGTACTCTCCTTCCCCATCTCACAACTAATGAGTTATTGTATCCTGGAACAGGAATCTGGAATGAACAAAAGATTAACCAACTTGTGACTGAAGAAGATGCAAGGCCGATCATGCAAATTTGTCCAAGTATGGCAAAAGTAAGTGATTCTCTGGTCTGGCTTCATTTAAAGAATGGGCAATATATTGTTAAATCTGGTTATTATATATGTCACCAAGTCCAAACTCATGATTCCACCGGATTGAGTTACAATCATAAAGATGAGGTTATTTCTCTATGCAAATCAGTTTGGAAGTTAAAAATCCCTCCAAAGATCAAGCATTTTTGCTGGAGAGCTATTCATGATAGTCTTGCTGTCCTATGTCAATTATCTAGAAGAAGAATGAGATTAAATACCACATGTGTTTTTGTGGGGAGGCAGAAGAAACTGTTAATCACCTTCTGTTTCAATGCAGGGTATCCAGAGAGATATGTGAGCTAGCATCTTTACAAGCATCTTATCTCAATCTCTTTATCAAAACTTACACTATTTCCTAGACTCTGCGGGGACACAAGATTATCAGTATCAATTATTTCCTTTCCTGATATGGAATATATGTTAATTAAGAAATAATCTCCTCTTTGAGAACCGTCATTGCAGTATTCCTCATCTAATAAATAAAACTATTGTGGAATGGGAGGTCTGGTGTAAAGTGAATGAGGCTCAATACAAAGATACGTTGGATGGGTTAGGACAACCCATCTCGACTCAATTGAATCAAGAGTCTTATCAATATGAATGTTTTGTAGATGCTTCATGGGTTTCTTCAAGTATCAAGGCCGCAATAGTTTGGGTACTAGCTGTGAATGGTGCTCCTCTTCTACAAGGTTCTTCGGTCCTAGAAGCAGAGGCAGAAGCGTTGAGGTTAGCGGTTGTGGAACTCAACAAACTTGGCTCTAAGTCAGTCTTGTTTAGAGGAGATGCCAAGCCTCTTTATGATGGTCTTTGATCATCTTTGGTCAAGGGAGAAGGATGGTGTGATATATCTATCGTCACTTGTATTAAAGATATAGTAAGTTTAGCTTCATCTGCAAATTTTCAATTCAACTATGTATCTCGAAACTCTCTTGAATATGTAGATAGGCTAGCCAAGACAGCTCGTAAATAACTCTGCCTATGTACTTAAGTGGAACGGTGTAAGGTTTTGTAAATTAATATAAGGTTGACAAAAAAAAAAAAAATTATATATATATATATATATATATATATTTACACCCATATACCTCTAGAGTTGAACCATAAGACTAGCTAGACTAAACAATAGCGTTAAAAATCAAATAAATTAGTTATACGTATTACTTAGAAATTCTTCCAAAGTAAACAACAATATTTAGTCCTAACATTTTTTATCGTAATTATGTTTTCTCTTATGTTTACTTTGATGCCTTATTTGCTTGATATAGAAGCAAATACTTTTTCATTTGGACAATAGAAAAGTGTGGGTTGGTGCCAGAAACACACATATATATATAACTCTAACATAAATTTGAAAATATTTGGGAGGTCAAATGTTTCTACTAGGCATCACTTACTTATTGTTGCATAATCATAGTTATTATATCATATTTTTTCTTAAAATTTTTAGATTTTTTACATCGTCAGCTTCTTTTTTTCTTTCTTTTTCTTGAAATTAGGGGACATATTAGTATTAACCAATACACCACTTTAATGATGGCTACGTATGGAAGATATGTAGCGTTCAATTATAAGACGACCTAAAGTGAGATTTCAAGAAATGATTAGATACCAGATTAAATATATACAATATCGTCAATTAAGCATGCGAATTAGTGGAAGAATATTGAGAAATCTATAAAGTACATAGTTATTCTCTCTCTAACGAAAATTTTTGCAAAGTTAATTGGAAATTTTCAAGATAAACTATATTTGACATGCCACTTTACAATCATGTTATCATCAAAAATAATTTGCAAGCGTACCATTGTTAACATTTTTTTATATAATTCAACTTCTTCAGATTTTTTTTTAGATCTCAAAATTTTTTTTTTCCGATCTCAGATCTCGTCTTTCTTTCTCTGAACCGATTTTTCCCTCTCTTTCTCTCTCTCATTATCGGATTATAAAACATGAATTTGAAAACAAATTTTTTTAAAAAAACAGATCTTAAATTAGATTAGATCTGTGTGAATTGGAGAAAAAAAAATATTCTCATAGAAAACAAAAATGCAAACATAGACACAAACACACAAGTGCTTTTTAAATTTTTTTGATTTGGGTAAACTATTTTACATTCATGATATAGTTTTTTTTTGTATGAAACGGGGCCGGAGCCCCTTTTATTACTAAATCAGATTACAAACGATTTGTCGGGGAAAAGACACTCCCTCAACATCTTCGAAAAACAGAGGACTAACAATGTCCGGAATAGAAGAAAACAAATTAAAACCTAACGGAAGAGAAAACGCATAGTTCCCTAACTCATCTGCAAGACGGTTAGCCTCCCCATACACATGAGAAATACGAATTATCCAGTCCCTCGATATAAAGCCATAGCACATATGTACCAGGAAAGAGAGCGGATGTGAATTACTGATCCCTGCCCGCAAGGACCCCACCACCAACTCTGAATCCACCTCCAGCTCAAGACGTCGATAGCCTCGGTCCCAAGCCATAAGCAACCCATAATAGACTCCCCATAACTCTACAAGTGGCGCTGTGCAGATCCCTACATTCAAACCAAAACCTCCGCACCACTCCCCCGCCGCATCTCTAAGGACCCCTCCTGCCGTTGCTAACCCATGATTTCCTCTCGACGCTCCGTCTGTATTTAACTTAATCCACCCTTCCTGTGGCCGTTTCCATGCTATCATCCGACTCACTCTAGCACTCCCAAGCCGATGGTCCCTATGCTCACAGTGAGCATCCGTCACTTCCTTCGCCAACTCTCTAAGAAAACATACTCTATCTCGGCACTTCTTGTTTGTGTCAAACACATTACCACAGCGCCATTTCCAACTCCACCATACCACCATCGCAAATAAAGTGGACCAACATGAACCTCCTCTATCGCTCCAGCTTCCTAGATTCACGTACATCCATTCCAGTAGAGACTGGTAAAAGAACGTCTGCCTCCTTCCTCGATCTATCAACCTTCGCCAAATACCGTCTATGGAAGGGCAATCTCTCAAAATATGCAAAATTGTTTCATCACCACCTTTACATACTTGACAAAGGCTTGAAACACATAAGTGTCTACGGTTTCTCTCCACATTTTTCATTATAACTTGTTGAGATACCAGCCACAAGAACACTCGGACTCGTTCCGGTGCAACCACCTTCCAAATCCTCTAATAAAACGTGCTCATATGCTGTTCCGGCCTCTCTTCTCTTAATAACATTTGATATGCCGAAGCCACAGTAAAATTACCATCCGAGGTTTGACTCCAAGACACTCTATCCACAGAGCCGGTAAAATTATCTAAAACCACCGATGCAAGCTGCAACCTTACCTGATGCGAAACATACGGCTCGATCCGATCCAGTGCCCAACCCACCCCGTCTCTCCATAAATCTTTTGCACGTAAGTTAATGTCTCCACCCGGTACCTCCCCTATGCACACGTCCAACAAGGGCTTATCAAGCAACCACTTATCACGCCAAAAACACGTCCTTTTCCCATCCCCTAACACCCAGCTCAAACCCGGAATGACCACCTCCCTAAACCCCATCTCTATGCTTTTCCAAGTAGAAGAAGAGGTCTTCTTTGCTCCCAACCATGAGTGCTCATAAATCTCCCCAACTCTATATTTTTGCCTCAACACCTTTGCCCATAAGCTCTCTTTGTCATGTAAAATTTGCCATCCCACCTTTCCTAACATCGCTTGATTCATTAGCTTAGCCTTTCTAATTCCCAAACCACCTTCCGCTTTAGGAATGCACACACGATCCCAAGAAATTAAATGTTGACTCTATTGCTCATTCGTACTTCCCCATAGGAACGATCTCGAAATCATATCAAGCTCATCCCAAATACTCCCCGGGAGCACAATACTCGTCATCGAGTGAATCGGGATTGAAGAGAGAACCGATTTTGTCAACGTAATTATGCCCGCTAGGCTCAAAAAACGGCCTTGCCATCCTGACAATCTAGACA
Source organism: Draba incana (assembly GCA_963576765.1). Classification (NCBI taxonomy): domain Eukaryota; kingdom Viridiplantae; phylum Streptophyta; class Magnoliopsida; order Brassicales; family Brassicaceae; genus Draba; species Draba incana. The sequence goes on from OY755209.1 coordinate 31,881,176, forward strand.
CAACCCGTTCAAGAACCCCTCCAAAAGTATCTTTATTTATCCGTTTCTGTAAAACCGGCATCCCCAAATACTTCCCCAGATCACATGTTAATTGAATCCCGCTTTCATCGCTAATCAACTTCGCTAGGTCACTATGGACATTCTTTGAGAAAAATACTTTCAACTTCTCCAAACTCACTTTCTGTCCGGACGCTAAGCAGAATTTTTCAAGAACCTTACGTATAATCCATATTTGTTGTACCGAAGCTTCCGCGAAGAGGATAAGATCATCTGTAAAACACATGTGAGATCATTTCGGCCCACCACAAGACATACTTATCGGCTTCCATTCCTTGGACGCAATAGAGAGCTCGATCAGATGACAAAGCCGCTCGATGCATAAAACAAATAAGTATAGAGATAAAGGATATCCTTATTGGAATCCCCTCAACGGTTTGAACGACTCTGTTTTTTCACCATTCCACAGAATATTCATCGAAGGGCCTGTGACACATTGCATGATCCAATGCGTCCATGAATCCGGTAACCCTGCCGATTTCACCGTATCTTCCAGGAAATCCCATCAGATACGATCATAGGCCTTCTCCAAGTCAAGTTTCAAGAGCATCTAGCCTTTCCTTCCTTTTTTTCTCTGCATCGAATGCACAAGTTCTTCCACTACAATTATATTATCCGTACTCAGCCTCCCCGGAATAAAACTCGATTGTGCTGGACCAATAAGCTTAAACATGATAGGCTTGAGTCGCATCACCAAAGTTTTAGTAATAGTTTTGAATAAAACATTACATAAACTGATCGGTCTAAATTGTGTGATCCTCTCTGGAGTATCCACCTTGGCAATAAAAACCACTAACTCGTCATTCAATTCAGCCGGTAGGACCCCTGAACCGAAGAACTCCAATACAAAACGAGTCACCGAAGGTCCCACAATCTCCCAGCATTTTTGATAGAAACCAAGCTGATAGCCATCCGGACCTGGTGCTTTAAATTGTTCCATGCGTCGTATCGAACTCTCTACTTCCGTAGCTAGAAAAGGTTTCGTCAGGTTGACGATTTCATCCCTATTCAGTCTCATAAAACCCTCGGCTGGCAGTCTCTCCGTCCCCATATTAACATCCTCTAAGGAATACAGCCTCTTGTAATAATCGATAGCCAGACTCTCTAACTCTTGCGAATTCGTAACCCACCTTCCCTCATCATCTTTCAACATCTCTATCCAGTTTTTTTTTCTCCGAATAATAGTTGACATATGGAAATATTTCGTATTTCTATCTCCCAGCGCAATTAGCTTTTCTCTCGACTTTTGATACTAAAGGATTTCTTCTTGCTCAAAGACCACGTCGAGCTCTTTTATCAACTCTTCTTCCTTCTGTAATAAGTCATCCGATTGGTTATTCTCCAACTCATCCTGTACTCGCTTAATTTCCAGAGTCAAATCCTCTTTCCGCTTGTGAATATCTCCAAAAACCTCCCGATTCCATCTCCGAAGCCTAACTCTTAACGTATTCAAAGCAGACGGGGTCTCAATCGCATTATTCCATGAACTCTCCAACAATTGTCGAAAGCTTTCGTGTTTAAGCCAAGCGGCTTCAAACCGAAAAGGATGCCGACTTGGGTTGCCTCTAGAAGCCGGCTTCAGTTGAACATAGAGCGGTGTATTGTCCGAGGAGAGAAAAGGAAGATGCGTAACAACAGCCTCTTGCCATTTCAACCTTGTGTGAGCACAACACATTACACTATCTAACCGCTTTGCCACGAAAGTATTTACATTCCGGCCTCTTCGCCAGGTAAACCGATTACCTATACACCCCATATCAATAAGAGACAATTCATGGATCCACTCTCCAAAAGCCAATGAATCCAAAGATAAACCCCCACTCCCGCCTGTTCGCTCATCTACTCTTAAAATAGTATTGAAATCACCTCCGATTATCAACGGTCCATCCACTCGTGTGATTACATTTTTTAAAACTCCCCAGAGCCCACTTCTTCTACTCACTGTTGGTGCTGCGTAGACCACAATAAGGTGAAGAGTCTCTGAGTCATACACCACCGTAGCGTAAATAAATTGATCCGAAGTTTCCACAATCGTAACAAAGCCAATACTCGATCTCCATAACAACCAAAGACCCCCACTCTGCCCATTTGCGTCTACTCTAACTGAATTATCAAATCGTAAACCATGATATAGTTTGGAGGGTAGGATTTAGGGCTCGTGTTTGAGTTAACTATTTTATAAAGTTTTTAAAGTTTTAAGATTTTTAAAACATATTATAAAGTTTTTAAAACAAATTATGAATTTTTTAAATTTAATAAATATTTTTAAAAATCTTATAATACTTAAAAAAATCTTATAATGTGTTTATACTCTTACTCACATATAAAGATTATATTCTCCGGTCTAAAATAAAAATTATGCTCTTACTCACATGACGTAATCATAATAAATTGAACCGAAGATTCGAATATCCTAAGGAAACATCCTCATGAATTCATGATAAAGATTAATAACCACATTTTTAGATATAATAAAGTTGTTACTGGCCACAATAACCTGACTCATGATCAGAGATTCAGAATGTACCCTTCAAATCTTAATAAAATTCTTTTATCAAAAACAAAATCTTAATTATAAATGACAAAATTAAAAAGGGTTCTCCTTCGTGGATACATCCTTACAACCGTACCTAATACTTCCATCATTCATTGATTTTGTACAAAAGTTTTTCGTAAAACTAATAATTATAACTAAAGTTAAAAATTCGGATTTTGCATTATACGGAGACCTAATCACATTGACGTTTGTACGGCGACCAACACGCAAAAGTAAATATCAAGATTTTGGATCGCAAATTATGTCGTCTGGTTCTTCGTCCACCCAACATCACAAATTAAAATAGTCTTTTACTTTCGTTAAACACAAACAAAACCAGCTATTTTCCATAGATCATCTTGGACTTGTTGGTGAAAAAAAGTCTTGAGATAATTTAATAGTAATATATAGGACTCATTAAACAAATTAACAAATTGAAATCCCAAGGATTTAGCTTATATATTTAGTTTAATGCTTCAATTTGTTGACATGTGTGAATACATGATCTGATACAACGGTCAGAGAGTGTGTGTGTGTGCGCCATGTGAAGGTGTTGGGAGGATTTTCGTTTCTAAACTTATTAAATGTCTTTGACGATTGAAACTTCATTTTCAAATTTGTTCACTATATCGCATATCCTAAACCATAATCAAATAGTAAATTTACTAACGACTTATTTAGCCAAGTGGGTCTTGGATGGTAGAGTTTCCGTTGTTGTTCCTCCAAAAAAACTTGTTCAATCTTCACTTTTTTTTTTTTGTTTATTTAAAATGTCACCGTAAAAAGCTTGAACCTAGATTCGCTTAGTAAAAGTTGGGACCAGCCGGTTGATCCAATCTAATATCACTGGACTTGATCTCCATAACTTCATAGCAAATATACAATGTTTTGTATTGTATAATACAAATTATCCATCATAAAAGACGTAAAACCATTATTTTGTATTATTGTACATATATATATAAGACAAATTTGGAAGGGGATTCTGATAATTATGATATAAACTCTAATATAGATAGCTAGACATGAGACTAAACTAGAGTAGTGGTTGAATCCTTGAATTCAACCGGGATACCCTAATTGCGAATTTTATTTATCCACTATTAAAATCACCATTTTTTAATATAAATTGTGTCTTTCTTTATTAGAGCATTATTATAGATACGTAAGATGATGAGGTAATATAAGAATTTTATATTATTAATTGTATTAGGATTATCATATTTACTCTAATTTAGTTTTGTGTTTTTTAATGATTATAGGTAGTAAATATAGAGAGGTTCTAAAAAAATTTTTTGATGAATTTGAATTTTTTGTAAGTAAAGTTTATTTTCTCCAAATTGAAAACATAGTACATTCAATAAAATATGAAATTTCAAAAATCAAAACATAGTACATTCAATAAAGTTTATGGTTTCGAAATCATAAACGGAAAGGAACGCTAAGTTGTAATATTGATCATGTCCAAATTGTTTTCCTGGACTTGCTTTTGTGTTTTCCTGGACTTGCTTCCGTTGTTAAAAATGAGGTTAGTACACTGATGAGACTGTTGGACCTTATTGTATTGAACTTTGAGGCCCACTAGGAGATTTTTTGGAATTTTTCCCAAAATCCTAGTGATTTTAGGAAATCTTCCAGATATAAATAGGTCACATTTTTACTGTATTTTTACCAAGTAATTTTTTCCCAAGAAAAAGGTAAAAAAAAAAAAAAATTGTCATGTAGTGAACTTTTTATTTTTTTTTTGTCAAAAAAAAAAATTTCATCTTCTCTTTGATAATGAAAGTTTTTTTTCCGATCTGCTTTCATCTTCTCTCGCCATGGTTCAAAGAGATCGAGTGAGAGAAAGAGAGATGACGAACACCATACACATACAAATTTGAGATGTTTATTTACACAAGATTCAGAGAGATCGAGAGAGAAATAGATCTCTCCGATTCTCAGGCGAGAGAGAGAGAAAGAGAAGAAGAAAAAATGAAAAATTCGGATTGATTTTGGACCAATCCCATGCTTCCACGTTCACTATATTTACACGTAATATGAGTTGCAGATTTAGAACCGTAAATATACAATTAGGCCCACTTTGTTTTTTTAATAGATTTATTAACTAAAATCAACCCATATCCCCTTCCTATTAAATGGAAAGTGGTTTTAGTGAAAGATGATTAGGTGTTTTAATGTTTTAATTTCATTGGTCAATTCTTCAAAAAATGATGACTTGGAATGGTGACATGGAATGGTGAAAAAAATGATATGGCTTTTAAACTATTTCAATCATTTGTTTATTTCATTGAATTATTAATTTTAAATCTTCCTTTTATAATTTTGCTAAACAAGAATTTAAATTCTGCAGAAAAATATACCTCAAGATTTTATAACAAACTTATTTTTTAAACCAAATATACAACATTATCCCAACTATTTGTTTGGTTTAGCTCTCCCCGGTATGAAAATTTTCAAATATCTTTTAAAATCTTAGGTTTTGAATATATAAACATTTAGAAATATCTAACTATACATTTAAATCCCTTTTAAAAAAAAATTATACTTTGAGAAATTCCCTAAAATACAATCAACAACAAAAAAAAAAAAAAATACAGCTAATTTTTAAAAGTTTCATAAATATCACTAAAAGTTCCAAAAATACCACAACCTCAAAAATTGATTTTTTCAAGAGCCTAGAATTTAAATTTTTGGGTTTGGGTTAACTATTGTACAATTAGGGCATAGTTTTAGGAGGTAGGATTTAGGTTTGGGGTTTAGAGTTTTAGTTTTGAATATTTAAAGTTAGTTTTAGTTTTGTGTATTTTTGAAACTTTTGGAAAAAAGGATATTTTTGGAACTTTTGAAAATTGGTGGTATTTTTGGAAGAAAAACTTTTTTTGGTGGTATTTTTAAGAATTGCCCATATACTTTTATCGATAGATTAAAAATATTTAAACCTAGAAAATTTTAAATATCTTTTAAATCTTGGTGCCAAAAATATGCCGAAATTATCTCTTAAATTTAAAGATTTTCTGTTCAAGAAAAAAACTTTAAATTGATATATATATATATATATATATATATAAGAAAATAATCAATAATGAAGGAATAAATTTATATTCTATAATATATTCCAATGTTTAAAAAATCTGCTATTATTTAGAATCTTATTATGTACTCCTTCCTCCATGCACAATATAAAGAAACACTTCAACATCCGGACATAAGAACGTCTTTGTGCTTTCTTTTCTTTACTAAATCGCTTATATTTATTTTATACGTTTAAATGTACTAATTTGATTTGTTTCTATTTTTCTATATGCTTTAATGTAGTAATTCGATTTTCGTTTAAATTTTGGTTTTGGTTTACGTAGATAATTAAATGAGACAAGGGAGAGTCAAAGTATCTCAAAGCCGTTAGATGTTGCAAATACAAAACATCCACAAAATTTCAAACTTGAGTTCTTTTTATCTTAATCCTTACATCAAAAACACAGTTCTGTCTAAAATTTGGCTAATTAAACAGTAGCAAATGAGACCAACGTCAATAGCCAAAACTAAAAAATATACACATCAAAAGTAATAAACATCGTAAAAAAAAATTAATTGATCAATATTTTTCTTGATTACTTTTACTTTAGAATCATATATAGGGGTAACCAAAACATTACCTTTCGTAACAACTTTTTTACAAATCAAATTTTATCTATAGATTGTCGTTGCCAAAAACCGTCAACTAGAATAGACACAAACATACCTTATAGACTAGAAGAATTGTGAGAAAAAGGTAATTTTTCCCCACAAATTTATCCCATAAGAAGATCTATGAAATTGTTTTGGAATCATAAACATTTTACAAGGTCATAATATAAGCAAGAAGATCGATGATGCTTATAAGTCTTGATAAACCGGCCCGAGCCGTTTCAGTCGTTGGTTTTATATTTTACTTAGTGTTTAGAATCAGTTTTAATTATATTTCTTTCAGATTTCTCTTTTTTTTCAACATCTTTAAAATTTTATAAATTTAAAAATAATAATTATAATTAGTATATTGTTTCTAAATTGATAAATAATAAAATTATGTTATTAGTACTAAAATATAATCATTTTAAAATATATTTCATACCCGCACATGGTGCGGGCCAATCATCTAGTTACCCCTTATTTACCATCTATAACGATGCTCTTAGTAACATTTTTTGAGGTTTTAATACAAAGCCGAGTGAGAATAATCATTCGGCATGTAAAAGTTCAGGTGAGGCGTAATCATGTTTCATTGTTTTCCCCATCGTAGGTGTTTTTATATATGCATGCTCTAATGATATTGTTTGGCTAATTTCTAATTTGCTTTATGCTTAAGTTTTTAACAAATGGTGGGACAATTTATTATTTAATTTAATTTAATATACCAAATTGTATAAGTTACAATGTTTGAAGAAAATGCTCTGATCGTAAAATATTGAGTAGTTACTGTACGTATATAGTATCACCGAACTAGACGTTCATCTGTTTCTTTGTTATAGTTTTCTGATACCTCATTTTCAGATCAAAATAATATATCGCTTTTGTTTCATAAAAGATAAAAAATTAAAGTTATTCTTCTGACAAAAATAAAGGTAAAGTTATTCTATGATGTTAGTAATCGTCGTATAGATAAGGGAACCACTTAGCTTATTAGGGGTGGGCCGGATCCGGATATCCAGCCTTTTTCATGATATCCGGATCCGTGACTTCATTATCCAGATCCGGATCCGTATTCTTTCAAATATTAACATATCTGCGGATATCCGTATCCGGATTCGGATCCGTAAAAACATTTAATTTTTTTTTTAAAGTACTAAAATAATTAAAAATACTGATTTTTTTTGTAAAATTATTATAATTTAATTAAAAAATAAATAAAATATTACGAAAATGATTTTAAATCCCCTTCCTATTATTTGCAAAGTTGTTTTATTGATAAATGATTAGGTGTTTTAATTGTTTTAATTTCATTGGTCCATTCTTCAAAAAATGATGACTTGGAATAGTGACATGGAATAGTGAAAAAGATGACATGGTTTTTCACTATTTTTTTTTAAATAATCTTCAATAATAAATATGTACATTTGGGATTATTAAAAAATCACGACAATTATGCTTTACTTAAAAAATTTTTTTGAATTAGAAGTAAATTTATTTCAGTAACATCCACCGAGAATATCTATTAATTTCAAAGATTTTCTGTTTTGGAAAAAAAACACTAATAACTAAAAAATTCTATATTGGTCTTCAATATCATTTTAAATTTGGCAAAATAGTTACTCTCAAACATTATTATTCATACGATATATGAGAGAATAATTAACAAAAAAATGTATAAATGAATACCCTATATTAACTCCAAATATTTCAAACATTCGTGTGTTACAATTGTTGAGCAAGTTTTCTTAAGTTGAAAATTTTCTTTTAAATGTAGATATAATAAGAATTTATATAAATGTACATAGTGAAAAAATATAGAGAAGAAAAATAAACAAAGATCATAAGAAAAGCAAAATATACATAGACCACTATAACATTGATTAAAAGTGTTTATATAAAAGAAAAAAAACAAAAACATAAATATGAATGAATGATAACAAAGCATAGAAAATTATGTATTATAGAGTTTTAAAAAGTTTCATGTATGTACATGGCATAGATGAATCACCTAGGAAGAAAACTAAAAATTATTTGTTTTGTTTTGTGCTTTTTTCTTGAAGTTTTGTTTTCATGTATGTCCTTAATTTCTCGCTATATCTAATTCTTTATTTACATATTGTTATTCATCGTTTGTATTTTATTTTTCAGCACAAATACAAAAAAGTTACAAATCTAAAAATTTGTACTATTAGAACAACATTAAAATATTTTTTTCTACTTTTATATAAGTTTAACAAATTAATAAATACTAACGAAAAACTAAAAGTTACGTAATCATCTAAAATATTTCATACCCGCACATGGTGCGGGCAATCATCTAGTTTATTATATTATGAATAATTTTTTAAAAAATTAAAAAAATTAATAAAATAAATATTTTAAATATATTTAAAGGGTCTGGATCCGGATCCGGATATCTGGCCTTGAAAATCAAGATATCCGGATCCGGATCCGTTTTTGACGGGTCTCTCACGTACCGTGCCTCAAGTTCCTTCGTCCCGCGGGTCGATATACACGTACTGATGTCTGATGCCTCGACTGACCCGCGTATCCTCCTCATGTCCGATTCTCGCATGTACCGCGGATCGTTCTGTCCTCAATGACTCATGTACCACGGATCGACTAAGGCTCGACCCGCGATACACGAGTCATCGAGGACAGATCCGGATCCGTGAAATCACGAATCCGGATCCCGGATAATAATTCCACCCCTACCACCAGCGTCCTCCAACAAAACAATATTAACAACATCCGGAACCAACTCAAACACATGAAGCCCCAACGGTAAAGAAAACACATAGTTTGCTAACCTATTTGCTAGACGGTTAGCCTCTCTATATATATGAGAAATACAGACTATCCAGTCTCTTGATTTGAAACCATGGCACAAGCGTACATTATAGTTTGCATTATGTATAGAGTTCATTTATGAAAGAACCAAAAAAGTTATAATTTGCAATCTTACCAAAAGCCCTAGAATTTGGTTCGATGGCTAATTATAATTCTTTTTTGTGGAAATAGTTATCTTATGCACATGACCACCAGCACCTACAACCAGTTTGATTGGTCTTCTTCATCAATTGGACATGAAATAGTTAAGTCAATCAAACTGGTTGTCTAAAAAAGTTTAAGAAATTTTAATTTGACAACAGAAAGAAAAAAGGTAATAAGTAAATGAAAACTCAAAATGAATGAGAGAGGACTAAAGAAAAGGAAACGACAGAAGTAGAAGTTATTGGCCTCTAATGTCACTCCAATTGCTTCAATCTCCAAAGAAAGACACAAAATTTGATGTACAACATTATCCTAACGCTATAAAAAGTATAATCACCTCAACCGGTAGACTCCTTAGGCAACACCAATCATCTTAATCACGTGAGTAACAAGAAAGAGTAAAATCATTTTTGCTACTTTCTCTATGTTTTTGCAACTTCCAAGTATTATTTTCCATGTCAAGAAAATATAATGTTTTTGTTTTACAATACACTATGGTAGTTTATATCTTGATCAAGAAACTAAATTAATAGGGGGGGAAATGGATTTATAAGTGTGTCTAAGAAGATGTAGATGCGTTTTTCTTCACGGTGATATATATCCTATATATATTAATTGAAGAGACACTAAAAGTTAAAAATCCTAGGTGTCATTAAAAGAGAGTCTTAAAGAAGATATTAATCCTATGTGTCATTCAAAATGGATCTTAAGAAACACATTAATTAAATCAACCAATCAAAACATTTCAATTTGGCATGGTGGAAATATCTACATATTTCAATATTTCTAATATATATATGCGGCATTGATGACAAAAATATATACTTACCAAATCCATTACCATACCAGAAAACTCAAACCGATTCAATTAGTAGTATTTTGGTTAGTGATAAAGTTGGGTTTAAACAGATTTTATAGAGTTATTGAAAAACATTTGTTTTTGTAAATATAAGATGTATATCACTCGATTACATTCTTTGTCATACATTATAAGATAATGTTTCGCTTTTTAGTTTCATTATTGTAAATCAAGTTCTTTCATTTTTATATTTTGGATATACTTAAAACGTAAGACCTATCACATATTAAGACACTCAAGATTCAAAAATCGAGTCGAATAATTTTTAGTGGACATAATTATTTATCTAATACTTTTTTGGTATGCATGATGTGAAACAATATATTTTTATTTTATAACAAACTGAAATTTATATTCTCACGCTTGGCGTGGGTCAAAATCTAGTATATCTTAATCGAAATAGATTAGGGACCAAAACTTAGACTAATTTTCAAAACTGGTAAAAAAGCCATGTATTTTTGTTAGTAAAACTTGTTTTATGGCTTAGTCTTGTTTTAAACTTGTTTCATGGCTAATGGCTATACACCTCTGGTTTATAAAGGATCTTATTGGTGCAAACTTATATAAATAATAATCAATCATCATAGGAGAATTTACCGCCACAATCGAGAATACTCAAAAACTATATACTCAAATTTACTGTTTTAACCACGAGAATGATAACCATTTCCAACTTTACACAAGACCAATTCTTGCATTCTCTGAGAATTAGAAATTTGGAAAAATAGACAAATTACCATAAGCACAAATCGACAGATAATATAACCAGTTCAAGATTTTAGGACATAAAAGCCCAGAAAGCACCAGTTTTAGGGCCTTAAAAACTATTGAAATTCAATTAGTTTCACATCAATGTCAAATCTGCCAGCTAGAAAAAATGTTAGAATACACGTTTATCTGAAAACGGCAAGCTGTGTATATGCCTATTGGGAAAACAGGCAAACACCACAGAAATAAACGGAACGCAGTTTAAGAAGACAGTTGCTAGATTAGGTACAAAAGGTTATATAGAGTAGAGTGGTCAAGCCAATGAACTCTTTAAGCATCATTTTGAATTTCACAAAGAAGGAAAATACTTGTTGAGATGGAAAGGCAAAGAGTAAAACTCTTCACTTCTTGTATCCGATTTAAACGACCTAAAACGATCCCACCAAAACATGCCTCGGTCTTTCCTCGTCTCGCTGTCTTTAGATGACAATGTTACATCAAGAAAGAATGCTAAAATTCCAGCTACAAATGCTTCAGAAGAGAATGGAACATTGATCATATCATTGAACTGTGCAGAACACAAAGAAAATACAAAAATCAGCATTATTGTAAGCAAGAGGATATCAAAAAGAAATAAAAAAAAACAGATTATGTTGTGATTTTTACCCATCTTGCTCTTGTGTGAACGGGTCCATACTTGTTAAGAGCTGTATACTGGTTGAAGTATTGTGGTATCGATAGTCCCATGAAGACCGAGAACCCGAGAATGAATTTTGTTCTGAAGCTGTTTAGATTACAGAACTGAAGTAAACTTAGACCACCAGCACCTACAATATTATTGGCTTGAATATTAGAGATGTTTATTTATGGTTTAGAGATGGGAAAAAGAAAGGCGTTTCAAGAAACGTACCAACATATGCAAAGAACAAGCAATATAATGCTGCGACGATAGGAGCTGGAATGGAAGCAAAGAGTGCCCCAAATTTACCAAGAATGGAGAAGAAGATCATAAAGACGGCTGATATTTGAACTACTCTTCTGCTACCAACGCGTGTTAGCGCTAACAAACCGGCATTTTCTCTGCACAATCATGAAAATAACCATTGGATTTTGCGACAAATACCGTTGTTTTCGAGTGAAAAATATTTTTAAAAAAAAGAAAGAGAAACCGGTCTTACACAGATACAGCTGCTCCATTTCCTGCTCCAAATAATCCACAAAGAAGTACTCCAACACCCTAATAAAATAAATTTATGTGTTAACAAATATGTCAAAAATATACAATCTAAAGGAAGAAAGAAATTTGAATAATTTGTTTACACGTTACCTGCCAACCAATTCCACGGCTGAGAACAGAAGGCGGGGGAGGAGTTGCACTTGCGTACCTCGACACAGCAATGTAAGTCCCTGTGGACTGTTTCCATGAATCACAAGAATAAGAACAAGAACACGCGCAATGAACTACTTAAGAGTATGAAATTGATGTCTATACAAAAAATAAAATTTATATATGAATTCTAACCTCAACAAGGGAAACAAATGAAACAGCCATCATAGCAAAAGCTTCACCGGCATGAAATGTTGGAGGTCCCCATTGGAAAGGATAAGGCACTGTTATCCTGCAAACATCAAGAATAAATCTGAATTATGTAGCCTAAAGTCACTAGAGAATGCATAAAGATAAAGAGATCATTTGATTACCATGGAGCGCCGCCAATTAGGCCAGAACGATCTGTTCTGCAACTTGTCTGAGTTTTGATTCCTGTATTCTTATAGGCTCCACCAACGGTGAGTAAGTGCGCGTAAAGCCAGACAATAGCCACAGAGAAAACCACAGCAAATCTATGAAAAACATGTCTTTCTCCTCGCATGAGATGAGGAATGTACTGCAGCAAGAAACCGAAAGACGAGAAGTCTGGTTAATTATGACACCTTTTTAAAATAATGACAAGAGCATTTCCCAAACCTGTGATAATACTAGTAGAAGGATGATCTCAGGCAATCCAATCTCAATGCATTTGGCTACCTGCAAGATAAAAACAAAAAAAATCTCAGTAGGACTCAAGAAAATGTTATAATACCGTAAGAGAGATCAATTAAAGGAATACGAACCAGAGGGAAACCGAGCTCATAAAGTCCAAAACCGGCTAGTGCTACAAGAGGAGCTGCAGAGAGAGGACTCAAGAGCCTAAAAGAAACAAACAAGAATCATCAGGAAGCAGCATTAAGAAACTGAATGTTCTTTGTGTGAAGAATTATCTTAGCTAACCTAACTACATTGCGCCAAAGCCCGCTGAAACCAACAACGATTTGAAGAATCGAGGCAACGATAAGAGCACCTTGAATTCCTCGCATGATCCTCTTAAATTTCTGCATTTGTTTTTTTACTCAATGACCAAATGTTACAAAAAAAAAGATAGATTCTCAGTTTTCTTTTTACTAACCTCCTGAGGATCCAAAATGTCACTGTACCGACCAGCCAAGATGATCGAAAGCGTGGTCGGTACATAGGTATAAGAAGCTCCAATGACGGCGGGAAGACGAGTCCCAAGTAAGCTTTGGAATAAAGTGTTAATCCCGGAAACAAAAAGCAATGTCTGAATCATCTTTGCCTTCTCTTCCTACAACAAAAAAACATATTTTGATCAAAAAACAAAAACAGAGTATTTTCAAATAGTGTCATGGCTTATTTGTCTAAAGAAGAAGACTTTACGTTTCCTCCACCCATTTGTGGAACTAACGATGTTGTAATAAGAACTATTGTTCCAAGCATCACTAAGTAATGCTGAAAAGCTAAAAGTATTGCCTCCGCTGAATCAAAAAACAAAAAAAAAGTGATCTTGAGTTGTTGTAATTACAAAGAACATTGCACAAAATGATAAGCAAGGTTAGGAGAGAAGATGAATTACGCCAAGGAGGAGGACTTGTGATGCAATAAGAGATAGAAGAAAGTTGATCTTTCACCGGATGTGGCTCAAGCTCATCGTGTTTCATCTCTCCTCCGGCCATTTCCTTTCTCTTCTGATGAAACACAAAAAACAAGAAAGTTGGATTTTTGAAGAAGAAGTGGTTTTATTGGAAGCTTATGAATGAAATGCAAACTTAATGAACCGAAAGTGCTAGAGAAATGTTGGGAAAGTGAAAGTGAAAGTGAGAGTGAGAAAGTGAAAGAAGAAGAAGTGAGAAAAGAGAAAGACATTTGTCGGAGAAATAGAAGAAAGAAACCGTCCATACAAGTAAAGAAAATGTCAACAAAAGTGGATTTTTCCGCGTTTTCGTTAAGACCTTTGAGAAGAAAGAACCACTTGGAGAACACGGAACCCATGATAAATAAATAATACCCCCAAAGCTTGAATGTGAAGAGGAAGGGGAAAAGAAACATTTAAATTACTTTTAAATGATGTTAAAAATAAGAAATTACTTTTAAACTTTGCTAATGTAATCATAGAAACTAGGAATATAATTATTATTCGAGATAAAAGATTGGCTATAATAAGCTCTTCAAATAAAAATTCTTGAGTCCCGATAAATAAATTTCGGATATGTCGAAATTAGATAAAGATATAAAGTCTTATATTCGGATCCAAATCTATTTAAATTTAGTACTAAACTTATCTAGATTGTTTAGTATTTTTTTTATTTTTTATTTTTAATCTTGAAGCCTTATATACATAAGCTAAGGATATAGATCATCCTAAAATTCTGTTATATGTACATTAGTTCCACCCCATATATAATAGAAAACCAAAATTATAAAACATGCAAAAAAAAAAAAAAAACTTACGTCAAAACAAAATCGCTAATGTTTTGACGTTAGGAATATTGGTATGCTAAAATGTGTAATTCAAAAACATTTCTAGCAAATTTAAGCAGAGCTTTACGCATTTACTATCAAGTATATAGCCATTTACCTGTTTTGGTCTCTGACTTTGAAGAAAATGTAGGCCGAAGGTCAAGTATATTGGTGAAAGACAAAAATTTGGGCAAATGTAGAAGAATAGAGTTGTAGTATCCGTTTAATCTAGTATTTTTTGTACTCTGATTTTAAAAATTGAGATATTTATAAGTTAATTAAGTAAGAAAAATCTAAAATAAAATAAATCACAAATATCAAATTAAAAAACTATGTGTCCATATGATGAAAAGAGAAGTAGAGAGAAAGAAAGTTAAACAAAATCCCCCCCTCCCCCCTGTACAATGGAAAATTCAAAATGTCTTAACTAAGTATCTAATATATAATTTAAATATTAAGGATGAGATCCTTAAAGTAAGAAAAGTGTCTAATTTTAGACATTTTTAGTACATTTTAGACACTCTCATGTTTAAAAGTAAATAAAATTTAGTTTAAAAGATGTTTTAGATCATCCTCATTGCAAATTTTTTAGTGTCTAACTAAAAAATCCTATTAATAAAATACCATTTAAATAAGGCAAAAAGATTCTAATATTTGGACATGAGTCTAATATAGGATTTCTTTTCAGATTTAGGACACCAAAAAGTCCAAAACATACTAAAATTTAATTAATTTAATTACAAAAAACTTTTAGACATTTTCATTGGTGTTACCAATGAGGATGGTCTTAAACACTTTGATAAGTGTCTTCACAAGAGGTTTTAGTAAGAGAAAATTGTCTTAATTTCCATTTTATTGGAATTTTTTTTTAAAAGTGCCATTTATTTCTAATGTATAAGAAAATACCATGATTTTATTCTTTAGTGAAAGCAAAATGACTGTTATAAGATATAATCTATTAATATTTACCAAAATTAAATTAGATCTATGTACTGAAAAAAGAATTGATCCAAGGTTTAACCATATATCCCATTCCTTCAGTTTTGTATACATAGATTTTTAGCCAAAGAAAAATTTAAATTTCTTTCCTCTAAAGTTGGTTTTGAGGTCCAAAATTTTGTTCTTGATCTTTTGGATTTTGCTCAACATTTCATGCAATTTTAGCGAATGATTCTTCAATTCTTTATCCCTTATATTTATGCATTTTTTTATAATGGAAATTTTTTTCCGGCAACTGAAAATGTTAATTATCTTTAGAAAAAACAAATTGTGAGAAACAAATAAAATAAACACTCGTTACTCGCACTTTTACTTTTATAGCATCACGTAAAGCCGAAGCAATCCCTAGACGCATCTCCCTACCATTTAAATAACTCTTTTTAAGTTGTTCGTTACTCTATTGCTATTATAACTATAAAAAGTTCGAATAATCTTTCGTAATTAATACTACAAGTGTTCTAAAGTGAAACTAGATTAGTTGGTTATGGGATATTCTATATATAGCGTGACTAACAATTCAAAAAAAAAAAAAAAATCAAAATAGATAAGATAGTATCAAAAGAAAAATAAAGGCTTAGTCTTAATCACATACAAAAATAAAGGTTGATCTAGGTTGAGAAGTTGGGGAATGAATGTTCCAGAATCTTGAATGTTTTGTGGGATAGAGGCAGAAAGCTTGGAACATGTGTTTTTTGGATGTGACTATTCTCAAGAAGTATGGCCCTACAGACTCTACTTCGTCTCTCATTCAGCGACTATTCCGCCTGCTCTCTTTGGGGACATGGCTTAGTGTGTGAACCATTCTACTAACCCCAAGCCACAACTTATGAACTATGGAAGGAGCATAATGCAAGGCTTCATAGCTCAGTATTAACTTATGACAAAATCGTAGTGGATATTGATATATTGAAGATAAAGTTTACATCTTAATTGATATGCAAGTGCAATCAACCAAGTAGTATTATGAATTGAACCACGAAGAGTTTTCAACAAACACTTTTTTTTTGTCGACCAAAGAAACACACAATGAATGCAAGTAATTAGCTAAACTAAGCTAAATGGTGTTTTCAATTTTAATACGAATCTTAAACAAATCAAAAATGTAAAAACAATCAAATGTCAACTAAAAAGTAAACCACTAAAAACTTGTTCAAATTAGGCGGGCGCTTGGGAAAAACAAATACCTTGGCATGATCAATGACTAATCTTTATAATATTTTAAGGTTTACAAAAGCCAACAAGCTCTGACAAGACGACATGTATCATCTCTTTTTTTACAAAATTTTATTTTTAAAAAAAATTAAAAAATGTTTTTTCTAGGTTTTGAACCCAGCAAACTTCAATAATTTAAGTGGAGAAGAACCACTAGACAACTAAAGACCCTTGTATATATCACAGATAGAAATATATATAACCCGCTACTAAAAAAATTTCTAAAAGTCATTCACAAAAGTAAGAAATATTTTGAAATGCCAAATATTTTTATTTTTTTGTAATGAGGAATCAATTTAATTAAATAAATTTATATGCCTCTAATAATGATCATTCGTAATTGGTATTAATTCATAAACTTCCAAAATTAATCTTTCCATTTATTTATCAATTATAACTCAACATTTAATTTTTAAACGCCCATATAACGTTTTGACTATTTAAATTCAACAAATTATAATTTATTTTACCATCAAATTGATCTCATCTAAATTTAACGTCCATATTTACTTACTACAATAAAATTACAAAATCTAATCAATTTATTATTGAAGATAATTAAGAAATTTGAACATTTTACCTTGATAGGAATCAATTTATATATAATCTATCAATATTAAAATAGTATAAAATCACTTTACTTTTATATGTTTATGCAATATAAATAAGAAAATTCACTACTTTAGTTTCAAGTAAACTACAAAATTGGTTTTTTTTGGTCAAATAAAATAATAAGACAAAACATATTGTTTGTCTTTACATCTAATAAAATGTTCAAATATATTATCATATAGTTTTATATTTTGATTTTTAAAAATATAATTTGTGAGAGTATGTTTTAAATATCACTTATATACAGTAAAATAATTTTAAAATTTATATAAATAGTTTTTCCACGCAACGCGTGGACTTTTTCTAGTCTTTATAATATTTTAAGGTTTACAAAAGCCAACAATCTCTAACAAGACGACACGTGTCACTTCTTTTTAACCAAAAATAAAATAAAATTTCAGCACTTAATTTTTACTCCAAAATCATTTAATTCGAAAAATAAAAATAAAATACCTAAAAATAATTTAATTCGAACAACAAAAATAAACCATCTAAAAAAATTAAACCACCAAAAGTTCCGGCATTTCTTATCCCATTAACCTTTAATCTATATTATTCCATTAACCATATTTTTTTTTTTTATATATAAGTAATCATGATTTCGTTTTTTAAAATATCACAAAAAGAAGTTTCGTTAAAAGAAAACAAAACATGAACCAATAAAAGATATTAAACTTTTTAGATTGTTGAAATACTAAAATATGATTGAAAAAATTTAATACAATTTGTAGTGGACATAATATTCCTAACCAAAACTCTCGGAAAAAATTTAAGTTTAGTCCACCGCAATTTTCCATCTAGGAAAGTAGAATCGTTTCATATATATATATATTATAGATAGAAAATACATAAAAAAAAAGAGAAAAGAATATGGCAAAAATATAATAAATATCTATATAATATGTTAAGGCTTCCCAAAAACAAAATTATGAAAAGATGACATGTGTCATTTTATTTATGTATAACCTTATAATTCTTTTATTTTTTTTGGTACAAAATTCTTTTTGAATAAAGTGTTGATTAAGTCAATAAATATCTTCTTTATTATTAGTAATTATGTGTAATGAGTTGTTTTTTTGTAACAGACACAATATTAATACACGTTCAAAGAGGTATTGATGATGATATTAAATTCTAAAATCTCTAATTATGATTTTGACGTTAGTATACGTTGAATTCTTAAGCTATATAATATAGTCATACTCCACTCATCATAATGATTATCAAGAACTAGGGGTGGAATTATTATTCGGGATCCGATCCAGGATCCGCTCCGAAAATCCGGATATCCGGGTGGCACGGATCCGGATCCGGATAGTAAAGCCACGGATCCGGATACCCTCAAAAAAGTCGGATATCAGGATCCGGCCCACCCCTATCAAGAACAATACTAAACCCTTCACATGTTTATTTTATTTTTGTGTCTGAGAGTACACATAGATCATGGGTTTGTTAATTTCTATTTTTTAATGTTACGAAATAGTCGATTGTGTGGTTGCATCCTGAAATTCTTAATTGTATAAAAAACTGTTACATTACGGGCAATTAAAGAATTAAGGTAATAGTGTCTCACATCCACACAAATCGTTCATCGTTTATCATAATTTTGGTATCGATTTTTGAAATTTTGTATTTGTTTAGATATTGTGCTCCTACAGTTTTTACACTTTCAACTGTGATTCCAAAGCAGGTTATGAATCCAAACAAGCATCTAAAAGAAAAGTAAAGCATCCCTCTTTTTCTTAAATTTTCTATGATCTATTTTCCATCTAAAGACATCTAATCTATGATCATGTAAATGTATCAAGTGCAATGCATTGGGTCATGAAGAGCCTGGCTTGGATTCTAGCCGAGGTTAGTTCACCAGGATACAATTCAAATTAACATTCCATTGGTTATATGCGTAAGTCAAAAAGTTTCATGTTTGTTCATGATGCATCATTAGGCAGATAACAAGAAAAAGTTTTGTCTAATCCAAACAATTGTGAAAGTGCTTAATACAACCCACAAATACTTTAAAGAATAGTCGAAGAACATATCTATGAAATAATGAGAGAATATAACTGCATAATTCAAGTCTTCTGGAAACCTTTCTCATACGAGAAATAAAACACCCACACGGTCAATAACTTCATCACGATTAATCTCAGTCAGACATCGTGAGCATTGGTTGACATTATTGTTGTTGTCTTAGTGACACTATAAAAATTAATTAGGTTAGTGTCTTTTTGTAAAAACCTTTTAAAAATTCTATATTTTTGTAGAAAAAATTATAAGGATAAATATAACCAAACCAAACTCTACTATTTTTGTGATCTTAAGCTAAAATTTTGAATTGAAAGCTTTTGTTCTTTTACGCAAAGGTTATCGACGACATGGTGAAGTTCCACTGTCCACAAGAACAATGGTGAAACAGATTGATAAAGGCATCAGAATTGCTTTGGTTTGCAACTCACTGAAACTCCCACTCTATGAAAGTCACAAAAGCTCTGTTTTAATTTGATTTTCAGTTTTTAAATCTCTCAAACACAAAGTCACAGTCATTGTAACAAAAGTTTTTTGATTTGAATATAATTTTACATTCAATTCAAAAAAAAAAGTTATCATAAAGTTTATTTATATAATATTAAACACACAATTAGTCAAAAAAAATTGTATATTTAACCATTTAAAATTTTAAACCGACGCAATGCGTAGGCAATCCCTAGTTAATGATATTAAGAGCATAATTAACGGTAGAAGTCTTACAAGAATTTCTTACTAGTATTTTTAATATAAGTAATCAAAAAAGCTGAACCAATCAAAATATAACACTTAAAAAAAAAAAAATCTTACCAAGCTTCTAAAGTTCAAACCCCATTCTTCTTCTTCTCTCTCTTACTTTCTTTTTCTATTTTTTTTTTTATTCTTTTAATATTTAGAAATTAGTGTAAAAACTACTATTCCACATGGTCTAATAATAACAATTCAAACTCAAATCTATGACATGCATCACTCAAATAAATTAATCAATTTTCATGGCACTAATTCATTTATCAACCATTTAATTAAGCCAATTTTTTAATTGCGATTAATTAATAATCAATAAATGTAATGCGCGCGAACCAAATTATAGGAATTTGGTACGAGTGTCGATCGACACAACGTTATCGAGACAGAATTGATTTGATTCGATTGTCCGGTTTTGGTGCGGTTTAGGGTTGAAAACCCTAGGGTTGAGTATTTAAACTCTCTTTGGCCGTGCAACATCGTTTTCAGTGGAGGAAAACGTGAGAAAGAGAGGAAAGGTGATTGCGAGTGTTATTGAGGGTGTTTTGTGCGTTGAGATTGAGAGGAAGGAGATGAAAAAGTTGACTGTTCAGTGGAGAGGAGAAACAGACAATCAAAACAGATTTGATCGGTGTAAAACTTTGTAGGTAGGTTCTCCTATCTCTTATCTAAATATAGGAGAAAGCGGATTGTCGTTCTGATCTTTTTCTTATGAGTTATAGTTGTTTTCTTGTGAGTGATCTGTGCAGTTTCGTGTTTCTATCAGTCAACTTGGGAAGCGTTTTCACGGCGATTCAGAAGGAGTCAGGAGAGGATATGTATATCCTTGGAAATATCTCCGTCTAGTTTTCCGATCTGGATTCTGAGCAAGATCTGATCTCTGTGTTCTTTTGAAGTCAGCGTGTCGGTTCTGTTTTTAGAAAATTTAATTTGGGTTTAGGGGAAACCATAGTTGTGAGTTCTAGGTGATAGAAGAAGCGTTCCTCGCTATTTGCGTGTGAAATCAGAGTCTGCAAGGGTTTCGAGTCGCTGATTTCGTGTCCATATCCTTGTCCTTGGTTTTGTCAAGGTGAATGCGCGACCATAGGCTTATCTAAAGCCAGTAAAGTGTAATGGATGTGTGTTTGTGTGATTTGTGATGAGAATTGATGAATGGATGTGTTGTGGTTGTTGTCCCATGCGTTTTGTTGTGTTTTTGGTGCAGGTGATCAATGGTCAAGTCACATAATCGAGTCATGTGTGGATCGACTCGATTCTGTCGATGATGACGCCAGTGTTGATCGACACCATTTTTATGTTAGTATCGATCGACACCAGGAGGGTATGGAAATGTGAATTTTGTTTGAGATGTTGTTATTTCTATGTTTTGGATGTGTTAAATGCTCGTATGTGTTGTCGTTGCATTTTATTTAGTTTTGGATATACATAACATGTAGACGGGATGACCGTTTCACTGAGTATTTATGATAATACTCACGCAATTCATTTTTCGATGTGTTGCAAGTAAATGATTGTGATCCTGGAATCATGGCTATGAATAGGAGGATGATCTAGGAACTCGGTTATGTGTTTATTTCCTTTGTGTTTAGAACCTAGTTTAGGTTGCTAGAATTATTGGAATTAGTTGAATGTTTGGTTAATTGGTTTATTGTCTTCCGCTGATTAATATAGCGTGAATTTGGATGTTCCTAACCACGAACTTAACTCGTTTTCGGAGTCTTTTGAGTTGTTTTGAGTTGATTATTAGATCCATACTCGAAGATTTGGAACAGTATGCGTTCGGGAAGAGGATTCGAGCAAATGAGCGAAAATCAGGACTTTATGGAGTTTTCAGAAGACCGGACCGACCGGTCCACATTTGGACATACAAGACCGAACGAGACCACAAGAAGACCGGCCGCTCCAGCTCGTGATTTGAACACCCGAAGCCTCTGGAAACCGGACCGACCGGTCCACTCATGGGACCGGCCGGTCCACACATAGCACGCGAAGACCTTTTGCTCTCTGGAAACCGGACCGACCGGTCCAGCTCCCAGATTTTTAGGGAATTTTTCTTTTCCGTTTTATTTTCTATATAAACCCATAGGATTTCATTTTTATTGGACACCACCTCTTTTATCACGTTTTTACTCAGACTTTTAGAGCTATTCAGCAATTGTATTGGGAGAAGATCTCATCTACCTTTGGAAAAGATTTCAGAACCGTATTTGATTTATCTTTTATTGATTATGCAGTTTTCATCTATTGCTTTCGTTATGCTTTCCATGTCTGAGTAGTTTTCTAGTTAGGTTTTAGGGTTTTCAATGGATCTCACAGATTAAACTAGACACAGATAGATTACTTATCAATTACCATCTTCATTACTGTTAGGCATAATGCTAGGATTGAACTGGTCATTTAATCACTAGATCTTAGGTTGATACACATTCCAAAAGCTTGTGTATTGCTAGAACTACTGTTGATGAGTAATGCGTTATAACAATTCGAAAGGTTAGTTATAGAGTATTATGAACTGATCAAACCTGAACTATAATGCTTGTCTAGGATAGCCGTGACCATTCCAAAAGTTTAGGCACTCGGATCTCTAGGGAAAGTAATTGTTATCACGAAAGTGGAGCAATTTATATCAGTGTTTGAGTTTAAGATGTATGCATATTAGAATCTGAATAGTTATCTGGTTTATGATTGTGATTTCCTGAGAATTCCCTAATGCATAGCGCTTTTATTAATCTGAATTTAAATCGTTTTACTTGCAATCTTGTATTTAATTTTGATAACATCACCCAATCTTATTTCATGTTTAGCTTAGATCAATAGTTTATAATATGTTGTGTAACACTTGGTCCTTGTGGATTCAATCCCTGAATATACTACTGCGTACCTGTGCACTTGCAGTTATTTATTTTGGGTAAAACTCGAGCATATCACTGATTGATGTTGATTACTTGAGAATTAGTAATTGTTTAAAATAAATTAAAAAAAAGGAACCGGGTGTTTCAATAATCCTTAAACATAAGTTCACAACGCCAATCGATCGCTTTAAGCATATAAATATATGGACTATATAATTGACATATATATTACTAATAAGTCGATATTTGAGGTTGCATAGCATAAAAAGTGTGCAAAATAAAACTATAAAAAAAAACCTTTAAATTTTTATAGACTTCGGTACATTCCTCGCATTAAAAAAGTGTTACAAGACTTTGATATATTTTTTTTTTCTTCCACACTCTACTTTTGTTTGTTTGTTTTAATCCCTTGGATTTACTTAACCTTTCATGTTTAATATAACACAGCTAAAACTAATTTGCAAACAATCCTTTTGGATCAAACTTGATCAACATCACCATTTCCGAGCAAAAGTGGAATTGTCTGATCCTCTGCGTCCAACATCACCATTTCCTCGCTCACTCTGCGACTCAGGCTCTAGTGTCAACGTCATGCCTTACTCCGTTGCAAAACAATTGGGTTTTAAAGATTTCAGGCTTCCTAAATTTTCTTTAAAATTTGCTGATTGTTTTGTTAAACCTCCTATAGGTGTTCTTGAGGACGTACAGCTGCTAATTGGTGATGCTTTTGTCCCTGCAGATTTCGCGGTGCTTGACATGGCTTAAGAGCCGCGAGATCCTCTCATCCTAGGAAGACCATTTCTCAGCACAGCTGGTGCAATGATTGATCTCAAGCATGGACACATTAACCTCTAACTGGGAGACACTGAGCTGAAATTTGAAATGGACAAGTGGTTGCAGAAGCCGGAGATCGATGGAAAGACTCTCTCAATTAAGGAACCGCCGGACATCATTGATCAAGTCACAGAGGACTTAACTCTTCCTACTGGTCTACAATGGATACAGAGGGCCAAGGAACATAATCGGCGTTCAAAGCCTCATCTCGCTCGCACCGCCATCACAGAGGGTGTTGTGATCTTTCTTGATCATCCACCAGACGCCTGAAAGGCACACATGTCGAGCTAACGACGTTAAACAAAGTGCTTGGTGGGAGGCAACCCACTTGTAAGTGTATATACATTTCTTTGATTTTCATTTCTTTTCAATTTTACCTTTGTTTCCCGTTTTCTTTTTTGTTCTTCTTTAGGATTTTTCGTCACAGGAGCTTGGGATTCAGACACACCAAGGACCGGTCGAGCCTAACACAGACCGGTCGATCCTCGCACCACGAGACAAGCCATCTGGCTCGGGAAAAAGGACCGGTCAGGCACCACTTGGACCGGTCGATCCTCTCTCCACCACGAGACAAGGCCCGGCCTCAGGAAAGTGGACCGGTCGGGCATACATTAGTTCGGTCGATCCTCTTCATTCTGGAACAAGGCCCGGTCTAGGGAAATAAGACCGGTCGGTCTCATTACGTGACCTGTCGGTCCAGACCGTCCCACAAACGTCCCGCGGACCGGATCAATTTCTAGTCTCGGATCAGTTCAGACCGACCGGTCCAGTATCAGACCGGTCGGGCCCGACCAGGGCACGGATGCAGTAGGAGGATCAGGCTTTGCTGGAAGTCACATGCCTCCACATTCTGGACCTTCCACAAACCTGGGACCCGAGGATGATGATGACACCGCCGGCACCGACGAGACTATGGTCCATGATGAGTCTCCAGAGCTCTGATGACGAAGTTAGTTTTTCTTACTTTTTCATTTCCTTTTCATTTTATTTTCTTTCTTTTGATAGTTCTTTCCTTTGGATTTATTTTCACACCGGGTCGGTGTGAAGTAAGTTTGGGGGGGAGTACTATTAGTACTAATTATGCTTTTTATTTTTTCTTATTTTCAGTTTATACTAAATCTTTGTGATATGCGTGCAATTCTAGGACCACATAATGTTTGCTAACATTTTTCTTTAGATTAACAGTGACTAACCAAAGGAATGGGAAGATTAAAAACGCCCTAGGCGGATCAGTGTTACCAGAAGGCTCCCGTCTCCTTGAAAGTTAACGCTGACACTCTTTACTTTGGTCTGTTTTCTTAACTCAGGGAATTAGAAATCGCATAAGAAGTATCAACCACATAAGGAGTCCTATCCTTTTTCAAACACTATCTTCTCTTCAGGACTCCTAATGGCCAGACTCACTTTTAGTCTGGTACCACACCCTTACCTAAACCTTTCTTTCAAACCTCATGCATTCTATTGAAGACATTGACATGCACTCAAGCGCAAAAACTCCGGAGACGTAGTCCGGCCAGCCGATCATTCTAAAGACCTTTTGGTACCACTTCAAAACTTTCTGCTTAGGATTTTTATTTTTTCATTTCTATATCTATTTTTCGCTTTTCATCGCTTGTGCTTAGGAAAAGGTTAGAACTAATCCCCAACTAAAAAAAAAAATATATATTATTATTAAAAAAAAAAAAAAGGAAGTTGAAAGGGATTAGAATAAAACCTCAGATTTTACATGTATATTTATAAGCACATTTCTATTTCTTATTCTTAGCATTAGTTCTTTAGATAAGCAGAAAGTTTTCATCTAAATAAAGAAAAAGGTCTTGAGTTTGAAAAGCTGTGCATCATCTTTGGATTTAGTTCTCTTGGGATTTTGTGTCATGACTTGCATTCGGCCGCGACTGAGGTTAGCCTAAACACTTTCACACCACCACTAAATAGCCCAAAACCTTAACCCTTATGCGACAGACATTTTCCCTTGAGGTAAGATTTCTGGACTTTAGTGAAGAGTCGCTGAGACATAGGAACTTGAGTATGGTAACATTGCTACGTATTTGGCAAAGTACATGAAGTACCATCTTGGTTTTTAATCTGTTTATGAGTTTTCAGGGTTGTTAGCATTACATTTGTGGGGTCCTAAAGGATTGCATTCAGCTCACAAAGGTTAGTTGGGTTTTTATAGCTCCCTTGAATCTATTTCTAGTTTGTCTTCACTTGAGGACAAGCAAAGATCTAAGTCTGGGGGAGTTGATATAACGTGAATTTGGATGTTCCTAACCACGAACTTAACGCATTTTCGGAGTCTTTTGAGTTGTTTTGAGTTGATTATTAGATCCATACTCGAAGATTTGGAACAGTATGCGTTCGGGAAGAGGATTCGAGCAAATGAGCGAAAATCAGGACTTTATGGAGTTTTCAGAAGACCGGACCGACCGGTCCACTTCAAGGACCGGCCGGTCCACATTTGGACATACAAGACCAACCGAGACCACAAGAAGACCGGCCGCTCCAGCTCGTGATTTGAAGACCCGAAGCCTCTGGAAACCGGACCGACTGGTCCACTCATGGGACCGGCCGGTCCACACATAACACGCGAAGACCTTTTGCTCTCGGGAAGCCGGACCGACCGGTCCAGCTCCCAGATTTTTAGGGAATTTTCCTTTTCCGTTTTATTTTCTATATAAACCCCATAAGGTTTCGTTTTTATTGGACACCACTTCTTTTATCACGTTTTTACTCAGACTTTTAGAGCTATTCAGCAATTGTATTGGGAGAAGATCTCATCTACCTTTGGAGAAGATTTCTGAACCCTATTTGATTTATCTTTTATTGATTATGCAGTTTTCATCTATTGCTTTCGTTATGCTTTCCATGTCTGAGTATTTTTCTAGTTAGGTTTTAGGGTTTTCAATGGATCTCACAGATTAAACTAGACACAGATAGATTACTTATCAATTACCATCTTCATCACTGTTAGGCATAATGCTAGGATTGAACTGGCCATTTAATCACTAGATCTTAGGTTGATACACATTCCAAAAGCTTGTGTATTGCTAGAACTACTGTTGATGAGTAATGCGTTATAACAATTTGAAAGGTTAGTTATAGAGTATTATGAACTGATCAAACCTGAACTATAATGCTTGTCTAGGATAGTCGTGACCATTCCAAAAGTTTAGGCACTCGGATCTCTAGGGAAAGTAATTGTTATCACGAAAGTGGAGCAATTTATATCAGTGTTTGAGTTTAAGATGCATGCATATTAGAATCTGAATAGTTGTCTGGTTTATGATTGTGATTTCCTGAGAATTCCCTAATGCCTAGCGCTTTTATTAATCTGAATTTAAATCGTTTTACTTGCAATCTTGTCTTTAATTTTGATAACATCACCCAATCTTATTTTCTGCATAGCTTAGTTCAATAGTTTATAATTTGTTGTGTAACACTTGGTCCTTGTGGATTCGATCCCTGAATATACTATTGCGTGCATGTGCACTTGCAGTGATTTATTTCGGGTAAAACTCGAGCATATCACTGATTGATGTTGATTACTTGAGAATTAGTAATTGTTTAAAAAAAATTAAAAAAAAAGGAATTGGGTGTTTCAATAATCCTTAAACATAAGTTCACAACGCCAATCGATCGCTTTAAGCATATAAATATATGGACTATATAATTGACATATATATTACTAATAAGTCGATATTTGAGGTTGCATAGCATAAAAGTGTGCAAAATAAAACTATAAAAAAAAACCTTTAAATTTTTATAGACTTCGATACATTCCTCGCATTAAAAAAGTGTTACAAGAATTTGATATATTTTTTTTTTCTTCCACACTCTACTTTTGTTTGTTTGTTTTAATCCCTTGGATTTACTTAACCTTTCATGTTTAATATAACACAGCTAAAACTAATTTGCAAACAATCCTTTTGGATCAAACTTGATCAACATCACCGTTTCCGAGCAAAAGTGGAATTGTCTGATCCTCTGCGTCCAATTGATGATTATCGTTTTCCTCAATCGTTTCCTTTTGATGGTCTTTTTCAACTTGACTCCACATTATCAATAAATATCCAATTCCAGCTATCGCTGCTCCTAACACACTGTTCACAATAAATTCAACAAAATATATAAATTGAACCTATCATAATCAAAACGAAAATGAATACGAAAACCGAACCAAATTTTATTGTGGTTGACAAAAAACTATTATTATAATTTTCAGTGTATGAAATCATAACCGGATTTGAACGGAAGAGCAAAATTAATACATACTCTGGATTTGGATAAATCAAAAAGATATATCTGATTATAAAATAGTTTCGAACCGGGATCAAAATCATTTCAAATAATCCATATTTGATTCGTTTGAACATTGTTTTATTATTCTGATAAAATAAGATCCAAACCCCATTTCATATTGGAATTAGCTATCGATGTTGAATCATAAAGAAAATGACGATAACAATAATAAAATGGGGACTCGTTCTTAATAGTTTATTTAAGCTTTGTAAATTATTTTTACCTTCCATAGTGAAGACTATTGACAAAGAAGCTTGTGCCAAAAATGGTAGCCCAAAGGATCCCAAATGGCTTAAACAATGGCACATAATAAGGCCCCTTCATTTTTGAGCACTTCACTTGAACACTTGTTCTGATTATACTTCCAAATATTCCCTGTAAACCAACAATATGATTAACTAAAGACAACCCTAGTTAAAGAATACATAATATATATATAGAGTAAGTATAAAATATGATCACGTATGCATATATACCGTGGCGATAATGAGATATAGGTCCATGTTAAGTTGTAGTTTCCATTCACTTATGTCTGGCTCCATAAACGCTGAAAAGATTGCACATTGAAGTGTCCCAGCTAAACTATAGGCAGACACTACTTTCATCACTTGAGGATATTTCTGGACTGTGTCTAACTGATATACCGAAACCCGACAAAAACAATATAACAATATAACTGAGACGCGTTAATTTAATTACAATTGATAATATGTCTTCAAAATACTTATATTTCGAAACTTAATTTTGATTACCTGGATGATATTCCAAATGCATATAGAGAACGTGGCGCATGCGAGAAGGAGAGAGCCGAGAGCCCAATTATCAGTGTTCTTGAAGAAAGTGAAGTAGTGTGAGATTGTAGTGAGGAAGTTGGAGTTTGGAGATGAAGAAGGTCTAGTAAAAGGGCCGAAGTAAATAACTTCTACAAATGCTCCTGTGAAGCATATCAACGTGCCTAACACTCTTCTTTTTGTTCTTGTACTTTCCCATCCTAACCATCCTTCCCTATTTATTTTATATTTCAAATATTTTGAAATCAAAGACAAATATTAATTAGAATTGAGTTATACAAGAATAATAGTAAAAAGTTAGAATTAACGAGAAGTAATTAGTTTACCCAAGGGCAAGAGAGAGCAAGTAGGAGAAAGCAGGTGATTGCAAGCCCATGGCACAGACCACAATTGGAGAACTATAACTTAACCCCAAAAATGCCAAGTTTTGGAACAAAAACACTCTGTTTCAAGAAAATAAAATTATTAAACTTCCTAAAATCTAATATAATTATTTGTTAGTAAAATGTTAAAATTAATTAAATTCCAGAATATATAGTTTTTAATCAAAATTTGGGAGAGATATAGAAAGAAAGACATAAATGAAAATTAATTATTTGTAGACATATATATTGAGATAAATAGAGAGAGAAACTAACCCTGTAAAACCGAGAAGGAAGATACGAAAGAAGGAAGGCTTAGTGAGGAACGGTTCATCGTCCCTACAAGTGAATTAAAACATATCTATAACATTATATGATCAAAACATGTCAAATTGAGAAAGACATAAATATATATCATGCTCTTTACGTACCTCTCATCTCTATGGAAAAAGAAAGAGTAAGGGATGAGAAGGAGAGAGCCGAGAGCATTGGTGTAGACAATGAACACGAAAGGGCTCATGCCACCGGTCAATGCAGTCTTAGCCAAGATGGTGAGTGCAATTGTACATGCCTCCATCAACGCCATAACTATAAATGGAACTATGGTTTCCCATTTTGTTTCCATTAATATCATATTTGGTGTGCCCGGCTTATAAATATACGTCGATGATGCACGGCCTGAGACCACCAAAAGATCGATCAGTATATAAGCCAAAAAAAAACCGAAAGATTGTAATCTCTCTTTTGGAGAAGATTAGAGACCAAGTCCACAACACAACTGTGTTAGGGTTGGCTTGTAATGAAATATTTCATTTATATTTATATATGTGTTTGCATATGAGTGGAAGGCCAAATGAAAAAGAGGGTTTCTCTAGACGTGGAGAGAGAGAGTCATTAGTTAACCTTTCGAGAGGAGATGAAGCTAATAATACGTTGCGCCTCAACTCTTACGCTTATATATCTGAATAGTTTTTGTTGGAGGAAATACGAATATTACCTTCTCTTTATAATTATTTACACTTATGAAAAGAATAAATCAAAACTTAATACGCAACATGCCGGATGCCCACCAAAAATCCTTAAACAAGACTAGGGATGGACAAATTATCCGAATCCAAAATCCGAAACCGAATCCAACCGAAATTAAGCGGTTTTGATCTATATTGGTTATTGTTACATAACCGAATGATTTTCAATTTGTTTTACTTTGGATTTCGGTTCGGTTTCGGATATATCCGATAACCGAAGTAATAACCGAACAAACCAAATATATAGAAACAATATATATCTTCCACTTATGTTCTTTTTTTTTCTTTCATATTTTATACAGTTTTTGAAGTTTAAACCTTATTAAATGGATAAGATTCGTTTTTTTATCATTTTGGTCTTATATTTGAATTTGAGCTTTCTTTTTATATTTAGGCATTTTTCTTAATGTTATTAATGGCCTTATACTTATGTTTGGGTTCAGATAATAGAACTTTGGATGAGTTTTGGATCTTAAAATCAATAGCAAATCTGACCCGAACCCGAAAGGATCCGAACCAATCCCGATCCGTTATAGAAATATACCCGAATGGTATTAGTAAGCTCCAATCCGAAAATCCGAAAAACCCGTACCGAATCCGACCAATAATCCGGATGTCCACCCCTAAACAAGACTATATTTAGTTTCTTTTTTGGCGTATCATATACGACAAATTTATACAATATATATATATATATATATATATATATATATTATATATACAAAAATAATTAGTGGAAAACGTTAACTCCTAATGTGAAGATTTCATTACAGCTTAAACCTTTGCATGTTCATACAAACTGGCTCCAAACGAATGATAAACATGTCATGGCTTTTTTCTCCTATACCTTTAGCATCACCTCATCCCTATCTCTAAAATTAACACTCCGTTCCCTTTTCTTTATTCATGAACAACACGATCTTACCTTTTTACGAGTTATGTAAAGATTGACTAATCATATCTCGGTGAAAACTATGGGTATGTGTTATTACTTATTAGACCAATAGACCCCTTTTGTGTGTGAGTTATATAGAGATTTGTTGTGCAGTTTCCATAAACTAATGTTCATCTTACTTAAAATTGGTTTTTTTTTTTTTTTGTCAACATTGGGTTTTAAAATTGGTAATTCAACACATCTTTTTGCATATTTTACCTAATTTTACCTCATAGCCTTTAGAAGAAGAAAAAAATACAAATATCTACATAGGGAACCATTACTGAAAAAAACAACAACTAATATACCCAAATATAAAATACTAATTAGATGACTATAAACACGCACAAATAGAAATTAAAAAAATATATATTATTAATAAGCTGAGCTAAGTTCTGAAATGAAACAATACGAAAACCCTATTCTCTATAACGGTATTACTTTTTTCGTGAAGCTCAATATATAACAGTCTTTCATACAATCGTTATTTTAAATAAAACAAATATAAATAAACAAAGTTAGACTTTGAATTTTTCTTGATATTGATCAATAAGAGTCTCATTTCCGTTGACGCAGCAGTTGGGAGAAGGAAACGTCACCTTGATATAAATGTTGGGATTAAATGGTGACGACATTTGAAAAATTCCCACTATGGTGAGGCGGAAAAAAAGAGAGTATATTATCTAATTTGCAACGGTCTTCACTACTCTTCAAAAATAAATTCAGTTATAAATCAAAGAATAGGTTCCGTATTATAATGTGCAGAAATAGTCATAGCTATGGTAATTTTATCATTTTAATTAGGATTCTAGTTCTATAATTGCGTACCCTTACTGAACATTCTCAGGTAATTTGTTTTAAAGAAGAGCTATTAGTTAAATTGGATATATGAGGTACTATAAACCAATAATTACTGGATTTTTTTGTTTGCCACAAACAATAACTTGTTTTATTATTGTACATGTCGTGCTTCCCATTTCACCGCGGACCTTTTCAGCTCCTTCGCCATAGCTATGCACACAAATTTCGAATTTTGGAGTATAACAGAAAAAAAAAAAAAAAAACCAAAAATACAAGGATCTTGTCGACCACAATTCCCCTTAATCTTTATAAACTTTATTTATTTATTTTGCATGTAGTCTGAAATTACAATAACAAAGTTGACAAAAAAATATTATTTATACATTTATTATTATTTAGTTATTGATTTCAAATACAGTATATTGTAATATTTTATAAAAATAATACATATATATATATATATATATATATATATCGAACACCGTAAGCTATTTGGATCTTCCCAAACAATTGAGAGATTGGGGTTTTAAAAATAATAACTTGAAGAAAAGTAAAACGATGAAGAAAATATGTGACATGATTCATGTATTGAATAATTGCGGATATCCCTATCAAAAAAATATATATATATATATATATATATATATATATATATATATCTCGCATATTTCTACAAATAATAAGTCGGTCGGATGAACTTATATTTGGCAAACTTTTTAAAGTTAAATGATTTTCCATTCGTTATGTTGATCTTTTATTTTTTTCCGAGAACAAATAGGTCAATTAAACATCGTGAGTTTGGACCATGAAACAACCAGATTTTTTTTTTTTTAAAACTAACATTTCTACTGCGGAACATATACATTTAAACCAATTTAATACTCCAACAAATTTTTAAATAAATAAATAAATAAATAAATTCTTTAAACCAATTAAATTCAATATCAAATTCAGGAATGAAACAATGCTAGCAACCTAAACAACCGGTTCGCTAGACTAAACAATTTCACACTAGACCATATCATCATCTTCTCTCGGCCTCGATTCCACGATCACACTTTTCCTTTACCTGCAACACATGGGATTAAGAGTTGCGTAAGTATTTAACAAATACTTAGTGAGCTGGTCGTCCTGCCTACCGGCGTAACAAGCAGGCTCAGGTAATCAATTCAATAACATTAACAACCAAGGAAAAACAATCAACACAGAGCGAAATAAACAAAATTCTGAAACTGAACAGAACGTGTCGATCGACACGCCTCTGTGTTACACCGAAATCGCGTTTATCCTCTCGTAACACGCATTCCAGTGAACATGAGTCGACCACCTGCACCGAAAATACGATAAAACACATATCCAAGCCACAACAAATCATCAAAATCAATATCACATGCAATCACATTCCAAATCAATCACAAAACATGTTGAAATACCCTCATAGCCTAGAAACCGCGGTCACAACTCACATTTGCCAACAACGGGGATTGTATTTGGTTTAGAGATACAAGGACTGCCACGAACAGACCTTCAACCCCACGAGAAACCTCTGATCGGGTCGAATCACACGAACAATGCAACAAACGGATGATCCTAATGATCTTAGAACACGAAGAAACGGTTTCGGGAGGATTTCTTTGCAACAATCCTCTCAAAGCACCGAATCTCCTTTCTCTCACTGGTTCTCTTCTCAAAACTCTCTCCCTCGAAGGCTCTCAGAAACCTCACAGCCCTAGGGCTCTTATATACGATAACCCGAGCCAAAACCGCGACTAGAATCTAATTAACCCGGTTCAGAAAAATGAACGTGTCGAGCGACACCAAAACTGTGTCGATCGACACCAACAAAACCATCGTGTCGATCGACACACACCTCGTGTCGCTCGACACGACCACCAGAAACCCGATTTCTGGTTCGCGGATGTTACAGACCAGGTTCGTTATTCTTGGCCGAACTCATCTTTATAGTTATGTCTATCAAAATAGTTTTTCGGGTCGGTTAGGATCCGGGTCGATTTTTTTAGTTGGTGTTTAAATCTGTCATTATCATATATTGTGTTTTAAAATGAATTAATTTAAAAATATATATTTATTCTTGCGCATGGCGGTAAACATCATTTAGTGCTATAGTTGATAAGAGATTCATGGACAACTCTTATATGGCTCCATAATTATGTAACTAGATATAAATGACTCTTTACAGAATGTTTCTTTTCTATATTATAATAGATATTGACTTTTTATTTTGAATTAAAAATGTATTACTTAAATATTGTGAGAAGTCCACTGGATTAGTATGAATTTCTCTTAACAATATATCTATATATAAGGATTGACATGCGATATGATGACTGAAGATTTGAATCTTATATTTTCTGTCTTTTTTTTTTATTTAAAAATGCTTCTTCGGATTTTGAAAGGATAAAAGGTGATTGAACAAATATGTCTCCACTATGATGGCCAGGTTTCGGTTAACGAAGTCGAGAAAATATTTATTTAAATATATGCTTTTACAATTACAACGATCTTAATGTCTTTTATTTTTATAATTTCTCTTCTGCTCAAGGTTCTTTCTTTTTTTTTTTCGTGCTCAAGGTTCTTTAAATACATAAAAGTTGAAAATCAACAAATAAAATTAAAAAAATAGTGAGATATGGTCCAAAAATAAAATTGAACTGAATAGGCTGAAGCCCAACGATTATCTTTAAGCTGACATTGCATCAACTGACCCATTTTGTAAAACAATACAAAAAAATACGTATATTTATAAATGTATCAGTATAATGAATCAAAATTTCTCATTTTGGTTGTATAATACGTAAGTAGTACATAACCGCATATAGCTAAATCTTCGAAAATTCATCTCTTAGAAAAACAAAACTAGCATTGAGAGACAGAAGACAGATATTACTGATACACTTGCAGAGGGGTAAAATGTGGAAAGAATAGCTGGAATTTATGATTTTGTAAGATACAAACAATATTTTACCAAATTAGTATTCTGGCAGTAAATCAAATATATGTATACATAATTTAGGAAATCGAACAGCTTGTTATTAATTAAAAATTTTCAAAATATAGAAGTGGTCCAATTAAACT
Source organism: Draba incana (assembly GCA_963576765.1). Taxonomy (NCBI): domain Eukaryota; kingdom Viridiplantae; phylum Streptophyta; class Magnoliopsida; order Brassicales; family Brassicaceae; genus Draba; species Draba incana. Next base: position 31,916,381 of record OY755209.1, read on the forward strand.
TCTTGGAATCAAGACAAATTTATTTCATTCACTCTGAAGTCTGAACTATATCTAGTCACAAAGAGTTGAGCATAGTATATAACTTATAGCTCAAATTATAGTTGAGAAAATAGCTATATATTGTATTGCCAGATTCCTATGTGTGCGCTAACATCATTGTCAAATTACAATGTCGTCATGGTCTGTAGATAATTTTCATTCTTTTTAAGTTCTGCGTAGGAATTGACTCTCACTTGATTCACATTGGATAAAAAGAATAAGCTGAAAAGAGTTTACAAACGTGGAATATAATTCTACAGCAAATAAAAATATATGTTATACATTTTAAATCTTAAATTTCATCAGAACTTAAACCGAATTTATGGTAAATAATTGTTCAATCGAATTTCGGTTCAAGTTTTTTTGGTTTCTGGATTATGAAGAATAATCAAATGAAAATCTAATATAATTTTAAAGGTGTGACCAAAAGAAAAAAATTCAAAGGTATGACATGGTTTCAGTTATGGTTAAGACTCAAAGTTTAGATTCAAAGAAATTTTGAGTCTAATATTTAGTTATGGTTAAGACTCAAAGTTTAGATTCAAAGAAATTTAGTTATGGTTAAAACTAATATTTTCGTTTGATTCTATTTCGGTTTTTCAGATATAGTCATATAGGAAAAAAAATTAAACCGTATCAGTAAAATATTGACTGAATCGGATCAACGTTTATTAGACCTGAAATTTTGGTGTGATGACACTGTGTCTAATAACTAAATTTAAATAGTTGGTATTAGTTTTTTTTTTTGTCAACAGTTGGTGTTAGTTCTATAAACATCTTGTGTTGTTCTATAATATTTTTGTTTGTATTGGGTTTATTTGCATATTCTATGGAATTTAAGCATGTTTTGAATGGAGATGGGTTTGATGAGAAGATAGAACAGAAGAGGATATTGCCTACACTGTGACCATGTCTCCCATGTGCCGTCCTTCCTGTAAAGAAAATGGAAAACTATTAAATATATTTTCTGCTAAGCAAGTAAATGGATTGTTTTGACATTTGAAATGACATTTTGATTATTATAATTTAAGATATATATTAATTTAATAAAGTGTCGAAAACTATGAGAGGGTAAGTCTTGGTTGGTTGTTAGGGAGAAGATATGCTTACCAAAGTATGTATCACTAAGCTTTCTTTGGCTCTTTGAGAAGGACAAAGCACTAGCCACCTTAGTATTATTATGGCTACCTATACCGCAACTAATGTTTCATTCATACATTTATATATATTTCGCATATTATATCAGTACGATTTTATTTTTATAGTAGTATAAAAAAGGCATTATGTTTATAATTGCTAGTTTAATGAACATATCAAAAGAAAGAAATCATCATTTCATGAAAATGTTTCTGGAAAAATACATAGATTGCATGATTCGAAATTATTTTAATAGGTGGTCTCTTAGCTTAGTTTTTCAAAATCACTAGTATTATATCAAAATACCACCAATAAATCAGGAAGGTTTAATAAATTATGTTCTTAAGAATCTTATAACTTCCAAAAACTTATACAAATGGTAGCTAGGAGAACTTTTGTTTTTCTTGGTTTTATTTAAGAATTTGGGTTTGAAACACATTGGTGCAAATGGTGGAATAAAAAGAATTTAAAAAAACAGAACTAAAAGAAAGAATCAAATCAAAAAGAAACAAAAAAAAAGAGTAAGGGGGAGAAAAAAAGTAAGAAGTAAGATAGTAGTGGAAGTGATGGATCCAATTATAAGTGTCTCTATCTAAAAAGAAGACCCCACAACAAGAGATCTCAGTCATATTGTCCTCCAACCCATAGGAGCTTTAAGATGTTTGCTGCTCCTTTTCCTTTCCTCTATCATTGTTAGTCCCTTTCATAGATCTATTGATTTCACATTATTATATCATCAATTTCATACCTCTCTATCCACATGTAAAATTTGAGTTAGATTAATACACTACCATGATTCATCTTGATCATATTACTTTTAAATCATCTTTTCCTAAATATAAAACCCTAAAATATTAGTGGTCACGTTAACACTACAATTTTTTTTTTTGTTGTTGAACTGTTTATATCATTTGGTTACGATACAATTATCGAGATTGTAGATTGGGTTTCAGATTAAATTTTGTACATCTGTGTAAGAGTTGAAGTAAGTAGTTTTTTGATAAAGAAGTTGAAGCAAGTAGTTGAAACATCAAAGTAATAATATAGCGTAGAAGCCACATTCTTTTCCCGGCTCCCAAACATATTATAGTATACATTTTCTTATAACATTTTCCTCACGATTTGTTTGTTAAAAATGCGAGAAATGCACAATGGAGCCTTACAAATGAAGAGATATTTGTTTCCAGAGAAGTTGGACACTATATAGATGGTTCACATTAGCTCGTCCCCTACGTATAGCAAGTACACTCACTATACAACCTAATACAACGTACATACGCACGTACATATATTCCAATATAAATTTATTTATTTTTTGCTATAAGGTTTTCTAATATTCCAATATATTATATATGTATATATCATATATTTGTGTGTATCTATACATGTATAGGTGGACACCGTTGGTGTCGCGCATGACTTTGTAGATTCCAATAATGTTTTGATGAGTACTGCTCCAAATCGCTTACTTAATATTTGTTCTTGCTGTCATGCACATATGAAATAACAGTAATTGTTAAATAATATTTTGATAAATCTCTCTTCCACACGTTGATAAATATATTAATGCTTCGTGGACCAACTTTGATTCAGAGTTGTCTAATTCATATATTCAAAATTACGGAAAGTGGTGTTCTCCAAAACTTTTGATAAATCGCTTTCGCTTTTGACCTTATAAGCCAAGAAAGGTTATTATTTGTATGTATTATTTCCCTTCTTTGAATTAAAATTCTCCAACTTCTCATTCTCTTAACTATCTTTATTATGCGTTGTTAAAGATCAGAGAAAATGTAAATTTTAGTATAGTACCATTAGTATTGGACTTGGCCTTCAAGCGTGTTAGTGGAGTATTTGCACAATCCTTACAAATTTAGTACTGGACTTGGTCTTCAAGAAATTACCAAAAAAATATCAATTTAAGATTAGAGGTATTGTGCAAATTCTCCACTAACACGCTTACATAGACAATGGATGAAAGCGCATTACGTAGACACTGAATGAAATATGCTACCAAATGTCCTAAGCTGATCTGATTTATTAATTCTAATTCAAATTCTTTTTTGAGTTTTAAGAGATTAAATTATAGCTAAAAGAGAAGGAGGACAAGACAGGGTTTCACGTGATGCTTTGGGAGTTTTACAACATGCAGCTAAGCTTCAATCCCTTACTTCCTTTCTTACACTTGACCAACTTCTTGTCCACAATAAGACCTCTCTTAATTCAATTTAAATTCTTTTTTTATCTGGTTTTAATATCTATTGTGAAATTCGCATCTTACATTTTTTAGTACATGAAATTGTGAAAACTTAGACTAGTCTTTTATGGTGCATTTGCCATATAGTTTCTATTTTTTATGAAGTGTACTTTAAGAATATATATGCTTAATGTTTGTTGGCGTCGGATCTCGCACTACGGATCCGGTCCATTTTATTGAAGCTCATCATCACACAAAGTGAAACAACCAAGCTTTTTTTTCTAATTAATTAACCTGAATTAAGTATTCTCATAAATACTAATTCTCAACGGGTAATTCAAACCAAACAATAACCAGCGGAAAAACACATAATCAATTTAACAAAAAATTCCAATAGATAATTGAATCAAGCAATCCAATTCCAAATTCAACTAAGCTAGCAACCTAAACATCAGTTCTACTCAGTTCAACAAAACATAACCAAAAATCCTAATCATCCTCTTCTTACGCAATGATTCCGCGATCACACTTTTCCTTTACCTGCAACATATGGAAAAAAAAGTTGCGTGAGTATTATCACAAATACTCAGTGAGGCGGTCATCCCGTCTACCGGTTACATAATAAGGAAAATGAATGCCAAAATACTACATAAACAACCAGCATTTCACAACGTTCAATTACCATAATAAGAACAATCCACCAAAATATGCAACTCAGCAATCAGTGTCGAACGACACAGCACCACGGTGTCGATCGACACAACAACACAAAACACAAAATTCACAACATGGTGTCTATCGACACTACCATTAGGCGTCGATCGACACTCCATCTCACAACACAATCCATCGCGAGAAAACAAGGGGTGTCGATTGACACTCTTCGCAGAAACCTGAATCAAGCCAAATCTTCACGCGGCTCGACTCCGTTTCATCGAGCGATCAATCTCATTATATGCAATATGGCAATCAAATAAATATCAGTCAATAACCAACAAAATTATGCATTCACAACATCAATTCCATCAAACACAATCTCTAACATTTCATTCCATACCCACGATCACGCACTCACAGACCCGATTCTGCACAGACCTCACTCACGAAACAAAGATATATGTAAGCATACACATCCGATTGACAAACAGATTTGCCTCACGGCTAGCTAAGAGAAAGGAGAACTTACCCATAAGATTTCACGATGATCAGAACTGATTTGCTCATCCGATCCTCTTCTCCAACACAAGACAACATAACTGCCTCATTCACACAATGAACTCTCTTTCTCAAGAACACACTTGAATCTCTTTCTCTCTCAATTCTAAAACGTTTTTCTTCTCCAAAATTCTGAAAAACGATACTCATGTGCGGCTGGATCCTTTTATACAAAGACCTAGGGCTTCTCCCTTAAACCGACAAAATCGGACATTTAATTGAACCAAACCGGTTCCGCAGAACATGGTGTCGATCGAAACCCACTACTAGTGTCGATCGACACCCACAAAAACCAATAAAAATGGTTTGCGGATGTTACAAAAAGCCCATAGATGTTCAAATGGCCAAATCATAACGGTCAATTCTTTATATTAATTTGTGATTCAATTCATAAATTAATGGTAATAGTCAAACTTTATAATTAATTGGTGAATTAAATTATGAAAGTAATGGCAAAAGGGAAGAAGATTATAAAGAAGAAGTTGAAGAGAAGGAAATGAGATCCTTCTATGAGAAACCTAAAAACATTTAAAAGAATCATTGTTCTTCCTCTTTCAGAATTGATTTTGTATTCTATTCAGTAATAATATGATTCACTTTTCTTCTTGCTTTAGTTTATTTATTTTGTTCATTTGACTGGTGTTTAATCCATGAAAGCTTTGATCCCAATTTTATTATACTGGGAATCAAAATTATAACCGATTTTTGCACTCACAATTTGGCGTTTAAAGTAATAAACATATCAAGGAAACCTAAGAAGTTTTTGTTTTTTTCACATATTGAAATAATACTATGGCAGTTATCTTCATTTTTCGGCATCTAAAATTCAACAAAATACTAACCTATTAATAGAAGGTTCTGAGACATCATTGATATATGTAATTAATGTGTGTGCACAAAGTAAGAGTCAACTGTAGCGCAAAAAAAATTACTAATCACAACAATCACATAAAGTAGTTCTACCATTTCAACTAAATTAAAAAAAATTGACTGATGGTCCAGGTGTTCAGCTTATAGCACCCGCTTCAGTGTTTAATATTTTTGTTGTTGTTTCAGTTTTGATAAATGGTGTTGAAATTAACTAAAGTATTCACTCACGCTTTAATATACTCAAACAAACACATTAATTTATCAATCACTAATAACCAGGATACTAAGACTGTGCATCGGAATGTGTAGTACCTTTTTCCTTAAGTAGGAAATGATTCACCATTTCGTTTTGCCCACTAGATTTAAGTGGATCAGAAAAGATGAAGAAGAAAAACTCATTCTACTTAATTTTTACCGGATCTCATGGCATGGAGAGTAAGTATTATTACCGGCTAGAAAAAATTGGTAGTGGCATATAACTCGTTCTTCCTTATTCTCCCACGTACTCTCTCACCCAAATGTATATACTATATATGCCAATAATATAAAAAACGTGTTTCATGTTATTGCACCAAGAAGAGTGGTGATGAGTGTCGTTGCCCTCGAACATTAATTAAGCATTTCCCCTTTTCCATATGCAAGTCGAGCTACTTTGCCAGCTAGCTAGATTCACTTATCTTGTTTGGTCTAATTTATACCGGGATATTAGACACTAATGTAGTAGTGTTGCCTATACACGCACGACTCTTTACTCAGACGTATTCATATTGTTTTTATTTTAATTATGTAATTTGGCCGAAATCATGTAATTTTTGGAGTAATCGTTAGATGAACGAAACATTTTACCCACCGGATTTTTAATTAGACATGTGGCTTAGTTCTTCTACACGATCATCCAAATTTTCATGAATATGAATCCCGGGATGCGAAATTACGCCTTACTACTTCAGTTACAAACATCATGCATCAAACCATATGTATAATATCTATACAAATCTCCAGTTTACATTTTTTTTCTTATAACAATTGTTGTCTATGTAGGTATTATAATATCGAATGATAGGTGACGCCACATTTTTTCTTATATTATTAAAATTTATTTTTGATTTAAAATTCACATAGTCAGTTTTTCGTATAACAATTTGTGTATATCATAAAAATAACTTTTGATAAAGTAATGCATACACAGTCATTTTGTCACTTTTCTTTTGTATAAGAATGATGTGTTAGAGGTTTTACAAAAGAGATGGTGTAACATCCCGAAACCAAAATTTGGCATTTTGGTAGGGATGTCGATCGACTGCAAGGGGGTGGTGTCGATCAACACCATGTTCTGTATGCGGTTTGGTTTAATTAAATCGCTCGGTTTGTGATATTGGTATAGGGAGAGCCTAGGGCTTGTATATATAAACCTTTGGCCGTGTGTGACCGCGTTTTAGAGAAGGATAAACAAATTTCAATGGTTTTTGTGAGGATTTCGGTGATTCGAAGAGCGTTTGTGAGCCGTTCTTCGTTTCGGGAACTCGTGTGATCGTTTGTAGCAGTGTTTTCGCGTGTTCGAGACTAGAATCTATGTGATTGTCTCCGTTCGTCACTGTTCCGTTCTCGTTTTTCGTTCAATTCTCTTTTTAATCGCGATTTCGAGGTGAGTGCGTGATCGTAGATATGGGATTAGATTTTTAGGATATCGGTTGATTGATTGAGATGTTTTGATTTTTTTGTGGTTTCTGTGATTTCTGTGTGATATCGTGTGGTTTGAGTCTTGATTAATCTCGTACTGCACCATCCCGAAACCAAATAAGTGCTTTTTGGTGAGGGTGTCGATCGACACCATGAGGAGTGCGATCGACACCAGTGATTGCAGAATCAGGTTATTTTGATTTTTGGTCGCGGTTTGGCTCGGTTTTGTAACATCCCGAAACCAAAATATGGATTTTGGTCAGGGGTGTCGATCGACACCAAGGCAGGGTGTCGATCGACACCATGTTTTTCGGTCAATTTTGGTTTGATTTAAAATTGTCCGGTTTATTGCTCTGTTTGGGAACGCAACCCTAGGTCGGATTATATATGTTCCAGCCGCAGAGTTCATGAGTTTGGAAGAAAAACCAGAGAAAGAAAAAGGGTTTTGAGTGTTTCACAGGGATTGTGATCCGTTCTTCATAATTCTTCGATCAAGAGACTCGTGAGGTTGTTGGTGCGAGGTTGCAGTGCGTTTTTGGTGAATTTCAGTGTCAGAGAGTGTTGATTTGTCGCTGTTCCTTTCCGTTCTTCGTGTTCTTTGCGTTATTCCCTTTTTCGTCGCGAAATCGAGGTGAGTGTGCGACCGTAGGCTCGGATAGGTTAGAATTCGATTGATAAATGGTTAGGATTGTTCATGGTGGTTGAAATGGTTGCTGATTGCGTGTGATTATGATTTTTGTTTGATTTCTGTGATGAATTTGTGTGATTTTCATGTTTTGGATCGAATGTTTTAATATGTTCTTTGTGGTAGAACAAGGTGTCGATAGACACCTAGAGGTAGTGTCGATCGACACCACGGTGAAACAACATCAGAATTGTCGAGGTGTCGATCGACACCTAGTGGTAGTGTCGATCGATACCCAGTTGAATCATGTATGCATTTTAATTGTTTATTATTTGGTTTTGATTTATCCGTACTTAGCCTGTTGATGGGAGGACCGTCTCATTAAGTATTTATTAAATATTTACGCAACTCTTATTACCATGTGTTGCAGGTAACAGAAATGCGTGATCGCGGAATCAAGGCCAGAGAAGAGGATGATTAAGGTGTATGATTTATCTTTTAGTTTTTTCTAGTGAACATGGTTTTTGGGTTGCTAGTATCGTTTGAATTATGGAATTGTTTTGTTGAACTTGGAATTGGTTTAATAATTTATTGAATTATTTTTATGAGAACTTCCACAAATTGTTGAATAGCTGTAGAGAATTAATATTTATGGGAATATTAATTCGGGCTATAAATTATATAAAAAAAAATGTGTTGGTTGTTTCAATTTGATATCAGAGCCTAGACGTTTTTAGGACATATTAATTGGATGAATTGAGACTATGTGGTTTAATTGTTCATTGGTGGTTAGACAATTAGTAGTCTTAGATCATCCTCTGCGGCCTTTAAAAAGATTCCACGGTAAGTTATGTTTTCTTTGTTGTGACTTCTCGTTGCTCATGTTTTCCTGTCTTGTGTAGTAGATGGATACTGGAGTGAAAGGTCATGGCAGAGGCCATGGTAGAGGCCGTGGTCGGGGTCGTGGCCAAGTGCCAGAGTCGTCTAGCTGTGTGGTTGCATCCCAGACACATCAGGTGGAGACCGCGAATGAGACCAGTGCCAGTGCCAGTGTGGCTGTTAGTGCTGGGAGGGGCACTGGGAGAGGTGCTCGTGGTGTTACTGTTGGCGCCGGGAGGGGCATCGGGAGAGGTGCTGGTGGTGGAGTAGGCCCGGATGGGGATACTGCTCCAGCTCAGGAGCGGTTTTCGGCGGCAGGTCCGGCACCGGCTCCAGCAGGACCTCTGGTGGTGGAAGCGCAGCAGGGAGCTGCAGCGGTTGAGCAGCCGAGGGCTGTAGTTGCAGAGCATCCTCCCTATCTTGTGATGATGGGACAGATGCAGAAGATTGGTACGCCTTTCTTCACTGGCAGAGTTGGGCCAGAGGGGGCCGATGAGTGACGCTTGAGAGTGGAGTGCAATTTTTGATCGATTCGATGTCATGCGGAGTATCGGGTAGAGTTGGATGTGCACTATCTGAGCGAGGATGCGCATAGCTGGTGGAGATCGTTAGAGTCTATGAGGGCTGTGTGGAGTTGGGACGAGTTTGTGGGCGAGTCTATGAGAATCTAGAATTGTTTTGTTGAACTTGGAATTGGTTTAATAATTTATTGAATTATTTTTATGAGAACTTCTGCAAATTGTTGAATAGCTGTAGAGAATTAATATTTATGGGAATAATAATTCGGGCTATTAATTAGAAACAAAAAATTTATGTTGGTTGTTTCAGGTTTAATGGAATAAACCTAGGGCACCCATATATAATCGTTTCTGTAGTTTGTGGCCGCGAGGCTAAGGAGAAAAACTCAGAAAGAGAGTAGAGATTAAGAGAGAATTGTGGGAGATTGTGTGTTCTTAAGGGTATTTTTACAAAGAAATCCTCTTGGAACCTTTTCCATTGTGAGCTAGAGGCGTAGGATCGTTATCCCTGTGTCTAGAGGGTTTGTTCGTGGTGGTTTTGTGTCTCAAATCCGTCGTTGTTCGTTCCTATCACGCCAAGGTGAGTTGTGACTGTGGTTTCTAGGCGATGACGGTGAATTGATGCGTTTGTGATTGATGGTTAATGGATATTCGTGTGTTTTGTGTGATTTGGTTGATGTGGTGATTGTTGTGAATTTTATTCACGGATTGGTTGCGTTTCTTTGCAGGTACGCGACTCATATTCCACCAAAAATCGTGTGACGTGAGGATTAACACGATTTTGGTAAATTACAGAGGAGTGTCGATCGACACCTGAAGGTGGTGTCGCTCGACACTACTTTTTTTAACTCGGAAATATGATTTAAAAGTCTATTTTGGATTGTTTGTTGTGTGGTGTGGTATATGATTATGTTATTGGTTTACATGAGCCTGCTTGTTACGCCAGTAGGCGGAATGACTAGCTCACTAAGTATTTATGAAATACTTATGCAACTCTTATTTCTATGTGTTGCAGGTAAATGAAAAATGTGAACGCGGAATCGAGGTGTAGGAAGAGGATGATATGGTCTTATGTGTTGTCATTGTATTTAGTGAACCGTTTGTTTAGGTTGCTAGCTTTGAGCATTCCTGAATTTAGTATTTGAGTTATTTTGGAATATTGGTTATTTATTTCATGGATTGTTTATTCGGATTATCGATTTATTGTTTTCTGCGGTAGAAATTATTAGGTTTTTTAAAAAAAAGCCTGGTTGTTTCACGTACGATGAAACAAAATCGAGTCGCGAGAGAATTTCACTCGGTTTAGGTTTATGCGAGAGGTGTCGATCGACACCTTGTGGTAGTGTCGATCGATACCTCTGTTATGATCGCGAGGCTCGTGTGCGAGAATGGAGTGTCGATCGACACCTTGTGGTAGTGTCGATCGACACATGGTCATGAAGTGTGTGTTTTGGATTGTAGTGTCGATCGACACCACCTGTTGTAATTGCTGATTTCAATTGTTGTTGATTGTTGTTTGATCGTGTAGCAATTGATAATCTATTTTCCCTTATTATGTATCTGGTAGACGGGATGACCGCTTCACTGAGTATTTGTGATAATACTCACGCAACTCTTATTTCCATGTGTTGCAGGTAAAGGATTTGTGAGATCGCTGAATCATGGCGTAGGAAGAGGATGATTAGGGTTTTAGTTGTTATTATTTTTCTAGTGGAACCTGGTGTTTAGGTTGCTAGAATTATTTGAATGATTAAGGGAATTGAATTTTGAGTTGAGCTGGTTATTGGATTTATTTGGTTTAATTAAATTGTTGTTTTCCGCTAAGTATTGGTAAATTATTGAAATAGCCGTTGAGAATCAATAATTATGGGATTATTAATTCGGGTTGGTTATTTATATAATGAAAAAAGTGTTGGTTGTTTCAGATTGTGTCATTACAAAAACAAAATTAGAAAACCAAAGAAATAAAACGATATGAGAGAAAGATTCTTCATATTGGAGCCATATAAGCATTAGGCTACTAAAATGTCTTCGGTTCCTTCTAACTATGATCGTGTTGTGAATCTGTCGATCAATTTCTTAATTTGAAGATCATCGCTATTTAAAAAGATTGTTGATTATGTAGTATGTTGTTTCGGTGCTTAATATGTAATAAAATGTAGCTTGATCTGCTAGATTTCTCTGAATCGGAAGGGAACTAAAGTTCTTGATCTTTGTCCAAGTCAGGACAGATGTCCAAAGTGTCCAAGCCAAGAGATTATAAGAGAAAGAGGGAAGTAAAAAAGAAGGTTTGGTTAGAATCTTCGGACCAAAGTACATTCTATAAATTGGAACTGACTAGTCTAATATAATAACAATAACCACTTTGTTAATGTAAACAAGCGATTTTGTATGTTTTCAAAAAAAAAAAAAAGACAAGCGATTTTGTAAATGTAATAATACTGTATAAACGTGCAGCCAATGATGGTACATGATAGGCCTAGTCCATGATCACACTACAGAGTACTTGTTGCATCTTTCTCTCTCAACTACTAATAAAGAAGCCACAAATGCATGTGCATGGTTTACGAGAAGGCCACAAAATATTATACTCACTATGTTTTACAAAGAGTATCATCCTAGTATCATTTTTCATACATATTAAAAAATATATATTAAAAAATCTAATATAGGTTTTGTTAATACACTAGAAAATCAAAATAACATTTTTTGTGAAACAGAAATATATGGCTAAAATAATATTTTTATGAAACAAAAGAAATATATGTTGAATATTATATACGTAATGACTAAGAGAGGTGAGGACCATTCATTATTTGGCTGAACGAATCATTCTAATATTTTAAAATCATTTTTTATTACTAAATTAATAAACTATTTAGAGGTCCAAGGAGCTAAAACGATCGATGTTGGGAAATGTGGGATTCGTGTATATTAATAAAATAAGATACACTTATATATACAGATTAATTTATCTATATTAGCAGTATCTTATTTTTTTCTATTTATTTCTTCGAGAAAGACACTGAAATTTAGGTTTTTGTTTGGACATCACCTTCAGCTAATCTAATCATGTCATATGTTATAGAAACAAATATTTGGGACCTTCTTAATTATTATTAAATGCAAAGAACATGCTACTCCCTCCGTTTCATATTAAGTGTCGTTTTGATAAAATATATCTGGTTAGTATTTGAATGTATTTAACTCAAAAACACATCCATATACATTTCAGATACATTTTATCAAAACGACACTTAATATGAAACGGATGGAGTATAATCTAATTAAAAACTCTACGTCGTTTGTTGTCCCGTTTTAAAGAGGCAATATAAAAAAAATGGAATTTTAAGGGAGACAATGATTTATCAATAAAAAAAAAGGGAGACAATGATTATATATCACCTTCCATATTTATTTAATTATTAATTACCTTTAAATGTTTTTAATTTAGCTAGCATGTGATGAATCCAATTCACCAAATTCACATTTCCGAAAATAAACTTCGATTGGTTATAAAAATAAAAATATAATAAAAAAAAAACAAAAAAAAAAAACTTCGACCTTGACTTCTTCGTAAAAGTTCATGTTCGGAATAATGGAAAGTGGATCGTATAAATATGTATCTGAAGTCTTATTTTTGTTGTTGTTCAACAGTGAAGTCTACTTTATGGTTTTCTTAGGTCAAGGAGCGCTTTCAAACTAACTAAACTGAACTGGTTAATTTGAGTTAGTTAATTCTATTAACCGGTGATCAAGCCAATCAATTAGGACCTTCAGTGACTTCTTACATCATGTTTGGCAAATAGTTGAGGTTAATTGTGTGAATCAAATTTCCTAGATTGGTTTAAGATACATTTAGCGTGAATCCTTTTGGCTAACTCTCATTTCAAATTTTTACCAACTCTAGGTGTGAGTCATGGAGACCAACCTTGTATGATTAAATAATACTATAACTTTAAGATGGATGATTATGATTGAATCAATGACGAATAAATAAAGAGAAGTGAATGAACTTTTAATTAAGTGTTTAATTGATTGAACATTTATGATTATTGGTTGGCTGTAAATTTTTATGGTTGTGAGTTTGAAACTTTGAGAACGCAGGTAGATTCTATAAGATTTTTTTTAGTAATTTTTATGATATTGAACTAGAAATATATGCGATGTTTTGAAATGGAAAAATGATGATGTTTCAATGATAAGCAACAAATAAATGAAGTGAGCAAAATGTGACTTGTGTGTGGAACCTTACCTTTAGACCAAAGGGGCTAAGGAACTATTGATGAAATTTATAAAAGATGATAAATGATATTAGTGAATGTGATAGTTGATGGAAAGTGGAGCATTATTTTCTAATGTGTTTCCAATTGATACAAATTTCGTCTGGGTGAACTAACCGGATTTCCTTAAATATAAGTTATGTGCAAATGGTACATTACGCTTAAAATCATAGTGGATGAACCTTTTTGTTTTTAATTTAAAATCCATGTATGCCTTCTTCTTAGTAATCTTTACATTAGATATTACATCAGCTAGGAGAAAGGTTAGACAATTTATTCTTCATAATGACAAATAATTAGACAATGAAGATGATGAGACGATGCATTTTTCCAAGTGGATGACCTTATGTTATATCTCTTTTACTAATTGTAAACTAAAATGCGAAATTGTATTAATTTACAAATAATGTTCAATATCAAAAAGCAAATTATTTAAAAAAAAACATTAGAAGGCGATTCTTAAAAAACATCACGGTTACAGTATTAAATTAAACATAATATATGTTCGAATTCTACATATTGAACACACTACACTATTCTAGCGGATGATATGTTTTTTTTGTAGGTCGGAATCAAACATAAAATCTTATTCACTCCAATTCCATGTTCGATATTTGGAATGCTTTTAAGTGTTGAGAAACAGATTTTATAAATAACGACATAAGACATTTGTGTTACAAAACCTCTGTGTTATATAGATGTCGTGTAATTTATATTTTACGGCTTCCATTTAATGTATTTGTTATAAAGTTTACTAGATGATTGGCCCGCACCATGTGCGGGTATGAAATATATTTTAAAATGATTATATTTTAGTACTAATAACATAATTTTATTATTTATCAATTTAGAAACAATATACTAATTATAATTATTATTTTTAAATTTATAAAATTTTAAAGATGTTGAAAAAAAAGAGAAATCTGAAAAAAATATAATTAAAACTGATTCTAAACACTAAGTAAAATATAAAACCAACGACTGAAACGGCTCGGGCCGGTTTATCAAGACTTATAAGCATCATCGATCTTCTTGCTTATATTATGACCTTGTAAAATGTTTATGATTCCAAAACAATTTCATAGATCTTCTTATGGGATAAATTTGTGGGGAAAAATTACCTTTTTCTCACAATTCTTCTAGTCTATAAGGTATGTTTGTGTCTATTCTAGTTGACGGTTTTTGGCAACGACAATCTATAGATAAAATTTGATTTGTAAAAAAGTTGTTACGAAAGGTAATGTTTTGGTTACCCCTATATATGATTCTAAAGTAAAAGTAATCAAGAAAAATATTGATCAATTAATTTTTTTTTACGATGTTTATTACTTTTGATGTGTATATTTTTTAGTTTTGGCTATTGACGTTGGTCTCATTTGCTACTGTTTAATTAGCCAAATTTTAGACAGAACTGTGTTTTTGATGTAAGGATTAAGATAAAAAGAACTCAAGTTTGAAATTTTGTGGATGTTTTGTATTTGCAACATCTAACGGCTTTGAGATACTTTGACTCTCCCTTGTCTCATTTAATTATCTACGTAAACCAAAACCAAAATTTAAACGAAAATCGAATTACTACATTAAAGCATATAGAAAAATAGAAACAAATCAAATTAGTACATTTAAACGTATAAAATAAATATAAGCGATTTAGTAAAGAAAAGAAAGCACAAAGACGTTCTTATGTTCGGATGTTGAAGTGTTTCTTTATATTGTGCATGGAGGAAGGAGTACATAATAAGATTCTAAATAATAGCAGATTTTTTAAACATTGGAATATATTATAGAATATAAATTTATTCCTTCATTATTGATTATTTTCTTATATATATATATATATATATATATCAATTTAAAGTTTTTTTCTTGAACAGAAAATCTTTAAATTTAAGAGATAATTTCGGCATATTTTTGGCACCAAGATTTAAAAGATATTTAAAATTTTCTAGGTTTAAATATTTTTAATCTATCGATAAAAGTATATGGGCAATTCTTAAAAATACCACCAAAAAAAGTTTTTTTTCCAAAAATACCACTAATTTTCAAAAGTTCCAAAAATATCCTTTTTTCCAAAAGTTTCAAAAATACACAAAACTAAAACTAACTTTAAATATT
The DNA here is from genome assembly GCA_963576765.1 of Draba incana. Taxonomy (NCBI): domain Eukaryota; kingdom Viridiplantae; phylum Streptophyta; class Magnoliopsida; order Brassicales; family Brassicaceae; genus Draba; species Draba incana. Next base: position 31,931,936 of record OY755209.1, read on the forward strand.
CAAAACTAAAACCCTAAACCCCAAACCTAAATCCTACCTCCTAAAACTATGCCCTAATTGTACAATAGTTAACCCAAACCCAAAAATTTAAATTCTAGGCTCTTGAAAAAATCAATTTTTGAGGTTGTGGTATTTTTGGAACTTTTAGTGATATTTATGAAACTTTTAAAAATTGGCGGTATATTTTTTTTTTTTTGTTGATTGTATTTTAGGGAATTTCTCAAAGTATAATTTTTTTTTAAAAGGGATTTAAATGTATAGTTAGATATTTCTAAATGTTTATATATTCAAAACCTAAGATTTTAAAAGATATTTGAAAATTTTCATACCGGGGAGAGCTAAACCAAACAAATAGTTGGGATAATGTTGTATATTTGGTTTAAAAAATAAGTTTGTTATAAAATCTTGAGGTATATTTTTCTGCAGAATTTAAATTCTTGTTCAGCAAAATTATAAAAGGAAGATTTAAAATTAATAATTCAATGAAATAAACAAATGATTGAAATAGTTTAAAAGCCATATCATCTTTTTCACCATTCCATGTCACCATTCCAAGTCATCATTTTTTGAAGAATTGACCAATGAAATTAAAACATTAAAACACCTAATCATCTTTCACTAAAACAACTTTCCATTTAATAGGAAGGGGATTTCTTCGAACCGAGAACCTTAAATCTTGACCAACTTTCTCCACTTTAAAATTCATAATATAATAAAATGATGGGTTAAAGCTGTATTAATATTATATGCTATATCTGATGCTCGATTTTATCGGTTTATGTGTGTACGTTGTGTAGAGAATCCTACTACTCCATATAGTTTTTTTTTTCCAATAGAGAATCCTACTATTTCTTTTAACATCTATTTCTAATCTAGTGCTAATTAGCTTTCTATTAATGTATTTCGAACAAAGCTTTTTAAAAAAAATAATAGTAATAATAATACGAGAGAATGGGTGGAGCAGAAATTCCACGTCCTAAATTAATGAAAATGATGGGGCATTCTCTATCTCAGTGTACTTATATACTAGACTCTCAAAATAAAATAAATGTATATGAATTAAATGCATGTAATACATATGCATTATATAATAAATTTTTCCACTTGTGTCCATACCAACTTTTTCAACATACAACAATTACTCCAGATGAGCACTGTCTCAACAAAAATATTTACATGAAGATCACTAGGCCAAAATAAAGCACAAATGTATTGGGAATTAATTCAGAAAAAATTATTGCACAAAAGTGATAGTTTCATATATATGGATATTTATTAAAAATTATGTTAAGTCTAGGATTGAAATGAGATTTTGAATGTATTTAAATATTGTGAATGTTTAACTAAAAAAATAATATACAAAAATCACTAATCTAAGTGTTTAAATATGCAAAATGTACAAAAAAACTATTTAGTAGACATTTTTGTATGATGAACATAAATTTTTCTTTATGCAGACATTTTTAATGACATTTTGCAGACATTTTTAAACAGAAACTATATAGCAGACATTTTTTATGTAAACATAAATTATTCTATAAGTTTCTTTTTTTTTTGTCAACCATTCTATAAGCTTTTTTTGTCAAAAAATTATTCTATAAGTTATATAGTAAAATTGAACATAAAATAATATTAATTATATCTTATTAAATTAATTATCTACAGATAAAAATATTTCAAATAATTAAGAAACGAGACATAAACAACTATATTTTCCACAGTTTGCAAATCTTTTTTTCTTTTCAAAACACGTAAGTTTGACTTAAACCATGTAAATTAACAGCCTAATTTAATCCACTGTTACATCATAAAATTCGAACTTGTTAACTCTTTTTTTAGATTATCTAACATCGAATATCTGGTTGCCAATGTCTCAAAGTCGAAGTTATTGTTGAACTTTGAACTTTCTTTATTACTTAATCGAAAAAATGTTGGTTATATTATTAGAATATAAATAAGATGTATTAATGTTTTTGCATTTGTTGCAGAGGTTATTAATATTAGAATTTTATATTTGTAATTTTTTACCAATTAAAAAAATTCTAATAAAATATACTTCTACATCTTTTAAATAAATATAATAGTATTTTTGTACATACTATTATACATAATATTAAACTTGTGACATTTCTTTTATCTATAAAATAAAAAGATTAAGCACTAAAGTACTACTTAATTTTGAAATAACATGAATTTTAGAAAAATATTATATTGCCATTTATATTATTTTTTATTTCATCAATTGAAAAAAAAAACAAATGAATTATTACATAAATAAATACTAATTAATGTTTGAGATGAATTTGTTCTTTTAATTTAGACAAATCTCTTAAAGTCAGTCTAGATATTGTAAGTGAAGCTCTTAACATCCATATGTAGTTAGAGCCTGACTGGTGTAGCCGCAGCGGTTGCAGAAGTTTGTGGAAGCAGGCGGTTGCGGTTTCGGTTTCAAGCGTTTTTAAGCGATTTGAATGATTGGTGCAACGGTTAAAAATGAGTGTATTTGTGGTATATTTATGATTAGTTTACAGCGGGTACAATAGCGGTTAAATAATAAATTAACAATATACATATTAAATAATTATAAAAAATATCAAAAATCATATTATTATAATAAAATATAAAAATTATTAATTCAATATATTTAAATATTGTAAAATCATGTATATGATACTACGTTTATTATTATTATTATTATTATTATTATTATTATTATTATTATTATTATTATTATTATTATTATTATTATTATTTTGGTTGAAATTTATAAATTTAATAGAGAAATTGTTTCTTTTGTAGATTAATGTTATATTTTAAACTTTTAGTTTGTTAGATTATATAAATTTTTGATCATAATTTATTAAGAGTATTTTGGGGCGAACATTTTATAAATATAAAATTATAATATGTTACTAATTAAAAAAAGTCAAATATTTATATATTTCATAATTTTAATATTCAAATATTGATTTTTAAAATTTTATTATATATTTTCTGATTTTTAAGTGGATTTTATTTTATTTTTTAATAAAAAATAAATCCACCCGCAAGCGCAAACGCTCGAGGAAAGCAGCTTTTGGTTTTAAGCGATTTGGAGCGGTACGAAGCGGTAGAAAACGTTTCCATGATTGTTGTCAAACACTGGGAACCGCTACCGCCCGCAAACGCTGCGTTTGCGGGTGTACCAATCAAACTCTTAATTGAGACGAATCTCTTAGCGTTTTTGAATACCCATTTTGAACCATTGTCTACAAACATACCATTTTTTAATTATTTTTTTAGAAACATGCCACTTATAAATGCGTTTAGAAACTTTATATCTCGAAATTCTTAATTTAAAAAATATTTTGATCCCTAACAAATTTTAAACCCAAAAAACTAACCCTAATATATAAAGTTAACCCAAACATAAATGATTTTCAACTTTTAAAATATTAATAACGGCATTTTTGTAAAGTGACATGTCAAAATTGAATTTTTTAGGTTTTTTTCTTAGTTTGTCTTATACATTCGCTGTAGACGTATTTGGATTTGGCTTATAATAGTCCAAATATGTTAACGAGTAAGATCACTTATCTTCAATTTTCAGACCATATGTTATGAACAAACCATAGATAGCTGATTTGTCAGAGCAATAAGCAAGCAAACATGGAGTTATAGCACACAGCCCGGATTACAATAGTCAAACGGGAGAGTAGCTAGGAAAGTCATCAAAATGAAGAAAGGGAAGAAAATGAGAGAAATTCTCACAGTGACGAAACGTCCGCCGATGGAAATGATTAGGATTAAAAACCTTCTACATTCAAAAGAAGCTAGGAAAAAAACGTCTTTTCTATTTCCATATATATATCCGGATTTTTCTATAACCATAATTTCAAAGTGTTTATTCATTGGTTTATACAAAATGAGAATGTAGTGTATATTACATACATATGTATATAGAGGTTACATATATGTTTGTGCTGTGTCACTATTGAAAAGTTTTATAGTACTCAAGAGCTTACATCATCTCGTTCAGAGCTTGTCCCTAGTTCTGCTATGGCATCTTACCGTGTCGGAAATATTACAATTGTTTCTTATGAACAAGAAATAAGAGCATGTATATTAAATTTATATATATTTATAAAGAAATGTATAGTATAAAGAAATTTAGCTCTTGTTCTTTGGCACTTAATAAAATTTTAACAAAAGAAAAATTATCAGGTGGTACTATGCTAAAAAGATTCAATGTTTTGAAATTTTCTGATTTTTTTTTACCTTCTTTCACACGGACCCTAGTTTATATGACTAAAAAATATACATGTCAGACGTATCTATAATCTATAGACAGAAATAAACACTCAAACCTTACTAAACGAAATGTTAAATACTTAGTTATCATATGCTACAACTTTAAATGGGTCATAAAAAACTCTTGGGATTCACTTGTGTTTTGTTTTGTTTTTTTTTTTTTTTTGATAAAGGGTTTTCAATTTAAACGCAAAAGTAACAACAATTACAATGATATGATGATAAGATCATATAGTTCAAGAGAGTTTTTCTATGATAAAACATAAAGCTTACACCAAAATAAGCTCTTAAGAGAGATCAAGAAGGTCTAGAAAATACTTTCTCGGAACTCCTAATAAGATTGCTCGTGATTGCCTCGGCCACCACGTCCCCTTTTACCTCGTCCTCTTACCGTAGTCCATTGCATCTCTTGGACTTTTTGCGTAGGTTTAATCGACCTTCCGCCTCTAGTCTTTTGAGAAGTAACACCCATTTCATAACCCGAATAATCACCCGAGTCTAAGTCAGCCAAAAGAGGGCTACCAAAGACATTCCCTTGCACAACTTCATTAGACAATGAACCTATACAAGGGGTTGAGAGCTTTACCAAATCAAGAGGAATACCATTTGTTGAACTAGTGTTTACAGCAACGGGCGAAGAGGTACACGCTACATCGATGGATGATGTAAAATCAGTTTGGAGAGTCTTTGTCAAGACTATGGTTTCTTGGGACATGCTAGCGTTAAACGCAGTTGGGGAAGATTGAACAGTTAGGTTGACAGTAGCACTTGGTGTTAATGGTTCAACATCAGTGAGAGAAGCAGAGATAGGATCCATAGGAGCATGGGAAGCAACTTGACAACCTTGAACAGTGGCTGAAGAAGTAAAAACGTGTGGAACATGAGCAACTAGATCATGGGAGGCAGTGTAGTTGTCCTTTGGTGTAGCAATAACAATTCCATTAGGTTGCCCACATCTCCTTTCTTTATGGCCTAATTGCCCACATCTCCGACATTTAGATGGAATCCAAGAGTACAAAACTTCGACCATTGAGAGGTTGCCATTTAAGTCCGTAGCTGCAATCCTTTGGGGAAAGGCCTTATCTAGTTCTACTTCCACCATTAGTTTTGCCTCACCTATTAGATTCGGGTCTAATCTTGGCTTATGGGTAAGCATTGGTTCTCCTAAACCTGAAGCGATCCAACTAATTCCCCATTCCGAGTAAAGACAAGCTGGTATGTTTTTCAAAGTGACCCACACCGGAACCGTAGTTATCTCAGGTAAAGCTAAAGAGGCAGCAGGAGTCCAAGGAGCAACAAACATAATGCAATCATCAAAATGCCACAATCCTCTCTCTAGAACCTAATCTCTAGTGCTCTTATCCGGGATATGAAACAAATATGAAGATTCTCCTAGTTTACGTGAAAAAATCTTACCCTTCTTACCCCATATACGATTAGCTACTGCGTGAATGAGACCTATAGAAGGCAACAAACAACGATAGAACTGCCCAATCACATATTCTTTCTGATTCTCAAGTCCCTGCATCAAAACATGGTTAGGAATCTCAACAATTGGTGTACCATCCTCCATGTAAGTAGGAGAAGTAGTGCGATGGAGATTTCTGAGTTTTGGGTCCATCTTTGCAGCCCAAGGAAACCGCAGTTCACCATTCTCTTTCAACTCCGGTGGAAGAATGTCAGAAATCCGGTGAGCATTTGCCCTAGATGATGGGGTCTCAGGTGGTGGCTGTTGAGGGATTGGGTCTTTTAGATCTATTGAAATCCTCAGTGGTTTTTCCCAAGCACCTAAAGAAGGAGTGAAAGCATACATAACTTCCGTCGGTGGGGAAGTGATTACAGAGGCTACGGTGATAGTGTTTTGGTGGGTTGGAATAGAAGGCGGCGAAAGTGGCTCTGTTGTAACTGGCTCCGACGCAGTGGGGAGGGGACATCCATTGACGGAGCTGTCAATGATTCCTTTTGGGATTGTATCATTCCCGTGAGCTGGATCTGAATCGGACGAATTCATGGAGGAAGGTGAAGACGGAAGCAGGAGGAGATTAAGCTCGTCGCCGTGGATTGAAGCGAGCAGCCGGCGACGATTCCGCAGCAACGGCGGCTCTGTCGAAGACAATCGGGATCTGGTTTTTGTTGAGAACTTTCGCCTTGAGAGAGAAAACGATGAAGCGCGTGAAGCGCGTGAGAAACAAATGATTAATAATATTCCTTTTTGTTTTGTTTTGTTTTGTTTTGTTTTGTTAATGAACTTACGATTTACTATGAAACTACTCCAGTTCAAATGCTCTAAGTTATGCAATAACTCAGAAAACATACATATATACATGATACTAGCATGTATGCACATGTATATGTACAATTTAGATGTAGGAAATATATATGTGTGCATATAATACAAAATACAAAATATGGGATGCCAGGGGAAGAAGCCAAGAGGTAGATAGTAGAGATTGCAATGTCTGTCCCTATCTAGAAAATCTAAGAGGTGTGGACAAATTGCTAGACCTATAAACATTAATGACTACGCATGTGAATTTCTTCATTTTTCATTAATTAAGAAAATCTATCTTTTGTTTCCATAAGATCGATCGATGAACCTTCTCAAACTTATTTTATTTTTATAAAAACCTCTCAAATTCTAACGAAATCGATTTCGATATCGAACTCCACATCCTAAATATATTTTTTTTTTTTTATGTTAGCCTATAACTTACGGATCTCTATTATACCATTCTCTACAACATAACATCTAATCATTTTCCCGCACAAAAATAAAATATTTCACAATTTTCTTGTACAAGATAATGTAATTCAGGTGTATTTTCCCCTTATAACTCACAATGAAAAAACAAATCTTAAGTTTGAAGAATATCATTATACCATTTTCACACGTATTTGAAAACTCTATTAAAAATGGTATTAAACATTTTTAATACACTTAATAAAATTTTCTTTTCAATTAATACATTAAAATAAAAAGATTAAAACAGAAATATTATTATAAATGATGCGTTAAAAATACAAAACAACATTTTTGCGAAACAGATATAAATGTTAAAATGACACTAATTGTAAAACGAAAGGGGTAAGAAAGAACGCAACTAAATAAAATAATGAGAAGTAGAAGCAATATATGCATAAATAATTAGAGAAGTTGTTAATTGAAAGAATAAAATGAGAAGAGAAGGTAGGAAGAATGGTCAAAGACAAGAGCATAATGGTCTGCCCAAAAACACTTTCTTGGTGTCAGCCTCAGAGCTGAATTGAAAGCGCTGAAAGCTCCTTTTAGTCATCATGTCTTTTTCCTCCAATCTATTTCCATTTTTTCTTCTTATAATTCTTACAATTTCCACATTTTTCTATTCAACCGTATAGAGAGAGATGTATGATACATTAAATGAAGCATCTATCATTATTTCTACTTCTAGTCCTAAACCTAATATACGTGGGCACAAAATCTTCGTACCAAAATGATAAAAGTTTTCCAACGTACACAATACAATGGTTTTTTCTTCTTTATTTCTTTTTAATCTGTGCTTCAATCGCTGTCTACTGGACCATTAACTATGCTTTATAGAGAACTAAATTATAAGTTTTAAGTGAACAAATGATATGGGAGAGAGGGATAATGTTTCAAAGCTAGGTTTGTTTAAAAAATGAAATTAAAATGTAAAGATTTATACTATTTTCGATTTTTCATTGTCGATCACAACTTATTTATAAAGAACTAGGTAGAATAGAAAAAGGCTAGGTTAGTTGTTTAGGTAAATTATCTATTATTTTTTATGAGGGCGTCGAAGTCTGCATGGATGGGACTATGATCGTCAAAGTCTTTGTTGTGATTCTCAATTATAACTCTAGATAAATAGATTTGGATGCCTGCGAGAATTGGAAGATTATGTTCAGTATACATACTCTAAAGGAAAAAAAAAATTGTAGCTATTTGTCTTTAAGCTCACGAAAAGTGATTTATATAAAATGCCAGTTTACTAATATTTTGTTTTTGGTTAATCTTGTTCACTAAATCCAATGAAACTGTATATTTATGATTTCAAACATAATTTTTTATCTGTTTTTCCGGTTACTAATTGTAATATTTGGTTTGCATTTATACTTAAAAGGCACGCATGTGTTTCATTCTACATAACCTCAATGATAGACAAACAACTGAACTTAAGAAGCTTTGATTAAGATCTTTCACAAATATGTATATGTGCTACTCAAAATAACACAAACTAAAAGTTTAGTGACAACGCTAATTAAGGATATGTCCTTTTATATATTGCAACAATTGAAAATTTGACTCCATTAGTGTTTAGATGTATCAATTAAAATATGTTTCGAAACAGTAAAATAATATAAAAGTGATACATCTAAACACTAATGAAGTCAAATTTTCAATTGTTGTCAAATTTTTCAGTATACATCCTAAGTCTAATGAATTCAAATTTTCAATTGTTGACAACACTAATGAAGTCAAATTTGCTAAATATGTTTCTCTCCATAGGGTTTTTAACATAAAAAACAAAAAATAATAAAAAGATAAAAGAAAGTAAGAGAGAGAGAGTTCTTCATTCTGAGCTTTGGCAACTTTGATTAGGATACACATTTGAGACGTGGATGAATATGATTGGTTATGCTTCTTTTTGTATTTTATTTAAATAAATTAGTAAGCAGTATTATTATTAATAATATAATATTACATAAGAGTTTCAAGAAATCTCTTAACCGATAAAAATGGTCTTAGCTTTTTACTACTAATATTAGGATAATTTGATATATCATTAATCCCCATAGCACTCAATGCCCAACATTTGCGAGGGTGAGATTTCAAGTCCAAGATCACATCTTGAGACCTCTTGCATATGATACAACAGTAAAATTTAATTTGTAGGTTAGACCAACATAAGAGTATAATCATTGGACGATAGTTATATATATGAGAAATTCGAGCATATGTCTCAATCTCCTTGTCCGAAAACGAATCATTTTAATTCGTCAAAACTATCATAAGGATCCATGTGAGATTTGAAGTTTTAGCTCTACGGCAAACTGTGGGGTCCTTAAATATAAATTTCACAAACGTAACATCTCCATATGTAGAGAGATGTCTTCTTAAAATCCTAGATATATATGATGATTTCGATTTTGATTTGACTTAGACTATCATGGGTTTTCTGATTTTGGTGATATTGTATACGTCTTTGAATAAATTTCTTAGCATTTTCAATGATAGTTTGATTCCTAAGACCATCGCATGTGCATAAATCCTCACACACATATACGTCCATGTATACTTTGAATTTTTGTGGTAAGTCAAAAAATTGATACATTGCATCTGGTTTTAGATTAGAGTATACATATGAATGATACATCAACTGTCGCGCATGTAACGTGACATTGACACCATTCAAAATCTAGGTGTATAACTCATTGAAATCATGGTAACTTACATTTTTATGAGCAAATATTTATACATGTAATCATGGAGAAAAAAACAATAAACTAAAGTTTTTTTTTAACAAATTTTTTTATATTATGTGTCGACGATTTTAATAGAAGAATAAGGAAAAAGAAGAAGGGAGGTGAGAGAGATACATTAAAACACATGTACAAAAGAATCAAAAAAAGAGGTACAGTTTTCGTTAACTGACCACTGAACTGAAAATAAATGAACGTGTTGGTAAAAGGAAACCCCTAAACTTTATTTCATAGGATTTTAAATTAAATCATTTTGACAGTTTTTTGTCAGAACCAAATAACTTATTTGAAAATTTACATTAACTTGCGTATGATTTTCAAGTGAATAGACAGTTTCTCATTTTGCGTAAAACCCAACATGGGTGAATATATATATATGAATATGCTATCTCTAGCTACATTAATATTCAAAATATGAATAAGATATTCCTAACTACATTATAGTCAGAATTAAATGTTGACATAGTCATATATACCTTACAAAAATTGGTATCATTAGTTAAGATTCACTCAAACCAGTACATAGAGATTTCAGGAAAATATTACCTTATCGAATTTCTTATTTTATCGTCTTTATTTACTTATATAGATATTAGTAGGGGTGGGCAAATTAACCGAACCGAACCAAACCGAACCGAACCGAAGTCGAACCGAACCAGACCGAACCAAATTTAGTTTGGTTTGAATTCGGTTCTTGTTTTCCTAGAACCGAACAAACCGAACCGAACCAAACCCGAAAATAAACCAATGTGTTTTTTATCAAATTATTTCATTATATATATTATAATGTTAAAGATATGTTTCTATAACTAGATTCATTAGATCACATATAATAATTTATTTTTCTTTTCTATTTTCTTAAAATAATTAATTTTTATGTTAAAATAGTAATTTTTTAGCTTATAAAATTTTGTTTTTCTTTTTGCCTCCAAACTATCGTATCTTCTTCTATTTCTCTTTTTCAAAGTTGAAATTTCATTGCAATTGATTAAATTTATCAATAACTTGTGTATATTAAACTAGTTACCTCTACATTTTATAACAAATTTTTGAAATATTTTGTTTTTCTGTTTCAAAAAAGTCAATTGAAACCAACTCAAACTAAAATCGAACCATATTTAAACCGAACCAAACCGAACTGAACCGAAGTTAGTTCGGTTTGAGTTCGGCTCTTGTTTTCCTAGAACCGAACCGAACCCGAACCAAACCCGAAAATAAACCGAATTGCCCACCCCATTTAGTACTATACATGTTATTATATATACATTATAACATGAGAATACTATAGTTAACTTAATTGTAGTGGTTAAGTACTAACATTTCCCATAAGCCAAATGCAGATCAGTGGCAACTACAATTTGGACATGTACTGCAAGTTTCAACGACAAAAATAATATTATATCTAAGGTATGGAAATTATGTGATTTTTTACTTACTTGAAAAAAAAGAGTAAATTAAACAAGAATAAAGTAACGTTAGGTGAATGGGCTAAACACGAGGAAAAGCCAAAGAGGTAAAGAATTCAATTTCTTATCTCCATCCAAGCTTAATAAAATAATATAAAATAAAATGAAAAAAAAAACAAAAAAGATGCTTTGGGGTTGGATCTATAAGCTTATTATATAAAGGAGGATAGATAGTGAGGGTTTTCTACCTTCTTCTATCTAAAGAAAGTCTTTACACAGAGAACCCCAAACCAAAAAGAAAAGGAAAAGAACCAATAAAAAGAAGACAAATTAATATTTAGCCTTTGAAGATCTAGAATAAATGGAAGAACATCTAAATCCATTAGCAGTGACGCATCTTCTTCAACACACACTAAGAAGCTTATGCATCCATGAGAATTCTCAATGGGTTTATGCTGTTTTTTGGAGGATCTTGCCCAGAAATTATCCACCTCCAAAGTAAGCTTATGATCAAGATCAACCATATCTAACAAATCCTCGACTTTCTTGCTGTTCGTTTTTTTATGTTATTTTAGTCCTTTTATGTCTCTTTGAATTTTTGGGGGTTGATATATATGTTATAAGCCTATATGTAATTTTCTTTAAGAAAAAATATATTTGTTTAATGATAAATATATGCTGATCATTTGGTGTTGTTTGCAATTAGATGGGATGGTCAAGGAGCTTATGATAGATCAAGAGGAAACAGGAGAAACTGGTACTAGTAAAACCTATTGTGTACAAAAAAATTAGCCTTTAATAAATACAAATATATAAATTTCAAGCTATTTTAAAAAAAAAAGTATATTTCAAGTTGTTTTTTTGAAAAAGTATATTTCAAGTTGTTATGCATCTACAAATATTTCTTGGTGTATAACTGTATATAGTTACTAATATTGTTGTATATAAATTATTGGCAGGATCTTGGTTTGGGAAGATGGCTTTTGCAACTTCGCGGCTTCTGCCGGAGAAATGAACTCCGGTGAGTGTAGTGGCGGTGGTGGCTCGACGGCTTATGGAAACAGTGATTTTCAACAATATCAAGGGCTTCAGCCTGAGTTATTCTTCAAGATGTCCCATGAAATCTACAATTATGGAGAAGGGTCGGTCTAAATAATTATAGACACATATTTTTCACCAAAACTTATTTAAAAAAAAAACTACACAAAGAAATACAACTTTTTGTTATACATAGTACTTTCTCTTCTTTTTTGTTAAGGGGGTTTTTGGACCCAAGTCCATACTATTTCTATACCTATTTTCTTACTGAGATTTTATATCCATATTTATGTATATGTATATAAGTCTGTTGGTCTTAGAAAGTTATGAGTCAAAGTACCTTTTTCTAATTAAATTTTGAGGATAACTTGTTTTGATACCAAAAAAAAACTGATTTTTGAGGAGTATTAAATAAAAAAAAACTGGGAAATATTTAATAAAAAATCATTGTCAACTAACTAAAGTATTATTATAATCTGTTGTTAATTAATTTAATTATTCTCTAATGATTGAAGTGTTATAAAATTTTGTGTAGGTTGATAGGAAAAGTAGCTGCAGATCACAGTCACAAGTGGATTTACAAAGAACCTAATGACCAAGAGATTAACTTCTTGTCTTCTTGGCACAATTCTGCTGACTCGGTAACCATATTATATACATACACACATGCATACTTATCGTTAACAAGGGAAAAAAAAGGAAAAATATCCATATATGTGAAATTTACTCTCACACATACATTCACTATACGTATAAGCATTATATTCACCACACACTAATTAAAGTTTATGCAATTGTGCAGTACCCTAGAACATGGGAAGCCCAGTTTCAGTCAGGCATCAAAGTATGTTGATTTTCTCCAACTTTTTTTCTTTCTTTTCACATCTACATGTATACTATACATGTATGCATTATCATATATCTATTATAATCTAGGTAAAATATATCTAGATATATATAATAACATGAAAATGTTTTGCAGACCATTGCCTTGATTTCTGTTCGTGAAGGTGTTGTCCAGTTAGGAGCTGTTCACAAGGTTCCTCTATCTTTTTCTCTCTCTCTATACATTATACATTTTGGGTATATGTATACATAAAGATTGATATATTTACGTATTTAAAATACTATATTAAAGGTGATAGAGGACTTAAGCTATCTTGTGATGCTAAGAAAAAAGCTGAGCTATATAGAGAGCATTCCTGGAGTACTTCTTCCACATCCTTCATCTTCTGGTTACCCTTTCATCAACGCTTCTCCTTCTGACACGTGGCATTTCCCCGGAGTCGCTCCTCCTCCTCCGCCGCAGGCTGAGCAACATTTCTACCACTCCGACTACCACAACCATCGTTTCTTGATGGGTCACCATCACCTTCAGCCACAAGCGGTAGGACAGGCTGGACCGCCTTTACCGCATGCGATGAAGATAACGCCGTCGATGAGTAGTCTCGAGGCGCTTCTCTCGAAGCTTCCATCGGTTGTACCTCCGGCGACGCAGCCGGGGTACTTCCCGTTTCACCATAGTGCTAAAGAAGAAATGAGTCAAGAAGAGCAAAACGATGCGTTTGGGGTTCAGCGTAATGATTTGGTTGGTGAAGGTAGTAATAATAACAATAATTACAATAGTAATAATGATATTTATCACTATAACAATAACTGCTACAATAATAATAGTTACGATAGAGAGAATAAGATCGGTGGGTTTCTTAGTGAGGATTATTGATGACTCTCATATAAAATCTATCTTTTTGTCGTATAAAATTGTACTAAAAATTTTCGAAGTCTGACATTTGCAATTCTTTAGATTTTCTTTTTCTCGTAGTTGGCAAAAAAAATAATATGTTACTTTCATATAGTCTTTGTATTGTAGCAGTATGTATGTCTTGTCTCTGACATAGTACATTGTTTTAACGGTACTTGTGTTCAAACTTTGCAGATTCTATGTCTTAACAAGATTTTACGTAGTAGAACTTATCAAATGAGAAGTAGATATTTTTTTAACTTAATTCGCAAAACAAATATATTTAATTTTCTAGCAATGGAATTTCTAATGTTATGCTTCTTTGGACTACACTAGACCCGAGTTTTTGTTCTTTATTTCCTCACCGTGTATAAATACTTCATTTTGGCAAAGAAACCATGTAAATTAGCACCAAAAGTTGAAAAAATTGTAGTGCCTATTTGTTTAGAAGTGAGCAAATACATAGATAGCTAAAACTTTGGAGAGGGATTATTCTGATAAGACCATCGAGACTCGAAATCATGAAAGAATCAAACTCTCGAAACGCTTACAATTTAGTGTAATTTATTCCATCTTAATTATATTTCATAATTTTAAAACTTTTGATAATAAAAAAAACAACTAGGTATCGATGCAAGGACTTTTATTTGTTTTGTTTGACTATATATAGCTACAATAAGTGTTGCAAATGAGAAAATTATGGATGTTTGATGGATGTTTTCATCATATCGTACTAATAAACCAGAAAACTAATGAAGTGATAGCAGTTCAATGTTTTATGTATGTTTAATAGACGAATACTTAGTAACAAAAAAAATATATATAGAAAAGAAAACTTAGTAACATATAAGCGGTTTAGACGGTCTAAAGACGAGTAAGCGGAATAGCTGATGAAGACGTTTTATAATAACTTTTATCACTCAATTACAATTTTTTAAGTTGAAAACTAAACTAGAACTTTTGTCGTCTGCCTAATTCTTCAAACCTTTTATTTATCTATTATCATAGCTAAAATTCGAAGCTAAAGAAAGTTTATGATCTTCATCTTACAAAACAAAAAATAACTCAATTATCTTTTTGTAACCAACTAAATAGCTTAAACTTATTTTCACACAATGTCGTTATGGTTTTTCTTACATCTCATGAGTACTATTATTAAATCTGTTATATATCATGCTCTTTCATTATTTTATGAATGTCAAAATTAATTGTTAAAACCGTCCACATTGAAAATGGAGTTGATACACTAATATACACTTCCTCCGTTTCATATTAGTTGTCGTTTTAGAGTTAAATTTTTGTTTCATATTAGTTGTCGTTTTGTATTTTCAATGCATATTTATTACTCATTTTTCCATTTATATCCCTACTATTTTAGCTCATTAATTACTAATTTCAGACAAAAGATTGTATTAATCAGGGATGAAATAATAAATTTAATTGTTTTCTTAATTTGTGTGAAATAACCTTAAACGACAAGTAATTTGAAACGGAGGGAGTATAAGAGCTATGAGTTTGTTCACTTATTGCCAATTTTGATCTTTGATGACTTGGAAGCTAAAAAACTCATATTAACTGTCCAAAATTGTCTAGACTCTGATTATACGTTTAATGCATTCTACTTTTGCGACATTCGCCAATTGATTACAGTCTGGATTTTCAAAACACGTCGTGATAAGCAAGATCAGAGCGATATTGTTTCCATAGGGAGTTCCTTGGAGCCAGCTATATATTATTGATCCATACTCAGAAAATATTCTCCTCTTAAATCTTTTTCATCTTTCTTTACTAATTATCTTAAACTACAACATCAAATCCCATAAACTCATACACACTATTTTATTCAAAACTAAACACATTCTTTAAGATTAACATCTTAATAGACCACTTAACAAAACATTATGGGTGGTACCGATCAAGAACAGATGATAAACTCACATACACATACGGGTTGCTCGGAGTACAGATCAAATTACAGTTGCTCGGAGTTACGACTCAATTCCATCTTTAATATATGAAGATATTCCCTTCAAGGAGCAAGGAAATTCAACATTTGACGACACCACATTCTCATAACTCAAAACCATCATCAAAAATATATCTCTCTTTAAACCAAGATTTCACACAAAGCCAATGAACCACACGCACACATAAACAAACATTCTACGAAGAAGTTTATTTTTAGTCTATGTGAAAGGACAGATGTGATGATGTATAAAAATTAGGAATATGTATATGATACTTGGAATACCTTAATACTTCTCATATCTCACGTGGGAAATTGTTGATTTGTCCTTCCTCTAACACATCTTTACCGTTAATCTTGTAACCTACCCTCATCCGCATCACAATGGGTTTCTGAAACGGCAAAAATTAAACCCGGAGATTACTCTGATATTTTTGCTGTCTCGGTTTTAACTATACCGTTTGTTGTATAGATCTGCTGTAGAGTGAGAGAAAGAAAAAAAAGGGAAGCGCACCTTTCCGTGTTGGCTATTTATAACTCTCATAGTTTGTTTGATGTTTCCATTTGCTGGAAGAGAGTTGCTGCTAGCGGGATCCAGGTGAAGTTGAAGAAACTGCAATGTGTGTGATAACAGGAAATAAGAAATATTAGAGAAACCTAAAACATGCACAAATCTTAATTCAAACGATTCCAAGTTTCAAACTAATAAATAGGTAAAACTTTACAAAAAAAACTTGAATTTAGCATGGCCACAAAAATGTGGACCGATTTAGCCAAGAGAGAAGCACATCACAGCTATTTGTTTAGGAAAGATTGTGTGGTATAAACTATGAAGCGCAAAAAAACAAATTTGGGAACTGACCTTCGGAACTGCAGCCTGGAAAAGAAAATCTGTGTAGACGTTAGGAGTAAGGTTTGTGAAACTGCCCACAATATCAGTAGATTGAGGATTTTCTGGTTGCTTTGTGAAGTTGAACTCAATCTTCAAGGAGCTGCTCTCAAATGCAACAATTGACGGATATACTGGACCGTTATCCTCTGCCATGGAAGAAAAGAGATGTCATCATCACATTTGAAAATATTAAAAAAGAAAGGAAATAGTGTAAAGTAACTTTTCAATGTTTAACATCGCATCTTTACCGCTCATTGGTGGCGTGGGGCCAAATCCATCCAATAAATCCATCATCGAAGAAGGTGCAGTCAGAGAATTTGATGAAAATGTAACAGTGGAGGCTATTGGAGCATTGTTATCTTGAATAGAT
Source organism: Draba incana (assembly GCA_963576765.1). Taxonomy (NCBI): domain Eukaryota; kingdom Viridiplantae; phylum Streptophyta; class Magnoliopsida; order Brassicales; family Brassicaceae; genus Draba; species Draba incana. The sequence continues at coordinate 31,949,120 of OY755209.1, forward strand.
AATAAGTCTCCATTCATCAAGCCATTTTGCGCAGGGACAGGACTTCCGATTGACAAGAGATCCAAAAGAATATCAGCGCCGGCTTTTGATGGCTGCATGGTACCTGAAATTGAAAGTTACAAGGAAGGGTAAACAAAGAGCGTGGAGATTTAGACAATACAATGCAACTTCACAGCTGAACATCCCCAACTGTTTACAAAATCTAACACTCTTTACTTATCTTAAATATACAAATTCAACAGTTTTCTTCAGGTCATAGTTAGAATTGGTCATACTGCAGATGAAGCCAATATGTTGAAGAAACATGACCAGAAATAACTATCTGTCTGAAGAATACATATATCAATTATTATCCGACTTACACATATGCTATACAGATGTTTATCATCATCCGTTGCAATACCAGTCATGTAAAAAAAATTTCCAAATGGTGGAGTGGAATAGTAAAAGTTTGGAAATCTAACCAGGTTGTACTGAAGGCTGCGTTAAATCACCACCAAGAAGATCTTGAAGAAAGTTGGCACTGGAGGAGGTAGGTGCAGGAGTATCATCAGAACTCAGGTCGAGTAAATCTACAAGAGGAGCTGCAGCTTTAGAAACACCATTCGGAATAATAAGTGAAGATTTTCCAGAAGTTGACACAGCTGTTGGTAAAGAACCAGCTCTCCTTCCATTAAATGTTGCCTCATCAAGGACCGGCATTCTTTCAACGAGGGAAGATCTGCATATATTGAGATCCATTGTAACGAGTAATTTAGTAGATCAATATCCGTGGAACTCTCTCATCCAAAATTGATGAAAAAGATATGTCCAGTAGGATCAAAAGAATTACCTTATATTCTGATGCTTTTGAATAACTGAACTAAACTCCATAGATCTTTGTTGAAGTTCTAAAACAAAGCTACCTTTGTTCTGTCCTATAATACTTTTAACCCTCCTGTAAGAAAATACAACAAGCCCTTCAATGCTTAGAAGTATTATTGACTAATTTTCATTGCAACCTAATTTATAAATAAAAATTAAAGGGACGTGAAAAAGTGTGAATGCATAACTATAGCTAGAAAAATCTATAATCAGCTGTGTAGACATAGTAAAGTAAGGCAGGAATTGGCGTACTCTGAACAAGAAGGGAAACGAGATGAGATCTTTAAAAGAGCAATTAGTGCCATTGCCTTAGTTGTGACATCCGATGTATGATGCTTAATAGCAGCCTCGACAACATCCACAGCATCTGATTCTGTTACCTGATTACAGAAGCTTGGGAAAACAAATCAACATCTACACCTCTCATAGAACAATTTATCTTTAGCATGTAAAGATGATCTTTCAAAAAGTTGCAGGCATAAATTTCAGTTATAAATATATTTGAATGTCAATAATATGCACACGATAACAACTGAAAACGCTCTCTTCACTTTTTTATCAACCAGACCAGAAAATTAAAAAACAAAGAGTTAATATTAAATTTTGAGGTGTCAGGATCCCAAAGTAAATCAGCAAAGCAGAAAAATGTTACAAGAAAAAAAAAAATCAAGAAAGATATCCCGTAACTGTAACCCCCAGGTATCAGTCACAACATTAAATTCTTGGTGCAGGATGATAGTACTAACCGTTATTGGATCTTCTAAGTCAAGCATTCCAACATTGTTTACCAACAGATCAGCATATTCTCCTATGCACCATATTGCAACCCGTACAATTTCCTGTCCAAACATCACAATGACCCCGTTCTGACCAAAAATAGTCGAAATTGTAAGGTTGTCTGACCAAAGAGAAATGTCATTTACCTGTTCTGAAGATGAATGTAATGCTCTGTACAAAGCCCTGACACTGTACCCATGGAGATCAGAGGCATTTGTTATTACAACAATCAGTGCGTGACATACATCCTCTTTCACATAATTTCCAGCCTGTTACAAACGGGTCGAGATTAGAAATCTCAAATTAAGATCTACTTTCATATGAATAAAACATTTTTTGTTACTTAAAGAAGCCTGAATGTACATTGTACCCTGGTCCAGATAAGTGTATGGTAAAATGAAATCTCACAACCTGGGGTTAAAAGTATACCTCAGATAGAACCCTTAGCATCTGATAAATGTACCAGATTTTATCTGGAGCAAACCTAGGCAGCAAGGAAATACCAAAATTTAGTACACCAAATAATCAATCACATCTGATGGATATCCAGGCCAGTAGTCTGATAAAATTTTAGATTACTTTGAACATAAATCACATATTTGTTAAATATTAAAATGTTAAGTTACCATCTTCTAGAAGAAGGAAATCTCAGTACAAGCTACTTGAAAAGTTTTGCAACTTACTTTTCAACTATGGAGCATATCTTTGAAGTAAGATCTTCCTTAAAATCTTGTTCGCATACTTCCAAATATTCTATTAAATCCGTTGCTAGTGACTTCACGTTATTCTCATTCACCAGAAGGTATATAAGTTCAAGTGCCCTTTTCTGAATTGAAGCATCTGAATCCTAAACCATAAGATATTAAAGAACAATTTCTTTTTAATAAAGAGTTATCTCAGTCACGTAACCAGATCTGGATGGTTGCATGTATTAAAAAAAAGAAGAAGACAAAGTTACTAGCGACACTAAGACAAGTATGTTCTGGGCCTGAGGCATAAATTGCATTCCATAACAAGCAAAAACAGTGGAAACAACATACTCTGTAATTCAATAAAAGAAACACCCAACAAGGAAACTTAAACACCACATAAAATACCTTAACACACTCTAGGATTGTAGCTCTGTGTCTCTGAACCGCTTGGGAATCAACAGTTAAGGCTCTCATCAGCATGTTTAATGCTACATACCTGAGAAAGGAAAGCTAAGTTATATATTTTTGGAAGCTGGTCAGTGGAGATGCAAGAAAGGGATCAGAGGAAGTGTGTTATCACTTATCACAAAAGTCTTCCAAATACAATAGTTCCATTCATACACAAAACTCTCAAAACATGTCAGGTTTGGTTGAGTTAATCTTTAAAATCAGCTACTACTTTAAGTAGAGACCAAAAAAAAAAACAGAACCACAGCAACTTACACATATATGAGTGAAACAACAACTTCTCTTGGCATTATAGAAAACACAAATATGAAGATAATTGTAGATGAGGATATCAGGGATAAGGTTACAGAAAACTCAATAATGGTGGTAAACCTGATGTTATTATCTCGGTTGGACAAGAATTTTCCCAAGATATTGATTGCAAGGACACGTAAGCCACCATTTTCTTCAATGCTCATTATTGTTTGAACACATTCGTATAAGATAGCATTGCCTGCATTTTTGTTTGACTCGGTTTTTGATGCCACCTAAAACATTGAAAATCAAGTTGAAAGTTAAAAAATGATTATATGTGATTATGATCTTGACTCATACAGATCAAAAAGCTTTTTCAAAGCAAATGTAACAAAAAGTCTGTGTAGCAAGGTGAGAAAAAGGCTTCATTTGCATGGGATGTAATTTTCTGGATCAGTAATTCCAGCGATCATCTGAATTATTTTACTATTAATTTTGACAACTAAGAAAGAACTAATAGTCTAATAGTATGAAAAGAACTAAACACTTTTTGAAGAACAAAAAAGATCGAAAGACTAGTATGACAAACCTGAGCAAGTATATCATTCATACAGTCACTAGCCTCTGCATCCCCTTGGCCCAAAATACGCAACAGCCTGAGCAATCTGATGTGAAGAAATGGATCAGTAATTCCAGCAACGTCATACTCAGGTGAATATGGACTATTTGCAATATCCCTCAGGGTTCTAACCAAGCCTTCTGTGCACTTCTGTAAATCAGAACAGGAAACCACTTAATATTCATCACTACAAGAAGAACAAAGATTGAAAACACTCAAACGAGTTCAGCACAAAAGCAAAACTTATGCAAGGTTCCCAAGAAGATCATGAACGTAAAGAACAAAATAGTGATTGCAGGGATGATATAGATTCCAGATGGAAGAAATATGGAACCATGAGACAGTAGGAGGCTAAAAGTCAGAAAGAGAAGTCTAATGAACAGACATAGAGCCACTTTCCGAACTTCCAAAAAAGAAGAAGAGTGCATACTACAACAGTTCAGGCATCCTAAATTTCCTTTAACTAAATTGATAGGATATCAGCAGATTACCTTGCGGAAGTATTCAAGGGCTTCAGAACTGACTTTACAGACTTCCGTACAAAGATGAACTCCTGTGATGAGAACACCATGATGCTTTTCTTTAAGTAAAGCAGCGCTAGGATTTATAAAGTTCTCAGCAAGATCAGGAACTTTTCTGATGATTCGTATGGCACAAAGGGCTGCCTAGATTTAAAAAAAAAAAAAAAAAAAGATACTAATGAATTAAGAGTTCATGATAACGTATTTTTCTATGGATACAAAAAATGACAGAAGTAAAGTGAAGATTTGATGAACTAAATACACAGCTCTTCAAATACAGCCTTCATTTGGCTAAAGCTTGCACGTTAACCTAGCTTCTCATATTTTGCACCATTTCCACCTCTAAACCCCAATAAAAAAACACTTGTTATCTGAACAGGTACAATGACAGAACAAGGGAAAACTCACTTTCTTGCGTATATTTGGATCACGAAATTGAAGTAATCTTTCAACTTCAGGTGCGAGATCACGAGCCATTTCTGCCGAACATATATTTCCCAAAGCACAAAGAGCAAGCCCCACTATGTACTGGTTTGTATGATTCAGGTCTCTAGACATGAGTCAAGGTTTTCACAAATGGAAGCTAAAAATTAGTATGAAGCTGCCAAAAATCTAAATCCTACAAGGAAAATCAAATTCGAAAATATACAACACAAAGGATACTGCTTCAGCGAGTTGGTGACCAGCATTAATACTTCTTGCCTTTCATCAAGAAGCAACATTAAACCTAGATAACCAATCCTCTTCTCTGGAAATCCAGGAGCAGCAATTAATTTGAGGCATTCCATCTGCCCAAAATGAGTGGGGTAACCAAGCATGTGAATGAACATGAGCTTTGCTAGATCCCGATGCCTGTAATCCTGGTCATTTTCACTGATTGAGGCACGGATTGCAGCACACTCTTTCCTTACAACAGCACGTTCCTCAGCAGCGGTTTTACTTGCACGTATAGCTCGAATCATGTCACTACGAAATAAAATGTCAATAAGTGATGAATCTTTTTTAAATTGTCATTTTCTAAAGACTGAAGCAACGTTATAGGCTTAAGTAAAATACATTACTGTATTCATCATGTATATTCTCAATTTTACTTGAATTGAAGCATACATTTACATAATCAAATACTCTGATGAGTTCAACAAATGCAAAATAATAAGTGTATTTTATCAAGCATGCCTAATCTCAATAATCAACCTATACATTTTCCGATCAACTGCACTTTCCAATTGAATCAAGCTACATTACGGTTTCTAAACTAGGAATGCAACAATGGAAGTATCGCATAGTCTCCATAACTGGCAATATAGGCATTGGAGATCGGAGAAACTGATTTCTCACCTGAGACGCGTGCCGGAAGAGAAGGGATTCATGACTGTATCCACGGTGATGGTACGACGCTGAAATCAGATCCGGGGAAGAAAATTCATCAGAGATTTGCTCGAGAAATGGATTCACAGATTGAGCAAATCATAGATCTAAGGAGCTCAATTTCCAGAGATGAGAGACATTATTCGGATCTGAGACTTTTCTTCCACTGTCGATGAAAAAAGATGAACACAGAGAGACGTTTGTGCGTATTTTCTTTTTTCTCTTTCGTAAATTAAAACGGAGTCGTGGATTCAAACGGAATTATCCAACTACGGTGATTAAATTAACAATTTAAATAAATAAAAAATTACTAAAAATCAGAAGCCTCTAACTCGTTCCAAAGGTCTACTGATAAAAAATACTATTAAACACTTTTGGTTCGTTTTCTTTGAGCATTTGTAAAAGCATTATGTAAATTTCGGTCAAATGGAGTGCAGACTTACATTAACATCAAAACCGTGACAACATTGAAACAAAAATGTCACTACTGGTTCGTCACTAGATAAATTTTTGGTATGTCTCTGACTAAATTATGTAACTCACAAGATTTCGACATTGTTATGGAACGATTCATATAAATCAGTCGATATCCATTTCTCCCACCAGTATCTGCTCAAGCTCCTTTACTCTCTTTCTTGCTAACTCGACACAGCTCTGCGAAAAGATTAAAACCCGCAAGGCAAATTTATAACAAAACCCGTGTGTAATCAAGTTGTGGATTTATTATATAGGAGAATGCTCGAAAACTCTAACCTTGATGGATGACGAATAGGCGAGAGCGTTTCCTCCTGATTTATAGAACGAAACCATTTGATCCGATGAGTCTAATACAACAGTCACCAGAGTGTTCATGATCGATTCTTCTTCAGCTGTTGTGTCTGCTAATATGTAGTTTTTGTGAAGTACGCAGGTTAAAGAGAACGGAATGTTCTTAAGCGTGAGTTTTCTCTTCTCCTTGTTCACTGCTTCCTTCTCGGTTATCGATGCATTCTCCTCCTCTTCTTCTTTAATGGCAACTATTCTTCCATTGTCATTCAAAGCAACAACTGGAATTTCCACTGCCAAAATGAAAATCTCTACCAAATCAGAGGAAAACCGTAAAAGTTCGATCATTGAGCTATGCAACCAACTAAACGATGCGAATCAAGAAGAACGTACAATTAGAAAAGGCTGCAACGGCAGAAAGCAGAGCAGCATCGAAAAGAGAACCATCAGCATCAAGGCAATATATGTCCTATAAGAAAATTCACAGATTAGCAAATACTAAAGAATTCGCGGTGTGATCGAGTACAAGACTGATGTGTACTAACCAGATAACCCATCCAAGCAGCTTTACCACTAACTAGACACAGTTCATTAAGATCAATCATTCCAGAACTGCAATAAAAGGGAAACAATTTAGAATGCACATTGAATTTGATGCTCAAGGAGAAAGATTTTCAATTCACAAGACCTTAAAATAGTATCAGACAAACGCTTTGAAGTAACAGGAGCAGATTCATCTGGTCTTCCAGGCCTAACAGTTGGAGAACATATAGGAGGCATATGGAACTCAAGAGCTATAAAAAAAAAACCATAATGAGTCACAAAATGAAACACTAAAGAAGAAGAGATAATAACATTAACCTATGCATCCTTCATTTGGTGAGTCTATAGAAGGAGTCATAACTTCCATTCTAATAGCAGCGAGCATAGTAGTGGAACCAATCTTGGCAAGAGCAGATCCATCAGCAGATGAAACAAGTCCAAAGTTTACACTTGTGTCTCTGGCTTTTCCAAGTGGTCTAGCATCAGGTCGGAGAGATTCAGAGAGATGACGTTCGAAGAAACGAAGAGGGAAGATTCTTCTAAAAGCATCAACTTCTACTTCTGACGACAAATCTTGAGATGAACCCATCTTTTGCTTCTGTCACCAAAACAATAATCGAAATCAATCAACTCCTAATGCTACAAAATTGGACCAAGGCAACAAGAGAAACAGTCGATCAAACCTGGAAGAAAGAAACTCAGGTGGAAAGATTAGTCAGACGGCGAATAGAGATCGGAAAACGGGAAGCGATAGGGTTTTAGACTTTTAGCACAAAAACGACGACGTTTCATATAGCTTAATTATTTTTATGGGCTTTATTTGAGCCCATTAACTAACCAATAGCCCTATCTCCATCTCTGTTTGTATTGTGTACAGAGGGTTTATCCCATCTTCTGAATAGAGCAGAACAGTGTGGTTTGTTGGATGGTATTTAATTCGCTGCGATAGGTCCAACTATTATTTATCTCCTATTTGCAGATGATAGTTCATTCATTTGCAAAGCAAAGGTGATCCAGAGCCATAGTTTAAAGATCATTCTGAAGATTTTTGGAGAAGCCACATGTCAATCATATTTGGATAAGTCTGCAATCTCTTTTGGTGCGAATGTGGATAAGAAAAAGGACAAGTGCATCAGAGATATCAGCTGTTCATCTTCTTAATTATGTCCTCCAAGTCAATAACTTGAGTATTTCTTTTTTGTTATTTTTCGGATAATTTTGAGTTAAAATAATTAAATCGAATCAAATTCGAAAAATAATTACGTTATTGTGAGTATTTCGGGTATCCGACAATAACCAAACCGAAATTCTAAAATATCCGAATGCGTAGTATATTCTTAAAACCGAAAACTCGATAATCAAACCGAAAACCGAAAGGCTAAATAGATTCTTAAGGAGGAAAATTTAACAAAGCAAAAAACGTAGATCAAACACCAAACAATATATACAAATACAAAAGGAAAGAGCAGTCCCTTCTTGCTCACAAGTCGTAAATTATTATTATGCACATTCACAGGCTCAAATCGCAACATTAAGTTTTCTCCTTTTTTCAGTGTTCTATGTACAAATCATGTTTCTTTTCATGATTTAGATTCACATTTTATCTCCTAAATAACTCGGTAAACCTCGTTGATCTATGATTTCTCAAATCACGCTTTCGAAGGAGACTCTGAGGTGAGAAGTGTACCTAGGCTTTGGGCTCGAAGTGTTGGCAAGTCCTTGAAGCAACTTCACTACGTCGCTTACTTCATCCAAGAAGTACTTGGCTTTGCTCGGTTTTCTTCCCACCGTGCAAGCGAATATCTCTGTAGTAGCCATTGACGATGGTTGAGCCGATAAGGTTGTTGTTATGCTTTCAAACATCTCTTCGTCTGACCTGTCGTCTCCAATGCATACCACAAAATCCGGTGCCTTCCCTTCATCAATCATTCTGCTAAGAACTTTCCCCGTGACAAGACCTTTGCTTACTCCCTGTTACACCAAAGATCTCAGTTTAACTATGTATAAACCAAAGACAATATAAGCATTGCTTTAATTCAATGTATATTACCTGAGGCTTAACTTCAACGATTTGGTGGCCTCTGTTAACAACAACCGGTTCATTCACAAGAACCGTTTCTAAATGGTCCATTAGTTCCTTGGCTTGACAAGAACCAAAGTCTGGATCTGCATCTTGGTGGTGCCACACCACAGCACTTTCTTTCGCTTCTATGTTAGATCCATCGGTAGTCTCTGTATATAGTTTCATAATAGGTTCCACAATTTTCTTCCATTCAAGGTCATCGCATAAGCCGCTTGTTTCCCAATCAGAAGACTTATTCCACCTGTGTTACAAAGATCATTGCTAAGTTGTTTTCATAAAACTTTCAGAATTAAGACAAACCAGTGACGTACCTTGTGAAGTAACCGTGTTCAGCCGCTATTCCAAGATTCTCACATGGTGCAAGCCACTCGCTCAAAGAAACTTTCCCCCTCCCGCTAACAATAAATATAGTGTTATTAGGATCACTACACAGTGTCTTCAACGCAGAAATAACTTCAGCGCTTGGGTCCTTTACGATCGAAGTCTCGGGAACTAGAGTGCCGTCATAATCAAGAAATATAACTCTCTTGCTCGATCTTCTGTAAGCGGTAACAGTCTGCTCAACGGATAGCCTTCTGAAACTAGGAGAGAGAGCTACGAGCCTAAATCCCAAACCCCAACCCACACCCCAACACCGTTTATTGTAATGATCTCGTGATGCCCTCTCCAAATCTTGCGAAAAGCTACGGGACCAGTATGCCACATCATGTGTACTAATGTAGTGGTAGTGTTTCTTATGTCGTAGTTGCTTCTCAAAATCAGACATGGTGATAGCAGAATACATTGAATCGGCTACCGCATCAACATCCCAGGGATTAACCCTAATTGCCCCACTTAAAGAAGGCGAGCAACCAATGAACTCGGACAGAACAAGTGTGCTTGTGCGAGGAGAATCGTCGCTTAGTCCCAGAGATTTATCCATGTTAGGAGTACCCTGCCGACAAACAGTGTACTTGTACGGAACTAAGTTCATTCCATCCCTCACAGCATTGACTATGCAGCATTCTGCCAAGGCGTAGTAGGCAGACTTCTCAAACCGGGGAACAGGACGATCAATCAGAACCACTGGCTCATAACCAGAAGAACCATAACGCTCGTTGATTCTTTTAACAGTATAATACGTCTCTTTCTTCGCTTCTTGAACATCTTTACCTGAGCCTCTTGCTGGGTTCACGATCTGAATAAGAACTATTTTCCCTAGCATGCTAGGATATTGCTGTAGGAGGTGTTCGAACGCCAAAATCTTTAGACTTAAACCTTTGAAAATATCCATGTCATCAACACCAAGAATTACCTTCTTACCCCGATACTTTTCTTGGATCTCTTTCAATGTTTCAGCTGTAGAAGGAAGATTCAGAACAGATTCCAGCCTTCCCATGTGAATGCCTATAGGAAGAATCTTCAGGAAAACTGTACGGCCCAAGTAGTCAAGGGCAATATGCCCTCTCTTAGATTCATACTCCAATCCAAGCATTCTACAGCAACATGACAGGAAATGTCGTGCATAATCAAAGGTGTGAAAACCAATTAAGTCACAGTTTAGGAGGCCCCTTAGTAGTTCCTCTCGAACAGGTAAGGTTCGATAAATTTCTGAAGAAGGGAATGGACTATGGAGGAAGAAACCAAGCTTAACCCTGTGAAAACGCCTTCTCAAAAACGTTGGGAGAACCATTAAATGATAGTCATGAATCCAGATATAATCTTCCTCAAGATTAATCACACCCATAACCTTATCTGCAAATATTTTGTTGGCAGAAACATACGCCTGCCAAAGACCACGATCAAAGCGTTCACCATGATCAGGGCACATTGGTAACATGTAGTGGAAAAGTGGCCATAATTGCTGTTTACAAAACCCAAGGTAGAACTTTTTATGCACATCTTGTGGGAGGAAAGTCGGTACGCAGTTGAATTCCTCAAACAGTTCTTGAGAAACCTCGTCTTGCTCACTAATATCAACATCTGTCTTGAGTGATCCAACATAAATGACTTCCGTCTCTGGAGGAAAACCATCCTTAAGATGTAACAGAGGAGAATCATTGTCCAGGCTGAATTTCCACTTTCCAGTTTCTGAATCCTTTTGACCATTTAAAGGAAGAAAGTTGGCCACTATGATTTTCCGCTCACGGCAAGGTAATGAAATGACATCCGAATCACCGTCACTAATTCCATATCCATCGACGTCAGAGATAATGCCAGGAACAGTCATAACTCGTGGAAGACCTCTCGGGGTCTGAGGAATGTCCAAAAGATCCCCAGAGGCCAGAGCTAAGAGATTTCCAAACGATTTTGACCCCATTATTGAAACAATAAATCATGAAACGCCCGAGCTGAAATAAAGATCCAAGGAACTATGCTTTATACCTAAAAATACAAAAGAAACTAAATCTCAGACGACGAAAAAGTGAGAGATATAACGAGATATGTAAAGAGAAATTCAGCCAGGAGGTGTTGGAGTAAATAGTCAATTCATTACATTGCCCTTTCACAAGCAGAAGGCCATTAGAATACAAATTTACACATGTGAATTAACTGATTCAAGGAAAAAAATCTCATAAGAAAACTGCAAACAAATTCATGAGAGCTGCAAAACACAACTAATGTCATATTAAACTTTACAAGGTTAAGTTTCAACATCAGCTATGCATGGTAATCAACTTATTTTCAAATTGCAAACTAGACAAACTCATAGGTTTGATAAATTATATTATGAATGTGAAAAATACATCATAATTATTAATGTTATATTGCAAATCATTATAAAATAAACCAACTTTGAACATCACAAAACACTTCCATTACTAAAATGAAGTGGAACTATTCAAATAGGTAAATATAGAAACATGAACAGGAAAAAAAAAAAATTATCTCCAGATTATAATATTGCTTACACTAAATTTCCCAGAAAGAAAAGAAGAATATTTCACTGTTCTATACCAGATTAAGAAACCCCGATCCTTAAAAGCACTCAAAATCCCCAATCCCTAGGGAAAATTTCAACATAACCCATAAGATCAGAAGAGAAACCCATCAGGGAAGAAAGGATCAGTCGATTCAACAACTAATAACGAAGATCAGAGAAGAAAAAGTTAAAAATTGAAAGAAAAAGTGAGCGATGAAGAACAAAGTCAAAAACCTGCATACCAAGGGAAAATCAGCGGCGGTCTGAGAGTAAGCTCCGTCGTAGTTCTCCGTCACCGACGTTGAAAAGGATTCGGAATCGAAGGAAGAGACGAGAGAGAGAGAAATGATTTTGGGAATCGAGGGATTGGATATTCTGGGAGAGAGAAAGAAGACTATACGTATTTTAATATTAAGTTGATTTAATCTTTAAAGTTTGGATAAGTTCGATAGACTCATAGACCCCTATTTTTTATTTTATTTTTATTTTTTATAACTATTTTTGTTTTCTTTGTCGACATGTTCTAACTTTGGACAGATAAGATAGTAAAATAGCAAACTCGTATTTCGTAACATAAAATATTGAATGTATAAAATAAGAATATCGTTTAGACTAAAGTAATATGAATGTGTCGTAACAAAAGCAACATAGTAGTATAATAAAAATAATAATAGTATTGTTTTTTATAATGTTTTTTTTTGTCGTATTGTTTTTTATAATGTAATGTGATGATATCGGGTTTTTTTCGGTTCGATGATATAACATCTCTATTCAAATATATACCGTATTGTGTTGAATTTTTATTAGAAGTGTGTTTACATTGCTTTACAATATAACTAGGTGATTTCATGCACCATGTACGGATATAAACATTTTTTGTAAGATTTTAAAATATTTTCCTATAGATAATATTCATTATTTTATTTCTTTATCAGTAATTATGATTTTTAATCCAAATCATTAGAAATGCATTATGAAAAGAATTTTTTATTTTTTTAAAGATTAAAACTTTGTTGCTTTGTTTATTATTTTTTTTATAATTTTACCTTAAATCACATAGTACTTTAGCTGAATAATAATAAACTTATACCACTACATAACCCTTCTTTTAGATAAATATAGGGATATATGTAGGGAGACACATGATAGGAACAACCGTCTTTATTCTCAAATAATGATTTGGTACATCTTCAAGTTTGATTACTTGAAGTTATTTTTAACAATTCAAAAGTGCTATATAATTTATAGTTATAGTAAGTTTTTTTTCGGAGTAAGTTTACTTCAATTCAATAATACGGTAGAAAGTAATAATTTATAGTCATATGGAAATTACCTCCATGAATTATGATTTGGCACCTTCTAATGACACAAATTACTGTTATATCTTCACAATATTTATAAAGTATTGTCAAAAAGTATGAATGAAGAGCTTTATTTTGGTGTGATCGACATTTTGATAATAGATGAGAAAATTTTTGTTCTATAAATTATTGTGTAGATCAATCATACATATAATAATTAATAGAATGTGTATTATTTTGTGGTTTTATTCAATATTTTATGATTTTATTAGATATTACCTTAACAAAAAAAATTATTGTGTGATTTTATTTAATAGATATATCGGATATCCTAATTAGTTTCTAAAAACCCAAAAACAAATGTTCAAAGTAATTTTGTGATGTTTAATAATATATTTTTAAAAAAAATTGTAACATAATGAGCTTATAGGAAAATCTTGTGTTTATTCTAAATGTATCAAATCTCAAAATCTTATATGTTGAAAACAAATTAAATTGGTTCTCATAAAAAAAATAAAAATATTAAAAACATTTTAATGATTTTGCAAATGTATACAGAATAGTAATAGCAAATCTCGTTTTTATTCCAAATGCACAAAATAGTAAAATTTTCATTATTTATTTAATAATTTATCAAAACAATAAATTATTAGTCTAACCATTTTAAGTCATGTCATCATTCTATATCATGATTTCATATCATATTTTTAAGCCAATAACATTTTATAACAACTATGCTTTTTCACTTAACCTACTTCTCATTATAGTTTGCAATATAGTTGTAACATTAAACCCAAGAAGTTGCAAGTGGCATTGTGTTTGTTTAGCAAAGAAGATTGTGCTCGGCTGAGCTAAAAGCATCTCCATCACTATACTCTCTTAAAACTATTATTTTCTAATATAATTAAATTATTTAACTAAATAAAAATTTTAAATCAATCATAACATGTCAAGTAATATGGGGAGTATCTAATACCGTTCCTTTAAATATGAAACAAGAAACTATCTCTAACCTCTTTCCTCTTTTTTTTTTATTTAGTTCATTTTCATAATATTAAGACACTATCTAAGATATGGCGATGGACATGGTCCAAGTTGCTTGAGGTGTTTCAAATTTTGTGTTTGTAAACTTTGTACCGGTTGCTAAAGAGACCTTGGATTTGTGTTGGGGTTTTTGTCGACTCATGATTGGAGGTTTATGAAGTTTTTTCTTTTACAAGCAAAACTTTTTTGCATAGTTCGGTTGTCGGGTGTGGTTTGAGTGTTTGGTCCGTAAATCCATCTCCTTTTGCAGCCGTTCGTTGATTTGGTGTGAAACTTCCAATCCATCTATTTTCTTGACTCGGTTATATAATGACCCCAAAAAAAAATGTCATACGTCTCACTTGGTTTTAATCTCCATTTATTCTCTAGAAGGCATGTGGTTGCCACGGGATATAAACACCGTTGTGCTGTGACGACGTAGGCGGTAGGCCCTAGCTTGGACCCACTAATTATCCACTTCGCCGCGTTTTACGGTTTTATATACGTGGGACATTTACTCCAAATGGCTATCTCCTCATCTTCTCACCGGCGACATCACCACACAACAAAAACTTTTTTTTATTTTTATACTTTGAGTTGACAATTGGCATTATCCTTCTGAAGTTTTGAAGTTTTGATTTTCTATTTAAGACGTAAACGTAATAATGCGAATACCTTATTATACCTTAATAATTTAACAGAACTCTGCTCAAGTTTTTCTATAAAGCATAAACCCTTTTTTTTGACGGCACATAAACCGTTTTAGATATGCAACTTGCTATAACTTTTAAACTAAAAAGAAACTTGTTGTAATTTTTCCAATACCTAAAATTAGTCAACGGTTCGACTGGTTCTAACTTACGGGTTTTCGTAGCGGATAGTAAAAGTTGTAATCGGTTACAAACTAGTTAAAAATAGTGGTACAAAATAACCGACAATAATGTTTTAGTTGTAACCGACAATAAAGTTGTAATGGTTACAAACTAGTTAAAAACGCAGTATAATCATCGCATATTCAATACCGTAAACGAAATAGAATATTGTGAAACTAGCATGTGCATAGAATTTAGTTCACGCCTTACTAGACCAACTTTCCAATAATTTACGGAGGTACACAATATTTCAATACTTTTTTGGTCTCTTTCGAAAACGACATTATTTTGGAATTTTAATGTAAATTTTAACATAAGTTTAATTTAATCTCAAACTAAATGAAAAAAACATAAATATGACAAAAGTGTTAACAATTAATTTGCTTTGTATAAACATACTACTTTTTTTGTATAAGTGTAAATCAGGTTCAAAAAACTATTCATTTTTGTATATATATGCATATTGTATTTTTTTCTCTTTTAGTAGCAGTCGGCGGCAGTGGTGTTACTAAGAAAATAATATACTTTCAATCTTTTCGAAAGGACAAAATTAAAGAAGATAACATGGAGATAAGAAAGTAAGAAAGTTGTGAAAATGACCTAACGAATTGAAAGAAGGTATAATTAATCGTCTTGAAGTTATAGACAACCGTGCAAGTCTTTTTCGATTTATATGGACATAATTCAAAAGGCCACTTCAGTTCTTCTACTTCCATCAAATCCACAACACTTCCTACAAATTAGTTTGTGTTATGTTTCCATGCTATTTTTAATGAATTTTCGGATCCGGATCCAAAGTTTCAATCCAAACTATCCAATTAATAACGTATGTTGTTACAAAGATCAGATCCTTGATCATTTATAATTCCATACTTAATTTATGTAATATACATAAACTTCTTGATCATTTATACTTAACTCATATTTATTATGGTTATGGATTATGAAAATGACAAATGTCTCTGTCTAGATTCTAGTGTTCATAGTGGACGAACAAATCCTATTATTATTAAGAGACGTGGGATAGTTTTGTTTTTGGATTAAGTAAAAATACATCACAAATGACGTTAGACTTGTTTTTCATATATTTTAAATACAAAAGACGTCTGATAAAAGAACAAAACTACACTTAATTAATCAGCGAAAAGAAACACATATTGGTTGAAACGGAACAACAAAGTGTGTTTGTTTTTAGATACTCTTGTGTAGAATCTGTTTTGCATTGTCAAACGAAATTATTTGCATGGTTGATAAAAAAACAAATTGTGAATTCGCGTTACAGAACTCAAATTTCATAATTTTGAAAGTCATTAATCGAAACCGGTCTATGTGAAAAGGGAAATTGTATCAATTTGGTGAGAATGTTAGGTGTGAGTCAAAAATTTTGGACCAAACACCAACCGAATAGACACCAGTGCACCCATTCGACCTTGTTAGGAAAAAAGAATAATTTTCCACTGATCTTCACTACTATTGTTTTCCCCAAAAGAAAAGAAATGTCGCTTAAAATTTAACAACTCTTAGGTGAAGAAAAATAATCTCTCCAAACTCATATTGTCTTCTATGCTAATCTTCTTCAAGAAGGGTCGTTAAGTCTTAAAACCCATGGAAAATTTTGTTAATTTGACCCTCCAAAAAACTTCAATATCTCTATATTTACTTCTTTTTTTTAATATGGATACAAAAACATAATTTCATTCATCTTTATCTCCACATACTTAAGTTAACCATTCCTCAAATAATTTTGGGACAATTGCAAAAATAGCAATTTTGGATTATTTTTTACAAACATGTCACTCTTAAATTATACACTTACAAACATGACACTTATAAATGCGTTTAAAAACTTTATATCTCGAAATTCTCAATCTTTAAAAAAGTTTTGATCCCTAAGAAACTTTAAACCCAAAAACTAACTCATAATATAACACAGTTAACTCAAATATAAATAATTTTAAAATTTGAAAATAATGATAATGACATGTCAAAAGTGGCATTTCTTGAGAATTTTCAATAATTTTTACTTAGTTTTTTTTTGTAATATACATAATTCAGTCATTGAAAATAAATAAATGCATACATATGACATAAACAATACTTGATTACTACTATACTTATTTTTTCTAATTTGTTAAATGGCCATGCTTTATTTTTTCTAGTATTTTTACTTTTTTTTGTCATCAGTATTTTTACTTTAATATAAACATAACATAAAGATTTGTTTTTTCAATTTGTGTTTTCATCTTTAATTTAATTAAGTTTATTATGTTTTTGTATAATTGTATAACCTATGTTTATTTTAGCATTAGCATGACCTATTTTTTTATGTTGATTAATTCTATTACAACACACATTATTTATTGTCTAATTACTCAAATTTGAGAAATATATAGTAATTATAAAAATAAACATATGTTTTTTTTATGGAAAAACATAACCCTTTGATTATTAGAGCATGTGCAATGGAGAATCATTCACATGGGTCTTAGCACATTTTTTATTAATAAATTTAGGACTTCACAATTAGAATACCTTAAAAATATCGTAATTAGAACACATATCCAAAAGTATAGATCTAAAAGTTTCTTAGTTTAATTATATTTTATTGTTTAAACAGCACAATTAGATACACTGAGATGTGCATTGCACATGCTCCTAATGCGGTTTTCTAGGAAACACAACCGACCAGTAATTTGTTGTGGAACCTCCGAGTGCTTCGCAAGAAGAACATTTAACGTAATTGAAAATCCTAGTAAAAATGGCTTCATTGCAACCATTGACACTTTTGATAAAGTTTAAAGATTTTTCAAGGTTAATGAATGATATGGTTCATGCATTAAAAAGAAGAAGATGTTTAACACAATCGAGAGTTTTATGACAAAACTTCAAATATAAAGTAAGTATATGTTTTTCTTATAAACAATAAATAATATGATGCAAAGTAAAGTTGTTTAGATTGTTGTCTATTGTATAGAACATAAGTTTATTCATAAGCATAAAACATAAGTATTCTTGAGGGTTAATGAATGTTATGGTTATGCATCTAAAGAAAAGATGTTTAGCACAATTGACAATATCATGACAAAACGTCAAATATTTTGCACAAAACAAATATTTGTTTTGCTTAAAAACAATAATAAAAGTGATGCAAAGTAAAGTTGTTAAGATCGTTGTGTGTTGCATAAAACATAAGTTTTTGCATAAGCATAACACAAATGACAATATCATGACAAAACGTCAAATATTTTGCACAAAACAAATTTTTGCTTAAAAACAATAATAAAAGTGATGCAAAGTAAAGTTGTTAAGATTGTTCTGTGTTGCATAAAACATAAGTTTTTGCATAAGCATAGAACATATGTTAATGAAGGATATGGTTCTGCATTGAAAAAAAGAGATGGTTAACACAATTTATAATATCATGATTAAACTTCAAATGTTTTGTTTAAACAACTTATTTTTTCTTTCTTATAAACAATAGAAAAAGTGGTGCGAAGTAAAGTTCTCAAGATTATTGTGTGTTGCATAGAACATGAGTGTTGATCATTTATATAGAAGAAAATTTGGGAATTTTTTTAAAACATTTTGGTGGGTCAAATACCAAACTTACGATTTACCAATCTTTCAATATCTTAGGGCGTCTCCAACTCCACTCTAAATCTCACTCTACAAGGAAGTTTAGAGTAAAATTTTCTCGAACCCACTCTAAATCTATACCAAAATAGAGTAACTATTTTTTTTACTCTACATGTAAAGTAAACATATTTTCCACTATATTATAAAGTTGAACTTTTTTATTTATAAAAAGATTTTTTAATCTTTTACTCATTCTACTTTTACACCTAAAATATATTATTCAAAATATTTTTTTGTTATTGATTCTTTAATTTTTGATAAAATGATTAATGGCCCTTTAACAAAATTGCAAAATAATAATCAAAATTCCTATTAAAAAAGAACCTTCAACCAACACAATTAAAATGCAACAACAAATTTTAAATACGATGAAATTTATTAATTGAAAATAATGAAATTAAAATAAATAACATAAAATAAATATTATAATTATTGAATTATAATTCTAATTATTAAATATTATAAATATTATAAATTTTTTTTTTATTTTAGTGATTATTACTAATTATAAAATAATTAAGTAAAATGTGTAATTTTGATAAATTAAGGATTAAATTAAAAAAGAATATACTAAAAATATTATTTTTAAAGTGAAAAATAGAGTAATGGGTTGGAGATGGTCTTAGAGAATCTCCAACTCCACTCTATTACCTCTCTAAACTCTGTTATAGAGTAAGATCATCTTCAACCCCACTTTATATCTCACTCTAAACTAGAGTAATGAATAGTAAAATGCCAAATATATAGTAACACTATTCATTTATCTTTTTAAGAGTTGAACTTTATTTTTTTACAAATTAGTCCTATAAATTTTATGTGCTTTGATTTTATGTTATAAAAAATATTGTACACCATTTTTTAATTTTAAGTTGATGAATCTATAATAACAATAATAAAAACAATTATTAAATAAATAAGTTGTAAAATAAAATATTAACGAAGTAATTTTTTTAAAATCAAAAATCAATTATTTAGTTAAGAAAAAGTTATAATGCAATTAGAATAAAAAATAATTAAAATGCAACGATTACATAGATTTAATAAGAACACAATAGCATAATCACAATAAACTAAAAAAATAGATAATCAATACGATATTAAAATAATATTGTACTTTAATATGTTACTTAAAATAAAATATTCGGGTAAAAATTATAATTTTGATTCAAAAGGTATAACTGCAAATTTATTATTAAATATAAATTAAATATATTTAAAATATCGTTTTTAGAGTAGAAAATAGATTAATGGATTGGAGAAAAATTCAACTATATTTAGAGTTACTTTATTATAGAGTAAAAGATAAAATGATGGGTTGGAGATGCTCTAATACAAATTATATACATCCATGATATCAAGTTTTTAAGTAAACTAAATCAAGTAGTATTCTAGGTTTTTGTTCCGCTCATAATGTTGTGTTATGGTGTAATATTTTATTATTAGCAGCATACAAAATTTCATAATCTAGCATATATAAAAGTTTAAAAGAAAAGTCAATAGAAAACAAACCGAATAAAAGGAGAATTGTTTAAAATAAGAAATTTATGTGACAACATATTTTATATTGCCAACAAAAACTAAGTGAATTTGGATTATCATGCAACAAAAATACTAGTACAAAACACCATACTACAAACATAAATGAATTTGGTATACCTATATAAGCAGATGGTTATATTTTATTTCCTCTTAACCATAACAATATGAATACTAAGAAATTTTCCTCCTTTGCTTCGACCTCACGGTAACAACAATCACAAACGTCAACCACAAGAAACAAACCCTAGTTCAAGGAGAAATGCATCAGACCATATAAGTCATCCCAGCTTGCAATATGTTCATATGAGGAACAGTCAGATTCGCAGCCCCGGCTCTGCAATTCTTCCTCAGAAACGCATAGAAGTAATTAATCACAAGCTTCTTCACGAAAATCGAATTCTTTTTCGCCCTCACATCTCCATGAGCCAGCAAATACGTAAGCCCCGAGTCTGTGGCTTCTCTCAAAGCCGCAAGCTCATATTCCAGAGCTGGATCTTCCTCCATTGACGATCCTACGCTTGAAGACGGCAAAACATCTGTATCCAAATCTTGATCTGGCTCAGACCGCTTTGCTCGGTGAATGAGAGGGACCGTGAGATCGTCTGTGTAATAAGTATCACTCGCTACGGAAACCCTATCGGGATCAAAATCGTTTAGAGTGCTCTCCAAAGCATCCTCTAAGGCTTCACATCTCAAGAACTTCTCTAGACTTTCAATAAGAAGCTGTTCGAAAACTCTTGAATCTTCTTTTCTGACATCTTTGTAACCGTACCTCGCGATGCACCTGAACATATGGTAGTCCTTAGGACAAACCCGTCTGAATAAGAATCTTTCTTCTTGTGGAACGACCGGGACAGGAACATATTTGATGCAGACAATGATGATAGTCGAGTGAATCGCGGGAAGTGTGAGCAAGAACTGTCCCAAAATAGAAGGTATGCCTTGAACAAGCTCATTGTAAAGGAGTCCAATCCCGGGAATTCGAATGGTTCCAAGAGTCGAACCGAGTTCACGCATAAAATCCATGGAGATCCTTTCCCGGACTTCGCTTTGGTACTTGAGCACACTTCCGTAGTTCCATATGTACATTACAGTGAGAAAGAACATGGCGAATACTAACGGAACCCAACCGCCTTCCAAGATCTTGGTGAGAACCGCAAGCAAGTAAATCGTCTCGACGGATCCGAATACAAGCGGGAAACAAAGGGCAAGAAATAGATTGGTTTGCCAAATCAGAAGCATCACTAGTGTTACCAATACTGTACTCACCATCATCACACCTACCTCTGCTATGCCTGCAACACAAAAATAGAAGAATGTGTGTACAAATATCTCAAAACCAAGAAAACTGAACTGAACTGAACCGAACCGAGGAACTAACCGTAAGCATTGGCGATGTGTGTTGTGCTTCTGAAGATGGAGACAACGAGTATGCACATGATCATCAAGAACCAATTGATGACGGGAATGTAGATTTGACCCATCCGTTTTTTGGAAGTGTGGATTATTTTCAGCCTCGGGAAGCAACCAAGAGCCATGGCTTGTTTGACGCATGAGAAAGTCGCAGAGATCATGGCTTGGCTTGCTATCATAGCAGCTAATGTCGCAATCACAAAAACCGGCCAGAACAAACTCTCTGCTTAAAATTTCATTTTCACAAACTTCAGTATAGAAACAAATAATCGAGCCGAGGCGCTGGAGATAATGATTAATTACCGGGAACTGAATCATAGAATATGCGAGCTGAGGCATCAGGATGCTGTGTTAGATAAGCAGCTTGACCCATGTAAGCTAAGAGAAGGCACGGGAACACCACGCAAGTGAAAGCCATCTGATCCAAATATCGTTATTACGGTCATCATCATTAACATAAGCAATATGATCATACGGTGATGCCTAACCTGTATAGAACGAACTGAGAAATGTCCCAAATCTGCAAACATTGCTTCGGCTCCTGCGTAGTTTCAAACATTTTATAAGAAAGGTTAGAAGAAGTTGAGAGGTGAGAGTGTGTGTGTGTTTTTTACCTGTAATGCATAAGACACATCCACCAAGAGCAGACCAAGCCTGTTTGCTATTCTTGTTGAAGAACAAAACGATATAATACGGGTTTAGCGCTCTTATGACAGTGATGTCGTACTTCAACAGATTATAGATTCCAATAGCACCGAGAGAGAAGAACCAAAGCGCGAGAACTGGAGCAAAGAGAAAACCTACTTTACCCGTCCCAAACCGTTGTATGCTGAACAAAGCCACGAGAATCACAATCGAAGACATAACCAATGCATCTGACACAACAAACAAAACACCAAGATTGGGTATTAACAATCGAAATGACATAAAGACAGAAATTTCTTAGACATGTAATAGTGATACTCACTTGTTCCAAATCCTTCAACTTCACCTTGTAGACCACTCATTGCAGACATCACTGCATAAGTTACAACCGTATGAATCCAAATCTTTAAGGTAGCTATTACAACAAATAAAATACAATTTAGACTCACCTGACATAGCTGGTGTGAGAATTCCATCGCCGATAATCATGGAAGTTCCCATTAGGACTAAAAGCAAAAGAAGAGTTTTCATATACCCTTTTGTCTCCAAAGCTTCTTTAATCCTCAGAGCCCGTTCCAACTCCGGAGTTGGGAGTTTAAGCCTAAAACTCGAGATCTGCTCATCTGCAGGTTGTTGATTTGGCAGCTTATTCACCTTTGCATACCTACAAATTAGCGAATACAACGCAAATGTCCCTCCTGCACACACACACACACACACACACACATACTGAGAACCACATAACGCTACACTTTACAAAAACATCGGTTCGGATACATTACCTTCGCCATTGTCGTTGGCTTTAAGGACAACGAAGACATACTTTGCTAAAGGAATCACAGCGATAGTGTAGATGACGAGAGACAAGGCACCAAGAACATCAACTTCTGATCTTATAGGAACTTTACTAAACACATCACTGAACACATACAAAGGACTTGTTCCCATATCACCATACACAACACCTAACGTCTGAAACGCTATCCCAATTGTACTAAAAAGTGATAAATCCTAAAAACCAAAAAAATTGGATTATTGTCAATAACACAAACACCTTATGTGCATTAAAAAAAAAAAATCAAAACTTGATTTCTAAATTTCAAACCTTGAGATTGTGACCATGAGCACCTGCAATTTCCATAGCTTCAACATCAAGAGAATCAGCTCTTTTGGGTTTTTTCATTAGTCTTCTTCTCAAATTCCCAAAGTTGTTGTTATAGTCACCATCTCTGAATTCCGAAAACGACGGCGTTTCAGAGTCGACTTCGCTTCCGTCGACCCATCTCCGGTCACTACTTCCGGTATCAACACGTCTTAAGCTCAAGCTGTTGTTGCTGCTTCCTTCTTCAATCCTATCTTCTTCCTCCATTTTCAAAAAGGAATGATTTTTATTTTTTGGTTGGAGGAAAATTTGGATTGGTCCTTTCTATTCTTGTATTATTGCTTGAATGTGGTTTCACTGACGATCTCTGTCACAGGAGCAACATGCTTACAATTACTACCAAGAAACTGACAAAATTGCTATTTTTTTATTTATAATGATTTTCTTGTAAAATCTATAATTGTTTTTAATAGCAAAAACTACGTCGTTTCAGTAAACAGAAAATTCAGACGGATAATTAAACATCGTGAGTAAAGTGACCTTAGCATAGTAGCCGGAGGTAAGTCCACAAAAGACAGGCATCATCACACCCAGGATCGAGTCGCCATGCCTACTTAATGTAGGTATAGGCTAATGGACCGGCCAGTAGTAACCCAGTGTTGACAAAAAAAATTCATTTTGTGTTTTTTTTAACGCTATATTATTATTATTATTTTATTATTACAAATTATGAGACTTGTTACATCGACGATTCTACAACGGACAAGTCTTCCGTCTTAATCCACGCCAAACAATTATATTGTGCCCCACACTGAAGGCCTCCTGCAAACTTGTTTTCATTAATCTGCAACAAAAAAATAATAAATCGCATTTTCTATGATTTGAACCCCATACCTCTTGGTAATAAACCTTTAGCCGACCATTTGGACCAATAGGCTTCCAAATATTCATTTTGTTCATCAATTTTTTTATAAAAATCAACATAAAATTAAATATTTAAATGGACTACGTCAAAATTCGGAATTTAAATGGGTCTACAATTGAAATTTGATGATTTAAATGACCTTTTCCCTAATCTTTATTATTCGAAAACGGGAATTTGAAAATCCCGTTGAAAATTTGGGCCGAGAAAGGCCCATTTAAATATGGCCCAACAATAATTTGCCGACTTTGTAACAACTCAAAACAGCAACAAAAATCTCAGATAATTCATCGCTTCTCCTTCTTCAATTTCTTCTTCTCGAATCTGGTTTTGAAATTAGGGTTTCTGGAATTAGGGGTTTCTTTAGCGTTCATAGTAGAAGATATGGTAAGCGTTTTCATCAACCCTTCTCTCTCTCTTTTCTTCATTATTTCAATTTCCTCAGCGATTGTATCCTCTGCTTCTTCACGGATCGTATGCCCTAGCTTTCCTTAACTGTATTGTCTTCTCTGTTTTCTTCAATGGTTATTAATTACTTCTGTGTTCATTATTCGAAAACCAAAATCCAGTAAATTACGAATCTTTAACTGATACTTGATTCGCCAATTGCTTTTTTGACCCTTTAGTTTTCAATTTCTGTTTTAGGGTTTCCGAGATTTGACTTATCTTGTGTATTCGTTCTTGAAACGTTAGTAATGCTTTTTCAATGGCTCTTTTGTATGTAATGCTAACCTAAGATTTGGGACTTATTGTAGGCAACTCTTGAAGACTCTTTCCTTGCAGATCTTGACGAGTTATCTGACAATGAAGCCGAATTGGTGAGTGTGTTAAACAATTTGATTACTTTCTATTCCGGGTTTGTTTTTGACAATGTTTTGATTGTAGTTTGGTCGATTATCCATATTCAGGACGAGAATGATGTTGATACTGGAAAGGAGGAAGAAGATATTGACATGGACATGGCAGACTTAGAGAACCTTAACTATGACGATCTCGATAGCGTTTCTAAGTTACAGAAAACTCAAAGATACGCCGACATTATGCAGGTCAGTCACCGTGCCTCTTTTCTAGCTTTTTCGTATTTAATCGAATTCGATATCTGATTGTATGTTTGCTCCTTTTATATTTCAGAAAGTCGAAGAAGCTCTTGGAAAGGATTCTGATGGAGCGGAGAAAGGAACTGTACTAGAAGATGATCCAGAGTACAAGCTAATTGTGGATTGCAATCAACTCTCGGTTGATATTGAGAACGAGATTGCTATCGTTCACAACTTTATCCGTGACAAGTACAGACTTAAGTTCCAAGAGCTTGAGTCGTTAGTACATCATCCGATTGATTACGCTCGTGTTGTGAAAAAAATCGGAAACGAAACAGATGTAAGCGTTGTTAATCTCGAAGACATTCTTCCATCTGCTATTATCATGGTTGTTTCAGTTACTGCTTCAACCACGAAAGGGAACCCACTGCCAGATGATGTACTGCAAAAGACGTTAGACGCTTGTGATCGGGCTTTAGATCTTGATTCTGCACGGAAGAAGGTTCTTGACTTTGTTGAAAGTAAGATGGGATCTATTGCACCAAATCTTTCCGCTATTGTCGGAAGTGCTGTTGCAGCCAAGCTCATGGGTACTGCTGGAGGTTTGTCAGCACTTGCAAAAATGCCTGCGTGTAATGTTCAAGTTCTTGGTCACAAGAGGAAGAACCTTGCTGGATTCTCTTCTGCAACGACACAGTCCCGTGTGGGTTATCTAGAGAACACAGAGATTTTCCTAAGCACGCCTCCTGGACTTCGGATGCGCGCTAGCAGGCTCTTGGCCGCTAAATCGACTTTGGCAGCAAGAGTTGACGCTACAAGAGGAGACCCGTCTGGAACATGTGGAAAAGCTTTCAGAGAGGAGATAATCAAGAAGATTGAGAAGTGGCAAGAACCTCCTCCTGCAAGGCAACCTAAGCCACTTCCTGTTCCTGATTCTGAGCCTAAGAAAAGAAGAGGTGGTCGCCGTCTTAGAAAAATGAAAGAAAGGTATGCAGTGACAGACATGAGGAAGCTTGCCAACAGGATGGCGTTTGGTACACCCGAAGAGAGCTCTCTAGGTAAAATATCTTGTAAATCTACTTGTTAATAGCGCGTTTTTTTTAAGGCACTTAAATCTAAAACATGTGTGTGCTCTTTCATGATGATTAGGTGATGGATTAGGTGAAGGATATGGAATGCTTGGCCAAGCTGGGAGCAACAGGCTTCGTGTATCTAGTGTTCCGAGCAAGCTCAAACTTAACGCTAAGGTCGCCAAAAAGTAAGTGGTTCATCCATTTCTCTTGTGTTTTCGACATTTCCTTAATGATCCTCGTTGTGATTATGTTATCAATGGTTTTATTCAGGCTGAAAGAAAGAACATATACTGGTGGTGCTACTACTTCTGGGTTGACATCAAGCCTGGCGTTCACTCCTGTGCAGGTACAACAAACGTTTTAATTCAACCTTCGTTAAATGTTTCATCTTACGTGATTCGTTTGCGTCTTTTTCTGACTTTGGAAAATTCGATTGTATGTTGCAGGGAATAGAGCTGTGTAATCCTCAGGCTTTAGGATTAGGAAGTGGGACTCAAAGCACTTACTTCTCAGAGTCAGGAACCTTCTCCAAGCTCAAGAAGATTTAAAAACTTGCCAGGGAGACTTGAAGCCGAGCACTTGCTTACTTAGTCTTGGGATTTGTCTTTAGGAAATGATGGTGGTGTAAGTGAATGAAGACATAGTTTTACTGCTTTCTCTATTTCTCTTTTGTGTTTTACAGTTTTTGTCACTAAAAGAGAGGAAAGACACTGTTTGATACGGTGACTCTCCCGAATCGGTTTTAATGGTACCACCAGACCCCTTGACCCTTGTATGATATTTTAAGATTCTCACTTCTCCAGTATAAGGTTGTTCGATTTTGGCTTTTTTGTGTTGGGTTCGAGTTTTTTTTTTTTTGGTCAAAGTTGGGTTCGAGTTTAAAATTAAGTTTCTTTGCCCACAAAATTTTAGGTTATGGTGTAATCCGAATAAAAAATGGATTGGTTTAGTACGTTTTCTCTTGTGTTCATAATATTCAATTATAGTAGTTTTGATGAAAACGAAAGTACTCCACTGATTATTAAAATATCATGATGGGATGGGTCCTCGAAATAACACGTTTGATTTTTCTATTGGAAATTAGCACCGTCCATTGTTTCCTGAGAATTCTATCTGACCCAAGAAAAAAAAAAGAAAAAAAATAAAAGGAAACTTCTATAAAGAGCAGTCTTGGGTCCAAATCAGTAAAATAAGACCTGGAAATATCTATCTTTGAACCAGCTTCTAATTACCAATTATCACAAAGAACAGTGGCTAATTATAAATTTTGATTCGGAAATATTTAGTTACAATTTTTTTTTTTCTCAACAACGTAAACTTTCATTAACTTTCTGCGTTAGAAGACTTACCTCTAAGAGCGATTTTTGCCAATAAATCGACTTCTACATTTTCCAAACGTGGAATGAAGCCTATTTCGAAAGAATTAAATAGAGGGATAAATTCCCGAATGTCACAAAGGAGGAAATGAATCTCTTTGTGATCGCTATGGGAGCGCAGGAGATGAACTAGGGTAGAGTTGTCGGAGAAAACTTTAATATCCTCGCAACTCACCTCACTCGCTGCTGAAATTGCTGTCTGATATGCTCAAATTAGACCTAGAGCTACTCTCTCAAATTAAGAGATCAATGTAGTACTTTAGGGTCGAAATCCACAGGGAATCAATGAAACACAATAGATTATATAAGTTCAGATTAAGCTGAGCAGAATAAAGATAATGCAAGTAAACAAAGCAATTAAAACGGTTGTGAGAATCAATAGAGAAAAGCGCTAGGCACAGGGAAATCTCAGGTAAATCAGATATGCAGATGATCAATTAGCAATAGGATTTATGAAGCTTAGTTCCTAAACATGAACACGAATGTAAAACAAACCAGCTTCCGCTGCGAATATTATCTATGAATAAATTCAAGCAAACCAAATTCCTTTGCGAATCCTATGAATCTAAACAAGCATTAATTTCAGGTTCAATTGTTCACAAAACCCTAAGCCAAATTCCTTCGCGAATAGGAATTTTGCTCATCAAAAACTAGTTCAGGTTATCAATCAAACTGTCGTTTCTATTAATAAACCCTAGATCAGATTCAAGGTAGCTAATCAAGAATCAGCAATAAGAACAAGTTAAGATGAAGAACTTCTAATGATATTAATCCTAAGCAATTATGATCAGATCTAGCAAATCATCAACAACCTTTGAAAATTCCTAAACCTAACAGGGAAACTACTCATACATATCCAATGATGAAAACATGTTTTTATTAAAAGATATATCAAAGAGTTAAGTAAAATAAAGCATGAAACCTAAACAATGGCTTAAAAACGTATATATAAAGGTCTCAAACCGACTAGAAAAGAAAAGTAAACATCTGGAACTTTTCTTCGAAAAAACAGAAATCTTCAATTTGGGCTTTTTCTTCATTAAGTACCCGTGTCGATCGACACCAAGATGGTGTCGATCGACACAACACTCTCTGGAAAAATCTTGTGTCTCGTAATGCTCGTGTCGATCGACAAGGAATGATTGTGTCGATCGACGCTTGATCTTCTGTCCGATTTTGACTTGATCTTTTCAGCTCTTTCCTCCTCGAAACTCCAAAATGCTCCAAAAGCTCCAGTAAACATCTTTTCTGCTCCAAACGGTCCAGTTCCTGTAAAGACTCTAAAACCAACACAAAACACTACAAAAACTCTAAAACATGGACTTATATCATGGCTTAAACTAGGTAAAAACCATGATATATCACTGTCCAGAGCGCTAAGGCTTCGGCTGATAGAACGGAGGGAATTGAATCCACTCCTTGAATCCCTTGAAATGTAATCAATGGGTTTGTGTTCGAGACAATCTTCCAGCCCAATCCGCACATTAACGAATTAGAGTCCAAGCCGCATCAATATAGCAAGAAAAACCATGATTGCAATTTGTGAGCCTTAAGCTTGAGCATGGTGAAATGGTAGGTTTTTCTCGTTGTTGTTGGGCTTCCTGCCATGCTCTGCCTCACGCAAAACTTTGAGGAGAACTTCTGACGGTGTGAAGGACGTGTCCGAGAAGATGACTCGTTCCTCGCAGTCCACATATACCAAAATATCCAAGTACGAAGATGCGCCTCTGATAAGCTTGAAGGTGGCAGACTTGTGAGGTTTTGAGTCTCGGTAAGAACATCGATGAAATATCCTTGTATCTCTCCAGTATTGGTTCCATATGGTGCTAAAATCCATACATTTTGGGCGAAGCAACAGTCTATGAAGACATGTGTGGTTGTCTCTAGTGATCCACATCGTTTACACAAAAAGGTCAATGTCTAGGCCACGTCTCATCAATTGGTCCCCGACAGGTAGTGCCCCTACTGCCGCTTTCCACATTAGTTGCTTTATCTTCGGGCTTGTGTGGCTTTTCCAAATATTCTTTTGCCAATTGAAGCTAGCATGTTCTTCAGAAACTTCTCTCATCGTAAGGAGGTTATATCCTTATTTGGAAGTGTACTCACCTTTTGTTGATGGAAGCCATATAGGTGCATCATCTCTTTTGGTTTTGCTTCTAGGAAGAAGTTTTATTTGTTCCTCATGAAGAGGTAATATATTGCGGATCATGTCCCAGTTCCATTCATTGGAAACCGGATGTAAGAGAGTGGATACTTTAGTCAAAGCAGTCGAGAGCGTAGGAGGTCCCATTGGCATTATCGGTTCCTCGAGTGAAAGCCACGGATCAATCCATAGCCTAATATCGTTCCCATTTCCTACTCTTCATCCGATGCCTTGTTTTAGAGTCTCTAGACCCGCGATAATACCTCTCCAACCGTGAGATGGGTCGGATGGTAGTGAGCACTCCATAAAGGAGAAATGGCGGCAATACTTATCTAAGAAGATCCGTGCTAATAGAGAAGATGGTTCGGGGAGGATGCACCATCTAATTTTGGCCAATAAGGCATCATTAAATGCTTCGATTTCTCTAAAGCCTAGCCCTCCTGTGTTCGTTGGAAGTGTTAATTTGGACCATGTAATCCAGCTCATCTTCCGTATGTTCAGTTTTGCGTCCCACTAAAATCGACATAAGATTAATTGGATTTGTTTACATAGGGATATTGGGATTTTAAAACACGACATGGTGTAGGATGACATCGATTGTAATACCACTTTCAGGAGAACTTGTTTCCTTGCTTGTGACAAGAACCTAGTAGACCAACTATGTGACCGTTGTCTAATCTTATCCACAAGCTCCGCAAAAATGTCTCTTTTCCTTTGGCTAAAGTTCTTCGGGAATCCTAGATATTTCCCTGTACCGCCTTTGTTGCGGATGTTAAGCTGTCTCATAGATCTGTTACGCTGGTATCTTGGCATCCTAGATGAGAACGTAACCGAGGATTTAGCCAAATTAATGCTTTGCCCCGAGATACTTTCATATTTATCTAGGATCTTTACTAACGCCTAGCATTTAACTGCATTAGAGCGGCAAAAGAGCATTGTATCATCCGCAAAGAGAAGATGATTTATCGAAGGGCAGTTACGTGCTACTTTAATTCCTGCCATCGTACCGTTTATTTGTGCTTTTGACAGAGCCCGGCTAAAACTTTGGTTCATAAGATAAGGAGGTAAGGGGAGAGAGGATCGCTTTGTCTTAGACCTCTGGTTGGGTTTACTCGTCCTTGTGCCGCTCTGTTAATCAAGAAAGAATACGATACTGTCGTAACACATTCCATAA
Organism: Draba incana; assembly: GCA_963576765.1. Lineage (NCBI taxonomy): Eukaryota > Viridiplantae > Streptophyta > Magnoliopsida > Brassicales > Brassicaceae > Draba > Draba incana. The sequence goes on from OY755209.1 coordinate 31,980,212, forward strand.
TCCAATCAATCCAGTGTTTGTGAAAATCCATCTTTTGTAATATCGCCTGGAGAAATCTCTATTCGATTTTATCGTAGGCTTTACTCATGTCAGTTTTGATAGCCATTGTCCCCCTCTTTGTAGCTTTAGAGGTACGCAGAAAGTGAAGGACTTCGTGGGTTATCAGGACGTTATTAGAGATGGCTCTTCCTTTTATAAAGGTAGATTGGTTCTCCGAAATTAGAGAGGAGAGAATGTGTTGTAGTTGTTTTGTGAGGATTTTTCCCACGATCTTGTAGTAGATGTTACATAGAGCGATTGGTCTGTAGTCTCCTATTTTGCGGGGGCCTATGATCTTGGGGATTAGTCGAACATGTGTTTCGTTCATCTTTCTTGGAAAAATACGGGAAGTAAAGAAATTGCGGATTTCCTATGAGATTTCTTCTTTCATGACCGACCAGTAAGTTTGAAAAAATCCTGCCGAAAACCCATCAGGGCCAGAAGCTTTGCTCGGATTAATAGAGAACAAAGCTCCTTTTATTTCCTCATCATCGGGTAACCTAGATAAGAGATCATTATCAGGGTCCGTAATACGCGGTAAAGGTAGAGAATCGACAAGAGAGAGATCACCCGAAGCCTGCGTACTGAAGATATCTTTATAGTGGTCACAAATAATCTTTGTGATTTGATGCTCTTCGTGCTTTGCCACTCCGGATGCATCTTCGAGTACTGTAAATCTGTTACAAGTACGCCGCGCTCTTGTTACTGCATGGAAATAACCGGTATTACGATCACCGCTATGTAGCTACAATACGCGGGTCCATTGTTTCCAGAAAAGTTCTTCATTATTATAGGCTTTTTTAAGAATGGTCGTGTAATTCCCAATAGCCACCGGGTCAGGATAGTCTGCCGAGAGTGCTTCTTCAAGCTTTGTTTGGTTTTCTTTGATGACTTTGGCACTGTTTAGATTTTGCTCTTTGGACCATTGTACTATTTCTCATCTACAGGCTGTGAGTTTTTGCTCTACGGTCCTCTTACCGGAATAAGTCCAAGTACTGGATATTAACTCATAAATATCCTCCTTGTTACGGAGGCGATTATCAAAGCGAAACATGCCCTTTTTTTTTTAACTCGGGAGTCATCAAGATAGGTTACAAGACGACGGTGATCAGATCCTTTAAATCGAAGGAAATTCCTCTAGCCAAGCATCATTTGACATAGAGCGATCCAACCTAGCACGAGCCAAGTGATTATAGCGCATTCCTCTCCAAGAAAGAGGTTACCAGAATGTTTTACGTCCCAAAGGCCATTTTGCGTAACAAAAGTACAAAAGTTGATAAAAAATCCTTCGTGCCGACGAGGACCCCCTCTTTTTTCAGAATTGTCGAGTATCTCATTAAAGTCTCCTGGGATAAGCCAAGCGGTGGTACGATTGGCTCCTAAGTCCGATATTTTGTTCCAAACCTCAAGATGTCTTTGGATTATCGGGTGTCCATAAACGAAGGTTATATAAAAAATTTTATTCTTGACCTTGACTTTTGTATCCATGAAATTAGGCGAGGATTCTAGAATTTCTAGAGAGATCTCCTTTTTCCAGAATAGAGCTTAGCCTCTGCTAAAGCCAATAGGTGGAACCATCCATTGAAATACATTAGAGACAAACTCATCGTGGTTTTTTGTCTCAATGAGAAACGTTATGTCCGAAAATAGATTAAGTCTAATTTCCTTTAGACGTCAAACTGTAAAGGAGTTCCTAAGCCCTTGACAGTTCCAACAGGTTGTAATCATTGAGAAAAATGTGTTTTTTTGGAAACCACCAATCCTTTACAAGAAGAAGGTATTAGGACCTTAGCATTTTTTGCCATACGGCTTACATCCGAATTAATCGTAACATCCTCATTACGAGGTACATTGGTAGACTTTGGGAACACTTGCGGATTGCAAAGTCTCTTTCTTGGAGGGTTTTGTGATAAAATGTGTCGCTTCTTTGAGCTCACTCCTTGAATTGGACTTCGTGGGGTTCTCTTCTTCGGGCTCGCTTTGGTTTTACCTGATATCTTTTTGGGGCCCGTTTTCCTAACTTGTTCCTGACTTGGTCCTTGTGTGAGATCCATAGTGTTATTTAGAGGTCCCATTCTAGATGTGATGGATCGTTTTTGATATGAGAGGCTGGGCAGGTCCGGAATGGTCGCTTCCGATGAGGTTTGTTGAACTTCCTCTAAGATAGGTTCAGCCTGAACTGAAATACCTTGGTTGAGAGGGGTAATAACCTCTTGATAGTGAACTGATACATCAAGAAGATCATCTTCTTCCAGGTCAAATTCCTCTATTAAATCATTGTCTTTATGCTTGACCGATTCGTCGAGACGTTCAAGGGTTGGCCTTCTATCTCTAGAGTATGAGATGGAGTCATCGTGGTTAAGTCGGCGTTGTTCATGACTCTTAGATGTATTTGTTGCTACCTCCCGGTCATTTGGATTAGGAGATAGTCTTGAGAGAATGTGAGGTCAGTGACTGTTATTTCCAGTCCTGAGAGAGCCTCTGACTTGAGTATTTTTTGGGGTTCCCAAGCGCTTCTCACTCCTTTCCTGGTATTGAGATGCCGTCGCAAGAACATTTTCCTCATTACGAGGTAAACTTGTGTTATGAGACCCATTACGAGTTATTAGTGTTCCTCTATTCTCAACACGGGGCCGCTGGGTATTAGTGTGATGGGAGAACGAATCGTAAGGGGAATCATCACGGCAGGGGGATATTTGTTGATTTCTTGAGTTACGATAAGAGATTAAATTTTTTGAATTCCCTGTGTTAACTTCTCGAACACGGTACTCTTGGTTTCTTGTTTGATGATACTGCATTCTAGCCTCATTCCTGTCATCAGAATCCTTTGCATACTCTTTCGTATGAGGGGATTTACTCCTGGACGTTTGAAGGTCCGAGGTATGGGGGTCTTCATGACGTCTGCGGTACCTCTCTAACCGAGTGCGAGTATTCACTTGGTTTATACTTGGTGCCTTCGTACTTGAAGTCCCATTGCTCGTATTAGACTTTGGGGAATTCTTTTTCTCGTGAGATAAGGAGAGGCAGAAGAAGCAATGCTTTTCGAGTTTCTCATATTTAAGTTCAATTAATACCTCTTCTCCGGATAGAAATTGGATAGATGATTGCATCACCATAGGTTTGAGGGCGTTAACATTTACTCGCACTCTGTCCTCATTGGTGTCCACTGTGATGTACTCTCCCAAGACCCTTCCTATTGCCTTGAGATTTCTTTCCGAGCCTCCATGTCTTGGGTCCCTTGGATCTGGATCCAAAAGGGGATGAGAGACGGGAAGAAATCTGATATCACCGGTTCCCAGCGTTGGAGAATGAACATCCAGTGCTTGAAGTGGAACGGCGCCTCCTTGAGAATAGCTTCGAGTTCGAATTCCTCCCTAAACATGAATTAAAATTTGTCTCTATCCAGTACCTTGCCCGTCACGCACCCCTCAAGCCTCCAATATTGGATCATATACCCTATGAGAGCGTGGGGTCGTTGAGTCTTCAGGTTAAGGATTCGGCCTATTAGAGGGAATCGGTTTGCTTCGATGAGCTCATCGAGGGGTTCGTCAGGGAGTCTGATCGGTTTGTCGCGGATCCACTTGTGGGGATCGGCAACTCCCTTACTCTTCTCCTCACGAGTGTAGCGGTGAGACATGGCGGAGGAGACGTCAGAGAGATGGCCAAACGACGGTAAGGGAGAAAGTCAGCAATACGTTGTAAGATATCTAACGTGATATAGATAAACTAGAAGAGAAAACAAGCAGATCTACGACAGTGTTTTGAAAACCGGACCGGACCGGGGGTCGGACCGGGTTCAACCGTGAACCGGCCAGCTAGCCGGGTTGGGTTGACCTGGGTTTGAGGTATATTTTTTTTTGTAAATTTCCATTTTTTCCATATTTAATTTTTTTATGATTAAAATTTATAGATTTAAATACTAGTTTTGAATTTAGTTATCCACAAAAAAAAAGTTTTGAATTTAGTTAACAAAAAATTTAGTTAACTTTTGTTATGATTTAATGTTTCTAATTTTTTGTTACATATAAACTTAACTATTCTTCATTAAATTTTCTCTTTGAATAGTTTTTTTGTTATTAAAATGAATTTTTTAATTTTTAAAAATATATGTTTATTAAAATTATATGTTTATTCAAAGGCTATATTAAATATTTGGATATTATAGTTATACAAAAACTATTTATATTATTATTTAAAAAAAAACTATTAAACCCGGTTCGACCCGGTTGGACCACATTGACCTATGACCCAAAAGTATTTCTGGTTCGGTCGCCGGTCCGGTTTTCAAAACATTTATCTACGGTGAATAAGCAAGACAGCCTCGAAATTTTGGAGTCTATAGAAGAACCCTAAAAAATCGCCCTTGCAACCTTAGAGCACCGCTTAGCTACAATTTATTTCAATTACCTTTGCCTAATACAGAATAATATCACATCACAGATTTTATATTAACAATATTTCACGATAGATCAATGAAAATATATTAATTTTGTTAAAACAGATTAAATTATGTACCAAAAACTCTTAAATATGTAGTCCTTGGAGTTGGAGAGTATAAAATTCTTACTTGTTTAGAAATTAATAGAAAAAAAAAAAAAACTAATTACATACTCGAAGCTTCCCCAAAATTAACAAATCAAATACAGCTAAATATCATTGGATCACTCAATCAATCGAAATGCGTGCTTATCTAAATCTAAATAGATAAACAAACAAAAACATTATAAAAATCATTGAAGAATGAAATATATCAGAAGTATCGTCATACAAAATTGTCGGCTCCTTCCATGCACGAACCTCACGACAAATTTGGTCATACACACACTTCATCGCCACGGTATACCACGTGTCAAATTTATACACCTCAAAATATATCAACTAATCATACGTCTTCACGTGTCGCAAACTTGTAGATAGTTCAAAAACACCACATACACGAAGTGTATATATCCCTCACTCATCAACACAAACATAACTAACCTCAAAAAAACACTTGAAAAATATTCATACTTATCACAACACTATGACTCATACACAAACCGGATCTACTCGTCGGATCCTAACATTTCCGGCAGTAAATCCGTGCGAATCGATCTCCGTAACCACTCTCGTCGATTCGCTATTACAAATCTCCGGCGAGATTCTTAGCTTCAAACCAAAACACTTCTCAACCAACAAAAGAAGTGTCAAAAAAACTCTCCGACACATCGAAAACCTCGTCCTCGTCTTCGAAGAAATCCGGATTCAAACCCGGGCGGGTCGTTCGTTCCCTCGTTCAGCAATCTTGAGCCTCTCGGAGCTCCACGTCGTCTTACAGAAACTCAAGTTCCTTATAGAAGACTGTACAAGAGAAGGAGCTCATCTATATACGTTGATGAACTCCGATCAAATCGCAGCTCATTTCCGGGTCTTGACCCGATCCATATCCACTAGCCTCGACACGTTTCCAGTCCGGTCTCTTGACTTACCTCGAGAAATCAACGAGCTAATCTATCTACTAATCCGTCAAACCCGTAAATCCGAAGCAAGACCCGACCGGGACGACAAACGGGCTATAGACTCGATCTATTGGTTCTTTAATCTCTTCGAAAACAGAATTAACCCGAACTCGGATGAAATAATCCGAGTTCTTGATCACATTGGTGTTCGTAAATGGAGAGATTGCATCAAAGAAGTCGATTTCTTAGAAGAAATGATCTCCTTAGAGAAGAATAATAAAGTCGAAATCGAGCTTCTAAGCAGCTTAATGGGATTCATAACTTACTGCAGATGCGTGATACTTCGAGGAATCGACGATGATGATGATGATCAAGACGAGAAGCACGAAGCGGACGATTTAATCCGAGGTTTAAACGTTGACGATCTTCGTTGTCCGATTTCTCTAGAGATTATGAATGAACCAGTAGTTTTAGAAACAGGGCACACGTATGATCGGAGTTCGATTACTAAATGGTTCGCTTCCGGTAACATTACTTGCCCTAAAACCGGTAAGGCTCTAGCGAATACCGTGTTAGTCGATAACGTATCCGTCAAGCAAGTGATTCAAAGTTACTGCAAACAAAACAACATCAAGATTGTTGATGAGAAGAAGAATAAGAAGAAGAAGTCATCGATTGTGAGTTTAGCGGCGGAAGAAGCCGGGAAACTCACGGCGGAGTTTCTCGCCGGAGAATTAATCAACGGTGGCGAAGAAGAGATGCTTAAAGCATTAGTGGAGATTCGAATTCTCACCAAAACGAATAGTTTTCACAGATCTTGTTTGATTGAAGCTGGAATCATCGAATCGTTGATGAAGATTCTTCGTTCGAGCGATCCGAGTGTTCAAGAGAACGCCATGGCTGGGATTTTGAATCTGTCGAAAGATCTCGCCGGAAAAACTCGAATCATCATCGGTGGATTGGAGATCATCGTTGAGATTCTAAACGAAGGAAGTAGAAGAGAGAGTAGACAATATGCAGCAGCTACTCTGTTTTATCTATCGTCTACCGGAGATTACAGTAGATTGATCGGAGAAATCCCAGATTCGATTTCAGGATTGGTGAGAATCGTTAAAAGTTGCGATTACGGAGATTCAGCGAAACGTAACGCGTTAATCGCGATTCGGAGTTTGCTGATTCATGAGCAATCGGATAATCACTGGCGTGTTCTCGCCGCCGGAGTTGTTCCGGTACTTCTAGATCTGGTGAAATCGGATGAGGTTAGCGACGGAGTCACGGCGGATTCGATGGCCATTCTAGCGAAAATGGCGGAATATCCCGACGGGATGATATCTGTGCTCCGTCGTGGAGGATTGAAACTCGCGGTGAAGGTTTTGGGTTCGTCGGAGGTTTCGCCGGCGACGAAGCAGCACTGTGTGGTTTTGATTTTGAATCTGTGTGTTAACGGAGGAAGTGACGTCGTTGGAGCACTCGCTAAGAATCCGACGATTATGGGGTCGCTTTACACGGCGTTAACTAACGGCGAATGTGGATGTGGGAAAAAGGCAAGTGCTCTAATCAAAATGATACACGAGTTTCAGGAGAGGAAAACCGGTACGGCTGAACCGGTTCTAGAAAGAGAACGGTTCATACACGCCTTGTGATTTGGTACACACAGTAATCAACTCTTTGAGCTTTTTTATCAGAGTTTTTACACTAAATTTTTTTATAGGTTAAAGTATGACACACTATTTATTTATATGTATATATTTTACATATACTGTATCTGTAAATGTTAGCTATGGGATTTTTAATAAACCAAAGAGCTAATACTACATTGTAATCAGTTTCTGGTTTTGGAATAGAAGCCGTGTACTATAATTATACTATTGATTTTCTGAAAACAAATGAAGAAAACATAAGTCAATTTTGTAATCTGTTACCATTTCCCCTCGAAATAAATCACTAGCACAAAGTATATTTTGCACATTAGGAAGAAGAACACAAGTCAATTTTGCAAAAGTGAATGAACTAATCCACAGTTACATTCACAAAGCTTTATGATTTAAATTAACTTTCACAAACTCAGTGAGTAAGATTGGAAAGGCAATAAACGTCTTACAAACTCATTTCATAAATCCAAACTAAAGAGAAGAACTAAGACAAGCTTTAAACTCGAGTGGTGCCATATACTGTGAACTAGAATGTGTGTATTTTTTTTAATATCAGTCTTGTAAACATAGTGATTCTTCTTTAAATCCAAAGACAAGAAAAAATTCGAAAAAAAATGGAGACACTAGACAACAAAGGAAGAAAACTCTTTTGAAAGAAAAAGTTTTTAGGCTTTAGATTTTACCGGGACTTCAGCTTCGACCCGTTTGATCTCAAAGATAAGCATTCTCCACATCTTCAGCACAAACATCTCAGCTTCCTCGTCTAGTATCGATTGCAACTGCTCAAGCATCTGAGAAGCTTTCACGTGCTGTTGAATGTTCGACACAATGAAGTCCACCAGTGTCGCTTCCTCTTCTCCAAGAAACTCCATGATTTTCTTTGAGATCCATGGCTTCAATCTTTCGTGCAATTGGTGCTTTTCAATGTTAAAAAAGGTAAAACATGTGAGGCACCAAAACAAAATCACAGGGAAGGTAACAAGAAATCATTGATTAAGTAAAAGTAGCTTACCTTGTCATACATAGCCCAGTTTATCTCAAAAGAAAATAATTCTTCCTTTGTTTTTGGGATTGTATCTATCAACTGTTTCGCATCCACAAGCTTCTTGGTATCAGGTATCTTTGCTTTTCCAGGCTCTTTAGTGTCTTTAGTTGAACCACTATGCCCGTCACCTCGGTCCCTGACTCTGTCTCTATCCCTTTCCCTGTCCCTGTCCCTGTCCCGGTGGGTTCCCTTATCATGAGAACGTCTGCTTCTTTGTTTTTCGGTTTCTGTTGTCTCTTCCTTGGGATTAGTACTGGAAATTCGTTTTGCAAATTCAGCAGCTAAAGCCAAATGAGGTGGTGTAAGCTCTGAGGCACCATGTGCCACGGCTTCCTGTTCCTCGGTCGAGTAATCTATAGGAACCAAAGGTTTCATCTTTTTATCCTTATGCGCTTCATTTTCATCCTCCTCGTAGAAAACTGAAGGCACAGATGTCCGCTTTCCGGATCCCACAAGCCCAAATCCCAGTTTCTTGGAGGGAGCATGGGCCTCTGTTCCACTATTATTATCAACAGCCATGGACATCTCATTACCAGAACCATTTTGTTCATAATCTGCATCGTGCTCATGGACAGATTCCCTGACAATTTGGAGAGTTGCCTTCTGATCGGTTTCCATGGGTGACGCCTGAACCGGTTCACTTCCAATAAGTGCCTGTCCAGATAAGAGCCTTAAGGCATCTAACTGCTGCTGCTGCAAGTTTTGCTCCTCGGCATTCCTCTTTGCCTCAGCGACTTCTTCCTCTTCTTTCAATCTATCAGCTAAGTCATCTTCCTTCTCTCTTAGCCGTCGTCTTCTTCTCTCATCTACCGCACCCCTATGATATCTTCTTCTCGAATCATCATCGTCTTCATCCTCATCTTCCTCGTAGCGGACTTCCTTTTTCCTCTTACGCTCTTTGTCTTTCTCCTTCTCCTTCTCATACTGTCGTTCCTTCTCCTTTTCTCTTTCTCTACGTTCCCATTGTCGAAGACGAGTCTGGTAAGCACGCTCAGCATCCTCAAGTTTTCTCCTGTGCTCTCTCTCTTTCCTTAAGCGTTCTCGCTCAGCCTCCCTCTCGTGTCTATCCATTTCTTGGTCTTTTTCACCTCTATCTCTGCTTCTTTGGTCATTTCTCTTACTCCAGTCAGGTGAACTGGTGTCAGGTCTATTATGTTCTCCAGGAGTCTCAACATCATTTGCAGCAGAATCTACATGAACGAGACATCTCATCAGACAAATGATACAAGTAGAAAACAGCAGCAGAGTATTTTTTTTGAAATTTTTTATTGAAAAAAAAAAGCAAGATAAGAGGAGACGGAAACAGACCACTCCTAGCTATGTCAGTGTTCGAGTCTCCATCCTTAATTTTGAACGCAAATTCCATGCCTGAACCATCAACAGGTGGTGGTGGAGGTGGTGGAGGCAGAGGGTTTGTCTTTAACCTTTCTTCAATAGCACTTTCAATCTTCTCCATAGCCTCTCTGTCAGCTTCTCTTTCTTCATCAGTTAGGACCGCAGAATTTGCAATATCAATGTTCTTTAGTTCTCCATCCTTTCCCTTCTCGCCTACGGCGGGCCTAGCAGATACAATCTTTTCACCACTCTCAGTTTTTACTCTTTCACTCTCTTTGCATCCTCCATTTTCTTTGTTCTCTTCAGTTCCTACAGCTTGACTTTCCTTGGCTTTCTTTGCATCCTCTATTTTCTTCTGAACATATTTTAGCAAGTACTCCTTTGTTGCCTGATTAACATTCACCTACCAACCATACAAATAAAAAAAAAGAGAATAAAGCTAAGATAAACAGAAGTGCATCTGCATGGAGAACATAAACATATTTTCAAAATTGAGTAGAGAGATCCACAATTACCAAAAGCTCTTGTCCATCTATGGTAAGTTTGGTCAGCAGGCGTATTGCACGGAGAATCCCTTCAGCTGTTTCAAATTCATAGAATCCAAAACCTTTAGGTTTCTTGGTGGTCGGATCTTCCGCACGTAAACAGTTTATGACCTTTCCACAAAACTGCAAGAGAAGTGGCAAGATCAATTCTTAATAAAAAAGAAGATAGATGGAAGCTAGTGCCTATAAGTCAAAGTAGTAGAAGGGAAAAATGCAGATAGAAAAAAGAAAACAAACCCCGAGAGTAGACATCATAAAGTCATTTTCCACGGTTGCTATCTTGCCAATGTAAATTGTCGTCTGGGGTTTCTCTGGTGGTGTAGCCAGAGGAACAGATGCTGGTCTAATCATAGGAGCCATTACAGGACGGAGACCAGGCATTCCTGGGACAGGGGGACGTTGTACCAGTTGCACCGTACCAGGCGGTCGCATAATAAAACCAGGACGAACCATTGTTGGATAGGGAGAAGGATACCGGAGAAGCCCTGCATAAACAAAAGATTCTATGCAAATTCATCAATAACTGTTTTACACCTTAATAGAACAACTACATCAGCATAAATCACAATTGTCATGAAGCGGAATTGAAAATTCATTTTGTAAAGTTACCACAAACTAGAGCAAATTAGATATGCACACCAGAGGCAGTACAAATACCACCCGGCTGAACAGAGAACCTGAAGGACAGATCAAGAAGATAGCACCAGTATCGTAGTCATTATTACCACATTAAGTAGTCGTACCTCATAGGGCAACTTGAAAGATATAAGAATCTATAACCATCTGACAAACATTGGATATGAGATCGGAGAATACTGAAACCCTCATCATCTCATCCCCAAATGGAACTTAAAGGAACTAGTATTTATCATCATTTAGCTTTATCTCAACCATTATTAGCTTGGCCACAGAACCGAATGTATAATTTAAAAGAAAATGCAATACCTCAAAAACCAAGACCAAGGAGCACTCAGTCTTTAGAAATGCTTGCTTCCGGCAGTTGGCTAACCCATCAAGTTCAAAGTTCTTAAAAAAAAACTACAGTAAATCTCAATTCAACATAAATTTGGGGAACATGAGGCAATTCTTCAAGAACTTTAAGGTCACTGGTTTGTTTAAAATGTGTTAACAATGCTACCTTCAAAAGGAGCTAACACTAACTAAGCAATGTAAGGAGAGAAAAGAAGAACAAAAGCGAATTTGCGCATACCAACATGAAGGAGTCGTAGAAGTGAATCGTGAATCCCTACTCAATATTTGATGCCTCGCAACCTTTCTCACGGAACTCAATCAAGACGCTGTATGAGAAAACACCCGGTCATCGGTGTTCCTGTTCTAGTTTTTTCTCCCTAATTCCTCTTTCAATAAAATTCCTTTTTACTACCTAAACCTTTATTTATCTCATCTAACTACATACGAATCACATTCAACATACACAGAAAGCAAACGCCACAGAAACATAATTCTACATCCTAAATTGCATCAAAATCGACTATAAACTTAAATAAAAAGTGAGACTTTAGAGAATTAAACAAGAGAGAAAGGTGGAAAAAGGATAGAAGAACCCACCCGGAGGAGGAGCAACACCGTGAATTCCCGGATAACCATTAGCCATAGTCGGAAAAGGTCTCATACCAGCCGGATTCGGAAGCTGGCCGGGCTGCGGTTGATAATTAGGCATAGATCCTGGAACACCACCAGAGTTCACGCCGGGAGGAGGAACTCCAGAATTAGGGTTTTGAAAGTTGGGAGCGAACTGCATACCGGGACGGAATGGTGGCGGCGGCGGAAGAATTGAACCAGGAATCTGAGCATAAGATTGATAGACCGGAGTTTGCGTTGTTGGGTCGAGAGCAGCGACTTGAGGCTGAGGCGGTGGTGGTGGTGTTGGTGAAGGATTTGGGATTGAATTGGGAATCGGAGTAGTGGGTGGTTCTGTTTTGATCGAATTGGGAACCCCCGTGGCCGGAGAAGAAGAAACGTCGGCCATGGGAGTAGAGTTTGGGTAAAAGCTTAATTGTCTTCTTCACCGAATCTGGGTTTGTTGCCCTAGAAATCAAACTCCCAATTTTACTCTTATCTCTGTGTCAAAGTTCACAACTTGGTTGGCCCAAAAAAAAATAAAAGTTTGCACCTTGTTTATTGTTTAACATGTGTTTATATATATTAGGGAAAATTAAAGAAATACACAAAAAAATAATTAAAATTATAAATATAGGCCTTATCTTTTAATAGTAGAACATGTTTAGCGCTGAGACTTTGAGAGTATCATAAAATATAAAATTATTAAAATTTTGAGGAATAGGAAGAAAGAGAGTGTAAAATTTGAGTAAAAGGAAGAAAGAAAGTGTATAAAATTAATAAAATTTGAGTAAAAAAATGAGATAGTGGTGAGACTTTGGAGAAAGAGTCTCTATGGGTTGAGATTTTTGAACAGAGTATGAAACTTTTGAAAAGAGTATGAGTGTGTTTTTAATAATTTTATATTTAAAAAGATTATAAAATTAATAAAAGTTGAGTAAAATGATGAAAAAAGTATAAAGTCGAGTAAAAAGAAGAGAGAGTGTGTGTTGTAATAATTTTATATTTTATGCCCTTAAAATATACCCTTTATTTTACCTAATTGCCCATGAATAGAAGAGCAGATCTTGTCGTCTCCTTCGATTCGAAATCAGTCTCGGACTCAAATTCATCCTCTTTCATAGCTACCCAGAAACCATTTCGCTATTATCCATTTCCCTTATTTCTAATTCGATATGGAATCTGCGAGTTACGAGAACGAATCGATAGTGTGAAGAAAACACAGAAGACAACCGAAGCAATGAATCTCGTTGGAGCTGCTAGGGTTCGTCGACCTCAAGAAGCAATCATCAATTGTAGACCTTTAAACGGAAACCCTAGTCGGATTCTCTACTCATTTAACCAATCTGCTCAATTTAAAGATATTGAGCATAATTAACTCAATTAATTAATTTGCTAAAGAGAGTTGCTTTAGTTGTTGTAACTGGTGATTAAGGCTTATGTGGATGTATCCACAATGCAGTGATCAAGAAAGCTAATTTATGGATTCAGGAGTTGAAGCAGAGAGGAGCATATTGTGTTGTGATAAGCGTAGGTAAGAAAGGGAATTCATATTTTAGTAGAAGAGATGAGATTGAAGTTGATAAATGTATAGAAGGAAGTGGAGTTTTTCCTACTGTGAAAGAAGCTCAAGTTATTGCAGATGATATGTTTTCTTTGTTCATGAGTAAAGAAGTTGATAAAAGTTGAGCTTGTTTACACAAAGTTTATGTCTTTAGTGAAATATGATCATATGATTCACATTTTGTTACCATTGTCTATGAAAAGAGAGTCTTGTGATGTGTAAGGAGAATGTATTGACACTATGGGGGATGAGATGTTTAGGTTAACGAGTGAAGACGGGAAATTGGCTGTGGAAAGGACTAAGCTTGAAGTCGAGAAACCGGAGTTTCACTGTTGATGCAGTTTGAGCAAGACCCTGTCCAGATTCTCGATGCAATGATGCGTTTGTATTTGAACTGTTAGATTCTAAGAATATTGCACGAACCATTAGCTTCGAGGATGACCGCGATGAGTAATGCGACTGACAATGCGTTTTGAATTGAAGAAGGATTTTCAAATAAGGGGTAGTATAGTAAAATAAAGTGTATATCTCTAATATTAAAAGATAAGGCCTATATTTTTAATTTTAAGTGTTTTAAAGTGTATTTTCTTAATTTTCCCTATATATTATAGGCTAGTTATTTTTCAAAACTTCACATCAAAACCTTGGAACTATGATATTTTAAAAATCTTTAAATTTTTATAATTATTTATAAAAATATTATTTAGTTATTCTTCATTTATTAATTTTTTTTTAACAACGGTCAACCTAAAAGAAAAAATAACAATTATTTTTAAAAAACTTCAATCACCGTCAAACAAAAAACTCATGACACATAGTGTTTGAACACCCAAAAATTGGACATCAACACGACTACGAGAGACTTGAGTATACTCCACACTTGATTATGCAGTTATGTCGACCATCCAAATGATGTATTTACTCCACACTTTTGATTATACAACTATGTCGACAATCTAAATGTGTAAATGACTGAAGTCTTTCCTATGAAATCAAATTTTTTTTGCAATAACTTATGTTATACTATTAGTTGAAACTCTAACCTTACAAAAATTCACACACCTCAAATCCATGACTGAGTTGACGTATTTGGTCCACAATGTTTCAATACTATGGCCATTCTCATAATCATAATATCGCTAATATGACAAATTTATTATCGAAAACTACCTCAATCTGAAGGTAGTGAATATCACATAGCCCTTTCATTACCCATAATGTACACTTTAACTCCACCATCCATCGAGAGCTAGTGGCAATAAAACGCATATGTAATTGCGCTTTCCCATCATGATCACGAAGGATCTATGTATACTCAAATAAAGAAGTCGCATTCACCCAAGAGGAAGGAACGTTGCATTTAGTCAAACCTTCCCTAGATTTACTTCATCACCTCCATAGTGACATCTATATTTAATTTTCATGTACCACCATCTTCTCTATCATCGCCAGTATGTGGCCTTTTCATGTCCCTATGTAATCAATTATTAAAGATCTCTTTGAACCCCCAAAATCAAGATTTCATTCTTATTTATCTATATTGCCCACAACACCGACAAAATAGAGTCTATTATATTCACTGATAACTCATCACATAATATCTACAAAAACTAAATGTTAATCTCAACGGAACATCTAAAAAAACTATGAACATGGAAAGGGATTGCAACCAGCAGAAGCACATGTCACGCCACGGTACAACAAAAAATCATATGGCATATTATCTTCGTAGCCACAACCAAAATTTGGCATAACAAATGGACTTATATTTCATATTATTGAAGTTAATCCACAACTGTTAATGCCCCAACCAAAACTCTCCAAAAGAAGAATTTAATTTAGGCATCGTTTCAATCCTCCAAACACGGCTCTTTATCTCATTATCAACTGTCATATTCAACTTGAATAATTGTTTCTCCTTAAACAACAAGTTGAATTAGCCACTAATGTCTCTCTTTAAGAGACGATTCTGAGAATAATATTCTTTAGCGAGATTAACGATGGTGATGGGTCATGGTGGTGGTGGATTAGTGAGTGAAGAGATTCAACGATATAAAAATCCGATCTTTGAAACAAAAAGTCGTTATTGTTATTGCTCTAGAAGAAAACATTACAAGTTTCAAGAGTTTATGACAACAAAGGGTACAACAAGATTCTCTATTATGTTTACGAAGCATGAAGATAAAGTCAATAACTACATAATCTCAAGAATCAATAAAACATGACGACAATACCTCAAGAAGCTCTTTAATTCTTCTCAAGTTTCAAGATTATCAAGACAAAATCACTAATCAAGACAAATGTGTCAATTACGGTAACTTGACTCAATGTAGATTTATTTCAACATTCAAGATCAAAAAGGACAAAATTGGCATAACGAATGGACTTATTTTCCACGAGATTAAAGTGAATCTGCCATAGTTAACGCCCAGATAAAATCTTCCAAAAAAAGAATTTAATTTTTGGCATCATTTTAATCCTCTAAACACGGCTCTTCATCCTCAATATCAACTCTCTTATCTCAATTTGGAGAATTGTTTCTCCTTAAACAACATGTCAATAGAGCGGTGATGTTTTTGAGAAAAATCTATAAGCGGTAGTTCCCAGAATAAGATTCTCCGACGAGATTAATACCATTTTCAAGCAACAAACCTAATTGGCTTCCTTTAACGAACAGAACCCCAACCCTCCTTCTAGCTTTGGTTTACACACATCTCTCCAAACTATTTTAGCTTTCTTAGGTTTAATTTTGCCCCCAATCAAAGTAAAACCAAACTTAATATAACAAAATAAAATATATGGTACTTAGTAAAATGAAAAACTAATAAATTAAAGATATTACTAAATTATAAGAAGTTAGTTAAAAAAAAATTGTTCCTGCGTATATCGCTCAGAGTCACACGATATCTATATAAATCGAACGCGTTAAATAGAAACTATTTAGTTATGTTAAAAAGAATTGTATATCCGAATATAATTTCAAAACATTTTTTTAAAAAGACTACTAAACTTGATCAATTAACAATCTATTGTAAAGATTTTTCATCTTTTAGCAAAAGATTAGTATTTGAATTATTAATAATGTTTCGTTACCCAATTTCCAAAATATTTTCGTGTGGTCAAAATTACCAGGTTATTACCAATTTCTCGAGAATGCTTACGAAATACAAAAAGGTGAAGGGGTTAATTAGGGGAAGAGAAGTGAAGATTCTGAACAAAAACAAAAAAAAAAATAATGAAGAGGAAGAAAGTAGAGGTAGATTCAGTGGAGAAGGAAGATTTCGAGATTGATTGGAAAACGGCGTTGGACGAAGACGACGGCGGAAAGGAAGAGTTAGTGATTGTTAAGCAGCCGATTCCGCCGCCGTCAACCGCCGACGATCAGATGGACTGTCATAAATCCCTAACCGATCAAGCTCTAAACGATAACCTAGAACGTAACAAAGCCTACCTTGTCAAATTTGGTCCCGGATTACCTGACGACGGCGAGAAAATCCGGTTCAAAATCGCCAGTCTCGAACAAGAGAAGAAGCGTAGGCTTTTACACCGCTCCAAAATGGTTTGCATTCACTTTTTTGATTTCTGGAGTCTGAGAGAATTTTTGTTACAATTTGGTTTTGGGAGCTCAATTTTGTATTTGATAATGGATTTTTGTTACAATGTGGTTTTTGCAGGATGTGGATACAAGTTCAAAGCTTATGCATGTGTCAAGCTCAGGTATCTTGTTAAACATCTCTATGGAATTGTGTTTGTATATTCTTGGTGGATAGTGGTATTGCTTCTAAGAATTAAGTTGAAGTAACTATTATTAGTCCAATAATTTGACTTTGGTTTAATGAGGTACGTTTCATCTAGGTTCGGATGTCGTTGTGCCAAGGAATGGAGCCTTGAAAGATACATCTAGACAAGGGAATGCAGACTCGGGAGAAGTCACACGGTCAACATTTGCTGCTGTTTTTAATAAACCGAGAGTGCGTAGCTTCTATACTATGTCATTTTTAAAACACTGTTTTATATGGCTACTTGACGATGCAACTTTGTAATTATGTGTTCAACAGACGGATAATCAGTCGGTGAAAGCGTTTGGTAAAGAACTAGAAGATTTGGGATGTGGAAGTGGGAAACACAAAGATGAGAAAAAGACTGTAACAAGGCCGAACAACAGGTGGCGGATGTTGCCAAATGTAGGGATACCTGAGCGCGGTGAAAAGGAGTTTGATTCTAGATGTAAAGGGTTTAAAGGCAATCAGAAATCTAAGGAATCTTATGGGAAGAAAAAGCTTAAGAACTCTTCCTCTTATTCTCTCGTTGACGAGGATGATAACAACTCCAATGACCATGAAACTTCTAGGTCCATTTTCTTTCTCCTTTTCCTGCTGTTTCTTCTACTAGTTTGTTGTTTTCTTAAGGGGTGCTCAAGTATATACCAATTCTGGTTACTGCTATTTCATTGTGACTTGTCGTTTTGTAGTCATATTGTAATCTCTCAATCTCGTTTTCTCATAGGGAGTGGTCCGGGGAAGAATCTCCATCACGGAGTTCAAGGCGCCGTAAGGTATTCTTGCTTACTCCTTCACCATATATGATGAATTACATTTTTGTATGCAATCATTATAGCCTTCTAGAAATAAATTTACTCCAGTAGAAGCAGGGATCCTATTCTAATACTTTTGCTATTTCCCAGCCAGCAGTTTTGATAGATTCCTGAGAAAAGACTTCAATTTTTGCAGTTAATTTCTCTTTAGATAAATTGCAGCCTGTGCGGTTTAGAAAGATTTATACTTGACAAGAAAAGCGTCCTACTTGGATGTGGCGTTTCATGGCTTATCTAATATTCTCCTCACTCTTACACATTCGCTAAGCTGTGCTTCTAACTTATTATTCTCCGATAATTCTATAGAAATCAGATAATACAGTGATCAATGTGGATGAAGAAGAACCTCAAACTTCAATGGTGGTGGAGCAAGCAGTTGAACTGCCTGATGGGTAAAATTGACATGTTTTCTGTTTTGCCTCATTAAGTTACATTTGTGGCTGTATATAACCTAATATTTGATGAAACCTGCAGCTTACAGGAAGATATATGCTACCCATCAAGGTAAATTTATCTCAACATTGGTCTAGGCTAACTTACTATATGTCCGTAACTCTCAAAATATCATTGTTTTAACTTCACTTCCATCTGGTGATTCAGGAATGATCCAGACTTTGTTCAAGTGTGTCTTAAAGATCTTGAGTGCCTTGCGCCTCAAGAATTTCTAACATCGCCGGTTATGAATTTCTACATCAGGTGATTTTGGAGTGATATCTTGCAAGAATATGCTATCTTATATTATGGTAGCACTATTTTTATTAAATACGTGTCTTATGGAATCCATACAAAGTGTTGGCGAGTCTGAGATTTTTCTGTGAATTCGGTGAAAGCATTGCAGGATTTTTGTATGTGATTATTGTCTCTGTTTTCTGTGGCTAGGTTCTTGCAGCAGCAGGTATCTTCAGCGGATCAAATCTCTGCTGATAGCCATTTTTTTAATACTTATTTCTACAAGAAGCTTAGTGACGCTGTGACGTACAAGGTGATTATTTTCCTTGATCATCTCAAGAAAATGCATCAATGGTTTCCCAGTGCATTATGTTTGGTTTGCATTTAAAAAGTTTAAGTTCTCGAGATGTTTGAAAGTCTATTGTTTTATAGTCTATAGAAGGATCAAAATATGAAGGCAGCTATAACAATGTGATCCTTAGAAACTAATTCTCTACTGGCATTCTTGATTCACATTTTTATCCTCGTTACTTATGTCGGCTGGTGTATCCGTTTGTTTCCTTTCTATAAAATAGGGGAATGACAAGGATGCCTTTTTTGTCAAGTTCAGGCGGTGGTGGAAGGGTATTGACCTATTCCGTAAGGCTTATATATTTATACCAATACATGAAGAGTAAGTCCTTAAACTTTTATCTCTGTAATTGCATATTTATGTGAAGAGCCTAAATTATTATTTCAATGGCCATTGTCATCAAAAAACAAAATCCACCTTATACTGCCTTTCTGATAGAGATGTTCTTATTGCCTTTAGATTGATTCATAAGATTTCTATAGAATTTTATGAAATCACCATGATTCTTTTACCATGTTTCAGTCTCCACTGGAGCCTAGTAATAGTTTGCATTCCTGATAAGGAAGATGAATCGGGGTTAACTATACTTCACCTGGATTCATTAGGACTTCATTCGAAAAGATCAATTGTTGAAAATGTCAAAAGGTGAGACACAAGGAGCTTTACTTTTTTTTTTTTTGCGTACTTCATATTTTCACGTGTTTGGCGTTCAGTGCATATGGTTTCAGTACATAGACAAGTTATTACAATGGTTTGAAAATGTAGCTACCATTTTCACTAGACTCTATGTAAACTTGTTGCAGGTTTCTAAAAGACGAATGGAACTATTTGAAACAAGATGATTATTCCTTGGATTTACCAGTCTCTGAAAAACTATGGAAAAACCTCCCGCGTAGGATCAGCGAAGCTGATATACAGGTCATACTTTTACCTTCTTAGTCCCATGATTCAAAGAACTTCGTTAGAACGTTTTCTTCTGGATTCTGACTATTTAGACAATAGAACCTCCCAAGAAGATCATTCATCTTATGATATTTCTTTATGCAAGCAGGTTCCGCAACAGAAGAATGATTTCGATTGTGGTCCGTTTGTTCTCTTCTTCATTAAACGTTTCATCGAAGAGGCGCCTCAAAGGCTGAAACGGAAAGACCTTGGAATGGTTAGTTATCTCAGACCCTGTTCCTAATACCAAATCACATATATCTCCTTACTCTTGTATAAACTTGTGTGTTTCGATTCATACAGTTCGACAAGAAGTGGTTTAGACCCGATGAAGCCTCTGCTCTGAGAATCAAAATTCGAAACACGCTCATTGATCTATTCCGTGTCGGTGACCAGACAGATGAATCCTGTATAGAACAACAAACATCTGATGACAATGCTGCATCTAAACATTGCTCAGTGCTCTAACAGAGTGGTATTAAGTTATTTTTTGTATAGACACTAAGATGAAAGTATCATTTGGGTCCAAATTTGAGTTAAAAACTGGCTCCATACTCATTAGGAAATTGTACTTCAATTTTCATCTTCTAATTGTAGTATCTTCATTACAAATTGCCAAAAAAAAACTTCATTTGATACTTTTGTAGTTTCAATTTTTCACAAAAACTTATAGTTAAAGGACCTCTGGAGGACAACAAAAATTGACATCAAAATCAATGTTGCAACATTGTAGAGATTTTGTTTTTTTTGTCCTAATCAAACAGATCAAACTGATGCTCTTAGCGCAGTGCGGAACTGCTCGGGGACCCGCATCACCGGTGCCTGAACCGTCCCAAGCATGCCAAGCTGTCCACAGGCCGCCATTTGATCGTTGCCTCGGCTAAACCGCATCAAAACGGTGCAGCCTCCTTCAGCCAAAATGTTACGAAACTCGATCATCTTGTCATCCTCGGTCTGTATGAACTGAGAACCACTGTGTGGGTTGAATTGAATAAGGTTGATCTTGCATGGGATCCCCTGCACAAGCTCCACTAGCCTCCTTGCATCATCCATGCTGCACAACCAAAGGGTTCCTCGTTGATTACGGTTTCAGAATTGAACCATACAGTGGTCTCTGGTAATGATTTCACTTACCTGTCATTTACTCCTGCGAGCATCACATATTCAAACAACACTTTGTATTTGTGCCTTGAACTGAGTTCTTCTCTGAGCGTCTCAAGGAGCAAAGATAACTTGTATTTCCTGTTGATGGGCATGATCCAGTTTCTGACCTGCACGGTTAACATCACTAAGATCAGATCATGTCTCTAGGAAATGATAACTATTTTAAAGAGAGGAGTGAAAAAAAAACCTCATCGGTTGTTGCATTCAGACTGACTGCCAAAGCGCAATTCGACTCACGGAGAAAACGCTTCAGCTGAGGAACAAGACCACTGGTCGAGACTGTGACCTTACGGGGACTGAAGTGAAGTCCATTCTCATCCACCATTATGTTTGCAGCTTTGATGACATTCTCAATGTTGTGAAATGGCTCTCCCATTCCCTACAAACACATCTAGCTCCATCAGAAACAAAAAAAATGTGTTTTATTTCTCTACGTGAACGAACATACATACCATAAATACGACATTTGTTATTGACCCAACTTCTTGGGAAAACAATCGCCTAGCGTAAACAGCCTGCTCAACTATCTCAGCAGTAGTGAGATTTCTCTTCAAACCCATCCTGTAAAAACAGATAAACATTAAACCAGATATCGAAAAACCGAGCAAACTGTCTCAGAGATTATCTTCATTCTCAGCTTACCTGCCAGTGTAGCAGAACTGACAATTCATAGCACAACCAACTTGGCTCGAAACACAAACCGTCGTCCTGCCACGTTCACAAGGTATAACAACCGTCTCGATCACAAGTCCATCATCCAACGTAAACAGAATCTGCAACATCCTGCGAGTTACGAATCAATGAGAAGATTCCCCAAAACTCATTCATCAATCTACATAATATCTATTCACCTTTCTAGTTCCATCTGAAGCCGAACGAATATCCTTGAGAGATAAAGCTCCAAACTCAGCATGTTCACTAATCATTCTCTTGAAATCTTTGTTCAAACCTATAATACCAATGTGAATCAATTAATCAGCATTACTGAATCACAAAATCTCTTGTGAACAAATTTAAACAAAAACCTTCAAGTTCATCAACATCATTTGCCCATATATTGTCTTTGTATAATCTCTTCCACAGCATTAACGCCTGACCGGGTCGAAAACCATACGATTCAACCCATTCCTTTGAAAATTGACCAAAAAGATCATTAACAATTTGTTCACTAATGAAGATTTAGATTGAGAATTGAAGAAACGTACTTGGAGAGAAGCATAACTCATACCCTTCAAGACCACCTTCTTATTATCATCCCTCGTCACAGAACCTAATCGATGATGATTAACTACATTGAACCCAAATCCTGAATCGGAGCAGTCATTGATTACGAGTACTTACCTGTTGTAGTTGATGAGAAGGAGAAGGAGACGAGGTTTGGGGATTTGAGGAAATGAATGGAATTGGGGAGACGGTGGTTGCGGAGAGGAGTTAGGGTTCCGGGGAAAGCCGCCGGAGTGAAGACGGCGGAATTCGTGACAGTGATGAGTCCAAGACGCTTCATTGTGGCTAAACGAATCATTATCTCTGTTTCTCTCGTGTAAGACATTATTTAGAGAAGATTTCTAAAACAATTTCACATTATTATGTGTAAAGATTAAAAAGGACATATTTATGAAACGTATGATTTGTGTTTATATGTTTAGTCGATTTAATTTCTTATAATTATAAGAAAATTTAGCTGATTTTTGTGTGTATGATTTAATTAATATGTCACATATAAAAATCAAATTGTTTATCCATTAATTTATTTCAAATTTATATAGAGAAAGATTTGCTTTTTATGATATAGCATTTTGAATATAGTTAAAAATTCGTTGATTTCAAATCCAAGTTACAAATTTAGTATACAGAACATTCGAAAGACAAATTTTTTACATAAATAGATATATGTTCATACTGTATGTGAAAAAGATACACACAAAAAAAAGTGAATTTGACAATACTTTTGTAGACAAACCTTACCGGCTAACAAATAATTAAAATCCATCATTTTTTTTATTTTTGAATAACTAAGAGATTCTGAATCTAGGCCCGTACATTTCCTTATGCCCGTGACTAGAACATGTTATATGGTTCGTCTCAAGAGCCTCCCGAACCAGCAATCTATAGGCTTTTCCTTTGCTATGTCGCAACGGATTGTTCACAATCATATAATCATAAAAGAACTATGGAATCAGCTTTAGGCAGCGTAATTTTTTGTCGGGGACGACTTTTCTATAAAAAGACTCTCTTCCTCAATACATAGAGTCAACGTTTTGTGTATTCAATTATGTACAAAGCCTCTTTGTTTCATTCCTTCTCCACATTTATCTCTTTAGAAAGCTCACTTGATCCTCTCTCTCCACCACACAAAATGATTTCTTCGTTTTTCCTTGCTGTTGTTGCTGCTGCGATAGGCTAGGCTTCTTCACGATTTTTCAAAAGTTTAGATTCCGTCAAGAAATCCAAGAAATCGATACTTCTTCTTCAGTATCACCTCCATCTTCTTTGGCTGTTTCAACTGTTAATCCTCCAACTTCTTCGTCTCACAACTGGAGATATGATGTCTTTCCCAGTTTTCGAGGGGAAGACGTCCGCAAAGACTTTCTCAGTCACATTAAAAAGGAGTTTGGAAGAAAGGGAATCACACCATTCATCGATGATGAAATGAAGAGAGGAGAATCCATCGGTCCTGAACTCATACGAGCCATTAGAGGATCTAAGATCGCGATCATCATATTCTCTCTCAGGTACGCTTCTTCTAAATGGTGTCTTGATGAGTTGGTAGAGATTATGAAGTGTAGGGAAGAAGAGTTGGGTCAAACTGTGATGGCTATTTTCTATAAAGTAGATCCATCTGATGTTAAGAAACTTGCCGGAGATTTTGGGAAGGTTTTTGAGAAAACTTGTGAGGGTTAAAGTAAGGAAGATATTGAAAGATGGACACAAGCTCTTGTGAAAGTGGCTACAATCACTGGCTATGATTCAAGCCGTTGGTTAGTACTTTTGCATCCTACTCGCTATTATAATCTTTCAAACACATCAACGTAATCACTGGCTATGATTCAAGACGGAGATTACTAGGTTAAA
The DNA here is from genome assembly GCA_963576765.1 of Draba incana. Classification (NCBI taxonomy): domain Eukaryota; kingdom Viridiplantae; phylum Streptophyta; class Magnoliopsida; order Brassicales; family Brassicaceae; genus Draba; species Draba incana. The sequence continues at coordinate 32,004,204 of OY755209.1, forward strand.
GTTTGAAAAAAGTATTAAAAACAAATGTTATATCAATATTCGGAAAATCCGATGGAGATAAGAAAAGAAAAATGAAAATTTTATATCAATATTCGGCTCCATTAACAAAACAAATGTCTTTTTTATTTTATTTTACAGAACAAATGTCAATGTGAAATATCTCAAAGATTATTTAACTGATGTATGGATCTTTCCTCTTGTAAGGGATAATGAAGCAACCATGATCGAAAAAATCGCCACTTATGTTTCACGCAAGCTGAATAATTCTCCGCCGTCAAGTGATTTCGACAGTTCAGTTGGGATGGAAGCTCATATGGAGAATATGAGTTCGTTCTTACACTTAGACTCCAATGAAGTGAAGATGATAGGGATTTGGGGTCCTTATGGAATTGGTAAGAGTACCATCGCCAGAGTTCTATATAGCAGATACGCTCATCAGTTTCAACATAGTGTTTTCATGCCAAACGTCAAAATACGCATCCCAAGACCTTGTTACGATGAGTACAACGCGAAGTTGCAACTACAGAAAGAGTTCCTGTCTCAAATAATCAACTATGATGATATGAAGGATCATCATTTAGGAGTTGCACAAGACAGGTTAAAAGACAAGAGAGTGTTTGTGGTTCTCGATGACGTGGATCACCCTATGCAACTAGAGGCAATGGTGAAAGAAACTCGGTGGTTTGGTCCTGGAAGTCGGATTATCATCACAACGCAAGATAAAAATGTTTTGACCGCTCATGGGGTTAACCATATTTACGAGGTGGATTTTCCACGTGACGATGAAGCTCTTCAAATCTTGTGCACGTATGCTTTTGTTCAAAAGTATCCATATGATGGGTTTGAGGAGCTTGCTTGGGAAGTTACACAACTTGCTGGTAAACTCCCTTTGGGACTAAAGATTATGGGATCTTACTTGAAAAGAATGCCCATAGAGAAGTGGAAAAAGCAACTACCAAGGTTACAGGCTAGCCTTGACGGAGAAATCAAAAGCATCTTAGAGTTCAGTTACGATGCTTTAGGTGATGAAGATAAAGAATTATTTCTTTATATAGCCTGCATTTTCAACAATGAACGAATTGAGAAAGTGGAAGCGCATCTAGCAAATAATTTCACTGATGTTAGTCAAGGTCTTCACATCTTAGCTGAGAAATCTCTCGTATTTGTCACCGGCTCGGGAGATATAGCAATGCACGATTTGCTAGCACGTTTTGGTAGAGATATAGTTCGTAAACAATACTGTCAATTCTTGGTTGATGCTAGAGATATATGCAAGTTTTCACATTGGTCTCTCTAACAAAATTTGATAATTAGTCGTCGTTACTTATGTGTCTTTGGATTTTTTTCCAGAGTCATGGAAGTGTTATAGGCGCAGTTATCAACATCTCTGAGGTCTCTGAGATAGAGGATGAGTTAAGTAAATGTTGTAATGCCGTAGGAAGCATGTCTTGTCTCCAGTTCTTAAGACTCAACGACAACAGTCTACCTCGAAATGTAGATTGGCAGTATTTTCGGATGACATGTCTGCCTTCTATATTTAATCGTTATCCAAACTTGACACAAATTTTGGAAAACCTACCTCAAAAAGTAAAATTACTAGATTGGCGGCATTTTCTGATGACATTTCTGCCTCCAAAATTTAATCCGGAGTTCCTAGTCGAACTAAAGATGCGGGACAACAAGCTTGAAAAATTGTGGAGTGGAAATAATGTAAGTAACCTTTTTTATTATTTTGTTTCTATAAATCTTTGTATACTCGGTTTTATTCGAAATCTTTAATTTGTATATGCTACAAAAGATAAAATGTGATCTCCTCAAGAATTAAATCTAACTGGTATTGCAATGTGTTGTTGTATGAGTAGTTTTTATTTGATGAGTTCACTACTAATTGTATCACATATTTGTTTCATTGTACAGAGGATTAGAAACTTCAAGTGGATGGATTTGAGTGATTCCGAATATCTGAGGAAGCTTCCTGATCTCTCTACTGTCACTAATCTCCACGAATTGGATCTTAGTTTTTGCAAAGTTCTGGCGAAGCTCCCATCTTCTATTGGGAATGCTATTAATCTCCAAAAATTGAATCTTTTTGGTTGCTTTAGTCTTCAAGAGCTCCCATCTTCTATTGGGAATGTCACTAGTCTTGAAAAGTTGGATCTCAGTTTCACGAGACTTAGAATGCTCCTGATATATCATGGTTTTTACCGGTTTTCAACCATGATATAAGTCCATGTTTTAGAGTCTTTTTGATGTTTTCGAGTGTTTTGGTGTTAATTTTAGGTACAAGGACGCTTGAAGCTTAATTGGTGTTTACTGGATCGTTATGGAGCATTTTGGAATGAGCAGTCACAGTCACAAGTTCGGATTGAAGTTTTTAAGCAAGTGTCGATCGACACTGGAGGAAGCATCGATCGACGCCACTATTTTACTCGTGTCGATCGACACAGAATATGGCGTCGCTCGACACGACTATTTCCAGTGCGGAAATTATCAATTTTGGAAGATTTCCGTTTTGTTCCAGAAGGCTCAGATGTTTGCAATTGAGCCCATGACAGTCCTTGTAATCTATATATACATTTTTTTGCAACCATTGTTTAGGCTTATGCTTTCTTTTATTGAATTACTTAGAATTTATTTGAATAAAAATCATGTTTTCTTCTTTGATCATGTCTGAGTAGTTCTCTTGTTAGGTTTAGGGTTTTCAAAAGTGCTTGATGAATTGTTAGATCTGATCTGATTATTAGGATAAAATCATTAGAATGTTCTTCATCTTAACTTGTTCTTACTGCTGAAATCCGATCTAGGTTAATTAATAGAAACAAATGTTTTATTGATTTCTTGAACTAGTTTTTGATGAGCAAAATACCTATTCGCAAAGGGATGTGGTTTAGGGTTTTGTGAACAATTGAACCTGAATTTATTGCTTGTTTAGATTTATAGGATTCACAACGACTGTTGGTTTTCTAGAATTTAGACATAGAAAATATTTGTAGCGACAGCTGGTTTGTTTTACTTTCGTGCTCATGTTCAGGAACTGCTCTTTATAATCCTAATAACTGATTTACTTGCAATTCTGATTCACTGTAGAATTCCATGCGCCTAGCTTTTCTCTTAATTGATTTAAAACCATTTTAATTGCTTTAATTTACTGCTTTCATATTATTTCACCTAGCATAATCTGAATTTATTAATCTACTGTGTATTTCTAGACTCCCAGTGGATTCAATCCCAAAGTACTATTCTGATCTCTTAATTTGAGAGAGTTTAGCTTTAGGGTAAATTTGAGCTTATCAAATTTTGGCGCCATTGTCGGGGAGTCAATTGCCATTAGATTACTATTATTAGGATTTTGTCTAGGTTTTTTATTTCTTGTTTTTATTTTTGTTTTTATTGTTGCTAGTTTCGTTTGTCTTTTTTCTGCTTTGTGTTTCAGGTACATGCGAAATCGCAATACCAGGAGCAGTAAAGACAAAGAACTAGTGGAACTCGGACTTGAAGATCTAGCGCGTTTGGAACGAACCAACAGAAAAGCGACGACAGAAGCTAAGACGATGGTTGCGCGAACAATTTTGTTCCAAAGAGTGGATGGTTTCTTCGACAGAGAAGGAAACATATATAATGAGGATAGACAGAGGCTACACGATGCTAGAAATGTGATCGTTGATGAGGCAGAACAACAATGAGCTCGCAAGGAAGAAGAAGCCAGAATTGCTCATGAAGAGCAGCTTTGTGTCGAGCGATCATGGGTTCAATGAGGTCCAACTACCTCAAGAGGCGTTCAAGGCTGCGTGGCAGAGATTCAAGGGTTATCAGAGGGACTGTCCGCATCATGGGTTCAATGAGGTCCAACTAATCAGTATCTTCTTCAGAGCGATTGCTGTGTCATATGCTGTGAGCTTGGATGCCGCAAGTAATGGAGACTTCAACACCAACACCAACTCACCAGAAGTTGCTCTTCGATTGATTGAGAATCTTGCCAACAGTAACAGTACAAAGAACCTGGATTTCAAAAGGAGCAAGGCTGGGCAGAGCATCAATGGAAATTAACTGGCAGAAGTCAATAAGAAGATTGATTCGATGCATAGTATTCTAGCTGAGAAAAAGTTAGTTCACTTCGCGCAGGATGTTGAGACTACAGAAAAGGATGTGAACTACCTCAACCAGAGCGGGTTTCAGAATTACGGTGGATCCTCTTATCAGAAGCCTTTCCAGAGCAACCACTACACGAGAAACTATGGTTCGTCGTCTTATAAAAAACCCCCTCCTTCGTCTGCGACCAGTAAAATGGAATCTATGATGGAGCAGCTTCTAGAGGGACAACAAAAGTTGGCTGTAGATTGGAATGGGAAGTTCGATTCGCTCTACATGGACTTAGGCGGAAAGATCGAAGCTCTGAGTACTCATGTCAGGAAGTTGGATGTTCAAGTAGCTCAAACTGCAGAATCTGTCAAGAGACAAGAGGGTTATCTTCCAGCAAAGACTGACATGAACCCCAAAAGAGCTTGCAACGCCATTCAGGTGAAGGAAGACATCTACTTTGATGAGTTTGATGCGATTTTCGGAGATGCAGAGCCAGTGTCGATCGACACTAGGCATGTTTGTCGATCGACACTTAAAGAAAGGATCAAGTCGCTAGACGCTCGTCTCGACGTAAAGCCAGATTTTAAAGACGCAGTGTCGCTCGACACGTTGCCCAGGCCGAGACTGTTCATCCGAAATCATCTCCAATCATCGAGAAACCCATCCATAAGCCAAAGCTGCCATTCCCCAAAGCTAGAAGGAGCAAACAAGAGGTTGAGGAAGCTATTTGCAAGAAGATGATTGAGAAGATCATTATAGAGATGCCTCTTGTGGATGCCATCAAGCTTTCTCCTGCGATTCGAAGATACGTCGAGCGAATGGTTGCGAATGGAGTTAGTCCTGAGGAGGGAGCACTGCTTACCAGATATCTCCAGGCGATTCTCCTGAAAACGGTTCCGATCTCCAAGAAGAAGAAAAAGGAGAAAGTGGTTTCTGTTGAAGTTAGTGCAATGATCCAGAGCAGGATTCCTGTGAAGCTACCTGATCCAGGAAGCTTCGTTCTTAATTGTTTGATCTCTGAAGAGAGCTTTTCTCACTCCCTCTGCGATACAGGGTTCGGTATTAACTTGATGCCACTCTCCATTGCTGTGAAGCTTGGATTGATGGATTTCAAGAAGACTAGGATGTCTCTTATCCTAGCAGATAGTTCTAGGAGATTCCCAAAAGGGGTTCTAGAGGATGTGCCAATCAGTGTTCAAGACTGCGTTATTCCAACAGACTTTGTCGTTTTGGAATATGATAAAGAGCCTCAAGATCCTTTGCTTCTGGGACGATTTTTCTTAGCCACAGCAGGAGCGGCTATTGATTGTAGAGGAGGAAAGATCAAGCTTGACCTTGGTGATGTTGTCATGGAATTCAACATGGACAATACAAGAAGACCCACCATAGATGGTCAAGCTTTTTCTGTGGATACTTCAGAGGATGAAGAGCAGATCAAGGAGCCTTCAAAGGACATCCCTACTGCCATCGTCGAAAACTTAGCCGTTCCAGAAACGTCTCCTGAGATACCTCATGAAGAGCCCAGGTACCCCTTGTACTTAATTCTGTCTCTTCTACATTTATTAAAGTTGAAAAAGCTGTTACGCGCTTACGCAAGCATCGAGTTTCTCGAAAGCTTGGTTTTTCCGATGAATTTGCAGAAAAGAGAAAAGAAGAGGTGAAGCCTAAACGGACTTTAAAGCCTTTCGCGCGAATGAGAGTCATTATTCCCCAAGAGCTTAAAGATCAGGGAGAAGCAGTTCTTCAGGAGATGATGGAGAGAACGATGAGACTTTTCCCTGAGACTGTTTCTGATAAGTCTGGGAGAGCTGCAATGAAAGTTCGTTTGAAGCAAGCTGTTGCACGTTCCATCAACATGGATAAAAGAAGTACACCACTTTCTAAAGATCCACCTTTAGTCCTGAGTTCCATCACAGTCTAGCTAATGACTGAAAACAAGCGCTTAGTGGGAGGTAACCCACTTGTGAGTTTTATAATTATGTTTCATTTTATGTTTCTTTTTCAATTTTACATTTTGGTTTTGTTTTTGTTTTGATTTTCAGGAGATTAAACGTTGAATTGCAAGTGAGTATGATCTTCAGATGCTGGTGTCGAGCGACACCAACAAGAATGTCGCTCGACACCAACAAAAATCCAACTGTCGATCGACAAAGCATTTCAGTCGCTCGATGCGACAAGTTCAAAGGTGTCGATCGACACTAAGGCAGTGTCGCTCGACACTGCCTCCAGGTACGATTTTTCACTTGCTTTTTCATACGTTTCGTTTTCTATCTATCTTTTTCACCAATCTTAGGCTTAATAACACTGGGGACAATGTTGTTTAAGTCTGGGGGAGGTAGTTGCTGATGTTGTGTTTTGTTTTGGTGTTTTTGAGTCCAATTTTAAATTTTTCGGGTCGAAACTCCTCTTCCAACTTGCTTTGAACAGCACTCAAGGACCATTTCCAATGCAAGTTGGCTGGTTTTACTGAAGTGGGTAACTGGAAGTGGATCGGTTTAACGGAGCGAGTTCAGACTTCTGGAGAACGCCAGAAAGACGTTGCAGACCCCGCCCCTAATGAATTTCTAATCTCTAGTCAAGGGCGTTGGAAATCGCAAGACTTGATTCAGCTTCCAAACACTTGAAAGTGAGGACAGACCGCTCTTGAAACTTCTTCTCAAATGACGAATTCAACTATCCTAGATCAAAAAGAAAAAGCCTCATGACCCTGTCTCCACAAAAACAATAATATTGAGCGTTGATCTAGTGATCATAGAGATGCCAAGGATCTAAAAAAAAAAAAAATCTACAGAAATGTGCAAGTCCAAAATCAGAAAAATCCTGAAGAAAAAGTTTTAAAATGGGCAATGCATCTCTATGATATCCTTAATTGGATACAATTTCAGAGGGAAGAGAGAGGGTGAAACGCAGGAAAGTGTTAAAGGAAGTGAAAGAATCTAGAAGGTCTAGCGATCGATATTCCCTCGATGAGACCGCACCTAAATAACTAAAGGGGTTTGCAGCTGAAAGTCTGAGATTCTCTAAGGAGTTCGGATTCAACCCGAAAGACTATTAAACTTCTAGGGACACATCGAAGTATCACCATTGGCTTTGCAGGTATGTGGATCTAGAAGGAGTGATAACACTATTTTGCTTAGGAATAAGCAAAAAGCTAAGTCTGGGGGAGTTGATATATCATGGTTTTTACCGGTTTTCAACCATGATATAAGTCCATATTTTAGAGTCTTTTTGGTGTTAATCTTAGGTACAAGGACGCTTGGAGCTTAATTGGTGTTTACTGGATCGTTATGGAGCATTTTGGAATGAGCAGTCACAGTCGCAAGTTCGGATTGAAGTTTTTAAGCAAGTGTCGATCGACACTGGAGGAAGCATCGATCGACGCCACTATTTTACTCGTGTCGATCGACACAGAATATGGCGTCGCTCGACACGACTATTTCCAGCGCGGAAATTATCAGTTTTGGAAGATTTCCGTTTTGTTCCAGAAGGCTCAGATGTTTGCAATTGAGCCCATGACAGTCCTTGTAATCTATATATACATTTTTTGCAACCATTGTTTAGGCTTATGCTTTCTTTTATTGAATTACTTAGAATTTATTTGAATAAAAATCATGTTTTCTTCTTTGATCATGTCTGAGTAGTTCTCTTGTTAGGTTTAGGGTTTTCAAAAGTGCTTGATGAATTGTTAGATCTGATCTGATTATTAGGATAAAATCATTAGAATGTTCTTCATCTTAACTTGTTCTTACTGCTGAAATCCGATCTAGGTTAATTAATAGAAACAAATGTTTTATTGATTGCTTGAACTAGTTTTTGATGAGCAAAATACCTATTCGCAAAGGGATGTGGTTTAGGGTTTTGTGAACAATTGAACCTGAATTTATTGCTTGTTTAGATTTATAGGATTCACAACGACTGTTGGTTTTCTAGAATTTAGACATAGAAAATATTTGTAGCGACAGCTGGTTTGTTTTACTTTCGTGCTCATGTTCAGGAACTGCTCTTTATAATCCTAATAACTGATTTACTTGCAATTCTGATTCACTGTAGAATTCCCTGCGCCTAGCTTTTCTCTTAATTGATTTAAAACCATTTTAATTGCTTTAATTTACTGCTTTCATATTATTTCACCTAGCATAATCTGAATTTATTAATCTACTGTGTATTTCTAGACTCCCAGTGGACTCGATCCCAAAGTACTATTCTGATCTCTTAATTTGAGAGAGTTTAGCTTTAGGGTAAATTTGAGCTTATCAGCTCCCACCTTCTATAAATTTGAGAGAGTTTAGCTTTAGGGTAAATCTCACGAAATTGAATCTTCGCGGTTGCTGGAGTCTAATGGAGCTTCCATCTTCTATTGGGAATGTCACTAGTCTTCGTAAACTTGTAATCAGTGAATGCACAAAGCTGGTTTCGCTACCACAACTTCCAGACTCCTTAGAAACCCTTTATGCAGAAGACTGTGAGTCCTTTGAGAGACTACATTGCTCTTTTTCACAATACAAGGTTTGTTAAACTCAACTTTGCTAGATGCTTCAAACTGAATCAAGAAGCAAGAGGCCTCATCATCAAGGCATTGAGTTGTAAATCTGCTATCTTACCTGGAGAAAAAATGCCTCCACATTTCACTTACCGAGCCATTGGGAGTTCGTGTTTAATGAAATTAAATGGAACGGATACGCATCTTTCTACATCTAAGGCTTGCGTCTTGCTAGTTAATAAGGGTGACATTGTCGTTAAGGATTGGACCAATGTTGAAGTAACTTATCGCATCGCGCAAAACCAGAATGGTATCAGTGTTACGGCCAAATCTGAAAAAAATCAATATATCGGGACGTTCTTTGAACCATCTACGTTTCAAGAAGCATTTGTACATATCCGAATTCGAAGGAGAGGTGAGTTCCACCGGATTAGTCTTTGATTTCGGAACCAACAATGAGGCATTGGAGATAGCAGAATGTAGGATTAGTATTTTAAGTTCTAATGTATTTGTGTGAGATTATTAATATGTGATTGGGTTTATGTCAAACTGAATTAACTGATGGAATCAAGCAAACAATTGCTATGATAAATCTACATGATTCTGAAAAATGTAGGGAAATTAATGCTATGTTACTCTATGCATGACAAGGGTTGGAAGAAATTTCCCTTGTTGTGGCTGCATGCGTCGTACCACTTCTTATCATGGAGCAGAATTCTTCATATTTCACAAGAGACTTATTAATCTCAATCTTGACTTAAGACTTGATGCTATCAGTATCGACTTCCGGTATGACTTCTTTGATACTAGCTTCATTTCCCATATCATACTCTTTCATGGCTAACACCAACTCATCCATTGTGATAAAACTGTGTAAAGCCAAATCCATCTTTATGTCTATGAAACTATTCTAACTTCCAAGTATATATTTTCTCTGTTCAACCTGAAAGCCCTTACCCACTGTTGTCTTTGTCAAAGTATTGGAAGGCCTTGAATAAGTGTTCGTCTCGATCCAATCTGTATCTATTCATCGTTGCGGAGATAAACTCGATGTAGTCTATAGTTCCATTACCATCTACATCAGCCTGAAATATATATATAAATATAGCTTCTCATGTTTGATTCTTTAAAGAAGACTATGAGAGAGTAGAAGCGGGAGGAAAAGATGGAAATACTCATAGCTTCCATGGGTTTTCAAGCTTCCGTGAGGAAGATATCCGCGTAGACTTTCACAGCATATCATAAGCGAAATTCAGTATCACCCACGACCATAGCTATAAGGTCTCAAGAACTTGGAATTTGCAGATTGAAACCTAGAGGGTCGATTTGAGGTAAATGAGTGCAGTTTAGAGGATGAACCATGGTCACAGACATTCCTGCAACAGTCTCTTCCATGTTAACAACTTTATCTCCTTTAGTTCTCCAGTCAAAGCATTGTACCATCATTCCAACTGCGGTTTCAACAAAGATGTAGCCAAGATTTTTTGCGGGACAGCCTCTCCTTCCGCTTCCAAAAGCAAGGAAGTTTAGGGCCCCACCAGAAGTTAAGACGAGACTGAATAAACTATTTCCTTGATTCTTTTAGAACCTCATAACATTCATAGTTTTATATTAATAGATATGTAAAGTTTGGATAGAGAAAGATAAATTTTGTTAGAGAAATCGAAAATATTTAAAACGTCGTCGATTATAATTCATACAATCTAACACAGGTATTGTATAATTTACTTCAATTAACACTTTAAAATTCCAAGTGTTACAACGATTACTTCAATGTAAACTATTTCAGTTCTAACTAACAAATCATAAAGGATCAAAACGATATTTAGGGTTTCACTACAAGAAAACAGTCCGTGACTGCAAAATCCGTCACTAATATTTGTGACTACTTTGAGACGACTTTGTTACTCATTTGCGACGCGGAAACCAAACGTCGTAATGGCCTCGCAAAACTGCGACGCAAAATTGTCGTCGCAAAGATGTCACCAATTAGTGACTACTTTGCGACAACAATGCTCAGGTTTCGGTGTCGTCACATATCAGTCACTAATTAGCGATGATTAAACAACGAATGTTGTCGACACAAATTTGTGACACATTTGTTACTGAAATCGGAGTCACAGTTTTGCGACGCCACATTTGACGTCACAAATGCGTGGCAAGAGATATGTCGGCAGAAGAAGACAAATAGTAAATTATGTCGGTAAGAAATAAAGAAAACAAAAACGTGGTTAATCATTGAGTCTACCAAACTGAGATTTTTTCTTTAAAGGTGATAAAAAAGTAGTGGCTAAAACGTTACAAATTAGTGACGTTTTTGTTGGCGTCACAAAGTAGTGGCAAATCCTTTTGTCTATAAATACGATTCACCCTCCCATCATTTCACTCACAAATTCATCTCTCTCCCATTGAAAATCGTCTATCTCTCACTATGAAAGAAAAAAAATTTTAAGAGGGAAAAAAAGGAAAGGAAAAATATAGAGAAATATTTTGGAGAGAAAAAAGAAAGGGAAAATATAGGAAAATATTTTGGAGAGAAAAAAAAGAAAAGGAAAAATATAGAGAAATATTTTGGAGAGGAAAAAAATGTGGCCTTATTCCTCGCGGGCTTGGATGTACAACCGGTTCAATCCACTTACCAACAATATATCTGCAGAATTTGTGGAGGGGGTCGAACAATTCATAAAGTTTGCAGCAGCCCAAGACTTTGCTCTCAGTAGTGGAGGTAAAATATACTGCCCTTGTGCTACCTGTAGAATTACGCGTAGACCAAAACCAGTTAATACTGTAACGAATCATTTGCTTAGTAATGGCTTTATGGAAGGATATTATGTTTGGACGGAACACGGAGAATATTATAATGTTGTAGGAATAGGTAGTAGTAGTAATTACGAAAATGCCCAGTTTAGTATCGATAATGATCAATTTAGTATGGGTAATGAAGAGATGAATTATGATGGTAGTAATGTTTACGCTGAATGGTTCAAGATGCATTTCATGGTACTACGCCAATGAATGAAAATCAACATGAACATGATCAAATTGGAAATGATTATGTTTATGAAGAACCTACGGGGGACGCGAAATACTTCTACCAATTGTTAGACGCTGCTAATACGCCATTGTATGAAGGTTGTAGAGAAGGTCATTCGCAATTATCGTTAGCATCTCGACACATGAACATCAAATCAGACCATAATTTGGCTGAAGTTTGCATGGACTCATGGTCGGAAGCATTTAAAGAGTATTTACCTCAGCCTAATCGTGCAACCGGATCATACTACGAGACAAAAGCATTGATACGAAAGCTTGGGTTGCCGGTACGGAAATACCATGTATGCGAGGATAAGTGTATGCTTTTCTGGAAAGAAGACGCGGCGTTGGAGAATTGCAAGTTTTGTGAAAAACCAAGGTATATGCCTTATACCGGAGGGCGGAAGAGAGTGCCAGTTAGTAAAATGTGGTATCTTTCTATCGGTGACAGGCTGAAGAGATTGTACCTATTAGAAAAGACTGCACTGGCAATGAGATGGCATGCTGAGCACGAGTCAGAAGACGGAGTTATGAGCCATCCATTTGATGCGGCGGAGTGGAAAATGTTTGATCAACTCTATCCTGGTTTTGCAGTGGAGACACGAAACGTGCGGCTTGGATTATGTACAGATGGTTTCAACCCTTTCGGTATGTCAAAGAATCATTTGTTGTGGCCTGTGATCGTGACCCCTTACAACTTACCGCCAGAGATGTGTATGAATGAAGAGTATTTGTTTTTGACGGTATTGAACTCAGGACCTAATCATCCATGCGGGAGTGTTGATGTTTTTCTTCAACCACTGATCGAGGAGCTAAAGGATTTATGGAATAATGGAGTCGAAGCGTACGATGTGTCATTACAGCAAAACTTCAACCTCAAAGTCGTTCTGTTGTGGACGATTAGTGACTTTCCAGCATATGCTATGTTATCGGGATGGACGACACACGGAAAACTAGCTTGTCCCATTTGCAAAGAAGATACAAATGCATTCTATTTGTAAGCTGGTCGGAAGACGTGTTGGTTTGATTGTCATAGAAGATTTTTGCCGCAAGATCACCCGTTACGAAGGAACAAAGTTAATTTCCGAAAGGGACGTAACGCTATAAATTTATATCCCCCAGAATCGTTGAGAGGCGAACAAATATACAGGAGTATCCAAAACAGCAGAGCAAAGAAAACATCTGAATGTGGTGGAAATGGTCATAAAAAAAAAACCTCCCGGCTATGGAGATTGGCATTATTGGCATAAAGAAAGCATTTTCTGGGAGCTTCCGTATTGGGTGGATCTAAATCTACGACATTGCCTTGACGTGATGCATATTGAGAAGAACTTCTTTGATAACATCATATACACTGTGATGAATGTCAAAGAAAGATCAAAAGACACGGTGAAGTCAAGATTAGATATGGACACACATTGCCACCGACCTGAACTACGGGTGGATGATTTTGGGAACGCCCCATTCCTTATTTGGAGATTGCCCACAAGAGGAATAGATGCATTACTAGATTGGCCGAAAAATCAAGTCAAATTTCCAGATGGCTATGCAGGAAATTTATCAAGTTGTGCAGACATCAATGGCCGGAAGTTTTCAGGAATGAAAAGTCATGACTGCCATGTTTTTATGGAGCGGTTGCTTCCGTTTGTATTTGCAGAATTTCTTCCGTGAAATGTTCACCAAGCATTGTCAGGTACGTATACATATAGAAAGTCTTTTGTTAGTATTTTTGGTGCTCTGATTGTTGATTTTGAGATATGTTTTGTCAGCAATTGGAGCATTTTTCCGTGATCTAAGCAGTAGATCGTTGGATCAAAGTCGGGTCCAACTTTTGAAGGAGAATATCATTATGATACTCTGCAATTTGGAAAAAATATTCCCACCTGCATTTTTTGATGTCATGGAGCACCTACCTATTCACTTGCCATACGAAGCCGAGCTTGGGGGTCCCGTGCAGTATAGGTGGATGTATCCGTTCGAAAGGTTCTTTAAATATTTAAAAGGTAGAGCAAAGAACAAAGCTCGTCCTGCAGCATCGATAGTTGAAGCGTACAGGAACGACGAGATATCTACTTTCTCTGAACATTACTTTCCGCCTAAAATATCTACAGCTGCAAGAAGAAGGTAAATAATTAAGAACCATATAATTTGTTTTGTGGTGATGCATAGAATATTAATTAACAAATAAATTTTGTAGGGCTTCTCGATACGACGAAGGTGAAGTACCCGTGTATACTGCACCAGTGCCAGATATATTTACTGGGGTCGGGCGCGCAAGTGGCAAATGTACTAAGTTTTGGTTGGAAGATATTGACTAAAAGACCGCGCATTCATATATTTTGCGTAATTGTCAGTATTTTCAACCGTTCGAAAGGTATTAATGTTTTCTCGTAAATAATTGTTGCCGAATTGATATGCTTTTTGATCCTTTAGTAATTGTTGTTTCAAATGCAGCTACTTGGACGCACATATTCGAGTTGAAAACCCAGGACTAACTTATCAAGAGGTCACAACGAAAAGAGATGATGAATTTCATTTATGGATGCGCCAATATGTAAGTATTCCGATTATTTATTTATCAATTTCATAAATTTTAATAATATTTTCTATGTAGGTCCAAGCGGTAAAACATGAACGCAATTTTCCAATGTGGGTTCACGATATATTAGAAGGTCCTGAGAATAAAGTGAAGTCATGGCCTATGTATTTTACGAGGGGGTATATGTTTCACACGCGTGAGCACGGAGAAAGAAAGAAAACAATGAATTATGGGGTTTGTGTTCGAGGACAAAATTATTCAGACGCCTCCGATGAAGATGATTTCTATGGCACAGTTGAACAAATTATCGAACTCACATATCCAAGAATCTTGAATTTGAAGATAATCCTTTTTTATTGTCAATGGTATGATCCTACACTCGGTAAAGGGACTCGAAAGAACGAGGTTGGCGTTGTCGATGTGCTCTCTTCTCGGAAATATCCAAAATATGACCCATTCATATTAGGTACATATTCACGTTCCTCCAAACTTAGGTCATACTTATTTATACTAACATGAAATGTATTTTTCACAGCGTCTCAGGCTCATCAGGTTTGCTATCTTCCATATCCAAATCCAAAGCGTTCCCGGAAAACATGGTTATCCGTTGTGAAAGTGAATCCGCGAAATCGGATTCAAGGAAAGCTCGTGGAAAATGAGATGGTCATTTTGCAACAAACGGTCGACGAACAACCGCATCTACGATTCAGAATTTAAATATCGATGGTTTAGTTGATGTGATGCATCCGATGGAAGGTATTGGTTTTGAAATTAGAGATGAAGATCCTACTGATGAATTCCAATGTAATTTATCTGACCACGCCTCCGACGAAGAACCTTACGATGGATAATTTTTTCATGTGTGCGTACTATTTAAATGTTTTTTTTTTTTGTCACAATACTATTTATATGTTTATAAGTGTGTAATGTATTTATGGGATTTGTTTATGTGTGTGTAATGTATTTATGGGATTTGTTTTTGTTTTTGTAATTGTGTAATATATTTATCTATAAAGAAGTTTTTAAGTTTAAAGTTTGTAATTTGTGTTATTGATCAACCTTCATTTGCATTTACAAAATTAATAAAAAAGGTAATTATATATATAAGTTCATAGAAACATCAATGCTTAAGTTACAATGGCAAATTGGTTAACCACCACAACACACTCTCTCACATGACTCGGGTTCGAGTCCGGGCAATCCACCCTTTTCTTATTTTTCATCAACTAATTAAACATTAAAACAAATCGTTTCTTATCTATACCAAATATCTTACTACGGCACAACGGTTTAAGGTTGATAGAAGGAGCATCGGCTACCGAGTTCGATTTCACGGAATCGCAGTTTTTAAAACATTTGTGACGCTTTAGTGACATTATAGAGTTTAGGGTTTAACAAATTAACACTCCACAGGCGTCACATATTAGTCATTAATAAACAACTCTTTTGCGACACTTTTGCAACGCCTTCGAAAATTAGCCACTGATTAGTGACTAATTTGCCACTGCCTTTCACATTTTAACACATTTAAACATCAATGTATACCTCCATGATTGATAGATGTATTATGCCTTGTAAAAAATCAATGTCAAAGTTTCCAATATGTGGTAGTACATTTTATATCAATGTAAAAAAAAAAAAAACCTATGTAAAAACTTCATTCCACATACTTTAAAATATAAACACTTGTTAGTTTAATGTTACAATAGGTATGATTGATGTTGTTATAATTTTTTTTTGCTATTGGTGGTATAAAGGGTATAACCATTTTATTTAGTGTATATAGCATAGGGAAAGGCTAGAGGAACAAAATTTGGCTATAAATGTTTTGGGTATAAGGATTTTATATGTGACAAACTTTAATTCGTCATAAATCAGTGGCAAATATGTGACATTTTTGTGACACTTTAGCCACTGATATCTGGGCTCTGTTATCAAAACATTTGGGCCTTTGGGCGGGCTCATTTTCGCGCCCAAGTAATTTTCGTTGCGACTACCTTGCCACGCTTTAGCGACGCCTGCTCTTATATCTGGGGGTAAACCTAATCCCACAAATCATTTAGCCCAAAACACAAAACCTAATCTCTTATCTTTTCTCCGTAGCCGACTCACTCACGAACCCTAATTCGATCGATTCTCACGAATCCTTGGAATTCTTTCTTAAAATCCTTCTGTTTCTTCACTTTCTTCGTATCCCTCAGTCGATTCTGCTTTGAATCGATTAAGATTTCTTTGTTTTTCTCTTTTTTTCTTCATTTCCAAAAAAACCCTAATCTCCCTAATCTTTCGACAAATCTCTCTCTCGCTTTTGATTTCTCAAACCCTAATCTCTATCTCTCTCTCATTTTTGTTTGACACCCAAATCTGAATCGAAGACCCAAATCTTCTCAGAAACCCTAATCGACATGGCGGGATCCAAAGGTGTACAAGCCAGAGGAGAAGCGAGTAGAGGTGGAGGCGTTAAGATCCGTGGAGGAGGCGTTCAGAGCCAAGGCGGCCGTGCTGGCGGTGGAGGAAGATCAAACGCCGGAAGGTCTAACGGTGGTTTTGAGGAACCCTCCACTGGGGGAACTCTTAACATCTCTGCTCCTCGTGTTTCGCAGAACCGGTCAACAACAGATAATCGGGGTAAGGGTATCGCCACCGCAAGCCGTGAGAAGGGTAACTCGACATCAAGCCGTGACAAGGGTAAGGCTGTAGACGGTGGTGGAAGCAGCAGTCCCAAGGATGGCGGCGAAAGTCTAACACCGGGACGAAAGGGACTTAGTTCGTCCCACGACTCTAATGCTTCCACCCGTACTTCACCGCAGAGTCAAGGGACTCATCACTCGAATGCATCTGTCTCTCGAACCCTTCCTCTCCAGTATCCAGCTTCTTCTAACCGGGTTCAACCTCCACCGGTTGTTCGAAGAACCAATCTGACCCTGAATATCCAGCCACGACAACACCTTCAGGTTCAGAATCAGGTTCAAGAAGAAGAAGAAGAACAAGAAGACGCCGAGGAGGATGATGATGATGTCTTACCTGAAGACATCGAGCCTGAGGAAGAAGATGGTGATGATCAGGATGCTGTTCCACCTGAGGGTAATGGCGAAGACGTAGATTACGACCAGCTCCTTGCCAATGTAATGGCTGATCCTGCACGTCAGAGCCTTCCTTTACTCAGTGAGCAACCACATCCAGTGCGAGACACTCTTTGGTAAGTACTTATCACTTCTAATTCCATTTACTTATACTACCTAATTGATTATATAAGATTGAACTGCATAATTGCAAGTACTTATCATTTCTGTCTTCATTTAATTGAACTGCATAATTGATTAGATAAAATTGAACTGCATAATTGATTAGATAATATTGAACTGCATAATTGCAATGGTTATTTCCATATCTTATTTGATTAAATTGAACCGCATACTTGAACTGCTTATTTGAGTTAGATTGAACTAGGTTTTAGTAACATTTAATCATTGACCATTTGCTTTATGTTTTAGTACATTCACAGTTTAATTTACCTTATAATTGTATGAGGCTCTATGGTTTGTATACTTTAACATCTGCCCTTATTTGTTTGGAAGGTTTGATCGGGACCAGGGGCTACTAACCCGTGAGATAGGTGGAATCTTTAGGAGAAAGTTCGACGGCCCTTGGTACAGCTGGTCTGTCACTCCAATAGACAAACAGGAGAGATACTTCAGAACATTTGCGGTTAAGTTTTGTTTCTTATGTATTTTCATTTCTTTATTACTTCATTTTGGTTTCTGGTTACTTACAAATCTTCTTTACTGTGTAGAGCAAGTTCAATTGGGAGGCAGGGATCACTCAGATTGTTAGGAGCCACTTTGATGCGATTGCAACTAAAAGATTACGAGGGATTGTGAGTCAGGTTAGGACGAAATGAAAGAGGCCAATCTGGATTGGTAAGAAGCTTTGGGCCAGAATGTGTGACTTCTGGGCCACTCCAGACGCTTTGTCTAAGAGCGCTAAGGCTTCAAGCTCTCGCAACTCAGATCGAAATAGACGAGGACCTCACAAGCACCGATCAGGTCAATCCTCATACTTGACCATCCAACAAGCTTTGGTACGTCTTATCTTCTTTCCTTAATTTGTTCCTTTAGTTTCACACTGCATTTCAATAACTATTATTCTCTGTTCTAACAGGAAGAGGAATTACAAAGACCTGTCTCTTGGGCCGAAGTATTTCTCAAGACTCATACATGGCTGGATGGCAGTTTCATCGATCAAAAGGCAAAAAAAGTTGCTGAGTGTTACGATAAGTGCCTGCACGAGGCTATGGATGACCCTGTCGAAGATGGAGAACATTCTGACCTGTCTTCTCACCGAAACCTCAGCATTGATGAAAAAAATCAGCTATTCCTTAAGGTATGATTCCTTATGCTTCTCCTAACTTCTGTTTACTGCTTTTGAGATCTATGGTTTCTGTTTTTGAGATCATTCTTGCTGCTTAAGATCATTATTTACTGCTTTTGAGATCATTGTTGCTATTTTTGAGATCATTCTTGCTGATTAAGGTCGTTGTTTCTGCTTGGCTCATTTAAGATAATTGTTTATGCGGTTCAGATCATTGTTTCTGTTTCGTCATTTTGCTTAGTTGTTAGTTTCTGAAATATATACTTGTTCATGCTTGGATTTAAGAAGATGCATTTAGCTCTATTTATTATAATTTACATATTCATGCTTAGTATTGAGTTATATATGTCTTTGTTTATGCAGTGTACAGAATTCGATCCTAAGGGTAACCCTTACGGAATGGGACAACTTTCATTGAAGGTGAACAAAGGTAAAAGGAAGATCAGTTATGGTGAGTGTTCGTCGCCAGACCTGCTAGAGCTTCAGGAGGACCTGAAGCGTGCTCGACAAACGCTTGCTGACCAAGATTCCAAGAACGCACAGAGGGATGCGGAAAATGCTCGCCTTTCTACTGAACTAAAGGCAAGCCAGCAAAGGATCAGTGACCTGGAGAAGAAGATGGATGCGTTCATGGCGGGCAAACAGCCACCAGTTGACACCAATCCTTCACTCGAGACTGGCGGACCAAGCACTCTTCCTGATGCAGCTGATGGTACACCGGATGACACCACACCATAAGTCCTTCTTAACTTTTGCACTCTCTATCTCTTAGACTTTCTATGTTGTAACAACCTTTTTGCTACAATGGTTGTGGAATTGTATATTGGTACCAACATTGCTTGCTCTTTTGTACATTAGTAGCAAGTTTATCTAAATGCTTGTTTTTTAGCTTAAATTTGAATTTCAACTTCTTTTGTTATTCTTACCTTTTAGCAATTGAAAACTACCAAAACAAACATAAATCAGAACAATTTAAGTGACTCATAAGTGACTCAATTCAGACAACTGAAGAACAATGGCGTCGCAAATCAGAGGCAAAATAGTGACAAATTTGTGACTACTAGAAGTTATAACAACATCAATAAAGTCTCTAATTCGTTGCTAATTTCCGACGAGCTCATAGACACAAATCAGTGGCTAATTTGCCACACCCTATATTGTCACAAATCAGTGGCTAATTTGCCACTTTATATATTGTCACACATCGGTCGCTAATTTGTGACAACCCATATCAGTCACAGATGCATCACTTATTTGCGACTACTAAACATAGTCTTTACTCCGTCGGAAATTACCGACGAAAATAAAAAGTCACAAATACGTCGCTTATTTGCGACGGATTTGTGACGCCAAAAATTAGCGACGAAAGAATTGCGACGCCTGATTTTCGTCACAAGGTAGTCACAAATAGGTCATTAATGACGATTTTGTGACTCTTCTGGGAGTGGCAAATACCCTGTTTTCTTGTAGTGTTTTATTCATAAATCCCACCCACGGATAAGTAACTTAATGTATCAACCAAATTGCATACAGAAAACGTGAAATCAAGAACATGGATAATATAGAATATCGAAGTTTTCTAGAAAACAAAAAAACATAACTCGCGAGTCTTGAATCCTAATCATAACATAAGATTCATCTATAGTAACCTCGAATATGGTTGCATAACAAGAACTCCAGTGGATTTGGATTAAGAAGCCGAATCTTGCAGACCACGTAATCTTCTTTCCACTTACTCGCAACCCTAGTCTCTTCCATCACCCAAACCCTCTTATCTTTCACCCGTCTCTTCTCCTTTTCCCAAAACCTAAAAACCGATCTCGGTTCTTCCGTTTCACAGAATTTATAAATCTTCTTGAACCCTAGAATCTTGCCGGTCTTCTTCGACTTGATCAGTTTCTCACTACCTATGATTCTCCAACAACCTGATTCGCATCCATCGGTTTTACCAGATTCTTCACCCCGGTTCACGAAAAAGTACCGGCCGTCGTGTAGGATTATAGGTTTTCGAGTGTTGAAATGCCTCCATGGATTCGTGCAGTACAAGTCTTCGCTTTTGAGAAAGTTGCTTGGCCAATTGTTGTTACTCTTGTTATCGATCATCATCTTTAGATAATATGCAACGATTTCATCCTCGGGTGGGTAAATCATCGTCATTCTTCTCTGAATCGAAGAATAAGAATTGTAGAATGTGATGACTGATGAAGTGAGAGAGAAACAAGAAACGCAAGAAACAAATCAGAAGAGATGTGTAAAATTATGAAGAAGCGTTGTGTATCTTGGGAAAGAAGATATTAATATATATGTAGACGCTTCTTCGTTAGTTCGTTGTTAATTACCGTTATATCAAATTTTTCAATTGACTAATTTGCCCTCACATGTACCACTAATTAATACTGACGAAATTATCCCATATATTTTGTTTTTGTTTTTGTGCTGAACCCGTATATATTTTTTAGTTAGAAGACATTCATAATAAATACTCCATCAACCAAAAAGGGAATTGAGATAGCTAGAGGCGCCAATCACTAGAGGGGATAAAAGTAATATTCATAACATGAACATGTTCAATACATATTAACTTTTACGTCATCCAAAATACAGCCCCGGCCCAATATAATTTAGGTTCCGTGGGCAAATTTTTTTTTTTACCTTATAATTAATTTTACATTAAAATTTCAATAATTTTGTTCTTAATTTCATAAAAATGTTTATTATTGGGCCCTAATACATTCTATTTTTTATGATAAAAATTATAATCTATTTATATTTCTAGAAAAAGCCTTAAATTGAATTTAAATTAATTTTTATTGTTAAAATTGGGCCCCTTTTTAGTGTAAAATTTTGTAAATTGATGATAGGTTCCTGGTCCGCGCACTGTTCTCCACCCCACTTGGGCCAGGCCTGCCAAAATAATAGAAGAGAATGAGAATTGACAAAAAAAAAAAAAAAAACCTTGGTAGATCGTAGATATGGAAATCGAAACATACAAATATTTTGAATTTGCCCCTAGCCCTAATAAAAAAAAACTATTCAATCATCATCAAACAAATTAGATGCAAATCAACATAAAATATGTATTCATTCATAGAAATAGGAGTCATAAAAGTACAAGAGATATGCTATTCTCTTTATCGAACTAGAAACATTAAAAAAAAAAAAAAAAACTAAAACTGCAAAAACCACTACCTCAAATTTTAAGAAGCAATCAACTGATCCCTTATTGGTAATCGATCGACTACCCTTCCTAAAAGGATTTTTTTTCCCCCGAAAATATTCCAATGGATTTGGAAATACTAATACTTCAATCACGTGTTATTTAATCTTCATTTATTTATGGATTTGATTTCGAAATAGATCTCAGTGGATTTGAAAAAAATTTCAAGTTAAAAACACAGAAAATAAAATTCGAGGAAAAACCTATATATTTGTAAAATTTCTAATTTCTACCAAATTTACAAATCCATCAAAATACACAAATGAACAACACCCTCTCAAATCTTTTGGAAATATACCCTAAGATCGAAACATACCCTATATAAATACTGCCGCAACCATAAATATTATAATCTCCTTTTACATGGTTAATTAACAATTCTCCAACTAATTATATTTAAGCCTTCGTCCAATATGAAAATTTTAACTAAAAATGGGCCATAGGCCCAAATGTCAATTTCTCTAATATATAAATTCTGTAGCATAAAATGCAAATACAAATGTAAACAAAATAATCGAGGTCATTTCGTGTCTCCTTTTTATTTTTTTGATAAAACACAAGTGGGTGGCGAAAAAACTAAGGATGTGTCTAAGTTAGGGTTTTATAGTTCACACAGCAGCTGCTTCCTCCTCCTTTCTTCTTCCTCTGCCTCTCTTCCACACACAATTTTTTTTCCTTTTCCGACAAATCCCAAAAACCCTGTCTTATCTCACCTCCAATCGCTAATTCCTTTCGATTTCGTGAATGGAGGTTGCTGTTACAAGCAGGATCCAAACGGATCAGGATCCGCATCACAACAAAAACGGATCTTACACTGTTTCCGCTTCTGCTTCCCTTAGAAAGATCGAGTTTCATCCCGCAAGGAAACCCTTTTACGGATTCTCCAATGGAAGTTCAGATTTCAAAATCGAAACTTTGAATCCTAGCTCTGGTAACAAACGACCCTTTAATTCACCGTCTGTTAAAAAGCCAGACGCTTTTGATTTGTTTGAACATGGGTTAGATCAAGAGCTTAGCTTTAGCATCACTTTCCGCAAAATCGTGAGTTTTTGGTTTCGATTTTTGTGTGATTTGGTTAGCTGATTCGTGTTAAAGATGATTCCTTTTTGATGGGTTTTTGGTGATTTTTTGTAGGGTGCTGGTTTGAGGAATTTGGGGAATACATGTTTTCTTAATTCGGTATTGCAATGTTTGACATATACCGAACCATTTGCTGCTTGGCTGCATAATGCTGCACATCAACAACGTTGTAAGTTGCGGTTTAGATGCTCCTTAACGATATACATTTCTTACTGGATTTGTGTGTTAGTCTCTGAAACTGGTTTTGTTTGTGTATAGGTCGTGTGGCTGGGTTTTGTGCTTTATGTGCGATGCAGAAACATGTCAGGACTGCTCGTCAAGCTACCGGAAGAATATTAGCACCGAACGATTTGGTTTCGAACTTGCGATGTACGCGTTGCACTCTTGTGTGTCAGTTTTTTTGGATTACTAACCAGATTAATGATCTCGAATTTGGTTTATTAGGCGTATCGCGAAACTTTAGAAAATGTCGGCAAGAGGATGCACATGAATACATGATCAGTTTGCTTGAATGTATGCACAAGTGTTCCTTGGCTTCTGGTGTACCAAGTGAATCCTCTGATGCTTACCGAACTAGCTTGGTACACAGAATATTTGGTGGTAGTCTCCGTAGTCAGGTAAACTTGCTTTGCTTTCATCTTTTGGTGTGGAAGAGTTCTGTGGTCTCACTTTGCTGTTATATTTCTAATTCAGGTGAAATGCGAGAATTGTCACCATTGTTCCGACAAATTTGACCCATTTCTTGACCTAAGTCTAGACATTTCAAGGGCAGATTCATTGCAGAGAGCACTTTCACGGTTTACTGCTATTGAGTACTTAGATGATGGTGGAAAGGTTTACCAATGTGAAGGATGTAAGCAGAAAGTTAGGGCTAGAAAACAGCTAACTGTTTCTAAAGCACCTTCTGTTCTGACTATACATCTTAAGCGATTTGAAGCACATAGATCCGAGAAGATTGACCGGAAAGTCCAGTTTACCTCTGCAATTGACATGAAACCTTTTGTCAGTGGACCCTATGTAAGTGTTTAGATGATCCTTTCATATATATATCATTGAGCTTCATAATTCCCTTTATAACAATAAGCTACTTGTGTTGTACAGGAAGGTAATTTGAAGTATACTTTGTATGGCGTATTAGTTCACTACGGCCGAGGCATGCATTCGGGTCACTATGCCTGCTTTGTTCGCACTTCAACTGGCATGTGGTATTGCCTTGATGACAATAAGGTAAGCAGCAGTGTTGTACATTCACTCGGTAAATGATGCGGAAACAATTACAAAGAAGAGGATCAAGTTTGGCTAGTAGTAAGCTCTTTACATTGTTGCTGTAGGTTAATCAAGTTAGTGAGAAGACTGTGTTTGACCAGAAGGCGTATATGTTATTCTATGTCCGTGATAGACAAAATGCTGCCTTGAAGAATGCGGTTACCGTGGTTAGGAAAGAGGTTCCTAAAGAGAGCCTTGCCACAACCAAAGCTTCTTTGATCATACCTTCTAACATAAAAGATCAAGTGAATGGTTCAACAGTGCTCAAACCATGTGGTTTAAATGCTCTTGTTGCCAATGGTCCCGCATCAGCACCTCTTGGCGCTCCTGCTGTCTTAACTCAGGAAAAATTAAATGCCAATGAGACTCCGAAAAGTCCCCCAACTAGTGTGGAGGCAAATGAGATCCTTAAGAAGGCTAACGACTCAGCACCCTTGAAATCATGTGAGTCAGGTGCTCCTGCTGCCTTATCTCAGAATGACTTAAATACCAAAGAGAACCTTTCGAAGGATGCGCTACTTCCACTGGGTAATGGGGAAGGATCTATGGTAAAGGAGGATTTAGTATTACCAGGGAAGGAGCTTCCTCTCCTGAATGGTAGCACAAACACTGAAACACTTGTGAGCTTGCCTACTTCTAGACCTAAAACTGAAATTAGTGTAGACGAGAAGAAATCTGTTAACAATGTCAAGGAGCCTAACTCACTGGAGGTAAGTGTTAATTATATTTCGTATGGCAACATTTTTGTTAATGGGATTTGACTGTTTCTAACTTGCGTGTCACTATTACTCTCCAGGTAAAAAATGTATCCGTTGGTGATTCATCTATTGTTCCAACTTTGGGACACCATTCGGACGAATCTGCCACTCCAACGGAGTCAGTAAAGGCAACTTCCGACGTGGAGACTCTCACCACATCAAGAAAGATTCGCAAGCATAACATGAAAACGATGCAGGTGGGATTAAAGTTTTTCAAGCTGACCGTGAGCTCACGCAAAAAAAAGAAACATAAAAAGGGAATATCAAGTGCTTTATCTGTCCCTGAGGTCCAAGCCAAGGGAAAAGCTACAGGTCAAGAGCATTCCACTTCACAGATAGCTAGTGAAGTTGCTTCTGGCTCTGCTAGTAGTAGTAATGGGAATATGTTGCTTGGCTCTCCCTCGAGGAGTTCTGACTTGTCGGCAACAAGCCAAAATGCCAAAAGAAAGAGGGAGGCCTCAAAAGAACAAATCAAATTACAAGAAGAATCTTTGAGCATTCTCACGCGGGGGTTGCCAGAGACATCTCGGGGTAAGTTTTCCGAGTTCTAAATTTTTTTACGGTAGATCTTACTCTATGTGATTGTGTTTAATGGGCTTTAATCTTCTAACGATCATCAGTTGCCAAGTGGGATGACAACGTATCAACATCTAGAAAGATGGGATCAAAGAATGAAGGCAAGAGCATCGGTTACGTAGCAAATGAGTGGTAAGTGTTGTGGTAATCTGCTATGGTTTTGGTTTTACATAATCGGGAATTTTGAACTTAGGCGTAAATGATATTGAATTTGTGTGGCAGGGATGAGGAATATGACAGAGGGAAAAAGAAGAAGATAAGGATTAAAGAGGAGAGCTATGGAGGGCCGAATCCGTTCCAGTTGTTTGCAACGAGAAAAATAAACGAGACGAAGAAGAATTTGGCGCAACGCATGAATACTGCAAAAACAGGTTTTAGGATATGAAGAAAGAAGTAAAACCATAATCTTCTTATAAAATTATATGTAATCCACATGTATTTTGGGGAAAAGTAATGTTTAACAAGAGAGGGAGAGTAAGAGAGAGACATTTAGAGAGTGTTTGCTTTTCCTCTCAGTTTTGTACCGTTTTGTGGTAAACAAAGACAAGAGCGCTTCTTCTGTTTCTTGAGTAATATTATTTGCTTATTTTCTTTTCTTCCTACTCTCTTGTAATGAAGGTACTTTTTATTTCCATTTCAGGTTCATGAAATGATAATATCTTGAACATTATAAGAAAAAATAACAATCATACTGTGTCTGTGCAGATTGTTAGTTTGTTTCCAAAGGGTCCTAACCGAGTTCATGAAACCCTCAAATGTCAGTTTGCTTTTCATCGTAAAATCGAGGTTAAAGAACTCGATTACTCGTTCTATGTATAATTGGCATATTCTCTGTTTTTTTGCTGGAAATTTCTTTGAGTAATGATTATTGTGTTATATTTGATCATTGTTTGTAAGAGTTGCAATAAAATATTTCTGAATTTTTGTTAACTTTTTCGTGTTAAAATCTTTATTGATAAGTTTTTCTCTCATACTAGAGATATAAGTAAAGTACATTGATTTATGTGTAAGCTAACTGCCCAATTATTTGTCGTTAGGTATGCTGTATTCTAATATGGGGCTGTTCGTTTGATCATTTTAATGGTCCATTTAAATGATCCATTGAACTTTTCCATTTGAATGATCCATCTCAATGATGTTTGTTTCCATTTGTACTATTCATTTGAATGATCCATCTTAATGAACCTTTGTTTGTTATGTATAATTTAATTCTTTATATAAAATATTTTAACAAATTTATAAATGCCAATTATAATAATTTGATTGAAATTATAAATTTATAAATGCCAATTATAACAATTAAAATATTTATAAATTTATAATATTTCAATCAAATTATTATAAACCAATGCAGAGAGTTTGATATGTAAGAAAAAAAGATCAATACAAATAAAACAATATATGTAGTTTTCAAATTATTCAAATGTGCTTGTAATGTCTTCTTCACTGTCTCATCTTCACAATCTCTTCTTTACCAAAACAAAACCAATTCAAAACAATGACCAAATGACCAAGAATGCAAGATAAAGAATGCAAGTTTGAAGTTGTACCTGCAAGGATCTCATTACAGTTATGAACTAGCACTACTCACATATCATTGCTCTATCAACAAGCTAGAAGCAACTACTGTATTCTAAATGAACCTGAAATCTGCAGATGCAATAATCATAACCATAAAAGAATCTATAAGTCGACAAATGGGTTTCCTCTTAAGATTCCAAGGATCAAACAAACCCTTAATCAAAACCCTTAATATGAAGATGCAGTAATCATCACTTATGTTAACCAAAGCTGTAACCCTATCAGGTCGAAGAAGACAAAGATTCCAAACCATAATCAAAACCTTTAAGCTTTCAGATCAATCCCCTTAATCAAAACTCTCTAAACCCTTAACCTTTCAAATCAATCGCAAGCATCTATAAAGCAAACCCATAACAAAACACATAATATAGCCTCTAATCCTCCACAATTTCATGACTACAAACAAAAAGCTAAGATAAGAAGAAACTAGAGAGGAGAAGCTCACATGTATTCACCGGAGAGAGAAGTAGCTGCAAGACTCGCCGGAGAGGGGCGGCAACGAGACTCGTCGGAGAGATGGGAAAAACCGACGCCGGTGAAGAAAAGACACGGTGAGATTTTTTTCCTTTGTCGAGAGAGAAGAAGAGATGAATCAGATCTAGATCTAGGTACTATTGTAAATTTTAGGTTTAGTTTAGGGTATATTCGTCATTTGTCATTTTTACCTGAATCAGATCCATTCAAATGGTCCAATCTGATCCATTGAACTGGATTTAAAAAAAATGCCTAATTTTTTAAGAGTCATTTGAATGGATCATTCCAATGGTGTTCGATTTTAACGTTAAACGAACGTCATTTTCTATTTCCATTCGGATGGTCCATTAAAATGGACAAACGAACGGCACCTATATTGTTTGTGTGTCATTGTCAAGGATAGTAACCATAGAGACACGATTAGAAGATCACTTTGAGTCAAGCGATAAGTATGAGTGAAAATATCATATTATGCCAATGAATAAAGTAAAGTTTAGAATCCCAATCAAATAAATTTGTAAACACAACAAACCTTAATAGACAAAATCAATTCTAGAAACAATGCATTTGTTCAAAACCTTGAATACACTTTAGTATATTGGAGAAAGCAGATACTTGGACCATGTCTCGGTTTAGGCTTCGGGATTGAGTATTGGGCTATGGTCCAAAAGATATATTCCTTTAGTGTAGATTCCTTTCGAATTAAGTGTTGATTAGGGCATCTCCAACCTTACTCCAAAATGGAGTTTAGAGTCAAATTTGCTCCAACTCTACTCCATTTTTAACTTCAAAATAGAGAAAAAATGAGTTTACTCCAAATATGGAGTAATCTTATTCTTCACTACATTTTTACTCCTAACTACATTTTCTACCCCAAAAGAGAATATGGTTGAAATAAAACACAACTATTTTTAGGGTTGGAGATGCCCTTAGTCAACGCATAATTTTCTCCAATTAATGAGTTTTTAATGTCACCAATTAAACTAAAGATAAAAATCAGTTTTCATAATTTTGTAACATAAAGCTTAATTGTGAATGTTATTATGGAAGGAATCAATACACGCCGTCTCCCTTTATTGCCGTACGTTAAGATACGTAGTGCATATTGACTTATATAAGACAAGACAACCCATATCCTCCTCCTTTTTAGAGATCGAATCATAAGATCATCAACATGTAACATGATCATCACAACAACAAAACACATCTCTCCCAATTTCTTTTAATTTATTCTTTAATGTTAAATTTGTTAAATTATACTATTGAGTTGTACAAAACGGAATTGATTGCATTTGTATCATGTGATTCGGAACACCACACAACCGAAACACTTTGAGCGTTTTTCATTTCAAAATTAAGAATAATGATCATATCTTGCCTCTGCAAATCTGTTATTTTCCTAATTTAAGTATTGGTATTATTATTGTAATATCGCTTTATTTATATATATCTCATTTTACAAATTTCAGTTTTCCCATATTGTAAAGAGGTGATTGCTTTCGAGTTTGAAACCCTAGTGTGCATGGCGGACATGTTTGTTGTTCGTGGTGGTAACTGCCCAACGTTTAATGCCGGTTAATGTCGTAAGTTTTTTTATTGTTGAATCATCCCCATTGACTTACATTTGCCTCAAAAAGAAATATTACTTCCAACGAAGATCGCTGGCGAGAAGAAGATCGTTCTCAATGTCTCCATAAGCAATAAGATGACTAGGAATGGCGTTACTCATAACGAGATCTCTCTAGAGTTGAATCTTTGCGACCGCGATCTCGATTTGGCTAATTCCATTCCTGATCATCTTATTGCTTATGGAGACATTGAGAACGATCTTCGTCTCGCCGACGATCTGGTTGGAAGTAATATTACTCTGTTAACTTTAAAAATATTCATAATCCAGGGTCAAACCTATGTATATTTATCATTGTTGATGAACACAAAATTATAGAAATATGTTTTTTTAAAAAATTCAACTCAAACCATGGGTTATTTTTTGGTCAAATCCAAAACCAATAATTCCAAGAAACCCTAAAAACAAAGAATAAAATTACCCAAAATAAAATAAAGATCAATTGCTATCTTGTTAATTAGGCCCTGTGGACGCCGTCACCACAACGTTCTCGGGTACCCCCGGAGGAGGAGGTGGTAAACTGAACTGATTGACTCCGATGAGAAAATTGCGAGAGATTCTCTTGCAGGTCACGCAAAGCACATTCCTCATATGCAACAGTACAGCCTCAGGTTGGTGAATCATTCTGTCACAATTTTTACATAGAAGTAGATCATCTAGTTCACAGTAAACCACAGCGTTTGAAGCTAAGCATGACTCACAGTTCATTGCAAACATCCATCTCTCGCAATTGTTATTCCCATTACACCTCATCGCAAACATCCCTTCTCTTCTCTCATCACCCACATGGTGATTATGATTATGATTATTGTTATGTTGTTGTTGTTGAGGAACATGCACATGATCTTCATGTTGATGTTGATTATTGTTGCTATGGAGTTGTATTGGTTGAGGAAAGTGACTGAGGATTTCAAGGCGATGGCCATAAGTGGTGCAATTGTAACCGTGTGAATAACAAGGTTGACAAAGAATGGTCCGATGGATATGGCAGACAAATATAGCTGGATTATAAGAGCAATCACCGCATAGTAGGCTACGTATGTGATCTGTAATGTTCGCTTGAGAATGCAAAAAGAAGTCACATGTAAGACAGAAGCTAGCGTTTTCGGTAAGACAATGGATCGTGGCTGTTCTACGTCGACATGAGTAACATATTTGTGGTGCCATACTTCCTGAAAACACGCAAACTATGAAATTTTCAACGTATCGGGAGAGAAAAAAGAGAGAAACAAAGAACTTACAGACACAAGGAGAGAAGGAAGCTAACTGTATTTTTTTTAATGCGAATCAATCTTTGTTTCTGTTTATATATATTTCGTAGATCATAAGATAATTCTGTTATTTTTTTACTAGTTAGTTATATGATGATTATCTCGTAGAAAAAAGGTTACATGATTATCTTTAACGATGAATTATCTCTCAATTTCGAAATAAATTTTAATGAAAGAGATAAAATTGGCAAAAATAAACTAAACTACACAAATATTTATAAAATTAAATTAAAATTTGTGAACATACCTAAATACTATCATCAAAATAAATAAACATATCTAAATATTTGCAACAGAGAGTAACTAACAAGATTGGAGATTGTGTAATATTTTCTAGTGTGTACATCCATCTAATGAATCTACACAAACTACACAATCAAATTTAGATCATACGTGGGGATGCTAGTGTTACAGGAAATAAGATGAGAGATGAAGACAAGCAGAGACAAATGTTTTTTTTTTTTTTTTTGAAAAGTAAACAAATGTTTTTTCATTATGTAATTATTGTTCAATTTGATTTCTCTTTTCTCTCTTCTCCTCTGTAATTCGTAGATTGTTCAAGAATGTTTGATGATCTTTTGGATCTTCTAAACTAGGAACTATTGTTTTATGAGCATCAATTTCAAGGTCCTTAAGCTCCCATTTTATTTCGACAAAACGCTGATATCAATTGCCAATTCTTAATGTATTTCAAATCTTGTGGCCCGATCTTTGATCCTTCCAAATCGTCTTCTGTTGGGTATTATTTAAAATAAGAAACAAGTTTGCGTGTTGCCGGAAAAATATTGCTTGTTATATTTATCTTGATGTGGTTTTCTCAATTTATCATGAAACGCTTCAAAATTGGGAAGAAAACAAAATTGCGTATCGTGACTTTGTATGAATCACTACATTATTCACGATCCACATTCAACAATTGAATCCTTGTTGTCCGTGTTGTGTTTGTTCAAACACAACATATTGAGAATGATGAATAGAACAACAATGATGGTGTTAGAATTAAAAAATCATCAAACGCAAGGAACGTATATACGAATAGTGGATATGGTGACTTAGTGTTGTGACATGATAAATGGTCGGCTAGTAAGAAACTAATCTCGGCTTGGAACATAAGCTAAATCCTGAAAAACACATGATCTTGCATGTAGTTCGTATTCTTAAGCATAAACTCTTCCATAATCCAACTTCTCTTGTATTATGGGTTTCTTATTTTCGCAGAATTTAGAGAATTCACTTAATCTCTATAGTATTTGGAATCTCATTCGGCTTAACCACATGCTCCTTCGCTCTTATCAATTTGACAATCCTCCAAAAATCTGAACCCTCTGTTCAGGGTTTAACGAAGACAAGATGTTTAGAATCAAAACCCTCTCTTTGATTCAAGATGAACAAGTCTCTTCAACTTCCGGGCTATGATATTATGAATCGAACCTTCAATATCAAATAGCCATACAAACGAACAAGAAGAGGTCATTTTTGATTTATTGATTAATTTCCATAATATGAATACGAGATCAGGCCATGAATCTCTGTCATAGATCATCATCTCCGAATAATCATAGATTTATTTAACGTCTTCTCTTCCGACCAGCTTTATCTTTAATATATTTACAATTGGTATCCCATACTTCATCCATGATGAATAATCTATTTTGATTTCAGAAAATGTTGAGATTTAGAAACTCTTAAAAATTCCTCAACTAAATAATTTATGTTTGACAAAAAAAAAAAAAATTATGTTTGGAAAATGCACAGACTTTTTCAGTTGCCAAAACAATACATGAAGTAAATTAGATTGTCATATTATTACACGAACTAAGAAAATATGTTAAATTAAAAACACACGTGATTACTAAAATTTTAAAAATTCTTCAAAAAAATACACTAACTAAATAATAATTGCCAAAAAATACACTGTTTTGCTCCCTGAATAATAGATGAACTATTAAATTCTTCCTCACTAATACTAGTACTAACAAACCGTATCTAAATGTATAATGAATAAATTTAATCATTAATACAAATCTAATACATTAACCTAATAAATTAAACACAAAGGTTTTTGATTTCGTCATGGCTTCTCTTAACACTGTTTTCCTTCTTTGATGGTGATCATCATTCGCACGAGTTCTATGACCCTCCACATACCCGAATACTCTGTTCAGTTTTTCACGATCGCAAACTTTGGGCCTTCAGCATCACAAATCTCCCCTGATTCTTCACGAACAAGGCTTCATCTTCCGTGATATTTCCCACCCACAATTCTCCATTACGAACCTTTCCTACAAGATATCCCAAGATTATCACTTCGTCATCTGCTCGCATGAGATCATTGTGGATTTCTTGATCAAACACCATACTTTCTTGACGATGAAGCGAAGAAAAAGAAGAGAGAAAATGTTTTTTTTCTCGAGAAAAGCAGCAAGTGACTTGTTACTGTAATTTATCATTTTCCCATAACAAATTTCTTAATTTTTAATTATAAAATATTTTAAGTAATGCATGGAGTATTAACAAAATCCAATAATACTTTTTCCACTTTTGGCACGATTCTTTTTTCATATTTTACTTTTAACGCAACAAAATGCAGTTGCGGATGTGTGAATTTGCAAAAGCAAATCGTCGAGGTTTGAATCATTATTGAACGATATCTACTACTCCCTCCGTTTCACCAAGATAAGTTTTTTGGGTTTTTAAATTTGTTCTTGTTGGGATTACAAACCAAGTCACACATCCGAAGATTAGACAAAAATAGTCTAGTATATAAGTAGTGTCCAACTAAATTAGTATGAGGCGTTTTGGAAAGAAACCCAAAGATAAATTCGTGCGGACTTTGCCACTTGGGCCCAAAGCGGACAATATCATACTAATAGGAGAATTGGACATTGGCTTGGAAAGCCCCATAATTGGTACCAGAGCACTGGTTCCGGAAATATGGACCTGGAGAAGTGGGTGTGGGCCAAGTTCGGTGTGGGAGGAGAACCCTCAAGGTGACCTTGCGATTAAGGGGTGCTGGTGCCTTGTGTCGAAAGTCTTCCTGAATATGCGGAGGTTAGACGACGGGTTCCGTTGGAGATTACGGTGGTACAAGATGGGTGCCAAGGTTTTACTAGAGGGGAGGATACACGGGTTTGTGTGGTCCTTGGTTTGAGGGGAGGTTTGTTGGGATTATAAAACAAGCCCCACATCCGAAGATTAGACAAAAATAGTCTAGTATATAAGTAGTGTCCAACTAAATTAGTATGAGACCTTTTTGGGAAGGAACCCATAGATAAATCTGTGCGGGCTTTTCCAGTTTGGCCCAAAGCGGACAATATCATACTAATAGGAAAGTTGGATATGGGCTCGGAAAGCCCCACAGTTTCAGAAAGATAGATTTTTATCATTTATTGAAAAAAGATTGTAGTTTCCAAAAAAAATTCAAAAACTATTGGTTGAATTTTTTTTGAAAACTGTTTATTATAGAAATCAATACATGAATAATTACTTTTCTTAATATGTGTGAAAAAGTCAAAAGATTCATCTTTGTGAAACGGATGGAGTATATTATACCTAATTTAGCAGAGTCAACATAAGTTTGTGCATTTGTGACTCACTAAAAAGTTGGTAGTTGTTTTGGTGCAAAACGGAGAGTTCAATATTAAATGATCATTCTCCCCCTTTTTTCTAGTCTCATATTGATGTTGTTTTGAGACGTAACGGATACATTCCACTTCACAGATAGCTAGTGAAATGGCTCTGCTAGTAGTAGTAATGTGAATATGTTGCTTGGCTCTCCCTTGAGAAGTTCTGACTTGTCGGCAGCAAGCCAAAATGCCTAAAGAAAGAGGGAGGCCTCAAAAGAACAAATCAAATTACAAGAAGAATC
Source organism: Draba incana (assembly GCA_963576765.1). NCBI lineage: Eukaryota > Viridiplantae > Streptophyta > Magnoliopsida > Brassicales > Brassicaceae > Draba > Draba incana. The sequence goes on from OY755209.1 coordinate 32,038,425, forward strand.
TTTGAGCATTCCCACGCGGGGGTTGCCAGAGACATGGGGTAAGTTTTTAGCTAGTTTTTTAGTTATCATTTTTTTCTTTGCTACACATCAAATTATCCCTAAATTTAACTATAACTTTCATCTAATATAGACTTCAATTCAAGTATATCTCAAATTAAAAAATAATAAAAAGAATTCTGTAAATTCCATAATTATTTCCCAACTATTCCTGCAAAATAAAGGAACTCTTTCATCTAGACTGAGAATATACAAACTGAGATTTGATGTAAAATATCAAATAGGGATTCAAGACTACTACACCGTCTGATTCGGCTTGGTTGAGCTAAGTAGGACAATGGAGACATTGTACTTGTTGGAAAGCACTTGAACCATCTGAAGCAACTCTTCAAAATTTCTTCCATCAAGATAACCGGGCAACGTCCTTACGACCATCTTCTCTAATGTCTTTGTGAGTTTAAGCATTTCTTCCATGACCAAAGCCATAGGTTTTGAGGTTACGTCTTTTGGACGGACTTTGTTCTACAAACTCAAAGTGAAAGGTGATATTGGTTCTTTGATTATTAAAACTCGAAAATAGTTAGAATATTCAAGAAAAATAAAAGACTCATATAGATGGAAAATATACCTGTAACGGTATCAGAAAGGGGACAAAATCCAATTTGTGTACTGTTAGCTTCTTCAATTCAGGTGAGTTTCGTAGCACCATTATTCTGCCAGGAGTTTCAAATGGAGACATTGATGTCTCAACTGTCAAGTCTTTGACCTTGATGCTCGGAAATGGAACATTTCGGCGTTTGAAAAAAGATATAATCTAACGGAAAGCACAAACAAATAGTAAATACCAAAACACATCTATATATCTCAAGAAGAAAAAAGGGCACAAGCATAGTAAGACATGTAGAATAAATTCATATAACATAGACTTAATGAAAAACAAAGCCTAATGCGAACATACCTGAAGAATAATTGGCCCAAAAGTAAGCTTCTCTACATTTCGCAACTTGTCTAGCATTGCTTGAATAGGAGATATCGAGCGATAAATCTTTCCAAACGAGCACAAGGCCATGTCTAGTTTAGCTTCGGTTAAAGAGGAGACATCAACTAAAGTACATGGTAAACTAAAGTTTGACAATCTGAGATAATGGACATGTGGAGCCACAATATGTGTTGGCCCTAGAGTCTTAACATTGCTATCTATTTCCAATCTTCTCAGGTGATGCGATTTGCTGAGATCAAGAACCTTGAGTTCATGGCATAAAGACAAAGTTAAGATTTCGAGAATCGGACAACCAGACAAAATCCTAGCAAAGGAATCATCGGACAGCTTGCAAGAACGCATTGATAGGTTTTTGAGTGATGTCCAAGACACTAAGCATATAGGAATCATAGAAGACAAGTGGTGTAACTCAATGCTGAGTTGCTTAACAGAAGAATTGTTGTAGAATAAATCAGGCATATTATAAGGAGCAATATCGAAATCTAGCGTCAGATTCTCCACGTTTCGGGACATGGCGAATTCGATCCATCGGTCAACGTAGGGAACATTGTCCCTCATGCTGGTACAGAGCTGAAAGGTCGTCATCTTGCGAGCTGTGTAGCGAGCTAGGGTTTTGTTTATCAAATCAGCCCTACTTCTACAGGTATGATCAAAGGAGAGAGAAGGTGTACCGTGCCATACATGCCCCCATCGTTTGGACAAGATGGAAGTTGTGATGGCCAACTTGGTCGGAATTAAGGAGAGTATATGTTGGAGGATCACATCTGGGAGAGAGCTAACTGAATCCCCCTCGTTCACCATTACTAGAGAATCTTTAGGTTGCAATCAAACAAATTTTTGAGTTACAAAAATCCCAAAAAATACTCCAAAAACTCTTTAAACACTACAAATTAAATACAGGGTAAAACTAATATTATTATTATTAATAGGATAAAGATGAATTATATTTAGTTTTATCTATACTAGGATAATGTTATGTTTTAATTGATTCGGAACCGAACCAAAATATTTATCATAACCAAAAGGAAAAATGATTCTTAGCTACACGAAGTATTCACTAATATGTTGCAAACCATCTGAAGTATAAAAATGTCTTCTAAACTACACAAACTATTATGTAACACATGGTGACATACACCAAGTATATGTAAACATGTTAAAAACTACAAATTGGTGCTTTTTGAAAAATATTATCAATTTGAGGATCAATCTATAATTAATTTCATAAAAAATAAATATTTAAAAATAGAAAATTTAAAAAATATAAATTTAAATAAATTGAAACACTAAATACAATTACAAAAAAAAATTCAAAATTATAATGAAAATTTTTGATTAAAAACTAAATTATAGTTTCAGTTTATAATATATTAAATTATTTTTGTTAAATTCAAAAATTGTTAAAAATTTGTAACTTCAAAAAGTTCTTAGTTTCTAAAAAGTAATTGAAAATGTAAGGTATATAGGGATCTAAATATATGTATTTTAAAACCAATTGAATTTATCAAATAAAAGTTTTTTAAATGTTGGTCGACAAATATATTTAAAATTATGTTGAATAAATTTCAATAGTTTAGAATAAAACACATAAATGACATATATTACACTTTTGAATGAGATTTTTTTTTGTAACATTGGGTCACAAATAAAAGACTCATTAGCCTAGCCCTTAAAAAAAAAAATTTATTCTCATTATAAAACTTATAAAATTACATTGTAATTCGCTGTTTAATGTTGGGATATGAGTAAAAAAAAAATAGTTATAATTTTCCATACAAAAAGTGTAATTTTTTTGTTGTCAAAAAAACAAAAGTGTCTAATTTTTTTTTTAAAAGGGCTAGGCTAATGAGTCTTTTATTTGTGACCCAATGTTACAAAAACTATTTTCATAAAAAAGTATAATATATGTCATTTATGTGTTTTATTCTAAACTATTCAAATTTATTCAACAGAATTTTAAATATATTTGTGGACCAATATTTAAAAAACTTTTATTTGATAAATTTAATTGGTTTTTAAATACATGTATTTAGATCCCTATATACCTTACATTTTCAATTACATTTTAGAAACTAAGAAATTTTGGAAGTTACAAATTTTTAACAATTTTTGAATTTAACAAAAATAATTTAATATATTTTAAAACTGAAACTATAATTTAGTTTTTAATCAAAAAATTTCATTATTATTTTTTCTTAAATTTTTGTAATTGTATTTGGTGTTTCATTTTTTTTTAATTTCTATTTTTTAAAATTTCTATTTTTAAGTATTTATTTTGTATGAAATTAATTACAGATTGATCCCTAAATTGATAATATTTTTTAAAAAGCACCAATTTGTAGTTTTTAACATGTTTACATATACTTGGTGTATGTCACCATGTGTTACATAATAGTTTGTGTAGTTTAGAAGATATTTCTATACTTCGGATGGTTTGCAACATATTAGTCAATACTTCGTGTAGCTAAGAATCATATTTCCTAACCAAAACCATATCAAAGCGTACCAAACTATGCATTCTGTTTCTATATTTCTTAAACGAAAAGCAAGTAGGCAAGTCTAGGAACTACTGGACCATCTTGAATTGGCCATGTTTGGGACCAATTTTTTCACTGATGCTTGAGATTGCTGCTAATTAACTACTTTAAATATGCAATTAGCCTTATTGTGTGAAACTAATTGCAACCACGTACAAACCAGGGCAAAAATAATGAAGCAAACCAAATTGAATATCAAGAGAAAGAAGAAATCGTATTGTTATAATACAGAGAAGAAAAACACAAAGACTCAAAAGTGATGATCAGTTCTATAGTAAAGAGCAAAAAACGTATCGCTGAGTAGAGAAATGGAATCTGGAAAATGCGTTAATGACCAGGCAATCCAGAGTTAAAGTCCTAGCTAGCTAGTACCTTTGAAGCAAGCGTTTTAGAGTGATTGAGCTCAGAAGCTTGATAACGCATAGCACTTTGTTCTGCTTCATGTATTTGGCAAGCCGATACTCCTCGAGAATCCACATTACCTTCACTTGTTCTCCTCTACAAGCATAATTCCGTTTCTCCTTCTCACAAAACTTGAAGATCCTCTTGAAACCGAGATGATTTCCGGTCTCTGACTTCATCAGCCTATCCCCGTCCATTATTCTCCAGCAACCGGCATCACATTTATCGGTTTTACCACAAGCCTCTGTCCGGTTAACGAAGAAATAACTTCCTGTTTCGTAAAAGCTCTCATCCTGAAGATTCACATGCGTCCATGGCTCTACTCGGTACAAGTTGTTGGTAGGGGCGAAGAAGCTAGGCCATTTGTTTACTTGAGATCCACTCATCAAGATCTTCATATGAAACGCATCCAGCTTTTGCGTAGGGATTTCATAATCTAGCAACATATCATCTGACAACAAAAACGTTCCATAAACCGGCAAGAACCACTTTGCACGCAACGGATCCAATGATGACGAAGTGTCGAAATGCTTGTGTTAGAGTATGTTTTAGACTCTTACGTTTTATCTTGTTGAATAAAGACTAATTATGTTTAAGATTCTAGGTGATATAGATAGACTCGGTTTAGTGATATATTAGTATTTTGGTCTCTTTTAGTTATCATTTCTTTAGTCTTTTTGGTTCTTTCTAGTTTATTTTGTGTCTTTGCAGGTTCTAGGAGGCTCTCATGCATGGATTAGAGTCTGTGGAGGTTATTGGAGCAAAAAGGACGAATCTGGAGAAAAGATGGCACTTTTCATAAACCGAGCACCTGCTCGGTTTGGAGCGAGCACCTGCTCGCCCGAAGACTCGAAGAAGCCAAACTCTCTGGATTCGAGACCGGCCGGTCTGGCCAGTGGACCGACCGGTCCCGTGTGAAGACCCAAGACCCAAGCGAAAGCAAGACCGATCGATCCTACCACTGGACCGACCGGTCCACACCCGAGTCCCGAAGCCAAAACTCTCTGGAATCCGGACCGACCGGTCCTGATGAGAAGACCGACCGGTCCTGATGAGAAGACCGACCGGTCCACGACGTGAAGACTTGCCGATTCTGGATACGGACCGACCGGTCCGGAACCAGACCGACCGGTCGGGCACCCAGAACCAAGTTGCCCTAATTTTCCCTATAAATAAGTTTCAGCCACTTTCCTAAACCGAAGTTCTATTTTTTTCTCTGAGATTTTTCATTGTACGTTCCTGAGACAAGAGACTTGGAAAAATCACGAAAACACTGTTCATCAAAACACTGTTCACGATTACTGTTCACAGTTACTGTTCACGATTTTGGGATTTTTCCGATTTGTTGCTTCTCCTTGCTGGATCATTCCACGACATCGTTCTGAGAAGAATTCTAAACCTTATTCTCTTTAATTTGATTATGAATTCTCCTTTTGTCTTTGTTGTGATTGATTCCATTATGCTTGAGTAGTCTCATAGCTAGATTAGGGAATTTCAATGGTGGATTAGGATGATAGTGACTGAGCCAAATAGGAAATGTTATCATTTGTCTTCATCAATCGGGATTCATACTCCTTAGGCTAATTTGATCACCTAGTCTATGATCTTAGGATTAACTTATTCACGACAGTGCTCTAGGTTGCTAGATAAACCGTTGATGAGCAATCGGTGTGTAACCAACGACAGTTAATTGTTACCATCGATTGTGAACAAATCGAACCAAATTGTTAATGCTTATCTTCATCTCTGAATTCGAACGACAGTTTATGCATTTAGGATGTTAGATAAAGATATTGATGCATCACGACAGTGAGGCAATATTACATTCATGTTCGAGTTCTAGATTGCGTTAAATTGAATCCTGAATAGATTGCTCAGTCCTTAATCCGAAGTCACTGGCGAATGACTCTAATCTAGTGTCTTTATCTTATTGAATTTACATCATTTTTTAATTGCTATTTCGTTCATTGTTTCGTTTCAAACCAATCCCATTTTTATCTTAGCTTTAAACAATAGTCCATATTTTCATAGTGTGACCTTGGTCCATGAGGATTCGATACCTAAAATACTACTGCTTTTGTCTGTGCACTTGCGGATACTATTTGGGTTTAAAACTTCACGTATCAAGTTTTTGGCGCCGTTGCCGGGGACCAATTGCGTTGCCTTTGAATTTCGATTTAGTTTATAGTCTAAGAATTTATTTTTGCTAATTTTGCTTTCTTTTGTTTGCATTCGGTGTGTTTCAGGTGCATGACCAGTAGAAGAACAAGAAGAAACATCACCGAATCCTTAATCAACGTTTCGAACGAAGAGTTAGCACGTATTGAACGAGAAAACCGTCGGCGAAGAAACTCACCAAATCCGGATAATATGGCTAATCAGGAGGAGATGAATGCTCAGTTGCAAGTGCTAAGGGATCAGATTACTCAATTGCAAAGAAATCAACCACATGCCCCTCCAGCACAGCCGGGTATAGGGGATACGGATAATCCCCATGCCTTCTATCAGAACCGTTCCGCCATTGTGATTCCAACTATTCAGAGGCAGGATTATGAGATCAAGCCTCAGATGATATCTCTGGTGAAACAACACTTGTTCCATGGATTACCGGCTGAAATACCGATGGATCACATTGAGAATTTCGAGGAAATCTGCACTACTACGGGGTCTAATGGAGTGCCGAGTGAATTTCTGAAGTGCAAGCTGTTTCCGTTCTCACTCTCGGATAAGGCTTCTAGATGGTTGAAGTCTTTACCGGCTGGTTCTTTGAAGACTTGGGACGAAGTTAGAGCTGTGTTTTTGGACCACTTCTACACCAAGTCCAAAACTGCGTCTTTGAGGAATAAGATCTCTTCGTTTCAACAACATTCCAGCGAAACTTTCTGTGAAGCTTGGGAGAGACTCAAGGAATACCGTAGGGAATGTCCTCATCACGGCTTCAAAGATGAGCAGATTCTTGGAATTTTCTACGATGGAGTTGAGTGGGACTATAGGAATGCTCTTAACGCTGCAAGTAACGGAGACTTCATGACCAAGACAAGGGATGAAGCCTTTGAGCTGATTGAGAACCTCGCTGCGAGCTCTAGCAACAAGGCTCCTGAGTATGATAGGTCCAGGAAAGTCTATAATATGGACACTCAGAAGATTGAAGAGCTGACAGCAAAGGTGAATCTACTTTTACGCGAGAACCAGAGACCGGTAAAATCTGTGGAAGAGAATGGGGCTGCTCCTATTTCTCAAGAGTTTGAAGGTTATGAGGTCGCCGCATTACAAGAGGTCAACTTTGTGAACGGTCAAGGATTTCAGAGATTCTACTCCAACAACGCTCAAGGGAATCAGTTCATCCCTAACCAGAATCAGAGTCGTTTCCAAGGAGGGAACCAACAACAATTCGCTGCGCCACAACAAGCTACTTCCGCGCCTACATCTCTGGATGAGTTGAAGAGTCTCATGCAGCAACTGATGGTTAACAGCCAAAAGGCGTCCACTGAGATTAATGGCAAGGTAGATCTCATGTACGATGATTTGAATGCAAAGTACGAGGCTGTTACCGCGCATGTGAAGAAATTGGATACACAAGTTGCTCAAACTGCTGAGACGATTAAGAGACCGGGTGGAATTCTTCCAGGGAAAGGGGAGATGAATCCTAAGAATGGGTATGCCAATGCTGTAGAAATCACGAGCGGAATCTCTAGCACCCACAGAAAAGGTAAGGAACACGTAACCGAGCACCTGCTCGGTTTGGAGCGAGCACCTGCTCGCAAGGATGCTCCTACCGAATCTTCAGAAATTCCCCCAGAAAGAGTTTACGCACCCAGGGTTCCTTACCCACGTGCCTATGTCAACTTTATCGAGGACCAAGGACCCAATCAGAGTAGAGAACATCAAGCACCGCACCTCCAAGAGAATAGACTTGAGCTAATGATGCAACAGATTCTAGATGGGCAAGACAGGAGTGCACGGGAAGTGAATGAGAAAATAACCTCTCTTGACGACAAGATAAACGTCATGAACAACGAACTCAGCTATAAACTAGAGAGTTTAACTTGTCAGGTTGACTTTCTTGATTCACAAGTTGCTTCTATGTCCCAGAGTAAAGCGTCAGGTTCTGCGGAAAAGGTTGCATTAATTCCTGCGGACGAGCCAGATCGATCGATCCCACTTGAACCAGCTACGGATCCTCAGAGTCAAAGCATAGATGTCACTCCAGGTAACACTCAGAAACCTTTATTAAGGCAACTGCATAAGCTAGAGGATCCAGGTAAGTTTGTTGTTCCATGTCTTATCTTTGGAATTGATTTTGAGGATTCTTTATGCGATTGTGGATCTAGTGTTAACCTCATGTCAAGGGATATTGCAGAATCTTTAGGTATTGTTGATATCCAGACTTCTAAGATGTCTATTAGATTTGCGGATGCCTCGGTAACAACTTCGCAAGGATTCATTGGGAATTTAAATGTCAGGATTGGGGATTGTTTGATTCCAACTGATTTCCAAGTTGTGGAGATGAGCAATGGTTCATACATGCCTTTGATTTTGGGAAGACCTTTCCTTGCAACAGCAGGTGCAGTTGTTGACTTACCAAACAAACGGATTGTTTTCTCTAACATCGACAAGCGGATCTCTTACAACGCTATTTCGGATGGCGACAAGTATGGCTCTTGTGTTGCCATAGACGATGTAACGGGAAGGGTAAGTGTCCTACCAGCTGCAGCACTCTGTAATAAGAATGAGGTTAATGAAGTCCTGGATGGAGACACTCGTTCTTATGAAAGGAAACCCAAGGAAGTCAACAAGCGGGACAAACCAAAGCGCGAGAAGAATGCTACAGGTTTGCACATAACCTTGACACCGCAGAGATGTGTTGGAGACATAATTGAGTACAAGCTAAAGAGTAAAGGCATGTCTAGGCCTTTCTCTAAGGTCAAAGCTATTGTTACTCCGGAATTTAAGGAAAAGGGTCAAGCGGCTATGGCTAGTATGCTGAGCAAGGTTCTGCAACTGAATATAAGTGATCAAAGAGCAAATCGACCACGCCTCAACCCACCTCCACCGAGCCCTGATCCGGACAAGAAAGCCTCTAATCCTTGAGCCTAGATGGCCAACAAAGTCGAGCTAACGACTTAAAACAAGCGCTTGGTGGGAGGCAACCCACCGGTACGTTTTCTAACTTTTTCAATTTGATTTCTTTTTCTACTAACTTTGGTTTAAAATTTTGAGTTTTCAGATTTCCTAAAAAAAAAAAAAAAAAACGCCAGAAGCCCAGACCAGAAGGAGTCTCTGGAAATGGGACCGGTCGGTCCAGTTGTTGGGACCGGTCGATCCCCAGCCTAGTCCCAAGTCGAGCACCTGCTCGCATGGCATCGAGCACCTGCTCAACGACGACGCGGAGGCTTCTACGCGGTGATATCTCTTTCACCCTCTACCATCATTGTTTTATCCATCTTTGTTTTCCGTTTTTATTATTTTCTTGTGTCACCAATCTCTTGAACTTTTTCACACCGGAGACGGTGTGATTTAAGTCCGGGGGAGCGGTTTGTTATCGGTTTTATTTTGATTTTTATTGAGTCTGTTTTTGAATTTTATCGAGTGTTGGGAATTAGGATCTTGATCTATTGGAATTATGTTTGGATTAGGGATTACTTGCATGATTTGTTTGGCTAAAGCTCTGTATCGGAAAGGTTATGGGTGGATAAATTTTCCCCAAAGCCCATATTCATCGGGAATTAGGTGGATCCAATATCGTCTCAAGTCATTATTTGGTTAATCTTGACTTTTAATTTCTTTTTCAAGGGTTTGACGTTCATTGGGCAAGACTTTTTCGATCCTTACAAGACACTGAAACTCTCCACCACGTAAGTTCTTTATTCTCTAACTCTCCTCTCTTTTATCAAAGCAACATGTCCAGGTGGCCCAAGGGACTACGCGAATAAGCACGTGTATCTTTTGGGACTCGCGGAAGGCATGTTGTAAGGGAAACTAAAAGATTCGAAGTGAACCAGGGGATGATGCGTAAACCCGTATCTCCTTTGTGACCTCATGAGAATCGTCCCATAAAAAATATATAAATAAAAAAAAAAAAGAGAAAAGAAATTCTAGAGGGAAACTTCAAGTTTCTGGGTGAGCCAGGGGACGATGCGTAAACCCGTATGTCTTCGCGGTCTCATTCCGATCCGTCCCAAAAAAAAAAAAAAAAAAAAAAAAAAAAAAATCTATCAAGCGTTTAACCATTTTTAAAGAGAGGATTTGAGTTGAGAAAAAGAGTATGCAGGAGAGGGTCTTGGTTCGAAAAAGTCGGCACCCCTTGAAACGATCCCCCTTGGGTAAGATCACTGTACTTCATTTTCATTAATCCTATTTAAGAGATGATATTGTGGATACCGACGTTTTGATGGGTTGTGGGTGATTAAGATAGGTTATGAGCCCCATGGTTGACTATGATACATGTTCTAAGGCCTAATGACGAAAGTATGAAATCTGAAATCTTTCCAACAAGCGAGTGAATTCCATCCGCGTTTTCAAACCTTTCTCCTTTACTTGTTTCTAAGTTTGTTTGAGGACAAACAAAGATCTAAGTCCGGGGGAATTGATATATTAGTATTTTGGTCTCTTTTAGTTATCATTTCTTTAGTCTTTTTGGTTCTTTCTAGTTTATTTTGTGTCTTTGCAGGTTCTAGGAGGCTCTCATGCATGGATTAGAGTCTGTGGAGGTTATTGGAGCAAAAAGGACGAATCTGGAGAAAAGATGGCACTTTTCATAAACCGAGCACCTGCTCGGTTTGGAGCGAGCACCTGCTCGCCCGAAGACTCGAAGAAGCCAAACTCTCTGGATTCGAGACCGGCCGGTCTGGCCAGTGGACCGACCGGTCCCGTGTGAAGACCCAAGACCCAAGCGAAAGCAAGACCGATCGATCCTACCACTGGACCGACCGGTCCACACCCGAGTCCCGAAGCCAAAACTCTCTGGAATCCGGACCGACCGGTCCTGATGAGAAGACCGACCGGTCCACGACGTGAAGACTTGCCGATTCTGGATACGGACCGACCGGTCCGGAACCAGACCGACCGGTCGGGCACCCAGAACCAAGTTGCCCTAATTTTCCCTATAAATAAGTTTCAGCCACTTTCCTAAACCGAAGTTCTATTTTTTTCTCTGAGATTTTTCATTGTACGTTCCTGAGACAAGAGACTTGGAAAAATCACGAAAACACTGTTCATCAAAACACTGTTCACGATTACTGTTCACGGTACTGTTCACAGTTACTGTTCACGATTTTGGGATTTTTCCGATTTGTTGCTTCTCCTTGCTGGATCATTCCACGACATCGTTCTGAGAAGAATTCTATACCTTATTCTCTTTAATTTGATTATGAATTCTCCTTTTGTCTTTGTTGTGATTGATTCCATTATGCTTGAGTAGTCTCATAGCTAGATTAGGGAATTTCAATGGTGGATTAGGATGATAGTGACTGAGCCAAATAGGAAATGTTATCATTTGTCTTCATCAATCGGGATTCATACTGCTTAGGCTAATTTGATCACCTAGTCTATGATCTTAGGATTAACTTATTCACGACAGTGCTCTAGGTTGCTAGATAAACCGTTGATGAGCAATCGGTGTGTAACCAACGACAGTTGATTGTTACCATCGATTGTGAACAAATCGAACCAAATTGTTAATGCTTATCTTCATCTCTGAATTCGAACGACAGTTTATGCATTTAGGATGTTAGATAAAGATATTGATGCATCACGACAGTGAGGCAATATTACATTCATGTTCGAGTTCTAGATTGCGTTAAATTGAATCTTGAATAGATTGCCCAGTCCTTAATCCGAAGTCACTGGCGAATGACTCTAATCTAGTGTCTTTATCTTATTGAATTTACATCATTTTTTAATTGCTATTTCGTTCATTGTTTCGTTTCAAACCAATCCCATTTTTATCTTAGCTTTAAACAATAGTCCATATTTTCATAGTGTGACCTTGGTCCATGAGGATTCGATACCTAAAATACTACTGCTTTTGTCTGTGCACTTGCGGATACTATTTGGGTTTAAAACTTCACGTATCATTTAGTCATGTTATTATCGGTTTGTGATAAGTGATTAAATTATTAGAGTTATCTATAAGGTCTTGGCCTTATCTCTAAGTTGTTATATAAGGAGATAATGGTTGTTAAAGATGTCTAAGGTTTGTGTGAATCACCTAGGTCTTGTACTTTCTTTAGTTTCTCTGCGTTTGAGAACTAGTTGCTTATCATAGTGGATTGCTGGCTTGAGCTGGCTCCAGAGCAGTAGTTTCACCATATCGGTGGTGAAGCTCTGGGTGAACAAACCCTTGTGTTATTTCTCTTGCAGTCTTGCGATTTCATACGTGCATACAAAGCTTATAATCGGAAACTTGTGTGTCAAGTCATTGAATAGATCGGTTAAATCCTCAACAATTGGTATCAGAGCTTTGGCTCAAGATCGACATGTCAAACCCTAGGATTGAGGTGGAGCGGTTCGATGGTTCCGGTGACTTCCAAATCTGGAAGATTCGTATGATGGCTAACTTTGGAATCCTAGGTCTGAAGAACATTCTCTCGAATGAGACCTTGACAATGGAGGTTCCGATGACCAAAGAAGAGGAGAAGAAACCGGTGATGGAAGCTACACCCGGTGAAGATGCTGGCTCATCTGTTGTAACTCCGGTAGCAACCAAACCGGGTATGAAAAGGGTTCCTGACCCTGATAAGATTGAGTTATCTGATAGAGCAAGGAATTTAATCATTCTTCACGTAAATGATAGTGTTTTGCGAAAAACTCAACACTGTGAAACAGCTGCTGCGATGTGGAATCTCCTTGATAGATTGTATATGGCTACTACGTTGCCAAATCGGATCTATATGCAACTTAAGTTCTACACGTTTAAGACTGATGAAGCTAAGTCAGTGGATGTGAATGTAGATGAGTTTCTTAAGATTGTTGCTGAGCTCCATAGTTTACATGTGAGTGTGTCTGAGGAGGTTCAAGCCATACTGTTTCTGAGTTCTTTACCTGCAAGTTTTGATCAGCTCAAGCATACTCTCAAGTATGGGAGAGATTCTTTGACACTAGAAGAATTCATCTCGTCTGCGAAGTCCCGAGAGAGAGAGTTAGCAGAGAAGCAAGCAGAGCGTGGTCAAGGTTCTTTGTTGTATACAAAGGAAAGAGGTAGACAACAGTTTAGAAGCCAACCGATACATAAAGGGAAATCTAGAAGTAAATCGAAGACTGGCTCTAAGGTCATCTGCTGGTATTGTAGGAAAGAAGGTCACATGAGAAAGGATTGTTTTGCTCGGAAGAAGAATTACGAAAGTGATGGTGACGGGGAAGCTGGTGTGTTGATAGAGCAGATAGATGAATCTGGAACTGCTCTAAATATCTCTGGAGATGGTTGTGATGATACTTGGGTAATAGATTCTGGATGTACCTATCACATGACGTCAAGACGTGACTGGTTTTACGACTTTGAAGAGAAAGCGGGAAGTAAGATATTGCTTGGTGATTTTCGGACAGTCGAGGCTCTAGGTACGGGATCTATAAGGATTAATTCTAATGGGGGTTCCATCAAGGTGCTACATAATGTTAGGTTTGTTCCCAACCTTAGGAGAAATTTGATATCAACACCAACCTTGGATAAGCTTGGTTTTATGCATTCGGGTGGGAATGGAAAGAAAACGTTCCATATGAATGGTAAAGTGGCTTTACGGGCATCGTTGAAGAATGGCTTATATATTATGGATGGAGAGACGATTTCCAGTGAGGTATGTCAATTGGAGAACGGTGAGAATCAAGTTCCCATGTGGCATAGTAGGCTCGGCCATATGAGTTACAAGAATTTGCAAATTCTTGTGAAAGACGGCATTCTAAAGAAGAAAGATGTTGGTAAGGAGTTTGTATGTGAGCATTGCATTCTCGGGAAAGCTAAGAAAGTAAGCTTTGAGGCTGGAAGTCATGAGTCAACTCATGTGTTGGAATACGTTCACAGTGATTTGTGGGGTTCTCCTAACGTAGAAGCATCTAAGTCCGAGTGCCACTACTTCTTATCAATCATCGATGACTACTCACGAAAGGTTTGGATATATTTTCTTAAGACTAAGAATGAGACCTTTGAAAAGTTTTGTGAGTGGCAGGCCTTTGTATAAAAGAAGACTGATCGAAAAGTCAAATGCTTAAGGACTGATAATGGGTTAGAGTTTTGTAACAAGCTATTTGATGATCACTGTAAGTCGCATGGTATTGAAAGGCATCACACTTGTGCTTATACACCGCAGCAAAACGGTGTTGCTGAGCGAATGAATAGAACGATAATGGAGAAGGTAAGATGTTTACTTAGTGAGTCGGGATTGAGTGAAGATTTTTGGGCCGAAGCCGCTGCTGTATCAGTCTACTTAATCAACCGGACTCCGTCTTCTGCCATTGGTTTCAAGACACCGGACGAGATGTGGTTAGGAAAGCAACCTGGTTATAAGCATCTCAAGAAATTTGGATCGATTGCTTATGTTTATACCGATCAAGGTAAGCTGAAACCTAGAGCATTGAAAGGTGTCTTTATTGGTTATCCTCCAGGCACCAAAGGTTATAAGGTGTTGTTACTTGATGAAAGAAAAGGAGTAGTGAGCCGAAATGTCAAGTTCCATGAAGATATGGTTTACAAGGATTTAAACCGTAAAGGTCAAGGTGGAGCGGTGACGTCTAAGAAGATTGCGAATGGCACTGTAAGGGTAATCACAGAGTTGCCAAGTGTGATCAAGAACAAGAAGAAATCAAATGTATCTCAAGATACGGTTATTAAGGGTGGTGCTGAGAGTTCTGGTAGTTCAGTTCTAGGTGGAGTTAACACTGATGAGATTGTTGAACCGATAAGTCCATCTCAAGGTGGAGTAGTTTCGGATCACAGAGATGTTAGTAATGATCCTAGTGCTGAGGAAGATCAACCTGGTTTGAAGTCTATCATTAGTAAACAAGGAGGGTATAAGTTTCAAGAAGCTCAAGATCGACCAAGAAGGGTTATTAAGAAACCTATCAGATATATGGATGAAGGCGGTTTTGCTTTTGCATTATTGGTTGATGATATGTTTTCAGAAGAAGGTGTGGTAGCTTTTGCTCTTGCTGCAGCTGGAGTAGTTGAAGTTGATGAGCCACAAAGTTATTCTGAAGCAATGGAGAGTGGTGAGAGAGACTTATGGCACGGTGCTTGTGTCGAAGAAAAAGTGTCTCTAGACAAGAACAAAACTTGGATATTGGTCCCTAGACCCGAAGATAGGCAAATCATAGGTTGTAGATGGTTGTTCAAGTTAAAGCCGGGAATCGATTTAATAGAACCACCGAGATATAAAGCTAGACTTGTGGCTAGGGGTTTTACTCAAAGAGAAGGAATCGATTATCAGGAGGTGTTTGCTCCTGTGGTAAAACATGTGTCGATTAGAACATTGTTGTCCTTGGTCGTTAATATGAGTCTCGAACTTGAACAAATGGATGTGAAGACTGCGTTCTTGCATGGCGAGTTGGAAGAAGACTTATACATGTCGCAGCCTGAGGGATTTGAAGATCAAAGGCATCCGGATTATGTTTGTTTACTGAAGAGATCGCTGTATGGATTGAAGCAATCTCCTAGACAGTGGAATAAGAAGTTTGATCAGGTGATGAAACTGCAAGGCTTTAACCGAAGTGAACATGACTTTTGTGTCTACACAAAGGAGGTAACTCAAGGCAGTTTTATCTATTTGCTTTTATATGTTGATGACATGTTGATTGCAGCCGAGAGCATGTCAGATGTTAAGAGCTTGAAGGTTGAGTTGAGTACAGCGTTTGAAATGAAGGACTTGGGTCCTGCGAGAAGAATCCTCGGCATGGATATAGTTAGAGATAGAGAAAAGGAGATTCTTTATTTGTCTCAATCGGAATATCTCAAGAAAGTCTTAAGAAGCTTCAAGATGGAGAATGCTAAAGTGTCTCAGACCCCAATCGGTGCACATTTCAAATTATCTAAGGTAAAAGATCAAAGTGAATGTGTTGATACAGAGGACTCCTTATGCTTCAGCTGTTGGTAGCATGATGTATGCTATGGTCGGGTCTAGACCGGATTTAGCTTATGGGATTGGTATGGTTAGTAGATTCATGAGTTGTCCTGGTGAGATACATTGGGAAGCGGTTAAATGGTTGCTAAGGTATATCAAGGGTTCTATTGACTTGAAGCTCGTGTTTACTAAGACGGATGAGATCAAGGTTCATGGCTTTTGTGATTCTGATTTTGCTGCGGATAGAGATAGAAGTCGATCTATTTCAGGTTACGTGTTCACTGTTGGTGGTAACGTGGTTAGTTGGAAATCAAGTTTACAAGGAGTTGTAGCTTTATCCACTACAGAAGCCGAGTATATAGCTCTTACTGAAGCGGTAAAGGAAGCTATTTGGTTGAAGGGATTACTTGAAGATTTCGGGATTAAGCAAGAAATGGCTAGTGTGTGGTGTGATTCTCAGAGTGCTTTGTGTCTTGCAAAGAATAATGTCTTTCATGAAAGGACGAAACACATGGCTACAAAGTATAATTTTATTCGAGATGTTATAGCAACTAAGGAGGTTGAAGTCTTGAAGATCCACACAAGTAGAAATCCCGCGGATATCTTAACGAAAGTTGTTCCTATAAGCAAGTTCAATGCAGCATTGGAATTGCTAAAAGTTCTCAAGAACTGATAAGCCTTCGGGCTGAAGTGCCAGTGGTGTAGAGCTCAGAAGAATCCACAGGAGATGAATAAGCATGATAAGGAAGAGTTCGAGAGTCTAAAGCAAGGTGGAGAATGTTAGAGTATGTTTTAGACTCTTACGTTTTATCTTGTTGAATAAAGACTAATTATGTTTAAGATTCTAGGTGATATAGATAGACTCGGTTTAGTCATGTTATTATCGGTTTGTGATAAGTGATTAAATTATTAGAGTTATCTATAAGGTCTTGGCCTTATCTCTAAGTTGTTATATAAGGAGATAATGGTTGTTAAAGATGTCTAAGGTTTGTGTGAATCACCTAGGTCTTGTACTTTCTTTAGTTTCTCTGCGTTTGAGAACTAGTTGCTTATCATAGTGGATTGCTGGCTTGAGCTGGCTCCAGAGCAGTAGTTTCACCATATCGGTGGCGAAGCTCTGGGTGAACAAACCCTTGTGTTATTTCTCTTGCAGTCTTGCGATTTCATACGTGCATACAAAGCTTATAATCGGAAACTTGTGTGTCAAGTCATTGACTAGATCGGTTAAATCCTCAACAGCTTGGCTAGCAAGAAACCGATTTCGCTTTCGAACATAACCCTAATCTTGCACAGCACGAAATCTTGTTTCCAATTGTTGAGAACCCTGAACTCTTCCATTATCCAATTAATCTTGTTCTCTCTCGGTTTATTCTTCTCGCAGAACTTGAAAATCCTCTTAAACCCTAGAAACTTCTTCTCGTTCTTGTTTTCGATAAAAAACTCTTCCTTCTTCTTAGACTTGATCACTTTATCACGTCCTATGATTCTCCAAAAATCCGATTCACATCCGTCGGTTTTACCACAATCCTTTGCTCTAGGTTTTACGACCACAAAGATAGGGTTTTTAGAATCGAATACCTCACTAGGGTTCTTGTTGAACACGTTTGCGTCTTAATAATCGAAGATTATTATATCGTCTTCTGCTCCGACGAGCTCGTCTTTGATAAATTTATAATCTGCAGCCCATACTTCCTCCATGGTTGATCTCAATCGAAGAAAATGATGTGATTCAGAGACAAAGAAACGCAAGAGTTATGTGTTTTTCTGAGCGATTCTTTGCACTTTCTTGGGGAAGAAGAAAGACGAAGAAGAAAAGAAAGACGAGACTGAAGTTGGTTGGTACCGTTATAATATACTTTTTGTGTTGACCGATTTACCCTTAACTATCTCTCTCCCCTTTATTATGCAACTACCCTCGTGTTTTCAATTTTCTTTGGTTACACGCCATATCTTTGTAAAATTGTATTTGGGATTTGTGAAAAAATTAAAAACAAAATATTATTTAATATTTATACAAGCCGAGAGTTTCATAAATTAGTATAACTTAACTTTTTACATGTATAACTTAGTGATTGTAATACGGTAATTTGTTTGGATATGTTTTTGTCATTTCTATTTTAAATATTTTATCTATATTATTTATTATTAATATATTGCAATCATTTTACTTCTCAAAATATTGCAATTACAACTACAGTATGTATTTGTCACATTTGAGAAAATGACCAAATACTTTCTTTGTTTCTTTTTCATTCCGTCTATTGATTTTTATATTATATTTTTTGGTACATCAATAGTGAAAAAAATAGATAAGATATTTATATAAAACTTTGCAAATCTTTAATTTCTAAAGACAGAAGTTACCGTTCGATTTTGATACCAGCATACATAAATAAAAATGGGAGAAAGTTACAGTTTCCGGAAAGAAAAAACCGATAAAGCAAATCTCAAAAAAAAAAAAAAAGTAAATCCAAACGGTTGAAAATGACCAAAACCTTAGTCGACAATATTCCAAGTCATATCGTTCTCAAAAATCCAATGGCAAACTTCAATCCGACCCGGACCCGAACCGAGTGCCAAAAACGCTCCATGAGTCGGACTCCATGCTGACGTGTCAATATGACAAATGGCAACACCACGGTTAATCTTCTCTTGACTTTCCAAAGCAAGAAGATCCGCTTCATAAACCCGTACCCGAGGAACAGAATGGCAGTAATACAACAAATACGGATACAAACTTTGGTGACACGAAACTGCTCTCGTTACATCTCCACCGTTGATTCCTTTGACTTTCCCGATCACGATCTTCTTCTTTGACCCGACGACATTCTCCGTCGTCCTCACCACCACGCCGCGTCCGAGCACCGACGTAGCGAAATCGATCATATCCTCCGCTGATCCAACGCACCGCTTCGTCTCGCCTTGGCTCGGCGGTCTCTCGCACTCGGTAATCGCCGACGAGATTATCTCCGCCATAAATGAGTTCTCTCCGGCGCCGAAGATCCTCCGTATCGCGACGGTTGTTGAGGACGAAAACGGTAAATTCGAAACTATGGTTCGGGGCAAAAACGTCCTTTTAGGCATTTTATCTCCAATATCCGGCATTTGCATCACAGTCCCTTCTTTTAGCATCGACTCTCTGAAGAATTTACCCTGCTCGACCCATTTATTTACAGTTTTGCCATTAGAGGTTACGTTATTAGAGTACCTCCCGAAAACGACGCCGTTTTTAGTGTACTCTTTGAAACTGTGTCCTTGGCCGTATGTTTTGAAGCTCACGTTTCCTCCGATGTTTCCTTGGCCGTAACCGGTAAAGTTATCGGAGCCGAGGTTGAACGATTTGCCGTAATTTACGAAATTGACCTTGTCGTTGTTTGAGTTTTTGGCGTAGGAAGAGAATGAGTCTGCTCCGATGTTGGATTGGTCTCTGTAATTCTTAAACCCATAAACGGCGCCGTTTCCTCCGTCACCATATTTTTTGAAATCGTTCACCGGAATGTTCCCGTCTCCGCCGTAATTCGCGAACGTGTCGTTATCTCCGTTTGCTGTCTCTCCGTACGCGATGAAACCCGATTTGACTACGTTTGACCCGGATCCGTAACCCGAGAACCCGTTCGGAGCTCCGTTTCCGTTTTTGCTGTAGCTGGTGAACGTCTGAGCTCCGGCGTTTCCGTTCTCGGAGTACGTCGTGAAAGATTCCGTTCTGCCGGTTGCTTTGTCGGAGTAAGATGTGAATCTTCCGTTTGGTTCGTTGGCGTTTGTGTGGTAATTCGTGAAATCGCCGGAGCCTCCGGTGGATCCACCGGCGTAAGTGGTGAAGCTTTGGTCAGCGACGTTAACATCTCCGGCGTAAGTTGTAAAATCATCGTCGTGACCGGCGGAATCGCGGCTGTAACGGCGGAAAGAGTCGACGGCGATGTTATCACCGCCGGAGTAGTTTTTGAAACTGTCGGCTCCGGCGAGACGGTCGGAGCCGTAGTTGGTGAAGTTTTTGCCGGAGTAAACGGTGAAGCTGACGTCATCGCCGTGTTTTTCGTGAGAATGAGAAGCGAGCTCATGGAAGCAGAAGAGTTTCGCGGCGGAGCAGAAATCGGAGAAGCGCGTGTGGAGCGCGTGGCGAGAAGCGAGTGAGGCGAAGCGCGTGGATTCCACTGCTGTTAAAGGAGAAGCCTTTGAGAGGAAAAATGAAGGTTTTGGTGTATCGTTATTGATTCGTTTGTTCCAATAACGAATCAAAGAAGCTCTTGGTGTGAATGGATTCTCCGATGACGTGATGTTACCGGCGGTTTGGTTAGCTCCGGCGAAGCAAACCTACAAAAAAAAACGTAAATTCTTGTTATTATCAAATGGAATGTTTTATCTTCCAAAATGTTATGACAAAAATCCAGAGCTGGTTATATCAAATGGAATGTTACATCTACCAAAATGTTAAAAACACAAATATTTCTTACAAAGGAGAAGAAGCAAAATAAGAAAGCTGCTTCATTGTTCATTTTTCTCTGTAGAGTGAGAGAGTAGTTGAGAAGGATAAATAATATGAAGAGAGAGTGTATGAGACTTCACTATGATTACATGAAGTGAGTTTAGATTATAAATATGAGGAAATTAAACATTTAAATATAAATTTATCAACTTTATTAGGTATTTCAAAAGAGCTTTAATTTTGATTTACATTGTTTTCTCAACGGATAATAGATTAAAAAAAAGTCAAAAAGAGAGAAGAAGATTTATAACTCTATAATTCAATTAAACCCCTTTCAAGAAAGAAAGAAATAAACTAAATAAGGCTGCATAAAGTATATTAAAGATGAATAATATCTTCCCAATACAGTATAAAAAAAAATCAAGATTATATGAGAGAGATTAAAAGAGAAAGGAAACAAAAAAAGCTGTTAGCGACTGTTTGTTTTGCTGATGAAAGGGAGAAAGTAAAATAAAAAAAAAAATATTTAAGTTTTTGAAAATAGTATTCCTTGAACCTTGAGCATAGACTAAACTTAATCTTCATTAATACTATACTTAATATAGAATGAATAGTTTGTGGAGACAAATAGGTGACTTTATAATTCTGTCAC
This sequence comes from Draba incana, assembly GCA_963576765.1. Taxonomy (NCBI): domain Eukaryota; kingdom Viridiplantae; phylum Streptophyta; class Magnoliopsida; order Brassicales; family Brassicaceae; genus Draba; species Draba incana. The sequence continues at coordinate 32,059,483 of OY755209.1, forward strand.
CCACCAAAACAAATCAAATATTATTAATGAATTAATAAAATTATTAATACTTTTTCTTCTTCACAATTTTTTCACAAGTACAGGATCCTATATCTAATGAGATGGACAATTAAGTGAATTACAAAAACAAATGGTTCTAATAAATATGAGACATAAATAGTCAGATCATAAACTTGAATAATAATTTCTTGTTACCATGGTGATTTTTATTTGGGAAATTAGCATCAATAATACATTTTGCACTAATAATTAAGAATCTAACATAACCTAAATTATATTTAGGTAAATAACATGCATCATATCTAGAATAACCGTTTTGCCCTTATTTTAATTTTTAGTTACAATAATCAACTATGTTTTGATATTATAGCTGGTTATTCATAGATTGGATAGCTGACTATGCATGCATAAGTAATTAACTATAATCATAGTGAATTAATAAAAAAATAAACTATATTATAATTAGAATAACAAACACTTGTTTATATAGAAAATGTGTTACATAGTCCACTATGATAGTTGATTATTCACAGATAAATGTAAAAAAAAAAACGAATAACTGACTATGCATGCATAAATTGTCAACTATAATCATTGTGAATTAAACACAAAGTAAACTATATTATAACTTAAATAAGAAACACTTTACATAGACAATGGTTTACATAGTCAACTATTTTAATTAACATATAGTCAACTATTTTAATTAACATAATAGTCAACTATTTATAAAATCATTAAGGGTATTTTAGTCATTTTTCTTTAATGAATGTTATACACCTAATTTTCAATTTTGGCATGTTATACACTTAATTAAAGACTCCCAACTTATTATACACCTAATTAACCCTTTTTATTTCGAAGTGATAAATCAGTTCACTAATGTAGTTGCATTTATGTAGTTAAGAAGTTCAATATTGATCAAGAATGTATGCAAGAATTGGATCACCAAATTCGAAGTAATGTGGTGGTGGCCAACGTGCGACCAATGTAACTTTTGTAAGTTTTATAGTTTATTTTTCTCATTAATGACCATAGAATCCTGCGTTTTAGCACTTGGTGCGATGATGGGGATCTCCATTGTTTGTCGACAATAATATTCATATATTTTTGGTCATAATATTCATATAAGTTTATAATAAGCAAATACTATTATAGGGAAAATAACTTTAAATCATAAACATGTTACTTATGTTGAAAGTTAAAACTACGTAGAGATTCTGAACCCTTCAACAATCGTCATCAAAATCAGACCATCTCCGATATAAATCTCTATTTTCAATTCTAAAATAGAGAAAAAAATAACATTCCTCTATTTTCACTCCAATATATTTCTTTATTTTAGAGAAATGCTTTTTTTTTTTCTATTATAGAAATATTTTGAATAAGACAAAAAAATCTCTATTTCTATCTCTATTTATAGAGAAAAATGTAGAGATCTCTATTTTAAAGAAGAAAATAGAGATAGGTTAGAGAAAAAAATAAAGGATTGCTATTTTTATTTTTATTTTTAGGGGAAGAAATAGAGATGGGTTGGAGATGCTGTCATAGGTAAGGATATGCGTAAATCGACTATGCTCCATCAAAACCGTATAAAGATCATAGACCATGACTATAACAAGAGTCGCATGGATCAATTCTTTTTACTAATTTTTTTTTGGATATTATTCTTAAACCCAGATTAATGATGTTGTACGTGTAAACAAAGTTTTTTGGTTTGAATGTAATTTAACATTTATTTTAGAAGAAAAACGAAAGTTAAAAGTATGTAGATTAACACAATGGATGTTAACTATTACAAGAACAAAAGACTAAAAAAGACGTTGACATATTAAACTAGTTGGTAAATTGTAAGTACATTAAGAATACTAATCAGAAACAACGACAAAACGTAAGTGAACAATGTAACGATTAAAAAACTTATCCACAAAAAAGACAAAATAAAAATAGAACAGAAAATCGATATCATCGAAACAGAGTTATAGAAAATTTAATTAAGTGGTAAACTATTACAAACATATAGGTGACAAAACGTGTATGTATTACAATCCAATTGAAGCAAGTGGAGGAAGTGAACAAACTAGGGGACCGATTTTAAAAGTTACGATGTAAACTTGGATTTCAATAATTAGGAACAATAAATGCTTCTACTATCTGTAAAATTAGAACATTAATCTAGCTTCGAAAAATATTCAAACTTTGGTTATCTTCATCAACTTCTGATCCGACTGCTACCCCATTTTCTACTGCTTGATCTAGATGCGATGATTCACATAAGAGCCACCTTCAAATCTTAAGAATTCTTCATCACGGTTTAATACCACCATAAGTGCTCACTCCTTGGTTTACCTAAATTTGTTAATTAAGCCAAATGGTTTAGATTTAATTAGTTAGATTTTTTTTTTTTGGTCTGAAAAAAAAAAAAAACTAACTAGTTAATTAAGCCAAATGGTTTAGATTTAATTAGTTAGATTTAATTAGTTAGATTTTTGCTTCAACTAACTACAGCTTTGGGCTGGACTTGTAAACATCATTATATTCTTTTAATTGAAAACATTCTTTGAGCTGGGCTTGAGATATGGTTTTTAAGTCATTATCTTAACGAGGAAGAAAAAAGGAAAAACGTGTTGGGTCAAGTCAACTATTTTTGGATGGTTATATTAATTCTTTGATTGCCGACCAAAAAAAAAAATTACTTCTTTGAGTAATAAGAAGTTGAAAAATCTTTTAAATAGACGCTTTCACATATTTGGTTCCCACTAAAGTCAAGAGAGTCCAGTCTTCGATAGCGATTCCCAAATCAATCAACACAAACAAACAAACCCTTTTTTCCGTACAATCATCCATGGCTGAAATCGCGACGGCTGTTAACGGCGTCGATGGTCGAGATCTTCACTCGCTTCTCTCTTCTCCGGCGAGAGATTTCCTCCTTCGTAATGACGGCACACAGGTAAAAAATCTGTTACTCTCCTTCTCCGGCGAGGGATTTTGTGTTTATCGTCGTAGATCTTAACTTCTGTAGATTTCCGATTGCGATCTCTGTGTTCGCTTCGCGATTTATGTTTACTTTGAACCGATTCTTCTGGGTTAAATGGTTCCTGTTGATGAAGAATATTCTTAGTTGGTTTTTACAGATGATTGATAGCTTCGTGCACTTGTTTAGATTTTTCTAGAGATTCTTCGATTCATTTTTCAATTTTTTGAAAAATTACAAATGTTAGGTAGAATTTGATTTGATTATATGGTTTTTGTTATGTTCAGGTGAAGATTGATAGCTTGAAAGGGAAGAAGATTGGGCTGTATTTTTCAGCTGCGTGGTGCGGACCGTGTCAGCGATTCACGCCGCAGTTGGTGGAAGTGTACAATGAACTGGCTCCAAAAGTTGGTTTCGAGGTTATCTTTGTATCGGGTGATGAGGATGAAGAGTCTTTTAAAGATTATTTCAGTAAGATGCCGTGGCTCGCTGTCCCGTTTACTGATTCAGAAAACCGTGATCGTTTGGATGCGGTCTTTAAGGTTAGGGGGATTCCCAACCTAGTGATTATCGATGATCACGGTAAAATTGTGAATGAGAATGGAGTCGGTGTCATTCGTAGCTATGGAGCTGATGCTTATCCTTTCACACTAGAGAGAATGAAGGAGATCAAAGAGGACGAAGATAGAGCTCGTAGAGAGCAGACCTTAGCATCCGTCTTGGTGTCTCCTTCCCGAGACTTTGTGATTTCCCGAGACGGAAACAAGGTATATGCTTATTAATAGCTTATGAGATTAGGCTCCTTGTTTCTGTTTTGGCTGTGTTGACTTAATTAGACTGATATATTGTGTATTCGCTAGGTACCTGTATCGGAGCTTGAAGGGAAAACCATTGGTCTTCTCTTCTCGGTGGCTACTTACAAGAAATGCACAGAGTTTGGTGTAAAGCTTGTTGAGGTTTATAATAAGCTGAAAGAGAACGGGGAGGATTTTGAGATTGTGCTGATATCTCTTGAAGATGAAGAGGAGTCTTTTAAGCAGGACTTTGAAGACAAGCCATGGCTAGCATTGCCATTCAGTGACAAAAGCTCATCGAAACTGGCTCGGCACTTCATGCTATCAGGGCTACCAACGCTGGTCATTCTCGGGCCTGATGGAAAAACCCGTCACTCAAATGTTGCTGAAGCGATCGAGGACTATGGCATTCTCGCATATCCTTTCACTCCAGAGAAGTTTGAAGAAATTAAGGAGATAGAGAAGGCAAAGGCAGAGGCTCAAACACTCGAGTCACTGCTTGTCTCGGGTGATCTTAACTACGTTCTCGGAAAAGATGGGGCTAAGGTAAGAAGCTCTCTTAATCTTCTAAACATTGTTCTTTGAACTCGATTTGAACCAATTCGGCTATCTTTTGTTAGGTGCTTGTTTCTGATCTGGTGGGGAAGAACATTCTTTTGTATTTCTCAGCTCACTGGTGTCCTCCATGTCGCGCTTTTACACCAAAGCTTGTTGAACTTTACAAGCAGATAAAGGAGCGGGATGAAGCGTTTGAGTTGATCTTCATTTCCAGTGACCGGGACCCAGAAGCATTCAGTGAGTACTACTCGCAGATGCCATGGCTTGCTCTTCCATACGGTGATCCTAGGAAACCGACCTTGAACAAAACCTTTAAGGTCGGTGGCATCCCAATGCTAGTAGCTCTGGGACCAACTGGGAAAACCGCAACAAAGGAAGCAAGGGACCTAGTGTTAGCCCATGGAGCTGATGCTTACCCTTTTACTGAGGAACGTTTGAAAGAGGTTGAAGCCAAGTACATTGAGATGGCGAAAGACTGGCCTAAGAAGGTGAAACATGCGCTTCACGAAGAACACGAGCTAGAATTGACCCGTGCTAAGATTTACATCTGCGATAAGTGCGAAGAAGAAGGGCAGATATGGTCTTATCGTTGCGGTGAGTGTGACTTTGATCTTCATGCCAAGTGTGCTTTGAACGAGGAGACAATGGTGAAAGAAGGTGGTGGCAATGGCGAGTCTAATGATGGTTGGGTTTGTGATGGAAATGTGTGCACCAAGGCCTGATAGCTTCAGGCACAGTTATGTGTATGAAAAGCTATTTTCTATCTCTCTATATAATTACTAAGAGTGTGAAAGTGTGGCTACAATCTGATAATAAGTACCTTGGAGATGAACTCTATTAATCTAATGTGGTAATATAAGAATCTTCTTATTTATCTTTGATCTGGTATCAACAAATTTTAGATTTCAAGAGAAGTTGTGTATGGAACAATACATTGGCACACTCTATGTATAGAGAAAGAACTATCTGCTCTTGGCGAATGCAAATTACCAGTAATGATCAGTTTATCAAAGGACAACCACGTTCATGAATTTCCTCTTGGCGAATGCAAGCCACCACTTGTTTGGTGTCCCATTCGCTCTATACGCTACGCTCAGAAGCCTCCCACTTGTCTCCTCTCGAACCTGCTTCAGATAGTTTCTGAAAAGATCTAAAATTCGAAGCCAATAGAACAAGAGGGCTCAAGAATCAGGAAGACCCTATTAACGAGAAATGAATAAGAATGGCTTGGAATAATATGCAGTACCTGCTTCGTCCTGGGACTGAGGAAGTGCAAATAGACCCGGGAAAGGAAAGTCAGCTTCTCCCGGAACCGGAATATCTTCTAAACCCAAGCTAATAATCGCCTTAGTTCCTACAGCCAATGTTCTACATCCTTCGAGCTTCTTTAACGCAACGTTTATGTAGAATGTCAAGTAAATAAGTAGCTTATCAGCTGGACTTTTGATATCAAAGTTTGTGAAAAACACATTCGCTCGGAAGAAGGTTATCGCCTCGTCTACAATATCCGTCTTATCTATATATATAAACAACATACATCAAACTCTCTTCTTCTTCGTTTTCTCGCACGTTCGAAAAAATCACATGTATGCTTAATAATAATAATACCTTGTTCTGAAACAGGTGCAGGACCCTTTATATGACTCTTGAGAGGAAGCAATGGACAACCACATGCCTTTGTTATCCCTTCTTCATCCACAAAACTCGAATGATAAACCTAAATGAGTATCACAGAGCTATAAGCAAAGATCTAATCGAATCTAACAATTCACTCATCATTTTCGTTTGAATTGGAATCAATGGTGATTGAATCTCCGTACCATTTTGTTCTCGATTTGAACAACGAACCGAGAACAATCGAAATTGAAGGCAGATCTACGGCGATAATGAAGATCATGGATATATTAGAATCGATCGGTAGGTAAAACGAAACTGGAGAAGAATTTGATCATCGTAAGATATAGAGAAGAAGTTTTTACCTGTAAGAGAATTGGTATACGAGATCAGATCAATTCGACTTCAAAAGCATCTGCGAAAGAGAATAAACGTATCCGATGCCGGAGTTATCCGTACGGTGAAGAATTCGCGGTGGTCGGAGATAACCAGAAGCGTATCGGCGGAAGGAAACGGAGTCGACGGAAGTAGGAATGGAATGAAATAATCAAACGGTAGAGAAGACGGGTCAGGCATGTATTGACACGTGTAAGCGTGCGGAATGTGGGAACATTGTTTCGTACCGGTATTAATACGGATATCAAACCGGGTTTTTGTGGTTTGATTTTGATTGAATTACACGGTTTAAAAAGGAAATGAAAATTACACACATATAAAGTTGACTTGAAGCATTGTGTACAATGAGAAATAAGCAAAGCATAAATGCATGTATTTTTTATTCACTTCATTTGTTTTGTTCTGTTGCAAAACTATATTTATACCAAGACTATTGTTAACGAATCCAAATTATTTACGTAAACGATCGAAAACACCTTAATGCGAACGATAAACTTAATATCTAAGGTCAATTAAGCATTTAGGTACAAAAGAGAGTCATAAAAACACATAAAACCAAATTTAAAAATTGAGAGAATTCAAAATATCCAAAAACACACAAAATAAAACAAAGAGAGCTTAATTAGTCGACTTCCTCAATCTTGGGACCAGCACCGCCTGAGGAAGGAGGAGCTTCATCGTCGGCGGCGAAACCACCAGCTTCACCACTAGCTCCTCCTTGATACATCTTAGCAATGATCGGATTACAAATACTCTCCAACTCTTTCATCTTGTCTTCAAACTCATCAACTTCACCCAATTGGTTACCTTCAAGCCATTGGATCGCCTCCTCGACCGAATCCTCAATCTTCTTCTTATCCGCAGCCGCAAGCTTCTCTCCAATCTTGTCGTCTCGGATTGTGTTCCTCATGTTGTAAGCATAGTTCTCTAGTGCGTTCTTGGCTTCAACCTTCTTCTTATGCTCCTCGTCCTCGGACTTGTACCTCTCAGCTTCTTGAACCATCTTCTCAATATCGTCTTTCGACAAACGTCCTTTTTCGTTAGTGATTGTGATCTTATTCTTCTGTCCGGTCGTCTTGTCCTCAGCAGAAACATTTAAGATATCGTTTGCATCAATGTCAAAGCATACAGTGATCTGAGGTACACCACGCGGCGCTGGAGGGATTCCCGAAATTTCCCGAGGAGGTTGTTGTCTTTGGTTCTAGCTCTCTCTCCTTCATAGACTTGGATCAAAACACCTGGTTGATTGTCCGAGTTAGTGGAGAAGACTTGTTCCTTCTTGGTCGGGATAGTAGTGTTCCTCTGGATCAATGTGGTCATGACTCCACCCGCGGTTTCAAGACCGAGGGAGAGTGGTGTGACGTCGAGCAATAAAAGATCTTGGACCTTTTCGTTCCCTTGACCAGTTAGAATCGCGGCCTGAACAGCCGCACCGTACGCAACGGCCTCGTCCGGGTTGATAGACTTGCAAAGCTCTTTACCATTGAAGAAATCTTGAAGCAACTGCTGAACTTTCGGGATACGAGTAGAGCCACCGACAAGGACGACATCTTGGACCGTGCGCTTGTCCATCTTAGCATCACGGAGACACTTCTCGACCGGCTCCATACACTTTCTGAATAAATCCATGTTCATCTCTTCGAATCTAGCACGAGTAATCGGCGAATAGAAATCAATTCCTTCGAACAAAGAGTCAATCTCGATCGTGGTTGGCGCAGTGGAGAAAAGAGTCCTCTTAGCTCTCTCGCAAGCCGTTCTCAACCTCCTTAACGATACCTTCTTCGATAGAGAGAAGAGAGACATCGAAAGTACCACCACCAAGATCAAAGATCAAAACATTCTTCTCGCCAACACTCGTTGCCTTCTTGTCAAGACCGTAAGCAATCGCAGCAGCGGTCGGCTCGTTGATGATACGCATCACGTTCAAACCAGCGATCACACCAGCGTCCTTTGTAGCTTGACGCTGAGAGTCGTTGAAGTAAGCAGGAACGGTGACGACAGCGTTCTTGATCGAACAACCGAGGTAAGTTTCGGCGATTTCGCGCATCTTAACGAGAACCATCGAAGAGATTTCTTCCGCGGAGAATTGCTTCTCCTCTCCTTTGTAGTTGACTACGATCATCGGTTTCTCTGCTGGTCCAGAGATGATCTTGAATGGCCATAGCTTCATGTCGCTTTGGACCGATGCGTCACTGAATTTACGACCCATCAACCTCTTTGCATCTGACAAGTTTTGTTTCCAAAAATACCATCATTAATTAAATATTCCAAATATACTATCAAAGGTTTAAAACATCAAACTCGATAAAAAATCACATACCATGGACGGAGTTAACAGGATTCATAGCGGCTTGATTCTTTGCAGCATCACCTATCAACCTCTCAGAGTCTGTGAAAGCGACGTAAGACGGTGTAGTTCTCTTACCTTGATCATTAGCGATGATCTCAACACGGTCGTGTTGCCAAACTCCGACACAAGAGTAAGTAGTTCCTAGATAGATTCCGATCGCTGGACCTTCTCCTTTACTAGCCATTATTATCAAACTAGAAGAAGCAAAAAAAAAAAGGTTTTTAGATTTTTTAGAAAAAGGAAGAGGAAAAGTTTTCAGAGAAGCTTGTGAAGAGAAAAGAGCGTCAATGTTGGGGTTTATATATAAGCTTTTAGACTTTATGTTTCGAGAATGTTCGATGATACCTTTTTCCAATTCTTAGGCAAAAAAGGAAATAGTAAAATTGTCCAAAACCGAAAAAATTTAGGAAGACTGCCCTATTGCCTTGGGTTATAAGCAAGTCAAAGTTGGAAAAAAAAAATGGTTTAGTAGTATTGTAATGTATTGTATGTGCTGATTGTGTTTTGTTTCCTTTTTTTTCTTTTCTTTTGGTGACTAAATTGTGTTTTGTTTCCATGTTTTTAATTTTTTTTAGTGGGATCAACATGATAGGGGTAGCAATGTTCCAGAAACACAATTTGTAACACTAAACTATTTATTTTCTTTAACGATAATTACATTGTAGAAAAAGAAACTTTGATCAACAAAAAGTGTCCAAACTGAAACATTTTCAATATTTAAAGAAAAAATTTAGTGTGATTCAGTGTGTTAGATTTTTTATGCGAGAGGGAAAAAAATGACTAGTACCTTGGACATACGTATATATTTAGTGTGATCACATACATATATATCATTTTACACAAGTCTTGTATCAACAAATTCTTGCACTATCATCACTGAGCAGCTCTTGACCCGAAAGATAACTTCAAAGACATTTCTCTACACTGGTTTCGTAAAAAGATTAAGCTAAATTGATGCTACATTCTATGGTTTCGCAGTCGTTTAAATTAGAATTCACCGAGATGTGACGAAAGTTATCACCTGAACAGTTATGAACTGCTCTTTGCGCTGTATGATGTTGCGGTTTCAAGTCGTTATTATTATGGCTCTGGTCTTTGTAGCTCGCGAATGCGCCTAAAGCTCCAAGAAACCCTTCGTGTCGTAAGAACATTGCTTTTGCCTCGCCTCTCGACCTGCAATACGAAAAAAAATCTCAATAAGATTTCTGAGCATACACGGACTAATTTAATTTAGTTTCGGACTTTACCAGAAGTGAACAGCAACAGATATTGTGTCCATGGTGTACTCGAGCCCACAGATGAAAAATCCACCGAAGAAAATACGTTTAAGGCCGAATCTCAGAGCATTCAAGTAAGCAATCTAGACAAAAATGACACAATCCAATCAGAAATTTCATCAGTTTTGTAAAATGCATGGAAATGTTTGCGTTAACTGACCTGACCGATGTTATTTGATATCATTCGAAGAAGCGATCTCGCGACATCTTCCGGCTTGTAATCTTCCAGTTCTTTTCCATCGGAAATCGCTTTCCCGAAGCTGGAAGCGATTGCTGTTGAAGAGAGGCCAATCTACCGAAAAAACAGGGTTTCATTTACATTTGAATATAATCTAACACGATATATATATACGCAGATTATATAAATTACCTTTGAATAGTCTGTTCCGCCGTAAATATCACCCACAAGCATGTCAATGACTCTGTTATTTCCATGGTGACTTAACTCAAGCAGATCATCAAAACTGAAATTAACGCGATATTAGTTACTCATGCAACGAAGAAACTACATGAATAGAGTCAAATTAAAATAAAAAAGTCACCTCTTGCATTTTGTTAGAAGCTTTCCAAGACCTAAAAATGTGCCTCCACCAAGGCTTGTTCCACTTATCCGCTCGTACTTTCCATCTCCATCGACCTATATAAGAACGAGCTTGAGTAAGCAACGTCGCTGATGTAGTTGCAAGGACCAAAAAAGGCGATTAGAGAAAACATAGTGAACCTTAATCATGCTAACGCCAGAGCCGATATTAACAAGGAGATATGGATATAAATCATTATGGTCGATCTCGACAAACTCCTTCTGTCCATCCAAGTAGGTGAAAGCTTCCCTCGGGACCGTCTGTAAAATTGCATAATGTTAAGGAGGATAATGATAGGGAAGATAGTAAAAAAATCTTTACCTTTAAGAGATAATTAGCACCACCAACAAGACAATGCATCTCATCTTCCTTATCGAAAAGAATTCCAAATTTCTCGTTGAATAGATCCGCAAACTTAAACGCCCCACCACCTGTGGCCTTTGGTAATATCATCATATCAATTACTCAAAAGTTATCCTACTTCAACATTCCTCACTAGTCACTACAAAGCTTAAACCAAGCTAAAACTGATATCTTTTACCTTGATCGAAAGCTTATCTCGGGTTGTACCATTCGGATGCTGAACACCTGAACAAACAAGGAACTCAATTCAACTTTCCCAGAGAAGAAATCAAACAAAAACCCATTTGCCTAAAACATTTGGTACAATGGAAAATAATACACAATTGAACAGTATAGCTTTTGAACAAAAGTATGATCTTGAATCAGATATCAAAGCATCATCATAAAGAACTTACCGGAATGTTGAAGAATATTGAATCGAATAAATTCTAAACAATCATCAATCTTTCTGGTTTCAAATTTGGCGAAACAAAGCCTCCCTTGCAAAACGGAACAACCACTACGCACGACGATGATTTCGTCACGAGACTCTTCGCAATCGTCTCCATTTGCAGAGAAATAAACAAGCTTTATCAAAGTCCCTGCGAAAAAAAACCCAACTCAAAACAAAACCCAATTCCGATTCATCGAGAAAAACCCAGAAACCGAAATGAATCAAAATTGGAGATTGAAATCGAACCTCCGATATCGAGAGCCAAATGAGAGATTTGAGTCGAGAAGCGAAAATCGTGTGGATCCATGGCGGGTTTTTTTTTTTGTTGTTGTGGGTTTTCGTTTTCGAGTTTTTGTTTCAACGAAAATTGAAAACTTTTTCAACGATCAACTACTTTGGATCTACCTATATTCCACTTCCATTCTCCATGGCTGACTTGTTTTGCTTCTCTATTGAACAACATTCGTTTTAGCCGTCCAAATTTTTTTTTTTTTTTTTTTTTCCTTCTTTCTTTTAATTGTTTTAAGAAAGAGAGACGAATTTTTGCTGACTTGTCATTTGGTCTTATCATGATTTGATAGTTGGAAATAAATCCAATTATTTTTATGCACATCACATGATCAAATAGGTATGACAATTGGGTAAGAGGTTTGTGGATGATGAAATTGGCAAAAAAGATATTTGGAATGACTTTTAGAAGAGGTCTCTATATGGAAGTTATGAATTGAGTACGAAATTATAGGAAGACTATATTATTTGACTGAATCAATGAATTGAGAACAAACATAATGTAACTTGTGAAAAAAAAAAAAAAAAAAATTATGTAACTTGTGGAAATGATTAGTATGAGCTAAAGGCCATGTACAATGGAGAATTTAAAGTGTAACACAACTAAATATTCATGGGTGTCTTAAAATCAGATCCTAAAACTGAGAAATATGTTTTAATTAAGACATTTTTATGGGTGTATTTTAGACACTTTCATGGGTATCTACATTACACTTGCTCTAAGTGTTGGAAAGATATCTTCCTCCTTTGGGTTTATTAGGGGTCGGATTGGTTTGAGCAGGATTACTTCTTTCCGCAGCACATGTGACCGTTCTACTTTCTTTGCAAGCTCGCCGCGTTCATTTGATGACACACGGCTGTCAAACCTTGGAGGCATCGATTTCGGTGCATCTGGTCCACAATCTTAGCGTTGATTCTAATGACTTGTCTATTGAAGCAATTTTCTTCATTTACTTTGATCCATTTGTATCAAGTTTTCATATAGTCCACTGTTATCTCACAACCACAAATAATTTACTAGTTAGTGGAGGTATGTTTGTGTAATAAACATGAAAAATATGATCATGTTTGTTTGTTTTGATTAGTTTTAACGTTTGTTTTGATAAGTTTTAACATGTGTCTGTGTGATTTTGTTGCTCCTTGTCGTTGTTTATTGGGTTTGAATGTATTTCTTCATACTTTTCTATAATGTTTTGGTCTTAATTATCTTAGAGACTAATTATTCGGGGTGAGTAAATTAAATTTCTATTTCATAAGATTCTGAGTTTGATTAATTTCGTTTCCCCAAGTTTGCATCCATTTTTTGTTTACTCACAAGTAACCCTAAAATATACATTTTACAGAGATATAACATAAAGAAAAGATAAATTTCATTATTTCTCCATAAATAATACATTGAAGTATCAATTATGAATAGCAAAGAAATAAAAATGAAAACTAAAACACTTTATAATTCATATTATAGTAATTACTGACTATTTTTGCTCCGCAATTCTTTTCTTTAAACTCCCATTCCGAAGTATTGTACGAGCCAACCGCGCATCTCATTCATTGCATCAGGTCTGCACATGATATAACCCAAATTCAGAGTGAAGTAATCATTGATACCATTGCATGTTAAAAAATGGTAAATTAAGCCAAAAAAGAGTAAAAGTTATCGATGTTTAGACCCTCTACATGGGTTGAATGTGGTTTGATACCCGACCAAACGAAGGGACTCAACACATTGGTTTACAAATGAGGTTGGAACTTTATTAGTAGCAGCTGTGACAATAAAAATGCAAGAATTAGCATGATCTCGTGATTGTTATGTAAACACTAATTTAGATATATATATATTATGATAATATAACTTATAAGTTATAACACATACAAGTTGCATGTGTAATTAGGATTCGTAACGATGCAGCCAGTCTGGATGCAGCAGCACAAAGAGAACTCCTAGAATTTCTATTCATGTTGGGTATCAAGCTCCTACAAGATTATATTGAGTTTGGGTTTCTATTAATAAAAGGTAGTAAATTATTTTTTAAAACAATTGTGATCAATCACATAAAGGCAGGGAAAACATACCTCAAGTCAGGAAGCCAACCATTGAGCCCTACATAACAAATTTTACTTCTACGGGGACTCGTCCAAGGGCATAAAGAACTCGCATAAAACAGAGCTTGCGCTGCACCCATGCCAATTCCTCCAACTGCTTTCATAGCTACCAATGGTTGTAATCTCTATGAATTACCATCGAGTGGCTCAGAAGATAAAAGTAAAGCAACATATGTAGTTACATAATTCAAAGATCCCAAATCCTCTTGCATGCTCTCAGAAATTGTTCCGTAGACATCAAACCCTGACCTCGTTCTAGTGATATTTTAGAGATATCGAATAATTTTTTTTTTTTTTTATAAAAATTAAATCAATAAATATTCTTACATGCATTGGTTTTTGTTCCACTGAAGAAAGTAGGACGTAGAGGAGCAGTCGGACAAATCCATTTTATCTATGCCAAATCATATATTTGGATTAGAAAGTTTCAATTCAATTCATGAAAAACATGTAGTATATGTTAATGGATCCATAAATTTGGGAATTCCCAAGGCTTTCAAAGCTTTCTGTAAGCTGCAGACATAAGAAACAAATACAACGTAGTGAAAAACACAATTCTGATAATAAGAAGAATATTAGTTCATGCATATAACGATGTGTGGGATGCGGCAATGGGTTGCTTCTCTCTCTAAAAGGCGATTAAGAGCAGATTAGGGTTTCCTTTTTGCCTCGCCGCCTTCAACGGTGCGGCCTCTCGCCCACCGGCGAGAACCTTCACCTTTCTCCTTCCTCTTTTTTTCTTCCATGGTTAGATTAGGTTTTGCTCCGGCGATGCTTCCTCCTCCCCCGAAGCCGCCGCCGTGTGTCTTTCGCCTAGATTTGCTGATTTTGGGTTCTCCTCCCGAGCCTCCCGACCCTCCTGTCCTCACTGACAGCTCCGGCACACCGGATTTGCCCTCTTGGTGTCTCCAACCTTGCTCGATTTCAATCTCCTTTAAAACATCTTCCCCTACTCGCCCACAACCACAATTAGAGCTTCTTCTGAAGGTCTCACATCTCCTTCGTTGCTGGCCCTTGACGCACGAAGATCCCTCCGGCGAGCCATTCGGCTCCACCGTGAACACTACGGTTCAAACAACCGAATCCTTTGAGTTCGTTGATCATTTGATGGACTTGGGCCTGGTCCAACAAGCTTATTTGATGGGATTTGGGTGGCCCAATTTGTTTTCTGAAACAATCTCTCAACAACTCTTACCAATCACTGTCTCTGTTGCCAGAGGTCCTGCATTAGTCTCCGGTAAGAGACTAATTCCTGATTGGAAGCTCCTTCGACCCTCGATTGTATGTGCTTCGATTAATCATGCTCAGGGCTGGTATATTTCACCTTCCTCTCTGTTTAGTGATTAGTCATGTTCATGAAGCTTAGGAAAAACAGTTACCAAATATACAAGTAGCAATGGATATAAAAGTCCACAGACCTAACAGATGCTGCTTTCAAGGGAACAGGGTTGCTCCACTACTCTTTCGAGGATGATGAAACTGCTTCAAGAAAGCATGTCCAGAAAGCTTTTTATATCTTCCGCTGCAAATAAAAGAAGAGTCTCACTTCAAAGGCAATAAAGTGGATTTTTGAGTTGGGAATCACAAAGAAGATGTATCTGATAATGTTTGCGAACATTGTGTTGTATGCAAGTGTTGTTTTTAATTTGTAATGTCTTTGAGAGAGAAGAAAATACGCATTATGTGTTTGGTGCACTTTGTTGAATGATTAGGTTTATTCTACTCAAACCTTATAAAGCTCTATAATCATAAGGACTGAAATGATCACTTGTTCATCATTTCTGTCTGCAATTTGGGGCTTAAAGGAGTTTAAAATCTGGAACAGAGCATGTACACTCAACAAGTCCTTATTAGTTTCAAAAATTTTTGGATCTTACAAAAACAAAACAATAAATAACTCAGAAACTAACTAGCTAATAAAATGCTAAATATCAGGACATTGCGACAGAGAATTGGGAATGGCTTACTTGTATTCTTTGAACCGATAACAAGTCCTCCTATGGCAGTCTGCAACACATCAGAAGGACCCCTTCTCTTGAGGACAAACTGGTTTAAGAAAGCATATCAAGAAAGCTTTTTTCTAATCTCCCATCCTTCAACATATTAAAGACAATGCCTATCGTCGAAGCATCTGCAGCAAACCCACAACTCTTCATTTCTTCGATGAGTTCTGCTGATCTGAATTTGTCACCATATCTAAGGCGTGCCCTAATCAATGTATTATAGGTACCACTGTTTGGGAGAGGCCCATCTTCTTTCATATTTCTAAACAAGGCATCCGCTTTTTCCATTAAGCCTTTCCTACATAATCCTGAGATCATTGTGGTGTAGGCTATAGCATTAGGTTTCACTCCTTTGAGGCTGAGGCTACGAGACAAATCCCACCCATCTTCCACCTTCCCAGCCTTACACATCCCGTCAATGATAATATTATATATGAAAATATTGAGTTCCATTTCACTCTTTTGCAAATCCTGGAATACCACCAATGCCTTCTCTAGCTTCCCGTTATTGCAAAGGCCGTCCAACAAAATGCTGTAGGTCCAGATATTGGGATGCACACCATCGGAAACCATCTGTTTGAAAACATATTGGGCATTCTCACAATCTCCCGCTTGAAAGAACCCTTGGATGAGAGTGGTGTAAGTGATTGTATTGCCAACCAATCCTCGATGAGACATCTCATGAAAGAGTTTCATACCACCCTCTACTCTGTTACACTTGCAAAATCCATTTATAAGAGTAGTATAAGTCACTATGTCTGGGGAACAACCTTTGCTAACCATGAACTCAAACATCTGCTTGGCCTCATCTAGGCGATCGTGCATGCAAAATCCATTGATCAATGAATTGTAAGTGACATTACTAGGATTTATAGACCTTTTGATCATCTCCTCGTACAATTGTTTGGCCTCTGTAAGCTTTCCTTCTTTCACAAATGCATCGATCAATGAACTGAAAGTGACAACGTCAGGGTTGATTTTCTTCTCAATCATATCACGTAGTAGTCGAGAGGCATCACTCCATCTTCCGTAACTACAAAGGCAGCTGATGAGGGAACTGTAGGTGAAAACATCCGGCCTAATTCCTTTCTTCTCCATGTGGTTGAATAGGTCAAGTGCATCATCCACGTGTTTGTATTTGCAAAGACTATCAATGACTGTGTTATAGATGACGACATCAGCCTTGATTTTCCCTGCCTCCATCTTGTTGAGCAGATTTAAAGCCAAATCAGTATCACCTCTCTTACATATTCCATTTACCACCGTACCATAAGTAACCAGATCTGGTGGACAGCCTTTGGCAACCATTCGGTCAACTAAAGCCACCGCTTCAGAGACTTTGTTGTGGAGAAAAAGTCCATGGATCAGAGTGTTGAATGTGAATGTATCAGGTTTATATCCCATTTCCACCATTTGATCAACCAGACATGCCGCATCCGAAATCATATTCCCGTGACAGAAACCATTGAGCAGCGTGTTAAGCGTGACAATGCTAGGCTCATACCCCAGTTTCATCATCTTCCCAAGGATAGCTACAGCAAGAGAGAGTTGAGAGCGCCGACAAAAACAGTTGATGAAAATACTGTAAGTATAGAGATCATGTGAAATTCCCATCATTTGCATCTTCTCACCCAGAGAAATCACAAGATCAAACTTGTTCATCTTCGCAATAACACTTAACAATCTACTGAAATCAACAATGGAAGGTAAAGGACGAGACTTTACCATCTCACCGAACAACCCAATTGCGTCGTCTAACTTAATATCCTGAAGAAACCCATCTCTAATCTTCTCTCTGTAACCATAACTACCACCAGAGAAAGCTCGTACCCAGCGATAAATGGAAAACGACGAGTGAGAAGCAATTCCAAGGTTACCTTTCTCCAAATGACTCGAAACAGCAAATCTCTTGGCCCTAAACGCAATCGCTAACCTCATCTTCTCAAAAAATACAATTTAAACCTAAATTGACATGAACAGTGTATGACTGTGTGTGTGGGTGTTCCTCAAACACTGAGAGAGATTCCTGAAACTGAAGAAATCTTTTCGCTGGAGATTAACAAAATGGGGGAGAGATACGAAAACCAGCTCAATTCCGGTTTAAAGATGTTATTTCAATCAAACCGAATATAACCGAGTAGATGTGGCATGAGATTAGTCATTTGGTTCGCTTGTTATTATATGTTTTGAATAAATTTGGATTAAGGTTTATAATTGATAAAGAACTGTACACTCCACTGTTGTTCAAAAAAAGAAAGAAATGTACATTGCATTAGGATTATTTTGTATGATTTCTGTTCATATAATATAACTTTGTAAGAGTTTAAAATCACTTTTTGAAATTTTTATTATTTAAATATGACTTTTGGCTTGGAATATTTTAATTTTTGGAAAATATTATTGTTATATAAGTGTAGATATTGACTAAAATCTGCAAAAGGTAACCATTTATATTTAGATTCATGAATACTAAAGAAATTCGAAATATAAAGCAAATTTGGAAAATGAAGAAGCAAATTTCTTATTGGCCTAATATGAATTGTCACTAAAATTTAAAAACGACATAAAGTAGTGCTTGTGCTTGAAGCCTTGAACCAGACATCATCAAAGCAATACCTTAAGATCAATCTGCAAAATAAAATAAAAAATCATAAGAGAAAATCATTTGATACATCAAACATTCAACACCCCAAAACCAAAAATTTCATCAAACAAGACAATGATATTACAATAAAAAGAGCTTACTAATAAAATAGTACCTGAACTAATTTTCTGAGTTAATGAAGCATTGGATCATCATTAACATGCCTCTTGAAATAAGCTACAAGCCTGTCAAGATCCTCAAACATCCTCTTCCTGAACTTGAATCCATTCGGATATAAACCGATATACTCATGGTGCGGATTTGCGCATCGTATGTAAGACAATATAAAGCTCCCTGGATGTTCATACGAAATCCCTAAACCGTAAACTACCATACTCGGTTTTTGCGCCTTCTCAACCCGAAGAAGATCATCTATTTCCGACTTTGTCCCATTCTTGAATTTCCAGTAATTAATCATTGCCATAACATGAGTTACCAAAGGATCAACATACCGATCCATTACCTGCAAAATTTTCACAACACATCAATCGAAAAATCGTGTTTTGCTTATGGTAAAATTAACTGAAAATGTATATAATAAAGGAAATAAAGAACGCACCTCTTCAAGATCCTCAAAGGTTTCATTTCCGATTTTAAGTGTTTTTCCGATACGTTGTAAGCTCAATGTGTCGTTCTTCTCTTTACGGCCTTCGATAATCTCCTTGTGCGCATACACGTTATCGAAAATCTTGATCATCAAAGTCAGATAATTGAGTCCTCGAGCGCTTGGACGAACAATGCATTCTCCGATATTCTTATCAGACAAATACTCAGTTGCTTGCTCATCAGTAATGTTCTGAAACCGAGGATGAACAATCATCCGAGACTTAAACCGAGGAGCTTTCGCTTTCTCAATCGGGACAATGTTCCGATCCTCTTCGTGGTAGTAATAATCATCCGTAACCTCAGGATTCGTGTTTTTTCTCATTACGCTTTCTTTGCAGATGAGGAACACAAGATACCTCTCTTGCTGAATAAATTTGATCTTACAAGTAACGACATCGCCTTCACATACTTTTTCCGACAAATCAACGATCTCTCTCCCATTATCCACGTAATCTTCCTTCATTAGAAACCCAGTTAATCCACAATCTAATACACAAATAGCTTTTCCACTTGTTACTTTCCTCACAGTAGCCTGAACAATTCTCCCTTCTCCGATTGTTTCTTCGGTCTCCCCCGAAATCATGTAAAACAATTCATCCACATTCGCCTCTCTAAACGAACTCCGCCAATCCCGGAAACCACAAATTAATTCTCTCATGATATTAGCATAAGTTTCCATCTCATTTTCATTGTTCTTGCAACTCAAATACTCATAAAGAACAACTTTCCTCAAACAATCGGGTCGATCTCTTACATGCTCTATCGCATCATCATCCTCAAGATATCCCATTACATCCTGTTCATAAACATCTTTCGCTAACTCTTGCGCACGAACGTATGATTCGGGATGTATTCTAGTATCATCCAATAGATCAATAAATGGGTTACTATTACAAGCAACCCCGCTTATCCGAATCCTCAAGAAACCCGCTGCATTAATAAATACTTTGTTACCAAGTCCATGATTTATCAGTTCCTTTTGCGAAAATACCGAACCAGCGCTAACGATTGATATAACGTGAATTTGGATGTTCCTAACCACGAACTTAACGAGTATTCGGAGCCTTTTGAGTTGTTTTGAGCTGATATTTAGATCCATACTCGAAGATTCGGAACCACATGCGTACAGGAAGAAGATTCAAGCATTTCGAGCAAAAACCGGAGTTTTCAGGGAACCGGACCGACCGGTCTACCCCCTGGACCGACCGGTCCAACTGAACGCCTCGAAGACCGATCGATCAAGCTCAAGACGTGAAGACGGTGGCCTCTGGAAACCGGACCGACCGGTCCACCCCTAGGACCTGTCGGTCCAGCCACCCTTAAGACACAACTTTGCCTCGGGAAACAAGACCGACCGGTCCACCCCTAGGACCTGTCGGTCCAGCCACCCTTAAGACACAACTTTGGCTCGGGAAACAAGACCGACCGGTCCATACCTAGGACCGGTCGGTCCACTTGAAGATGATTGAAGATTTTCGGCTCTGGAAACCGGACCGACCGGTCAAGTTCCAGACCGACCAATCCACTTGCCAGATTTTTAGGAAGATTTCCTTTTTCCGTTTTATCCTATATAAACCCTTAGGGTTTCATTGTTTTAGAGAGGTACGTTTTTTATCACTTTTATTCAGACTTTTGAGAGCTTTTGAGAGAGTTGTAATTGGGAGAAGAGATCATCATCTTTCGGAGAAGATTTCTGAACCCTATTCTTATTTCTTATTCTATGATTATGCACTTTTCATCCATGAATTTTGCTTTGTGTTTAATCATGTCTGAGTAGATCTCTAGTTAAGTTTTAGGGTTTTTGATGGATTTCACAGATTGAATCAGACACAAATAGGTTGCTTATCAATTACCATCTTCATCACTGTTAGGCATAATGCTAGGATTGAACTGGCCATTTAATCACTAGACCTTAGGTTGATACACATTCCGAAAGCTTGTGTATCTCTAGAACTACTGTTGATGAGTAATGCGTTATAACAAACGGAAGTTTAGTTATAGAGTATTATGAACTGATCAAACCTGAACTATAATGCTTGTCTAGGATAGCCGTGACCAAACGGAAGTTTAGGCATTCGGATCTCTAGGGAAAGTAATTGTTATCACGGAAGTGAAGCAATTTATATCAGTGT
Source organism: Draba incana (assembly GCA_963576765.1). Classification (NCBI taxonomy): domain Eukaryota; kingdom Viridiplantae; phylum Streptophyta; class Magnoliopsida; order Brassicales; family Brassicaceae; genus Draba; species Draba incana. The sequence goes on from OY755209.1 coordinate 32,080,599, forward strand.
TTTGAGTTTAAGATGCATGCATATTAGAATCTGAATATTTGTCTGGTTCATGAATGTGATTTCCTGAGAATTCCCTATTGCCTAACGCTTTGATTAATCTGAATTCTAAATCGTTTTTATTTGCTTTCTTGTCTTTAATTTACACTACAATCACCCATCTTGTTTCCTGCTTAGCTTAGTTCAATAGTTTATAGTTTGTTGTGTAACACTTGGTCCTTGTGGATTCGATCCCTGCAATTACTACTTCGTTTGCTGTGCACTTGCAGTAGAATTTATAGGGTTAAAACTCTGTGTATCAAGGTTTTGGCGCCGTTGCCGGGGACCAATTGTGTTTACCATCAGATTTGATTTGCGAATTTAGTCTAAGCATTTTACTAATTTATTTTTCTTTTTGTTTTTATTTTTATTTTTGGTTGTGTTTTCAGGTGAATGCAGAGGAGAAGTAACCGCACTGAACCTCTGATTTCACATACTAACGAAGAATTAGCCAAGCTAGAACGGACTAACAGAGCCCAAAGGAACCTCATGCCCGCTATGGAAGTAGTGGATCAACCTGATAATGAGGGTCTTCAGGCTGCTCTGTTTGATCAGATAGAGCAGATCCGTGTTGCAACTGCAGCGAATGCGCAACTGGCGCAACAACAGATGCAGCAAATGCAGCAGCAGTTGTCTGGTTCATGAATGTGATTTCCTTAGAATTTCCTATTGCCTAACGCTTTTATTAATCTGAATTCTAAATCGTTTTTATTTGCTTTCTTGTCTTTAATTTACACTACAATCACCCATCTTGTTTCCTGCTTAGCTTAGTTCAATAGTTTATAGTTTGTTGTGTAACACTTGGTCCTTGTGGATTCGATCCCTGCAATTACTACTTCTTTTGCTGTGCACTTGCAGTAGAATTTATAGGGTTAAAACTCTATGTATCAACGATAGACCTCTGCAAAGACAAAGCTTTTCGAGGGCGAAGTCCGGAAACAAACTGTAAAGGAGAAAATAACCATTGGTGGCTCGAGGCTAAATTAACGTCGATTCCAACTTGATTCGTTATATCAACCATAACTTGTTCAACCATCTCGTATTTCTCGTCCGGCTCGAGAAATTCTTGCAAAGAATGTAGCTTCCAAGAGAGAATTTCTTTACCTGGACCGCATAATGTCGCAATCATCGCTAACGGATTCTGTAAATACCGACCAAGAGCAACCGCGGGTTTCACAATCCCTGACCGTTGAGGAAATTGTTCACTAGAGATTCTTGAATTTTCATACAGCCTAGGAAGTGATTCGTCAGCGTAAACAACCGGTAAATCAGAAATCACGTCATCTCGAGAAGATACCACCATTTCCTCCTCTACCAATTCGAACATAACCTCGTAAATCTCATCCAAAAGACGAACACAATTCAAATTCACAGCTCCTAAACCCACAACATCCGGTTTTTTGGTCTTTTATAAACTTCTTAGGACGGTTGTGGTCCTTCTTTCGACGTTTCTTTTCGTTTACATCTCGAGAATATTGTAACCCGATTGATCCTCCGTTAAGCACATCAACCATTTCTCCGGACGAATCCAGCATCACAAATATAGTTTCCGGATTTCCCCAACTACACGCAAGGACCCTCGGAGAAGCTTCCTCGTTTCCGTTCCTTCGATACGGTCCTGAAGACGCTTTGCTCCATAAAACCTGTCCGTAATCCGAAAGCAACCGATTCTTCGCTTTACTAGTTAGCAACAATCTTGTTTTTTTTTCCATTGATGGTAAAAGAAAACCGTGAACCGCGTCTTCCAATATCAATCTCCTCTGTTCATTCCAGAGTTGAGCGTGCTTGCTAACACCAACGCTTAGATAATGTTCACTACATTCACTAATTAGCATATTCACGCGATCCTCAGGAAGCTTGAACGTTACTTGAAGAAGCCTCTCCTCTTCTGCTTTCTGTATAAGAAGCCATTGCGTACCTTCGAACTTACTCAACGGCTTTTCGCGTAACCACTTAACACCCGAAAACCGATGCGATGAAGAATCTATTATCACATTCCCGTTTTCTGTTGGACTCGTCGATATTACTACATTCTCCGTATAAATCCCGCGAACGTACTTCTTAATCAACGGCTCGCAACTTATCTCAACCGCGGCTATATGCCGTGCGGATTTAAGAACCGCTTGAGGATCCTCAAAGTTTGCACATACATAGTTCAATGCCGTTTCCTCCGGTGTTTCCTTTGTGTCGTCAAGCTCATCGGCATTTACTTTCTCGAGAGACAACGCGAGTCCTAGTTGCTCAGCGCTATAACCAAACTTGTTTGCAACTTCCCGGAGTCCGAATTTGTTACGGATACTATGATAATGTGATTTCCGATTCGGTCTCTTGTACTGTCCTTGGTCGGTTTCGCCATTCGGAAAATACAAATTGAACTTCGAGTCTATATCATCTACTTCTCTTTCGGATTCCGCCGCTTTAAGAGACTTGATAACCGACTCAAAGAGATCAAGCTTGCAGTTTTCTTCTTCGAAACGTTTCGTATAGTAACCGAGCAAAGCGGTTTTCCTTTTTCGAAGAAGAAGCCATTTTTTATCCAAATCTTGAATCATCCACATAACCTTATGCCACTTTGTTTCAGGCTTCTCGTCTAAGATGAAATAATCAGTACTATCCAATAGACTCCGGCATTGCTCTTTCCGATACATAGCGATAAACGGTACATCCAACTTCAGCACATGATACATCTCCAAAAACCTCGAAATGTCATCTTTTTTAACCGCGTGATCAAGTCGCGCATAAATCCAATCGCTCTCTTCCGCAACGCTAACTTCATCTATCGGATCGATTTCAGAAATCTGCATTCTCTCAGGAACATCGAGTTTTCGGATTTCATCGTCTTTCTCAGTCATGTACTTATCAAGAACAACACTTGGTTCAAACTCATCTTCTAGCTTTCTTTCTACGTTTTCCATTTCCCGACGAAGTTTCAAGAACTGTTCAGGATCACCGAATAAATCATTAGCGAATCGCAAAGCGTTCGAATCAGTTCTTGCTCTGTATTTCCTTTTCTTCACTCCATCATCTTCACCAACAATGAAATCTCCCAAATCATCTTCTTCTTCATCATCGATTCGGCTTTCGTCAATTTCATCGCTTTCCCCTGAAGATTTCTTCAAACGTTTAAACTTTCTCTTTCAGAGATTGACATTGTTGTTATCATGAACAAGCAAGTAATCATCTTCGTCAAGACTTAAATCGTCGTCTTCATCGTTACTATCTTGACTCCGTTCGTCTTCTTCTTCATCATTGTCCACTAAAAACCCATCACCATACTCATAATGATTATCATTCTCATCACCATCTTCATCATCAACGTTGTCTCGATTCTCGACTTAATCTTCATTAATCTGAGGCTCTGTTTCAAAAACAGAGTCGAATCATCAGAAAACAGAGTTAGGGATTTAAAAAAAAAGGAGAGATTTTTATGTACCTTGTTCGTCGTCGTGTGAGTTGTTTCGTTCCATGATTCGTTTAATGGATTAGCAGGACGAGATCGATGAAGGTAGAGATTAGCCCTAAGAAAAAACTCTGTAATTGTAATTTGATTCTGTTTTTTTTGCGATGAAAAACAAAGAAGGAGCTTTTTAGGGTTATCTAGGGTTCACCGGAGCATTATAAGAGCATGTACATTGGTAACCACTTGGGTTCTAAAGTTTGGGGTCTAAAGTGAGTGTTCTTATAATATAAAATTATTAAAATGGTTGTAAAAGTAAAAAAGAGAGTGTTTTTGTGGGGTATATTGAAATATAAAATTAATAAAATTTGAGTAAAGAAAGTAGAGAGTGTTTAAAAGGAAGAGAGAATGTCTTAAATTGAATCTTATGGAGAGTGTGTTTAAAAGTAAAAGAGTGTGTTTAAATATAAAATTAATAAAAGTTGAATAAAAGGATAAAAAAGAAGATATAAAATTGAGTAAAAGAAAGAGAGAGTGTGTGGTTTAATAATTTTATATTACTTTTAGACTCTTTGGGGGTGTGCAATGTACATGCCCTAAAAGGTCACTAAAAAGATAATACTCACAAAAAGAATTTTTTTATTTTATTTTTTTATTTGTAGGGGTTGTTTATCAAGTGGGCTTTTGGCTCATTTTTTCTCCAATTTTTGTAGACGCAGTGGAGTTGAATTTCTGTTTAATAATGTTGAGTCTCATTAGACAAGTCAGCAAGCATTCGTTTTACATAATTAACGCATTTTTCCCAGTCTGCATACAAGCCGCAAACTATTTACGTGACTAAATACGACAAGCTATTAGTGTATTACTTTTTTTTTTTTTTGATAAAAGGTTTTCATTGAATTTAAAATGTAAAAGTAACTATTACAATGATATGATAATAAAATCATATAGTTTGAGAGAGTTTTTTATGATAAACATAAAGAGTTAAGAAGGTATACTCCTAAGTGAGTTTGAGAAGGTGTAGATAAATTCTATACATCCTCTTTTACCTCGTCCTCTTACCGTGGTCCATTGCATCTCTTGAACTTTTTGTATAAGTTTGATTGACCTTCCACCTCTAGTCTTTTGAAAAACAACCCCCATCCATAACTCGAAAAATCTCCCAAGTCTAAGGTAGCTAAGAGATTGCTACCAAAAACATTTCCTTACACAACTTCATTAACCAATGAACCTATAGAAGAAGTTGAGAGCGTTTCCAAGTTAGGCCTCTAAGCTCTGTATAGATTCAAATTTATTAGAGCTTTCCAGGTAGAAAGACTTAAGGACTGAAACCAATCAAGAGTTAAAGGCCTCTAAGCTCTGTATAGATTCAAATTTATACTAACGAATTTATGACTAAACAAGTTCGTCACAAGTTGATAGGTGAATTGTTACAATATTGTGATAACAAAATTTGTGACAATAATTCCTTGAATTAAATTTTCATAATAATTGAAATCATTCATGTTTTGTAAAGCAAAAAAAAAAAAAAAAGTCTGAAAGCATACATCTTTATAAAACATAAATAATGGGTGGAAATGGTTGTAGATGAGAAGAAAAAAAATAATAAAAGGAAAAAATATGGAACGGGATATTTTTCCTCCAACTTTTGTTTTATCATATTCCTCTCCTTTTTTTAGGAGTAATAAATCTAGGAATCTAGAGAAATTTGTCTTATTTTTCATCTATTAGATGAAATTTCTTAAATTTTAAAGGAAAACAAATTCATTCCAAATGGTGGAATTATAGAAGAATGGAAAAGAATAGCATATTCCACCAAAATTTATTCCTCTAATGTGTCAACCATTTGCACCCAATATATTTCGTTTGCATCCAAGTTTTCATAAATAACGTTTTATTGATGTATTTCTGGCTAACTTATTTATTAAATAATGTTGCATACCAAACGTTGAAATGTATGAAAAATAGAATATTTTAAAAAGTTATGTCAAAGTCAGTAGCTAATATTGATCAAAGAATTTATGCAGACAATAACAAAAAATTGAGCAAAAATAACAAATTTGAGCAAGTATGATAATTATTCATTTGACTCGTGCTTTGATTTGGCGAACGACACTTTTAAATCATTTAATTAAGTAGGAAAATACCAATGAAACAATGATTAAAAACTCAAACGCAAAAGAAATTTTTTTTCATAAAAAACAAAAACGAAATAGGTGATTCGGTAAAAATAATCACAACGAAACAGATACAAAATGTATTCACCATTTCATGGATATCCAAATAATTGTATCATCAGAGCGCAACATATATTTACACCACAAGTTTGATGTTTTTTTTTTTTTGATAACTCAGAGAATCCCAGACCTATGGAAGGACTCAAACTAATTCCTAGGGGAGGTGCAGTCCATGGATAAATACTCACTCCGAATATTCAAATGGTCTGAAAACATAACTCATATCCGTGTGGCCAAACGAGAATTGTTAGCAATTCCACGCTTGAGTGGAATCGATCCCTAGCCTAGACTAACATGGCAATTCTTCCCCAAGTGGAAACCACTAGACTACCACCACTTGGTTAAAGTTTGATGTTTTTAAGTAAAAATTTGTGTTCACTTCATTTTTTATTATACCCTTGCGCGACAGAATAACATTAATTAAAACACCATTATAAACATAACATTTAGTAATTAACTAAGGTATATATCATAACTAAGATTTAGAAAATTAGTAGATCTATTAGAATTATCAGTTGGACTTATACATTAAATAATTGGAAATATTGAACAATTTATGTTGTCTACAAATTAAGGTGTGCTAAACTCTAAAATGTGAGCCTAAACATCTCTCATCATGCGATCTAGGTATAGTTGTTTGAACATAATTTATGTTTGCAGAAAAGCTGAAGTACATTCTACATACTCGCGCTCCATTACAAGATCAGCCATAAACTATGCGAGGTTGAAGTTTCAAAAAAAAAAAATAAATAAAAAACCATGCGAGGTTAATAAAATGTTACAAAAATTAGACATCATATTAAAAATTAGAAGACAATGTTCTTTATCTCTAACCATTCATATCTACGAGCAGGCCCCAACAGTTTCATATCTCCATTTCACTCTACAGTAAATTAGTAGTCACAAAAAATCGCATGATCTAATTATTGTTTCACAAAACATTTTATGGATTGTAGTCTTATCAGAAAAGATAGTAAGAGGGTGACTAAGTTATATATGTTCTCAAGCCTAACTTCAATTTGTGGAGCTTCCAATCGCACTCTATTTCACATATACATTAATTAGAGTCCACACCTATTTGGACCAAGAATGACTAAATTAAAGAATTTTAGAAATCGAACATGTCTATTCTTTCTTTTAGACGACAAAGAAACTTCTCGTTATTTTCTTCAACAAATTTAAATATCAATTCTTTCAAAATTTCTTATTTTACACCTATTTGGACCAAGAATGACTATAACTAAAGAATTTTAGAGATCGAACATGTCTATTCTTTCTTTTAGAAAATAAAAAAACTTCTCGTTATTTTCTTCAACGAATTTCAATAACATTTCTTTCACATGTTTCTTATTTTACATCTATTTGGACCAAGAATGACTACAATTAAAAAAAATTAGAGATCGAACATGTATATTTTTTCTCTTCTTGGGACAATTACAAAAATGTCACTTTTGACATGCCACTTTACAAATATGCCACTGTTTGATTATTTTCTTACCAACATGTCACAGATAAATCCGTTTAAAAACCTTATATCTCACAATTCTCAATTTTAAAAAATGTTTTGATTCCTAACAAACCTTAAACCCAATAAACTAAACCCTAATATAACATAGTTAACTCAACTATAAATGATTTTAAAATTTCAAAAAAATGATAGTAGCATTTTGAAAAATGGCATGTCAAAAGTGGCATTTCTTGAAATTTCTCTTCTTTTAAACGACAAAGAAACTTCTCGTTAATTTAATATCAATTCTTTCACAAGTTTCTTATTTTACAAAGTTTGATTCTTCTACTTTGTAATCAATCAATCAAGATTTTTACATGTATAAAGAATTAATTTCAATTAGATTTAGCTGGATATCAAAAGATTTATTTATTTAAAATAGTGATATCATTATTTATAAAATAGTAAAAGTAATCTTAATTTATAAAGGAATAAGGAAATCTAGTTATTTGGAAATATGTAATCTTCTGTAGTCAAATATATAAAACGAAAAAGAAAAAATGTAAACAATAATTTATAATATGGGGTGTGACAAAAAAATCAATATGTTAGGTTTGGGTGACCATACAAAATTAGAATGTTAAATAGATTAGAGTACATAATAATAAAATTATTCACAATAGTAAACTTTCATGCAAAAATAATAAAAACAAAAAAAGAAAACAACCATAAGATTTGGGTGCTTTAAATTTTAAATTATTCAAAAATCAATTAAAGTGTTGGATAAAGTAGATTATGCAGAAAAATATATTCAAAATAAGAATAAATAGATTTTTCAAATTTATGCTAAACTTATTTCCACACAAAACTGGTAAAACAATTCTTGCATGGTTAAATAAAATGAATGACTGATATAAGATCTGGAGATTTTTATGACTCAAAATTGGATAGTAGAGAGGGATCCAATTTCATGTAACGGCTTTTATAATAATAATAATAATAATAATAATAATAATAATAATAATAATAATAATAATAAATACATATTATTAAATTCTTTTATATAGATTTTAACTCTTTACATAAGTTTTCAGGCAAAAACTGATAAAAATAATATATAAAGAAAATTATAAGATTTGGACGCCTTAAATTTAAAACTATTCATATATAATTTAAAGTGTTGAATAAAGTAGAATAGTAGATTTTATAGAAAAACATCTTTAAAATAAAAATAAATAGATTTTCATATTTATGCTAAACTCATTTCCCCTTTAAACTGGTAAAACAATTATACATGACTAGATACATTAAAGACTTGATAAAAAATCTCGAGATTTTTTATGAGTCTGATTCCTTACGCGATTTTAATATTAAGTCTTTGTTTTATTAATATTATGTAGTCCGATTTAATATAAACCAAGTGATTGAATCTAAACTTGTACTAGATCCCTATCTTTGATATAAGGGTATCATAGAAGTGAAATTGCTTCAATCTCAATTCCGATCTTCTTTTTGTTCCGGTCAATTATTTTTTCCCGGTTAATCGCTCTTTCCATTGGCTTTGATATCTGATTTGGGTTATTTTGCCTCAATCTTTTTATGGTGGTTACTATTCGTCGATCTTAAAGGTACTTATTGATTCAATATGATCTTTAATTTACATAAGCTTTGAAGAGTAGTTTGAGAAAAGTTTACTTGTTTTTTTTCTTTGTCCTTATAATATAATACTAGAAAATTTTAGGGGTGGGCCGAATCCAAATATCCGAATTTTCAAGATATCCATACTTGGATCCGTAGCTTTACTATGCGGATTTGGATCCGTGGTATCCTGATATCCGGATCGGTGGTATCTCGATATCCGGATCCGTAAAAATATTTGAAAAATAATAATAATAATGAAAAATTTATTTTTGAAAAAAAAATATTTATTATGATTATCTTCCAATAAATAAAATATTACAAAAATTATTTTTTAATTTATTTATTATGTATATATTTATAAATATATATTTTTTAAAAATTGAAAACTAAATATTTTTTAATATATTTAATAGGTTTGGATTCAGATATCCGAATCCAGATTCAATTTTGTGGATCCATGATTTTACTATCGGATCCGGTCGCCAGATATTCGTATTTTCGGAAGGGATTCGGAGGCGGAGCGGATCTTGGATCGGATTTAGATTTTACGTTTTAAGTGCATTAATAGTTTGTAATCTTTCATATAGCCATTTTGCATTGAAATATTTATATTTTGTTGATAGAACCTTAAAAAAAGTTAAAAAAGTTTATAGCCATTTTTTTAACCTCTTTGCTTAATTTAATTTGTTTTCTTTTGGTTGTTAACAATAATAATTCTTTTTAATTATTTTATATCTTCAATTAGTTACGACTTTTATTTGATGTCCTTTATTAAACGCACTTGTGCATTTCTTAGGTGGTTATTAACTTTTAATATTTTTTTCTCGTTATCCACAATGTACAGGTTTCAGCTGAAATGAATGGTATTCCTATTAACGTAACAGACGGACTCTTTGGAGCCATTGTACCATATAATGGCTCATACAACAGCTCTTCTACTAATGTTGATGTTGACGTTGATGATGCTGGTCCTAGTACTGTTCTGATGGCCAAAGGAAGACGTGGTCGACCAAGGGGTTCGAAAAACTCAACACCCAGCATGAAGAAGGCAAAACCTTCTGATCCCACCAACAGACTCGTTCGATCTTGTCGGAAAAACTCGGAGATAAGCATAGCACAAAGAGAAAACGGAAACCAAGTGATAGTTGCTTCAGTTTTGATGAAGTTTGATGTGGTTAGACGCCGGTTCTGCCAACTAGAGAACATGAAAGACCTGCTCGTAACTGCGGCGGCTAATTGCAAACGCTTAGGAGTTAAGACGAATAAGAATAGAAGAATCGGTTTGGTCCCTGGGATAGAAGTAGGGGACATATTCTACTCCTTCGCAGAGATGAAATTGGTCGGCCTTCACTTAGAAATGGCTGCCGGAATCAACTATTTAACAAAGAAAGATGCTGCAAGTGAAACAAATGGTCGTTTAGCTACAAGTGTAGTATCCTCAGGCCGTTACAATGATTCAACAGAGGAAGTTGGTTCTTTGGTTTACACTGGACAAGGTGCAAAAAACAAGAATGGTGTTCCATGCAATCAGACGCTCGCAGTCCCAAACCTTGCGTTGATTGCAAGTTATGAAAAAGGTAGTGACGTTAGGGTGATCAGAGGCATTCAAAATCCATGTAATCCAAAACAAAAGATCTATATTTACGATGGTTTATACATCGTTAGGGGATTTTCGAAAGTCTTGGGTGAAAGAATTGCGAGGAATTCAAGTTCCCTTTGGAGAGAAAACATGATCAGCTTCCTGCTTATGCCATTTGGAAAGAAGTTGAGAAATGGAAGAAGAATGGTTTGAGTACAAGAAAGGGTTTGATACTTGAAGACTTATCTAATAGATCTGAGAGATTACCTGTTGCGCTTGTGAATGATGTCGATGAAAACGACAAGACAGTTCCTGAACCTTTTGATTACCAAATGTCTTCACTGAATACCTCAATCCAGAATCGTCCAATCATCACTTGCAGCGGCAATGAAGGTCACTCATGCTCATGAATAGACTCAAACTGTGTTTGCGTCCAAAGATCTGGTGGCCAATTACCGTATGATGACCAAATTTTGGTATGTCGTAGACCAATGGTTCATGAGTGCGGCAATTTGTGTCTTTGTGCTCCTGACTGCAAAAACAGAATAGTTCAAGGTGGTGTGAAGCTAAGTTTGGAAGTGTTCATGACGAAGAACTATGGCTGGGGACTACGGTCTAGGGACCCGATTCGAGCCGGAACATTCATCTGTGAATTCTCGGGGTTGAACACGACGGGAGAAATAATTGAGAATGATCATTACGTGTTCGACACTTCTAGAGTTTATAGGAGGTTTAAGTGGAATTATGAGCCGGAACTCATTGGTGACGATGTTTCGGAGCAAGTGCCTGAAGTTTTCAACATTACTTCACATATGGTGATTAGTGCCAAACATTCTGGGAACATTGCTCGGTTCATGAACCATAGTTGTGATGCGAATGTCTTTTGGCAGCCTGTTGAAATTGAACGAAACAAGGAGCAACATCTTTACATTGCATTTTTTGCAAAGAAACATATTCCTCCGTTGATAGAGTTGAGGTATTATTAGATTGTACAAATTTATGATTTAATTGCACATATTAGTTTAGCTTATTTCTCATTCCTAATAGGTATGACTATGGAGTGTCTATACGAACTGATGAGATTACTGAAGATGGAGAAAGGGTGTTTAAAGGCAAGAAGGCTTGTCTATGTGGTTCTCTCTATTGCCGTGGCTCTTTTGAGTGAGCTAATTCGACTATTATCATGAAAAGTTGAATTTTATCATCTCTTTTATCATATGTTTAAAACTTTTTGTTTTTTGTTGGTTTTTCGTTGGTGCTGTACTTTGTTGATGTTTCTGGATTTCTTTCAAAAACATAGTTTCATTATGAGTTGAGCTTTACATTATAATAGTCCCGGATAACTAACCAAATAGATTTCTATATAATCAAAAGAGATAATAAGAAAATAAATATAAGGGTGAATTTGGTTGACAACAAAATAGAGAAATTATTACTTTTAATTTTCAAAAAAAAAAAAAAAGAGAAATTATAATAACGAATATAGCTATCAATATGTTTAAGTGTTCCTCTTTGTGCTGAAAACATCCATGCCACGTATAGAGATCAAAATGACAGCTTTTGTTGATGTCACCTGCTTCTATTTCTATTTGATCGTAACAAAGATAAAACACTTATTTTTCAATAAAACATCTATGGTGATTCCGACCTTATTTGTCATAGATCTCAACAAGATATAGAAACAACAATTCGAATAAGTCCTAACTCCGCTTATACATGGGATATATCAGAGCTTGATTGGTACACCCGCTACCACCCGCAAACGCAGCGTTTGCGGGCGGTAGCGGTTCCTAGCGTTTGACAACAATTGTGGAAAATGCTCTCTACCGCTCCGTACCGCTCAAAACCAATAGCTGCTTCCCTCGAGCGTTTGCGGTTGCGGGCGATTGCGGTTGGATTTTTTTTTATAAAAAATAAAATAAAATCCACTTAAAAATCAGAAAATATATAATAAATTTTAAAAAATCAAGATTTGAATATTATAATTATGAAATATATAAATAATTTGACTTTTTTAATTAGTAACCTATTATAATTTTATATTTATAAAATCTTCACACCAAAATTCTCATAATAAATGACAATCACAAATTTATAAAAATCTAACAAACTAAAATTTTAAAATATAACATTAATCTACAAAAGAAACAATATTTCTATTAAATTTACAACTTTCATCCATAATAATAATAATAATAAACGTAAGTATCATATACATGATTTTCTAGTATTTAGATTTATTGAATTAATAACTTTTATATTTTATTATAATAATATTATTTTTGATATTTTTTATAATTATTTAATGTATTTATATTGTTAATTTATTATTTAACCGCTACTGCACCCGCTGTCCACCAGTCGTAAATATTCCGCAAACGCACCAATTTTAAACCGCTGCACCAATCGTTAAAATCTCTGAAAAACGCTTGAAACCTCAACCGCCCGCTTTCACAAACTCTCGAACCGCAACCGCTGCGGCTACACCAGTCAGGCTCTCAAACGATGCGGTAGGAGAACAGCATGTTCCCACTTGGTCTCCACCCCCATACGGTGGCTTATAAGTCTTATAAATTTTAAATAGGAAAAGTATATACTGGAAAACAATCTTCTCTCTGTTTATAATAAGAAAACAATCTTCTCTTTCTTTAAATAGAGAAGTGTACATAAAAACAATATTCTCTTTGTTTAAATAGAAAAATATAGATATGATGCATTTTTATTTATGTTCATTTAAAAAAATCAAAACATGGTATATAATATATATATAGTAAACAATCTTCTCTTTTTTATAATAGGAAAACAATCTTCTCTTTCTTTATAATAGGAAAACAATCCTCTCTTCGTTAAATAGAGAAGTATATACAGGAAAACAATCTTCTCTTTCTTTAAATACAGAAGTATATTCAGAAAAACAATCTTCTCTTTGTTTAAATAGAAAAGTATAGATCTAATGCATTTTTATTTACGTTCATTTAAAAAAAAAAAATCAAAACATGGTATATATAGAAAACAATCTTCTCTTTTTTAAGAAGAAAATCATGAATTTGAATTCATTTTTGTACAAGATATATATACAGAATAAAATCATGAATTTGAATCCATTATTGTAAAAAAATACTGAGTGGTTATGACATAAAGGAGAAAGAATTTTTTTTCCAAAAAGACAGATGCATGAATGTGTACTGAAGGAGAGATAACATATATAGCAGTTAATACACATTATATACAAAATATTATAAATATTTTTTTTTATTTGTTATAGTCTTAATTAGTTTTTTTCTTGGTTATATATATGTCAATTAATCTAAAAAGAAACATTTGGAAAGAAAAAGACTGAATTTTATAATTTTCCAGGTTTTTTCATTGTACAAGTCTATTTTTCGGGTTTAGAAGATATTTTGAAGTTCGGAACTTTCAATTGAAAATTCCTATAGTCATTTGCGTTTAGATTCAGTCATCTCCATCTATAATTGTGATGATTTTGTTTCAAGAAGATGTTTATTTTTTTGGCACTAGTCACACCATTGGGAAGTAAAGTCGAAAAATTCGTACATTTGCTCCAAAACATCTTCACCAATTAGTTCAGGCTCATAGTTCTACTTGAACCTTTTATAAACCTTAGAAGTGTCAAACAAGTAATCATCATCCTCCTTTATTTCTCCCATCATACTCAAACCCGAGAACTCACAAATGAAAGTTCCATGTTCGAATCGGTTCCCTAGACCATAATCCCCAACCAAAATTCTTCCAAACTTAGTTTTAAACCCCAGCTAAGTTTGGAAGAATTTGGCTGGGGATTACGGTCTAGGCAACCGATTCGAGCGAGAACTTTCATCTATGAGTTCTCGGGTTTGAGTATGATGGGAGAAATAAGAGATGATGTAGATTACTTATTCGACAATTGTAGGGTTTATAAGAGGTTCAAATGTAGAACTACGAGCCTGAACTCACTGCGAGGATGTTTGGGAGCAAGTGTCTGAAATTTTTTATCCATAGCAAGTGTAGTGCATATTTGTATAGTTTATATTTCTCTTGGATAATATGATTCTATTTTCATGAGATTAAATGGTAACTGTTTTGTTCTGTCACATAAATGTGTTGGAACGGTCAAAAAATAAAGGAACTTCTTTTCTTTGATGCATCTTTCCTCTTGATGTTGATTTTAGAATCTTACTCGCGAAAATTTGTTCTCTTCTTATTCATACTAGAAAAAGTCCACGCGTTGCGTGGAAAAAGTTATTTATATGATTTTTCTAATTTTTATTTTACTATTATATATATTAACATTGGTAAACTTAAGTGATGTTCCAGATTTATGCTCACAAGTTATATTTAAAAATTTTTAAATTTCATTTTTAAGATTTGATATAAAAGTAAACCATGTGATGATATAAACAAATGTGTTTAATTAATGGAACACCATATTTTCATTTGTGCTTAAAAATTCAACATCTTCTTGGCCTCTTTGTTATTGTAAAAAAATGAATGTTTGTTCCGTACGTGGTAAAAAAAAAAAAAACTTATATTGTGAAATATGCAATAATTATAGATAACTATATAGGTAAAAGTTAGTAAAATTTTGAACTGCTTTTAAAACTAACTGATCATATAGTTGGTTTACAAAATATAATTTTATAGTATCTAATTTATATACCTTTTTATTTTATCATGAAGATCATAACATTTTTTACAACTATTATCTGCATAAAAAAAATCTAGTGTTGTCAAAATTACTTTTGCTTGGCCTATACATTCAAAATTTTATCATTAATTATTGATGTTTAATATGATGTATTACAATTTACAAATCAAAACGTTCACATATGAGCTTTAATTGTAGGATCTCTTAATTGTAATATTATCACTCTTTCAATGAATTTTAATTGTAATATTCTCTCTCTCTTAATTATAAAGTTTGAACGTCATTTTTGAAATAAAATTTAATCGAATTGAATTCCGAAAATCTATTTAATTTTTGAGAAAAATGTGACACGTGTCGTCTTGTTAGAGCTTATTGGCTTTTGTAAACCTTAAAATATTATAAAGATATGTGTATATATATATATATTATCTCTCTTAATTATAAAGTTTTAACGTAATTTTTGAAATAAAAATTAAATCGAATTAAATTCCAAAAATCTATTTAATTTTTGGGAAAAAGTGATACGTGTCGTCTTGTCAGAGCTTGTTGGTATATGACAACTTAAAAATATTATAAAGATATTTGCAGTACTATTGGAGCTTGTGCAATATCTAATGCTTGGGTGGTGAGAGCACAAATGTTCTGAGTGTAACATTTTATGGTAGATTTATGTAAATATCTATTTATTAAGAAATAAAAAGCATTGAACATTTATTGTTAAATAGAACGTGAATGTAAAAGTAATTTGGAAAGCTATTGAATTTTTGTACTTTTAATGTTTTCTTGTTACAATTTGCATTCTTGTTTTGGACCCAAAAAGATATACGTAACAGAATTGACGATTAAGAAGCTCTGAAATCGAGAGAGAGAAATCGACATAGATATAACAGAGATCGACGAACAACATTTGAATCAGATCCACACACTCTTTTGAGATGATCTATGGTTCTTTTTTACCAAAGATTCAGAGAGATCGGCGACGATGAAGAAAGAGAGAGATGAGACGATGAAGAGAGAGATTCAGCTAAGGAGTCACGTCATCTTTATTTACGGGAATTATAAGTGCCATTTTTAGAATCGTAAATATGTAATAAAGCCTATTTTGATTTATTTTTATGGGTTTATTAACTAATAGTCATCTATATTACTTTGTATGTACCACCCATAAACATGCTCTAATAGTTTATCTACCTGGCCGTACTATTTGGCAGAATAGACAGTTCACTTCGTGACACGGTATTGGCTAAAGTGCAAAAGAATATCATTCACTGAATTCAACAATAGGGTATTTATAATAAAAACAAAAATACGAGGCTAAAATATGAATACAAAGAAACTTAAAGGGACCTTCTGTATAATTAATGGGAAATACTCTGGAGTATTAAAAACAAAATTAGGGTTCTTCATCTTCTTCATAAACCAAAGGCGAATTATTTCCGATGCCTAAATTCAAAAGTATGACTTGAATTTTGCTTACCCTTAAAGCTTTAAATATCAATTATCTCTATCCAATTGATTCTGATAACATGTCTCTCCAGGCTGGAGTAAATGGGTCACACCTGCGGTTTTGCTATGGAAACCTGATGATTGTGGGAGCCTAAACTAGCACAATTAGATTTGTAAGGGTTTCGAGAGGAAGCAGAGATTTCTAGGGTAAGCTAAGACAACAAGATATGAGAAAAGAGTTTTGTTATTGCTTTGTAAAAGTTTGAGTACAAAGTTGTGAATGAATTTCAGAATGCCTTTAGGGTTTGTACAAGGACGTAGATATAGCTTCCTAAGTCGGCTAAGCCTCCTAAGTCTTCGCGGAGTCGGTTGCATCAACGTGGGCTTCGTGTCTGGACCGGGCTTCAGGCTATCTCTATGTCGTTGGTGTAGGAATTTGACTAGGTTTTTACCGGTTTAATCTCTATTAAACAACCTAGCGAAAGTTCCTTTGCCTAGGATCTAGGGTTTGTAAACAATTAATCTGAAAAGAACGGATCTCAAATATACCTGGAGTTTATGCAGCGGAATAGATTAGGTATTCAAGATCAATAGCGCCTCAAGTGTTGCGCCTCTACTGATAGTCCACACGCACACAAACAGGAATCCGCCGGAATGCTAGTTCTGGTGATTCGGATCTCTCGGGAACTTTGTGTTTCACTCTGAGTGGCTATCAATGAAAAGTCTGAAAACTTAGGTCAGGTCGTGCCTCATATATCCTATATATAGGTCCTGACCAAAACCCTGATTGATCTGAACCGTTCAGAATCAATTAAGTCATTAAACCGAAATCACTATTTCGGTCAGAAGCCAGTGTCGATCGACACCCCTATGTGGTGTCGATCGACACCACATCTAAAACACAATTCTTATGTGTATCAAATACACATCATTTGATCATTACATTAATGATCATTCCCACATTAAGTAAATCCAGTTTGCTTAGGTGTGTGACCCTGTAGGATCATATAATACTAGTAATGAGTTCATAACTCATAGATCATCAGCGGCTTCTAGCAAAACGTAATGACCACCTAGTATCATATGAATGTCTGATCTTGACAATACAACTATCACTGGAGTGAATACAAGTGTGATTTCAGGACATTCCCAACAATCTCCCACTTGTACTGGAATCAACTATTCCTATAATCCCTTCGTCTCTATATCTCGATATGGCATAAGGCAAGAATCGTGTCATCCTTATTCAACCAATATCATGTTCATCGAACTCCGATCTATATTGAACTAAAACAAACGACTGACAATCACCTCGTTTGAGCGCGGCCACGCATTTCTCAGTATCAAATCTTCGATGGGCCCTGAGATATTTATCTCCTGTTATATAGGAGGGACAAATTCCATCTTGTTCCATCCCTGTTTCTTCACACACTTCATGATCCACCTAATCAATGCCTTTATAGTCACCTGTTACGGATAATGTTTGACAAAGTCAAAGCGGACCAATTCATATGCAAAAAATCATGATGAACTCAGGTCTAAGGACTATACTCTATAGTCTGTAATGAGAATCTCTTATGACACTTATATAACTATCTTGTAGAGTTCTCATTAGCGGGTCATGTCCGATCATATGTTCTCCAACATATATCTATGTGATTAACTTTAATACTCTTATTAATGACTCCATGAAACTTAGTCATCAGTCACCTCACATGCCAGTCTCACGCGGTTGTCAGTGTCCCACTTTAACAACCTTGACCAGGGACAAACATAATCTATGTCATTTATCACTTTATAGGGTTTCATGATCAAGTCCTCAACTTGATGACCTATAAAATGCCATAAATTACTCTTGGGACTATTATTCAATTATCCAATAATCAAACAATAAATGAAACAATTTCATTATGACATAACCAAATTATGCCTACATGAATATCATAACACAACTAAATCCTTTACAACTCCCACTAGAATTAAGATCACATCTTAATATATCCAATACCTACAGCAGGAGGGTGAAACTCATGCTTAGGTCGTGGGAGAGGCTGCGGTGATCTGCTTGGAACCCTTTCCAACAAACCGCAGGCTGTGGTGCTCTGTTTGGAACCCTTTCCAACAAACAGCACTACCGTATAGACACAAGACATAACCCGGTTCCGACCGAAAATCGTCTTTGTCCGTCTAACCACTCTTCATCAGAAACCATTACTTCCTCAGTTCACCAAGCTTCTATCCTCAGTATTCCCAAATACTTGAGAATATTCTTGGTAACTATCCAGTGACTTTCACATGGATCATATTGGTATCTACTCGTCATGCTTAAAACACAAGCAATATCTGGACGAGTGCAGGTCATGGCATTCATGATAGATTCCTCTGCATACGCCTGGGAATCCTATTCAAAAAACCTTTCTTGCTCAGCCAGTGTCTAGGGACACTGCGTCTTGCCAAGATTAATGCCATCAGACATTGGTATGAAGCTCTTCTTGGAATCATGCATATTGAATCTGTCCAAGACTTTATCACCATATGAATCTTGACATGATCCAATTAGCCTAACCAATCTATCTCTATAGATTCCTATTCCAAGAATTCACGCGGCTACTCCCATGCCTTTCATTGAAAAAATAATTTCCGAGCCAAGTCTCTAAAGACTGAAGCAACGAAACGTCATTTCCGAGAAGAAGTATGTCATCTACATACATAACGAGAAATGCAACTACACTCCCACTAGTCTTCTTGTAAACACTTGGTTCCTCTTCGTTCCTGATGAAGTCAAACCTTTTGACATCTTTATCAAAATGAAGATTCCAACTCCGTCATGCTTGCTTCAATCCATACATGGATCGATTAAGCTTGCATTATTTCCCAGCGTTATTTGGATCTGTGAAACCTTAGGTTGCGTCACTATGATAAATGGCATTTACTAGGATAATCCTAATGGATTTAAGCATAGCAAATGGAAACATGTCTCATCATAGTCAATACCATGATTTGCATGAAACCTTTAACCACCATCCAAGCTTTGAATATCTGGATATTCCCATTTCGGATCTAGCGGCTCCAAGCCACTTTTCGGAGTCTGGGCCCAACTCTGCTTCTTCAAAATTCGTAGGCTCGTCATTGTCAATGATCAACAAGTCATGACAATCGTTCACAAGAAATCCATATCTCTCGTGATCGTTACGAATCCTTTTGGATCTACGAACTTCAGGCACCACAGGTGCAGGTTCTACAACTCTTTGCAGACCCAGCTACTACTCTTCCTTAACAGGTCGAGCAGTCTCCTATGATTCTTGAACATTTTCAAGATACACTTTACTCCCACTGTTCTTCTTGGAAAGACAATCTTTCTCAAGAAAACTTAGTTCTTAGCAACAAACACATTGTTTTTCAGAACATTTATAGAAGTAGTAAGCCTTGGTTTCCTTAGGATAACCAATCGAAGTAGCACTTATCGAATTTGGATGCGAGCTTGTTAAACGTTTTACACAAGCCTCATCACCCCAAATTTTAGTAAAGACAAACTTGGAACATTTCCAATCCACATCTCATATGGAGTCTTTGCAATTGATTTTGTTGGAACCCTATTTAGTGTAAACTCAGACATTTCTAGAGTGTATTCCTAAAAGGATAATGGAAGATCTTTGTGACTCATCATTCATTGAACTATATCCAATAAAGTCCGATTCTTCCTCTCGGAAACTCCATTTCATTGGGGCGTTCCATGAGGAGTGAGCTGTGGAACAATTCCACACTCTTTTAGATGATCACTTAACTCTTGACTTAAGTATTCTTCTCCACGATCTGATCGAAGAGCTCTAATACTTTTGTCAATTTGATTCTGTACTTCATTCTGGAATTCCTTGAAAAATTTTCAAAAGGGGATTCCTACTTGTGACTCATTAGATAGACATCGCCATGCCCACTCTAGTCACCAGTATAGGTAATGAAGTCTTGAATCTTAATTTTTCTTTAGCATTGTTGCCTATCGGGCCGCACACATCTGTATGTATAAAGCCCAATAAGTCATTGGCCCATTCTCTTAGTTTGATAAAATGGGCCGTAGTCATTTTGCCCAACAGCAGGATTCACATTTCTCACATGATTCATAATCAAGTGAGTCCAGAAGCCCATCACTATGGAGCTTTAGAATCCAATGTGGCCCAAAATGACAATGCTAGAGAACCGTTTTGTGTTTATGTTACAGACAGGCATAGATTTGTTTAAGACATAAAACCCATTCTCCAATGGGGTGCTATCATAGGACATATCATTAAGATCAAAAGAGCAACATTTGTCTTTTATCAAAATAAAATCATTCAAAATCATACAAGAAAATGAAATGACATTTCTACTCATAGCAGGTACATAATAGCAATTATTTAGTTTCTAAAACCAAGCCTGAAGGCGACTACAAGTGGAAACTTCCTACAGCTAATGCAGCAACTCTTGCTTCATTCCTGTTGAGCATCTCCACTTGTCCTTTCTTCAACGTTCTACTGTTGCTTAGGCCCTGCATATTTAATCAAACATGAGCACCACAACCGGTATCTAATACCCATAAGATAGAACTTGAAATAACACAAATACCTGAATGAGGAGTGTCATACATCTCCATTATTTCCATAGAATCTTCCATGTATTTCTTGCATTTTCTCCTCCAATGCCTTGGCTCCCCACAGTAGCTACAAGCATCATCATCAGATGGGCCAGACTTGGGTTTAGTGAGAAAGCTGGGCTCATCCTGATTCACAATCTGGACGACCTTTCTCTCACCCTTGTCTTTACCAGGTTTCACAAACCTTTTGCCCTTCTTGATATTGAGCTCAGCTGTCTTGAGCTTATCATGCAGTTCAGTCAACGTCTTCGTCAAGACATTCTTGATGTAGTACTTGATGAACTCATCATAGCTCGTCGGCATGGACTGCAAAATGATGTCAGTAGCCAACTCTTGGCTAATAGGACAATCCAGTCTCCTCAGGTTATCAATATAACCCATCATCTTCATGACATGATGACTTACTGAAGCTTCCTTTGGTAGCTTGCACTCAAACAGAGATTTAACCGACTGGTATCTCTCAGTTCGAGTCTGCTCCTGAAACATAGCTTTCAGGCTAGTGACTATCTCGATAGACGATTCCACGTTCTCATATTGCCCCTGCAATTCAGAGTTCATGGTATCCCTCATCAGACGGTTCACATCGACCACATCATAATAATGCTTATTCCAAGCATCATATACTGCATGTGAGGCATTGGACCTTAGTTTCTCGGGGAGAGCTTTCTCAAGGACATAGTCCTTTCTCTCTTGCTTGAGAACAATTCTCAAGTTCCGATACCAATCAAGGAAATTGGATCCATTTAACTTGTCCTTCTCAAGGACGGATCTCAACGAGAAAGAGTTCTGATTAGACATAACTGTAATAAGAAAAGGAAAAATCAGTTATGATATTCAGAAAAGAGAAATCTTAACAATTAAGAAAACTCGCATTATATTCAAAACAATGTTTCCTCAAATGAATATAATGATCCAAGATCCATATTTCACTAAAACTCGAGCAAGCCACTGGCTGTTACTCAAATCTTAGCTATATAGGTAAGCAACACTTTGCTAATCATATCCAATATGGCTCTTGGTTGTGGATAATACATCTTATGTTTTATCCACCTGATGTCTATGGGCCCAGAACTTCTGATAGCCCATTCAAGCAAACCAATCTCTTCTGTCATGTAATAGTTGATGCCATGCACTGCAAGCCCATCAACTCAATTACCTACTACCTCACTCATGTCACTACAGATACCTTGCACTGCAAGCCTATCACATAATGAAATGAGCATTAACAGCTGACAAGATCGGAAAGACATCCAGAACACTTGATCTTTAGTGGAGGAACTGAACATTTAATCCTCAATACATATCATATATGCATTCAGGAACCCAATCTCATTAAATCCGGTTCGGTTATTTGATTTCAGGTTCACTAACCATCAATCTGTGTAAGCTGTCAATCGACACTACTTTAGGGTCGATCGACACTTACTCTTCTGTCATAGTTCTTCTGAAAACCGATCAATCCAATTGAACCGGATTCGATAACCGACACAGAATTTCAATAACCGGTTCGTGTCGATCGATACTACATTAGTGTCGATCGACACTGACTAACCAAATTTAATTCTCGATAACCGGTCAATCCAATTGAACCGGATTGATAACCGGCCAATCAAATTGAACCGGGTCGATTACCGGTCGGTGTCGATCGACACAACATTTGTGTCGATCGACGCCAACCAAACCGCATTAAACCGACATTCGGTTTAATCGATCTGTTAACCGAGCACGATAACCGATTCAAAATCTTATTGAACCGGTTAACCAATCGCCTGGTTGTGTCGATCGACGCAACTTTTGTGTCGATCGACACCAACTTGATATCGATTAATATATCAAACTGACGGCAATTGAAAGAGCGTGTCGATAGACGCCCCTCAACGGTGTCGATCGACACCAACCTCTCTGGGAAAAAAAAATACAAGTTACTTTGGCCCGTGTCGATCGACACCAGCTTGGTATCGATCGACACAGCCAAAAAAAAAAACCCTTATTCTGAATTTTAACAAAAACGTTTTAGGTCAAAATTCAATCTCATAAGCATCCTCTAATGAATTCAACTAATTCGATTTCATGCTTTAGAATCAGATTAGTTAAACCCTAAGGATCTGATACCACTGTAGGAATTTGACTAGTTTTTACCGGTTTAATCTCTATTAAACAACCTAGCGAAAGTTCATTTGCCTAGAATCTAGGGTTTGTAAACAATTAATCTGAAAAGAACGGATCTCGAATATACCTGGAGTTTATGCAGCGGAATAGATTAGGTATTCAAGATCAATAGCGCCTCAAGTGTTGTGCCTCTACTGATAGTCCACACGCACACAAACAGGAATCCGCCGGAATGCTAGTTCTGGTGATTCGGATCTCTCGGGAACTTTGTGTTTCACTCTGAGTGGCTATCAATGAAAAGTCTGAAAAACTTAGGTCAGGTCGTGCCTCATATATCCTATATATAGGTCCTGACCAAAACCCTGATGGATCTGAACCGTTCAGAATCAATTAAGTCATTAAACCGAAATCACTATTTCGGTCAGAAGCCAGTGTCGATCGACACCCCTATGTGGTGTCGATCGACACCACATTTAAAACATAATTCTTATGTGTATCAAATACACATCATTTGATCATTACATTAATGATCATTCCCACATTAAGTAAATCCAGTTTGCTTAGGTGTGTGACCCTGTAGGATCATATAATACTAGTAATGAGTTCATAACTCATAGATCATCAGCGGCTTCTAGCAAAACGTAATGACCACCTAGTATCATATGAATGTCTGATCTTGACAATACAACTATCACTGGAGTGAATACAAGTGTGATTTCAGGACATTCCCAACAATCTCCCACTTGTACTGGAATCAACTATTCCTATAATCCCTTCGTCTCTATATCTCGATATGGCATAAGGCAAGAACCGTGTCATCCTTATTCAACCAATATCATGTTCATCGAACTCCGATCTATATTGAACTAAAACAAACGACTGACAATCACCTCGTTTGAGCGCGGCCACGCATTTCTCAGTATCAAATCTTCGATGGGCCCTGAGATATTTATCTCCTGTTATATAGGAGGGACAAATTCCATCTTGTTCCATCCCTGTTTCTTCACACACTTCATGATCCACCTAATCAATGCCTTTATAGTCACCTGTTACGGATAACGTTTGACAAAGTCAAAGCGGACCAATTCATATGCAAAAAATCATGATGAACTCAGGTCTAAGGACTATACTCTATAGTCTGTAATGAGAATCTCTTATGACACTTATATAACTATCTTGTAGAGTTCTCATTAGCGGGTCATGTCCGATCATATGTTCTCCAACATATATCTATGTGATTAACTTTAATACTCTTATTAATGACTCCATGAAACTTAGTCATCAGTCACCTCACATGCCAGTCTCACGCGGTTGTCAGTGTCCCACTTTAACAACCTTGACCAGGGACAAACATAATCTATGTCATTTATCACTTTATAGGGTTTCATGATCAAGTCCTCAACTTGATGACCTATAAAATGCCATAAATTACTCTTGGGACTATTATTCAATTATCCAATAATCAAACAATAAATGAAACAATTTCATTATGACATAACCAAATTATGCCTACATGAATATCATAACACAACTAAATCCTTTACAACTCCCACTAGAATTAAGATCACATCTTAATATATCCAATACCTACAGCAGGAGGGTGAAACTCATGCTTAGGTCGTGGGAGAGGCTGCGGTGATCTGCTTGGAACCCTTTCCAACAAACCGCAGGCTGTGGTGCTCTGTTTGGAACCCTTTCCAACAAACAGCACTACAGTATAGACACAAGACATAACCCGGTTCCGACCGAAAATCGTCTTTGTCCGTCTAACCACTCTTCATCAGAAACCATTACTTCCTCAGTTCACCAAGCTTCTATCCTCAGTATTCCCAAATACTTGAGAATATTCTTGGTAACTATCCAGTGACTTTCACATGGATCATATTGGTATCTACTCGTCATGCTTAAAACACAAGCAATCTCTATCCAATTGATTCTGATAACATGTCTCTCCAGGCTGGAGTAAATGGGTCACACCTGCGGTTTTGCTATGGAAACCTGATGATTGTGGGAGCCTAAACTAGCACAATTAGATTTGTAAGGGTTTCGAGAGGAAGCAGAGATTTCTAGGGTAAGCTAAGACAACAAGATATGAGAAAAGAGTTTTGTTATTGCTTTGTAAAAGTTTGAGTACAAAGTTGTGAATGAATTTCAGA
This sequence comes from Draba incana, assembly GCA_963576765.1. NCBI lineage: Eukaryota > Viridiplantae > Streptophyta > Magnoliopsida > Brassicales > Brassicaceae > Draba > Draba incana. The sequence goes on from OY755209.1 coordinate 32,105,919, forward strand.
ATGCCTTTAGGGTTTGTACAAGGACGTAGATATAGCTTCCTAAGTCGGCTAAGCCTCCTAAGTCTTCGCGGAGTCGGTTGCATCAACGTGGGCTTCGTGTCTGGACCGGGCTTCAGGCTATCTCTATGTCGTTGGTGTAGGAATTTGACTAGGTTTTTACCGGTTTAATCTCTATTAAACAACCTAGCGAAAGTTCCTTTGCCTAGGATCTAGGGTTTGTAAACAATTAATCTGAAAAGAACGGATCTCAAATATACCTGGAGTTTATGCAGCGGAATAGATTAGGTATTCAAGATCAATAGCGCCTCAAGTGTTGCGCCTCTACTGATAGTCCACACGCACACAAACAGGAATCCGCCGGAATGCTAGTTCTGGTGATTCGGATCTCTCGGGAACTTTGTGTTTCACTCTGAGTGGCTATCAATGAAAAGTCTGAAAAACTTAGGTCAGGTCGTGCCTCATATATCCTATATATAGGTCCTGACCAAAACCCTGATTGATCTGAACCGTTCAGAATCAATTAAGTCATTAAACCGAAATCACTATTTCGGTCAGAAGCCAGTGTCGATACCACATCTAAAACACAATTCTTATGTGTATCAAATACACATCATTTGATCATTACATTAATGATCATTCCCACATTAAGTAAATCCAGTTTGCTGGTGTGTGACCCTAATTCATAGATCATATAATACTAGTAATGAGTTCATAATTCATAGATCATCAGCGGCTTCTAGCAAAACGTAATGACCACCTAGTATCATATGAATGTCTGATTTTGACAATACAACTATCACTGGAGTGAATACAAGTGTGATTTCAGGACATTCCCAACAGTTGGGCTGGAGGCTGTACTGGACCGTTGATGTGGTTGGTCATTGGGCCGAGGCCGTGGTTGGTCATAAAGCCGAAGCCGTGCTCGGTCATGAGGCCGAGGCCGTGCTCAGTCATGAGGCTGAAGCCGTGCTCGATCATGAGGCCGAGGCCGTGCTCGGTCATGAGGCCGAGGCCGTGCTCGGTCATGAGGCCGAGGCTGTGGTCGGCTCCATCGTGTCGAAACCGTCTTTACTCGTGAAGTCTTGTGCGGCCCTCTGCCTTGCCCAGACACCTTCCATGGCTACCTGTTTTGCTCCGCGTTGAGACCTAGGTGTTATTCTGCCTTCTTCATCGAGAGTCCGGAGAGCTATTTATTCAGTCGCCTGACTTTGAATGTTAACGTTGAGTGGGTGAAAACCAACCCCAACAGTTAGCCCCCCAGCTCGGCAGTGTTGGAGATAACAGTGCCAAGTTAAAGATGTATTGGGTATCAGCGTTAACGTTTGAAGTCATGGCGTTGTTGGCATAACCACTCCCACAGCAGTAGAGGTTGACTTCATACTTGAGGTTTTAAGACTCCGTAAGCACTCCGAAGTTTCAAGATTTCCTGCTTCGTCTGTTGAAGCTGCTGCGTTTCTGCAGAAATTTATTTTTGTTTTCGAAGGTTTTAAGACTTCGTATTTCCTATGGAGGTTTTAAGACTCCGTGTCCCGAATGCCAGTGGCGAGGTTGCCGCGGGCAAGGGAGCCGAACACGTGTTTGCCAATGCTGTAAGCGTTTGGTTTACCGAAGGTTTTAAGACTTCGTGCTTGATTGAAGGTCTGAAGACTTCTTACTTTGCTTGCCGAAGCCACTGCGTTGTTGCAGTACAAAGAATTTTTTTTGTCCTTTTGCTCATGAATGAGGATTTGTCCTTTCATGAATGAGGCTTTGTTTGCTCATGAATGAGGCTTTGTTTGCTCATGAATGAGGCTTTGTTCGCTCATGAATGAGGCTTTGTTTGCTCATGAATGAGGCTTTGTTTGCTCATGAATGAGGCTTTGTTTGCTCATGAATGAGGCTTCGTTTGCTCATGAATGAGGCTTTGTTCGCTCATGAATGAGGCTTTGTTCGCTCATGAATGAGGCTTTGTTCGCTCATGAATGAGGCTTTGTTTGCTCATAAATAAGGCTTTGTTTTCTCATAAATGAGGCTTTGTTAAGTAGAGAAAACGCAAATGCGCTCACGCTCTTTATCTGCTAACGTTGCTGTTGGACTTTGTAGAATGGTGCTGTTCTTTAGACACGTCTGTCCGAGAACAAGTACACCCTAAGTTTTACAAGCGTGCATCCTGGGTTTCCGAATGACTTGTTCAGGGTACATGCCGAACGAAATCATTAGCAGCTGCATTTTACCAACGACGCTTGTTGGGTTTTTGAGTGATCAGTTGGGTTCGTCCGCCCCAATACTGAACACTGATACTTATATACCGCGCCTTGAATCCGATGCTGGATGTCATTGTGTTCGTATTCCCGCATCATCACTGTGGCCAGCAGCAATGAATGCGGAACGACTCTACTTGAATGAAGCTTTGATTAGCCCATGAAGGACATAGCTGTTCTCATGATGAGGTTTGTGTCAAGTGTTTGAAGTTTCTGGTGGTGATGTAGTCAAAGAGTAGAGTACGGGTACCCCACTCCCCCCCCCTTTTAGACGAAGGAGGGAACTGAAATTGTCTAGAGAGATTGAGCGTGTCCGAAGACAAGGCTTTGAAAACACCTACTCCCCCCCCCCCCCCCCCCCCCCCCCCCCCCTTAAGGCGGAGGAGATCATGTGGGCTCATCCGGAGACGAGGCTTAGATAAAACACTGACTATGTACACTTTGCAGGGATCAAGTCGCCTCGTAGATCATTGTAAGAGTTTCTAAAAGGGTGGTGGCATCGCAGCGGACTGGGTGGTTTTGCCCGCTTGCTTGGTTTTCCCGCCCCTCTTAGCGCGGACTTCCTCTTCGCTTCGAGCGAAGTCTGTAGCGCGGTGGAGAGCGTCTTGGGTGGTCGCGGGTGGGTTGACAGTCACCTCGAGGTAGTCTCGTATCTCTTTCTCTTTTGATGATAAGGTGGACGAAGTTGATACCGAGATTGATAATTGTCACGAAAATTTGGCGGCGAGGCGATCAAAAACGAGTAACAGCGAGGTGTTATGGTCGGTGACGTCGGGAAAAAGGATCACAAGGTAGTTGAGGTGTGAAATGATACACAGAGTTTTAACCCTATAAAATCTACTGCAAGTGCACAGCAAACGAAGAAGTAATTTAAGGATCGAATCCACAGAGACCAAGTGTTACGCAATGAAATACAGACTATTGAACTAAGCTAAGCAGGAAATGATGATTATGGGTGTGATATTATTAAGCTTAAAAGACAAATTGCAAAGTCAACAACTTAAATTCAGATGATTAAAAACCTAGGTACTAGGAAATTCTCAGGAAATCACATTCATAAACCAGACAACTATTCAGATTCTAATATGCACGCATCTTAAACTCAAACACTAATATAAATGGCTCCACTTCCGTGATAACTATTACTTTCCCTAGAGATCCGAGTGCCTAAACTTCCGTTTGGCCACTGCTATCCTAGACAAGCATTAACGCTCAGGTTTGATCAGTTCATAATTGACTCTAATTCGCTTCCGAGATTAAAGACTAATTGCTCATCAACGACAGTTCTAGCGATTCACAAACTTTCGGAATGTATATCAACCTAAGATCTAGAGATTAAGTGATCAATTCAATCCTAGCATTATGCCTAGCAGTGATGAAGATGGTAATTAATAAACAACCTATTTGTGTCTGATTTATTTTGTGAAATCCATCGAAACCCTAAAACCTAACTAAAGAACTACTCAGACATAATAGAAGACATGGCAAAAGCAATAGATGAAAATAGCATAATCGAATGAATAGAAATTAAGATAAGGTTCAGAAATCTTCTCCGAAAAGTAGAGGAATTCTTCTCCTTGCTTACAATTGCTAAAAACTCTAAAAGTCTTAGTAAAAACATCATGAAAAAGGTCTGTCTCTGAAAAATCTGAAACCCTATCGGTTTTATAGAATAAAAATAAGAAAACGGAAAAAGGAAATCTTCCTGAAAATCAGGGGACTGGACCGGTCGTTCCAGCAACCAGACCGGTCGGTCTAGCAACCAGACCGGTCGGTCCTCACTCATTCTCCAGTCTTCGAGTCTTCAACAGATTTGTCGATCCTACAAGTGGACTGGTCGGTCCACTTTCCCGAGAGTTAGGTCGTTTGTCTTGCTACGTGGACCGCTCGATCCTATAGGTAGACCGGTCGATCCACTTTCCAGAGAGTCTTGGCTACTTCGCATCGATCCGAGGATCGATCGGTCCTTGTTCCGGGTCAGTCTTGAGGTGCCAAAAGGTGGACCGGTTGGTCCCGGTAGGAGACCGGTCGGTCTGAGCATCAAATGGCTCCGATTCCCGCTCAAATACTCAAATTTCCTTCCCGAACGCGTGCTATTCCAAAACTCCGATTATGAACCTGAATGTCAACTCAAAACGACTCAAAAGACTCTGAAAACAGGTGAAAATCATAGTTAGGAAAACCCAAAATCACGTTATATCAACTCCCCCAGACTTAGATCTTTGCTTGTCCTCAAGTGAAGACAAACTAGAAATAAGTTCAAGGAAGCTACAAAAACCGAACAAACCTTCATGAGCTGAATGCAATCCTTTGAGACCCCACAGATGTAATACTAACAACCCTCATAGACAGATCAAAAACCAAGATGTTACTTCATGTACTTTTCCAAATACATAGCATTGTTTCCATACTCAAGTTCCTATGTCTCAGCGACTATATACCAGGGTCCAGAAATCATACCGGAGGGAAATGTCCGTCGCATGAGGGTTAAGGTTTTGGGCTATTTGGTGGTGTAAAGGTGTTTAGGCTAACCTCAGTCGTGGCCGAATACAAGTCATGGCGCAAAATCACAAGAGAGCTAAATCCAAAGATGATGCACAACCTCTCAAACTTAAGACTTCCTATTCTTCTTCTTTTTTTTTTTTTTTTTTTTAAGATGAAAACTTTCTGCTTATCTATAGAACTAATGCGAAAAATAAGAAACAGAAATGTGCTCATAAATAAAACATGTAACGTCTAAGGTTTTATTCTAATCCCTTTCAGCACACTAGATATATATATATATATATATTTGTTTTGTGGGGATGCAGGGGATTAATTCTAACCTTTTCCTAAGCACAATCAATGCAATGGAAAAATAGATAAAGAAATGAAAATAGAAAAATCCTAAGCAGAAAGTTTAATAATTTGTACCAGAAAGTCTTTAGAATGATTAGCTGGCCGGACTACGTCTCCGGAGTTTTTGCGCTTGAGTGAATGTCAATGTCTTGGACAGAAAGCATGAGGTTTGAAAGAAAGGTTAAGGTAAGGGTGTGGTACCAGACTAAAAATGAGCCTGGCCATTAGGAATCCTGAAGAGGGGATAGTGTTTGAAAAAGGATAGGACTCCTAACGTGGTTGATACTTCTTATGCGATTTCGAATTCCCTGAGTTAAGAAAAACGGATAAGTATAAAAAATGTCAGCGTTAACTTTCAAGGAGACGGGAACCTTTTGGTAACACTGATCCGCCTAGGGCGTTTTTAATCTTCCCATGGCATTGGTTAATCACAGTTAGAAGAGTTAGCAAACATCATGTGGTCCTAGAAATGCATGCATATCACAAAGGTTTAGTACAAACTGACTCGATAAAACAGAAAACGACTCAAGAAAACGAAAGAGAAAATAAGAAAATAGAAAACATGATTAGTACCAATAGCACTTCCCCCCAGACTTACTTTACACCGACCCGGTGTGAAAATAAATCCAAAGGAAAGAACAATTAAAAAGAAAGAAAATAAATCGAAAATGAAAAAGAGAAGTAAGAAAGTCTAACGTCATCAGAACTCTGGGGACTCATCAGATCCGGCAGCGTCATCGTCTGATCTCATATCCGTGGAGGGTCCAGAAGGTGGAGGCATGTGACTCCCAACAAATTTAGATCCTCGAACTGCATCCGTGCCTCATGAACAAGAGATGGCACCCCAAATAGTAGACATCATATTGTGAAGCTTCTAGCAGCTTCGGTATTGCCAATGCGTATGCTCGGGCCATGTGTCGCGAGGTGGAGAGATGGCGAACTGGTCGTGGTAAGGTGGAAGCTGGTACCTCTGCTCGGGTGGAGTAGGACCACTGGTAGTACCTGCTGCGCCAACATTTCCACTAATATGGCGGCGTTTCCTGCGCTGCACCGGTGCATCGGGCTCTGTGCTCTGAGGTGAGGAGGACGGCAAAAATCGCATGTTCACCATGGAAGTGAGAGGTACGTGATCACTAGGTAATGAAACGGAGCACTGAATCCCATCCAAATCAAAGTATCGCCACTTACCCCCAACTTTCCATCTACTCTGAGTCAAATGTTGCATATCGAGGAGTGAAGGCGCTATGATCTCCTCAGTGTCGCGCAGATCAATCTCATGGAATTTAAAGATGGGAGTTAGGAGACTCCCACATACCTCCTGCTTCCTCTGTCCAAGTCCAGCTAGACCCCTGAACTTCCTCTCTGTCAGAAAATGTGCAAATGCTGCTCTGAAGTTAGTGCGGTTGTCGCGAGGACGCTCTGTGTAAATCTCAGACACAAACTATGGCATTCCTAAATGCAGTAGGAACAACTCGTCAAGACGCAATGCCCCTGGTTCTTCCTTGCAGAACATGGTAGTACTCAGAGCCTTAGCGATGATACGGATGATGGGGTTCCTGATAAGGGTTAGTTTCATACTTTGTGACGTTGCAGGACCCATACCGATTAAGTTCCATAGGCGGTCGCTGTGAGGAAAAGAATGACGATCAGGGAAACCCGAACTGGTATTACTTTCATAAAAACCGTAGATGGTACACAAGTCCCTAAGGGAGATCTCGTACTCAATCCCTCTAATCACGTAAGTTAGAGATCCTCTATCAACTGTCCTATGATCCGCGTCTGCATAATAGACCTCACAGGAGGCAAGAAACTGTCGTACCAGGTCGGGGTATAAAGGGTACTGGTATGTAGCCATTGTCCCAAAACCCATGCGATCAAGAACAGCAAGAACTTCATCCAATATACCTAATTTTTCCAGCATCTGATAACATAGGACTCTAGTGGGCAACATCTCTACATTAAGCATACCGTTATAGCATATGCTATTGTACCTAACCCAACCGTCACCTTTCTGTTTGTTCCCATAAGAAGGCTCACTAACTAATTCCTCCCGTTTCAACATAGGGTGAATATCAATTCCAGAAAAGGGTTTACCGTCCCGTCTAGGCCATGGGGCACATGGACTAGGAATCGTGTCATCCATTTAGGCATTGGACCTCGAGCTACGCGAACGTCGCAGGGCATCTGATTTACTCGAGGTTACTATGCCTTTGCCCTTTTCTTCTCTTGTTGATCTCTTTGGCTTGTCGTGAGTACGCTTAGTTCGATTCTCATGTTCTTCATCCGAACCATCTTGGGTTGGCGAATTGGTGGCTCGTGAATGTCCAGTGCGACCCATAACTAAAAAAACGAACCAAAGGAGAGTGAGAAATAAGTGATTGAAACGAAAAAAAATCCAACGAGAAAGAAAAACCCAAAAAACCCGAAATTTTGACATCCAAATAACATACTCATACCTTATAGATCGAACAAATTGATGGTATAATCAGATAGAGCTTGCAAAACTAAGCAATTTAGAGCAAAAAATTGTTCAATTTGGGTGAGAAATCGAAAAGTTAGGGTTTGATGAAGTTTGAGGGAAAAATCACCAAGAACACTTGCAAGAGGAGACTAAAATCGATTTTTGATCAGAGAATGGAGTGTGGGTCGTGTGTTTCCTTGTTTATAAGACTAAACCGGTTCAATTTGAGTGATGTAAACCGGAATAAACCGAAAATGGGCAAAAATTTCACCTACCCAGGTAGTCGGACCGACCGGTCCCGATACTGGACCGGTCGGTCTGATTTCCAGACACTTACCGATCTGCAGAATTATGGGGATCGACCGGCCCTCTTGTGGATCGACCGGTCCGATTTCCAGAGCCAAATGGCTATTCTCACGATGCGAGGGGAGCGACCGGTCTGCTTGTGGATCGACCGGTCCGATTTCCAGAGCTAAATGGCTATTCTCACGATGCGAGGGGATCGACCGGTCCGCTTGTGGATCGACCGGTCCGATTTCCAGACCCAAATGGGTAATCTCGTGGCTAAAGGAGATCGACCGGTCCCTTTTGTGGACCGACCGGTCCGATTTCCTGGCCCGAACCAAAAGTTTCTGTCATTTGTTGGAGAAGCGAGCGCCTCAACCCACTTGGATACGTAATCGACAACCACCAGGATGTACTGGTTCCCATAGGAAGAAGGGAATGGTCCCATGAAGTCAATCCCCCACACGTCGAACACCTCTACTTCCAATATGAAGTTTTGTGGCATTTCGTTGCGCTTGCTAATGTTGCCCTGTCTCTGGCAAGAATCACACTTAGAAACAAACTCATTAGCGTCTTTAAACAGGGTAGGCCACCAAAAGCGTGTCTGCAATACCTTAGAAACTGTTTTAAAAGTAGCAAAGTGTCCTGCGTAGTTAGAACTGTGACAGTGGAAGAGTATACCTGGGATTTCCGTATCAGATACGCACCTTCTAAAGATGCCGTCTGAGCATTGTTTGTAGAGGTAAGGTTCATCCCAGAAATATCTTCGCACGTCTCGTAAGAACTTTTTCTTCTTGTACTTGACAAAATCCTCTGGTTCTTGTCCCACAGCCAGGTAATTAGCGAAATCGGCGAACCAGGTTCGCTCAGGAGAGCGAGTGACTTGGACAGCGGCGACGGCCTCGTATGAATCCATAATGCTGATAGAATAAACTTGTTCTTCAAGGATTCCAGCATCGAGTGGGACTTGCTCCTTAATTCGCAGCCTAGATAGGTGATATGCCACTCCATTTTCAATGCCCTTCTTATCGCGAATCTCTACATCATACTCCTAGAGTAAAAGGATCCAGTGAAGAAGTCTTGGTTTTGCGTCTTTCTTCGTTATGAGGTATCGCAGAGCTGCATGATCTGTATGAACTATCACCTTAGAACCCACCAAGTATGATTTGAACTTTTCAAAAGCAAACACGATGGCAAGTAGCTCTTTCTCAGTCGTGGCATACTTGCATTGTGCATCATCAAGGGTTCTACTAGCGTAGTAGATCACGTGGAGTCTCTTATCCTTTTGCTGTCCCAGAACTGCTCCTACCGCATAGTCGCTCGCATCCGTCATGATCTCAAAGGGGAGGTCCCAATCAGGAGGTTGGACAATTGGTGCAGTCATAAGTGCTCCCTTGATTGTGTGAAACACCTCAAGACAAGGACCATCAAAATCAAATTTCACATCTTTGCATAACAGCTGAGTCAAAGGCCTTGCAATCTTGGAGAAGTCCTTGATGAACCTCCTGTAAAAACCAGCATGTCCTAGGAAGCTCCGTACTCCTTTGACCGAGTTAGATGGCTGCAGACTAGCCATGACCTCTATCTTCGCCTTATCCACATCAATTCCATCCTCCAAAATCTTGTGTCCCAAAACTATCCCGTTTTTGACCATGAAATGGCATTTCTCCCAGTTGAGCACTAAGTGTTTCTCCTCGCATCGCTGCAGAACTCTGCAAAGATTTGCCAAACAAACAGAAAACGATGAGCCATAAACAGAAAAATCGTCCATGAATACCTCCATGATGTCTTCAATAAGATCTGTGAAGATGGACATCATGCATCTCTGGAATGTGGCTGGGGCATTACACAAGCCAAATGGCATTCTGCGATACGCATAAGTGCCATATGGGCAGGTGAATGTGGTCTTCTCCTGATCATCTGGATGGATGGGAATCTGGATGGATGGGAATCTGAAAAAATCCTTAATATCCATCCAAGAAACAATAGTAGGGGTGATTAGCAAGCCTTTCAAACATCTGATCAATAAAAAGCAATGGAAAATGATCCTTCCTAGTTGCAGCATTCAATTTCCTGTAATCAATGCACATTCTATGACCAGTCACAGTTCGAGTTGGAATCAATTCTTTCCTATCATTTTTCACTACTGTGACTCCACCTTTTTTAGGAACTACATGCACAGTACTAACCCAAGCACTATCAGAGATAACATATATAATTCCAGCTTCTAAAAGTTTCATAATTTCCTTCTTAACAACATCTTTTAGATTCGGGTTTAACCTCCTCTGATGTTCTACAGAAGTCATTGATTCGTCTTCTAGATGGATCCTATGCATGCACAAAGTGGGTGAAATTCGAGTAATGTCATCTAGTGAATATCCTAATGCTCTACGATATTTTCTAAGTTCACACAACTACAAAGCAGTTTCAGCCTTATTTAATTCAGCATTGATGATGACAGGATAGGTGGAATTAGGGCCAAGAAAAGCGTACCGTAACCCAGCTGGGAGGGTTTTAAGTTCTACCTTGGGAGCTTTCAGCTCGCTCCACGGGTTGTCGATATGACTCGGAGTCTCAGATGGCTTTGGTGTATCTGCCCTGATATCCTAAGATGCTACTAACTTCGCATACACGCAAGTCTGGTCCAGCATCTTAGTATATTCATTCGCCTCATCGTTTAGAAATCCGTCCTCCGTTTTGGCTTTGGTTAAGGCAATCTCCAGCGGATCACCCATCATGATTTCCTTTGCGACTTTGTCAGCGACGTCCTCTGGATCATTGATGGAGAAGGTTTGTCCATCTATCACGGGTCTCTTTAACAGCTTATCCATCTCGAATTGCAACTCAATGTCTCCTAGTTGGAGATTGATGCGTCCACGCTTGACATCAATCATTGCACCAGCTGTGCAAAGGAATGGTCTGCCCAGAATGAGAGGATCTTTTGGCTCTTCGTCCAGTTCAAGCACCACCAATTTTTAGCTGTAAGTCCTCTAAAACACCTACAGGAAGTTTAACAGAACGATCAGCAAAAATTAAAGAAATTTTAGTAAGACTAAAATTCTTAAAACCCAGCCGTGTGGCAACGGAATATGGCATGAGATTGACGCTTGAACCCAGATCGCATAAGGAGCAGTCGAAAACCGTATAGTTGATCTGAACTAGAAGCACAAAACGACCTGGATCTCCAAGCTTCTTCACTGCCTTGTTCTGCAACACAGGGCTACACTCTTTGGTTACCCTGACATAGTCCCCCTCCTCGGTCACATTAAAAGTCAGGATCTTCTTGGAATAACGTTTAAGCGAAGGGCATAAGTGGATAGCATCGACCAAAGGGATCTTGACTGTGAGACCGCTAACCATTTCTCTGCACTTCGCTTCTTCTATGTCCTTCTGAGACTTTCTAGGATGAACCAGGTAAGGTGGCTTAGGAACATAGGCATTGGTCGGAGCACTGTTCACCGGACCGACCGGTCTGATAGTGGGACCAGTCGGTCCCCTTTCCAGGGAGCTTTCGTCTTTTTCTGGAAAATCATCATTCGATGAATCTGGAACATTAGCAAGAGCGACTTTCTCCTTTACTGTCCTGGAGATTGGCTCAAGAACCTTGCCACTCCTAGTGGTGATGGCTTCTACTTCCATTGCAGAGATGGCATGGCAGTCCCTCTTTGGGTTTTGTTCCCCTTGTGCTGGAAAAGTCCCTTGGTGCCTCTTAACAGCTTCTGCATTCTGAGCCACTTGAGTATCAAGCATCTTCAGGTGAGTTGTAACAGCTTCTAAACGCCCATTGATGTTTGTAATGTCCGTGGAAGCCTTCGGCTGATTAGCTAGCATGAGCTGCATCATAGCCTTTAACTCATCATTGGGATTAGCGGATTGAGGTGGAGGAGCTTGTTGTCGAGGCTGAAACTGATTCTGATTCTGGTTCTGGTTTCCGGAGCCTGAACCTTGTCCATACTGCTTTTGATACCCTGCATTATAGCCCGTATATCCCTGTGGTGGCAGAGCTATTCCTGATGAATTGAAAAATGGTTTCTGGGCTGGAACTGACGCTTGCTGAGGGTATACGTGATCCTGAGGGTTTGCAACATTGGTGCTCCTGTATGACAAATTGGGATGGTTGCGGTAGTTGTTGTTGAAACCTTTGTTCTGCCCCATTCCCTGGCCATTCACATAGTTGACTTCCTGAGTATCTCCTAAAACCAAAGCAGCATCCACTGAAAAACAAATTGCATCTGAAGCGTCCCTGACCATGTTAACGCCCTGATGGCTTCCTTGCATCAAGTCCCGAAGTTTAGCAGCTGTCAGGTCTGCTATTTCTGCTGCAGATGGTGTGTCAACACTGCAGACCCTTTTCGATCTATCATACTCAGTGCACTGATTGCTGGAACTCTGCGCCATATTGTCGATTAATCGGTAAGCACCTGGTATGCTCTGGGTCATGAAGTCACCATTGCTGGAGGCATTGAGATTGGTCTTGTATTCCCAGGTAACTCCATCGTAGAAAGTCCTGAGCATCTGCTGCTCGCTAAATCCATGGTGGGGACACTCTCTACGGTACACCTTGAACCTATCCCAGGCTTCAGCAAATGATTCTATACCTTTCTGCGCAAAGTTCCTGATTCTGCCTCTGAGCTGAGCTGTCTTGGTCTTGGTGTAGAAATGATCCAAGAAGGCGGCTCTAGCTTCTTCCCAGCCGTTAAGAGAATTAGGAGGAAGTGACTTGAGCCACCTCAGAGCCTTGTCAGCGAGAGAGTGCTTAAACAACTTGCACTTTAGATAGTCAGATGGTACCCCATTAGCCTTGGTCGTCTCTTAGACCTCTTCAAAGTTCTCAATGTGGTCCATGGGGTTCTCAGCAGCCAAACCATGGAACACATGTCTTTCTACCAGGTTAATTAGTTGTGCCTTAATCTCGAAGTCATTCCTCTGAATCTCAGGGACACGAATGGCTGATCTGTTCTGGTAGAAAGCGTGCACATTGTCCCCTTCTCCAATCTGCGGTGGAGGATTCTGTCCTTGTGGCGGCACCTGCTGTCCTTGTGGCACTTTTTGTGCCATCATCATGGCAAACTGTTGCTGCATGTTCTGCATCTGTTGTTGCGCCACGAGTGTGCTAGCAGTAGTTGCAGCTCGAATCTGCTTTATCTGGTTGAACAAGGTAGCCTGAAGAGCCGCGTTATCAGCTTGATTCGCTTCGTCCATAACTGGCGAGAGGGTTTTCTGAGCTCGGTTGGTCCTTTCTAGCTTGGCTAATTCTTGGTTAGTGAATGAAATCAAAGGTTCAGTGCGATTACTTCTCCTCTGCATACACCTAGAATCAGAAGCAAAAACAATAACAAAAATAAAACCAAAATTAGAAAGTACTTAGACAAAATTCGCAAATCAAATCTGATGGTAAACACAATTAGTCCCCAGCAACGGCGCCAAAAACTTGATACACAGAGTTTTAACCCTATAAAATCTACTGCAAGTGCACAACAAACGAAGTAGTAATTTAGGGATCGAATCCACAGAGACCAAGTGTTACGCAACGAAATAAGGACTATTGAACTAAGCTAAGCAGGAAATGATGATTATGGGTGTGATATTATTAAGCTTAAAAGACAAATTGCAAAGTCAACGATTTAAATTCAGATGATTAAAAATGCTAGGTACTAGGAAATTCTCAGGAAATCACATTCATAAACCAGACAACTATTCAGATTCTAATATGCGCGCATCTTAAACTCAAACACTAATATAAATGGCTCCACTTCCGTGATAACTATTACTTTCCCTAGAGATCCGAGTGCCTAAACTTCCGTTTGGCCACTGCTATCCTAGACAAGCATTAACGCTCAGGTTTGATCAGTTCATAATTGACTCTAATTCGCTTCCGAGATTAAAGACTAATTGCTCATCAACGACAGTTCTAGCGATTCACAAACTTTCGGAATGTATATCAACCTAAGATCTAGAGATTAAGTGATCAATTCAATCCTAGCATTATGCCTAGCAGTGATGAAGATGGTAATTAATAAACAACCTATTTGTGTCTGATTTATTTTGTGAAATCCATCGAAACCCTAAAACCTAACTAAAGAACTACTCAGACATAATAGAAGACATGGCAAAAGCAATAGATGAAAATAGCATAATCGAATGAATAGAAATTAAGATAAGGTTCAGAAATCTCCTCCGAAAAGTAGAGGAATTCTTCTCCTTGCTTACAATTACTAAAAACTCTAAAAGTCTTAGTAAAAACGTCGTGAAAAAGGCCTGTCTCTGAAAAATCTGAAACCCTATGGGTTTTATAGAATAAAAATAAGAAAACAGAAAAAGGAAGTCTTCCTGAAAATCAGGGGACTGGACCGGTCGGTCCAGCAACCAGACCGGTCGGTCCTCACTCATTCTCCAGTCTTCGATTCTTCAATAGATTGGTCGATCCTACAAGTGGACCAGTCGGTCCACTTTCCCGAGAGTTTGGTCGCTTGTCTTGCTACGTGGACCGGTCGATCCTATTGGTAGACCGGTCGGTCCACTTTCCAGAGAGTCTTAGCTGCTTCGCATCGATCCGAGGATCGATCGGTCCTTGTTCCGGGTCGGTCTTGAGGTGCCAAAAGGTGGACCGGTCGGTCTGAGCATCAAATGGCTCCGGTTCCCGCTCAAATACTCAAATTTCCTTCCCGAACGCGTGTTGTTCCAAATCTCCGATTATGAACCTGAATGTCAACTCAAAACGACTCAAAAAACTCTGAAAACTGGTGAAAATCATAGTTAGGAAAACCAAAAATCACGTTATATCATGAAACGTCGATGAAGCAGACTCAGAACCCACAAGGTCTAGTTTTGTTGACGAAGAAATCCTATGGTTGCCAAGGTAAGGCCATCACCGAAGAAGATGAAATGTCACCGATGTTGACTCGATTGGTGACGTGATGAGGCCACTTAATTTGGGCCATACTTTCTATTTGAAAGCCCATCTCATTAAGTGACTTTTTTTTATTGCGAGTCGATCCTTTACAGAGGCGAGGTGAATTCGAGAGATCGTGAGTTACTTTGGAAAACAAAGAGAACTGAGTGGCAGCGAGGTGATTTGGAGTTATTGACAAGTGTTTCGTTCCGTCGTTGAACCAGTGAGATCAATTTTAGAGAAGGAGAATCCCGTTTAATTCCATCGAGGTGCTCCGGTGCCGAGGTGCTCAGGTCGACGAAGTGAAACTTCTAGATTAAGCTTGTGATGTTGACTCGGAGGAGGTGAGCGAGTAGACTCGGCAAGGTGAGGTTGTGAGCTCAAACGCGAAGTGGGGGAAAAGCTTGCATTTCTGATTTGATTCATCCTTAACCGAAGACAAATCGAGCTTGACCAGGTGGTTGAGCGATTCGTCTCGCGAGCTGCTTCGGTGTATTGATTTGAATTGAAATTTCGAGGTGACATAAGAGCTCGTGGTTGAAGTGGAATAGAGCGAAGGTCAACGAGCTCAGTCACGACGAGACCGATCCGAGCTGTTGTCAAGAGGTGGAAGGTGATTGAGAGAGAAGCTTCCAAGTGAATTGTCTTGTCCTTTGCGAGCTAGCGAAGTGGGTCTGAGGTAGATTGAAATTGCGAGCCGTGATTCAGATTGGAGAGATTGATTTCAAAAGTTGGCAGAGTCGAGTGGTTGATTTCCTTCTTAAAGTGGCGAAGTTGGTGGGTGAGATAGCGATTCAAGACCACGGTCATCTACTTCTTTGTCTTAGCGATACGACGAGGTCAGTATTGAGTTCGAGTTGACTCCGAGATGGATTCAAGATTGCACAGAAAATCGAGGTGGAATTGAGGCAGCGAACTCGCGACGTCGGAGTTGAATCGAGACCGTAATCGAGCTCGCTAAATTAATTCGGAGGAGGCGAGCTTGTGAAGAGTTCTTTTGATTTTGGAAAAGAAGAAACTCGTGTCAATATGTGAAAGTGACGAGGAGAAGCGTTGACGACGAGGATTACAAATGATAATTTTAGAAGAAGGTGACGAGGTCTATTGAGCCTCATAAACTCGCGAGGCTTAGATGTGGTGACGAGGTGTAGAGAAAGTCTTGTTGACGAGGTGAAGAAGAAACGATGTCATAGTGCTAAATTGATTTAGGCCTTAGTTATGTGATTGTGAAGCCCATGAGACCTTTGTCTTATTCTCTTTTTGTTGAATTTTTCTTCTTCACCGAGACTAAAAACAAGGTCACGAGGCCACGAGGCCACAAGGTCACGAGGTCAAGAGGTCACGAGATCGATTCGCCTCCGACATGTAAACTCCTCTTGAACTCGAATTCTTTGGAGATAAGTTCTTCTGCCTATCTCGACTTGGTTAGTATCTTATAGGTTGCCTTTATTTTTGTAGCGAGTTAGCCATGCATGGTAGTGACCATGAGCTCCACGAGGTGGATAACTCCGACTTAGAATCCAGCCTTTGCTTATATAGATCCAAGGAAAACCCTTTAGACGATTCAGAAGATTCAAGGGCCGCCGTGAATGTTATGGCTCTTTAAACCTTTTAAGGTTGGCGAGCCCGGCGAAGTGGTGTTAAGCTTATCCAGAGAGGTGCCGCAGAAAAGTGTTGCGACTCAATGAGGTCAGCAAGGTCGATTTGTGGTGACGCCGAACGTGCAAGATGACTTGAGTGATTCCGCAAGGTGAATATTAGTTACAGCGAGGTGACACGGCGGATTTAACATTGACGACGTCAAAGTGCAGTTGCTTGTCGAGAAGAAGATGAGTGACGATGAGGTAAATGCGAAGTTGAATCAACGAGCTTGTGTAGTTGTCAAATTTCATGTAGGAAGAGAGAGACGAGGTCGCGGCAAAGTAAAGTGAGCCGACTCGCTGCGAGGTGAGATGAGCTCCGTCACGACGAGGTGGACGAGCTTTGTTACTGCGAGGTGCTGGTCGGTGGAGTTAAGTGCTTGCGAGCTCATCGTGACGGATTAGTTGCGAAGTGAGACTTGTCTTAGAAGAAATTATGTTGCAAGGAGTTAAACTGTGTAGGCCTTTGATTTAATCTTCAGGCCCATCTTGTCAACAACACGAGCTTTTTTTTTTTTTGCAACGAGGTGAATTCAAGCTTGGTTGGTGGAGAAGCTTGATCCGGCAAGGTGGCTAACATGTGGAGGTGAAAATTTGATTTTTGGCGAAGCCAAAACCGAAGCGAAATTAAATCGAATCTTTTGGGTCTGCCAGTATTGGTTGAGTTTGACTTGATTTGATATCAGATTGATATCCCGAATCCGTCTCCTTGATAGCCTGCGAGGTGGAACTTGTCACGGCGAAGTGATGCCGAGTTTTTCCAAATGGCGAGGTCAGATTATTTAGTTTGCAAGGCGCGGCAAGTTGATTCGACATTGCGATGAGCTCGTGACCTTAACCAGCGAGGTGCAAGGTTGGCTTCGAGTTGGTATGATTTCATTCGCGGCATGAATCCACAAGGGGAAGCTAATTGATTTGTTATCGAGGTTAATCCGGAAAGATTGGTGTGGTGAAGACTTTGAAGCGAAGTGGATTTGGCGAGCTGTATAGTTTTGATTCGGAAACTTGACAAGAGACTCATCGTCACGAGGTATAACAATACAACCGATGATGTCACGAGGTGACTTCATGTCTCTGGCGAGGTTACTTCGTGCCTTTGGCGAGGTCACGAGGTTGGATCAATACGTCGCGAGGTGATCCGTGGTCAAATAGAGGTGGTGACGTGGATGCGAGCTCCACGATGTTGACTCAGAACGAAGTCGATTCTTGTTGATTTGTTGTGTCATACCTCGAGCCAGGTAGTTCGCGGTTCCTTCTTGGTCGCCGGCGGGACGTTGATCAATTAAACTTGTCTCAATTGGTAGCCATGGACGTTGATCATCCTGCTTGTTCGTCCACAGCTCCGCATCATAGATCTTTCTTTCAGCGAAGATGTTGTATTGCTGCACAAACATCTCTGAGAGTTGATGGAAGGTGTGGATTAAGTTCTTCTCCAGCTTGTAGAACCACTGGGGGCAGGCCTTTTAAGGCTCTCTACGAACAGTTTGTAGTAGCCGATGTCCTTCTCGGCTTCTGTGAAGTTTGCCCTTCCTAAGGCGACTTTGAATTCCATCAGATGGACAGCAGGGTCGGTGGTTCCTTCATAGATTGGAAGCTTGACTTTTTCGGGGTCGGAGATTTGAGCCCTCGCGACTTTCTCAGCGAAGGGTGTGTTCCGTGCCCTTTCGAGCACATAAGCGATCCCAGGAGCCTTCGCCGTGCTCCGGTACATCTATAATTGGGTAGCTTTTAGGTCAGAGACGACCTTGTCCAACTGGGCTAATACAGCTCGGGAACCTTGTAGAGCCCTGCGCTCCTGTTCCCTCTTATACATCTCTGCTATGGAGGGTTCTCATCCTCCATCGGCCCTAGTGTTGTCGCCAGCAGTGTCTGTTCGGGCACGTCTCCGAGGAAGAGGTTGGTCTTCGTCCGATGCCTCCCTAGCACGTTCAGGGGTTTCATCAGGTTCCTGACGTGGCAGTGGTGGAGGCAAGTCTTCTGGATCCGTGCGAGCGGTCCGAGGTGGCACCACGTTGTCCCAATCTCTGATGTTGGTCCGAGGCGTGTTGATGCGGGATCTCTTGCGCTTTCTTCGTGAAAGCGCCTGCAGCTTGCTTGTCGTCGTCTCGTTGAACTTTTTCTGCTCATGCGCCCGCTTGACGAGCGTTTCGAGCATCTGCTTGATCTCCGTCATGTATGCTGGGTTGTTAGCAGTGTTGGGTGCAGGGGCTTCGACGGAGTTCTCCTTCTCCTAGTTGCTCCTGCGAGACGAGGACTCCTCGCTGCTGTTTGACTTGCTGTTGTCGTTGGTCCTCTTCCCAAATCTTGTGTAACCCAGCCTTTTTGTGTCAGAAATTCTCTATTCCCCTTAATCGGCGCCAAATTGTGGGAGCCTAAACTAGCACAATTAGATTTGTAAGGGTTTCGAGAGGAAGCAGAGATTTCTAGGGTAAGCTAAGACAACAAGATATGAGAAAAGAGTTTTGTTATTGCTTTGTAAAAGTTTGAGTACAAAGTTGTGAATGAATTTCAGAATGTCTTTAGGGTTTGTACAAGGACGTATATATAGCTTCCTAAGTCGGCTAAGCCTCCTAAGTCTTCGCGGAGTTGGTTGCATCAACGTGGGCTTTGTGTCTGGACCGGGCTTCAGGCTATCTCTATGTCGTTGGGCTAGAGGATGTGCTGGACCGTTGACGTAATCAGCAGCCGAGGAGAGGACGCGGTCAGTCATTGGGCCGAGGCTGTGGTCGGTCATGAAGTCGAAGCCGTGCTCGGTCATGAGGCAGAGGCCGTGCTCGGTCATGAGGCAGAGGCCGTGCTCGGTCATGAGGCCAAAGCCATGCTCGATCATGAGGCCGAAGCCGTGCTCGGTCATGAGGCCGAGGCCGTGCTCTGTCATGAGGCCGAGGCCGAGGCCGTGCTCTGTCATGAGGCCGAGGCCGAGGCCGTGCTCTGTCATGAGGCCGAGGCCATGCTCGGTCATGAGGCCGAGGCCGTGCTCGGTCATGAGGCCGAGGCTGTGGTTGGCTCCGTTGTGCTAAACCCGTCTTCACTCGTGAAGTCTTTTGCGACCCTCTGCCATGCCCAGACACCTTCCATGGCTACCTGCTTTGCTCCGCGTTGAAACCTAGGTGCTATTCCGCCTTCTTCATCGAGAGTCCGGAGGGCCATTTCTTCAGTCGCCTGACTTTGAATGTTAACGTTGAGTGGGTGAAAACCGACCCCAACAATGATCTTGACTACGAGAAACCGCTGTATGATCCTCGTAAAGCTAAGTTCACAGCAGAGGAAGAATCTGATAGAATCCAAAACGAAATCACTGAAAGCGATGTAATTTTCTTTGTTTCCTTGTGGTTTTGGGTAATTTTACATAAAATTTGTGTGTTTTGATTGTTTAGTGAAAACAGGGGTTTGATATAGATTTCTCCTACTATCGCTGCGTTTTCAACTACCACAGTGCTTATCTGGATTCAGATGAATTTGTCGATGAGCCAGAAACCACTAAGGATTTACTTAACAGGCTCTCTGAGGGATCACTTGATGAATACAATCAAACAAATGCGAGAACTAGTCTTACTACTCTTATTATGCATTGTGAAAATAAAATAAAAATGTGCTTACTTTTATCAATGTGTTGTATGGTCTTTGTCTTGAAAACAGGATACAAAGTATGAGTTTGTGAAGGTTGTGAAAGCCAATTTTCATGTTGCTTCAGGGTGTATGTTTCTTATAACTTTTAAAGTTATAGATCCTTATGATAAGCTCGTAAAACTCTTCCAAGCAAGGGTAAGCAACCTCCGAAATACCTTCACTGAGTACGTCTTTTGCAGGCCGAAACCCGATCAAAAAGGTATTATATAAAGCAGATTTAGCTGCCAAATTTTATGTTGAAAGTGTTTTTTTTTCTTGAATAGCTATTTGGTTTGTTTTGATAGTGAAATGTGTTGGGACTTTCAAGACTCACGTTGAGAAAGACGCCAAGAAACAATGGTAATGAAACATCTATCTACAATGGCCTTTACTTTGTTCATGGTAGATTCTTGTATGGTTAATTTTCCTTCTCTTTACAGGTTAGAGTAGGAGCTTTTACATGCCACAAGGAGGGAGAACATAATAGACTTATTGTACGAGTTGCTCTCATTTAGCTGTGTTTGTTGTTCGCTCTAACTAAAGAATCAATCAATATTACGTTTTTAAAATTGAACTTTCTTTTTGTAACGTTTCACTACAAGAAAACAGGCAGATTTCCGACGGACATTTTGTTTCCGTCGGAATTCCGTCATGTAACTCCTACGGAATCCCGACGGGTTCTCGAGGAAAACCAAATCCATCTCTATTCCGTCGGTTTTTCCCGACGAACAAAAAAGCCGTCGGGAAAAACCGACGGAATAGAGACGGATTTGTTTTCTGTCGCAAAATGGCGACGCCACATCGACGGAAATCGGACGGAAGTAAAAATTTCCGATGTCTGAGTCATCGGACTTATTTCCGACGGCTTATATATGTCGGAAACTAGGACGGTATTCCAACGGTTTACGATGTCGGCAAAGTTTGAGTGGTTGAGATATCGTCTGCGGTGGCCGATGGGATGTGGCGGGGTCATATGTCGGACATATTGATGGAAGTCCGACGGTGGCTTGACGGAAATCTATTATACATAAGTTTGCAGAACGGTTCATTCAATTCCATCAGATAAAAATTTCGACAAACAAAAAAAATATAAAGATGAGTTCATATTTTCGGGCATGGATGGACGAGCCAATGACGGAAGAGGGCTCGGACTTATTAAGGGACGAGTACGCTCAAGGATTATGGGAGTTCATGAATTTACCCAGTAATGTAGACGCAGCAAAAAAAGGTCAGGATATTAAATGTCCTTGTTCTAATTGCTGTAATAGAATTAGTGTTGCCGTTCATAATGTTTGGAATCACTTATATAGATATGGTTTTAGACCGGGATATAAGGTTTGGTATTTACATGGAGAAAGGAATTATGAATATGGTAGTACTAGTAGCAATCAACCTTATTTTCCTGATGTCCTAGGGGAACGTACAACGGAAGTAGATGTTGGGGTAAGTACGGTTGCGATGGTTAATGATGCGTATAGAGAGAATAATATGCAGTCGGGTGGGTATGAGGGTGATAGGGGTGAAGAACCTAATTTAGAATCTCGAAGGTTTTTCGAGTTGTTAGACGCATCAAAGCAACCACTATACAGCGGTTGTAGGGATGTCCATTCACCGTTATCGTCTGCTACTAGGATGATGAACATAAAGACTGATTACAATTTGTCCGAAGAATGTGTGGATGCTGTCGCCGAGTTCGTGAAAGATATTTTGCCAGAAGATAATCTGGCCCCCGGATCATACTACGAGATACAAAAACTTGTTGCCGGTCTTGGTTTGCCCTACCAGGTTATAGATGTCTGCATCGACAACTGTATGATATACTGGAGAGAAGACGAGAACCGAAATAAATGTAAATTTTGCCGCAAACCCCGTTTTCAGGATACAAGTGGCAGGGTGAAGATTCCATTCAAACGGATGTGGTATTTACCCTTAACAGAGAGGTTGAAGAGGCTGTACGAATCAAACCGCACAGCATCGGCTATGAGATGGCATGCAGAGCATAGTCAAGATGGAGATATCACGCATCCTTCTGACGCGGAAGCGTGGAAACACTTTCAATCACTGTATCCAGATTTTGCCGGTGAACGACGGAATGTATACATAGGCTTATCCACTGATGGTTTCAACCCGTTTGGCAAGCATGGAAGGAAATATTCATTGTGGCCGGTCATCGTGACACCTTACAATTTGCCTCCATCTTTGTGCATGCGGCGCGAGTTCCTGTTTCTCTCAATTCTAGTTCCCGGGCCAGAGCATCCAAGACGGTCGCTCGATATATTCCTCCAACCATTGATTTATGAGTTGCAGATGTTATGGGAGCATGGTGTTCTGGCTTATGATGTTTCAGTGAAGCAGAATTTCACCATGCGTGCGGTTCTTATGTGGACCATAAGCGATTTTCTGGCATACGGTATGTTATCTGGATGGTCAACGCATGGACGATTGGCATGTCCTTATTGCCAAGACAATACTTCAGCTTTCCAATTGCAGCACGGCAGGAAGACTTCATGGTTTGATTGCCATAGGTGTTTTTTGCCGCCCAATCATCCATATCGTAAGTCTAAACGACATTTCAAGACGGATGTACGAGTGTTTCATGGTCCCCCTCCTGAGATAGATGGTCATAGCATATTGGAACAATTACGAGATTTTGGTGCAGAGCAAACTCCTGAATGTGGGGGAAATGGTCATTACCCAGTCGACGGTTGTGTGGAATATCACAATTGGCACAAGAAGAGTATTTTTTGGGATTTACCGTACTGGAAAGATCATCTACTGCGGCATAATATAGATGTCATGCATGTGGAAAAGAATTTCTTTGACAACATCATGAACACCGTATTAAACGTCCCAGGAAAGACCAAAGACAATTGGAAGTCTAGAATCGACTTGCCATCGATTTGTACGAGGCAATCTCTTCATGTTTTGAACGGTAGATTGCCTATGCCTGCGTACCGGTTAGACGCTAGGAAGAAAGAAGTATTTTTTGAATGGTTCAAAAATTTTGTAAAATTTCCAGACGGCTATGCATCTAACCTAGGTAACTGCGTGGATTCGACGGAAGGGAAGTTTATAGGAATGAAGAGTCATGATTATCATGTCGTGATGCAGCGTCTTCTTCCATTTGTATTTGCATATCTTCTTCCAGAACCTATCCACCAAGCAATAGGAGGTATATTTGTTACTCCCATTAGTCTATGTCTATCATTATATTACTATATATGTACTAACTTGTTTAATTTTATTTTGTAGGAGTTGGTGCATTCTTCCGAGATTTATGTTCACGAACGCTTACCGTCCACGGGATACGTAACTTGGAGGCCAATATCCCAGTACTCCTTTGTAATATTGAGAAGATATTTCCACCATCTTTTTTTGACGTTATGGAACATCTCCCAATTCACCTCCCACGAGAAGCAGCCTTAGGAGGCCCTGTTCAATACCGATGGATGTATCCGTTCGAGCGTTACATGTTCCACCTCAAGAAAAAGGTCAAAAATTTGAGCAAAGTTGAGGGATCTATTGTCGCACAAAGCCTAAACGAGGAAGTCTCACAATTTGCCGAATGTTATTTTCCACGGGAAGTTAGTACTAAGGCAAGACGCCCTGCCCGACATGATGATGGAGGTGAGAAAGCAGTCTATGACGTGGTTGTTCCTGAGTTGTTTGCCCAAGTTGGTCGAGCAAGTGGAAAACGAAAGAAACGCACACTATCTGCACAGGAGGTCACACATCTGCATACGTATATCCTCAGAAACTGTGACGAAATGTTGGAGTACGAAAGGTATCTCAGTTATTAAACTAAATGTCTGGAATTATTTGCCTTCATCAACTAACGACTGTTATGTTACAGGATATACATGTCTCTCGCACGTGCTTACCATTATGGTAAGACAGATGCCGAACTTGCTGTATTGAAAGATGAAGAATTTGCGGACTGGTTGAAATGTTATGTAAGTTAATAAAATTAATTACGCTTACTTTTGCATATATGTTTGCACGTTCATTTTTTACTTATTAGATATTACGAATATAATTTTTAGGTTTCCGATAGTAGATCAACTGATCAATCAGTCCCGACATGGTTAGTGGAGGTTTCTTATGGTTTACGCAACACGGCGATTTCATATCCCAAGTTTTGCACTAGGGGATATTCGTTCAGGATCCATGAGGAAGGACGTCAAAGATCAACTTTGGACTATGGTATTTCGGCGCAATCCGGTGATACCATGTACTATGGGATTTTAAAAGAAATCTTGGAAATCCGTTATCCTGGAATGGTGAACTTGAGGTGCATTGTATTTATGTGCGATTGGTATGATCCATCCAATGGTCGAGGGGTTCGAGTCGACCAGCTTGGTGTTATTTCGATAAATTCAAGCCGTAGATTGCAGTATTATGATCCATTTATCCTTGCGTCTCAAGCAGACCAGGTATCAATATTTACACTAATATGTTTACCTATGTACTCATACTTAAAGTTTCTTGTTCATGTATAATAACAATATCCACTAATTATTAATAGGTTTGCTACATTCCATATCCTCGAGTTGCCTACCGTACAGATCCGTGGGTCACAGTAACTCCAATAAACCCCAGAGGCAAAATCTATGGCGTTCCAGAACAAGATGCTCTACAACCATCGAGAAGTGTACAAATGTCACCTATCGAGGAGATGAATAACATTGACCTTGTCGTTGATGTCACTTATGTCGGGGATGATCTAGTGCATTCGGACGAAGAGGAAACACGGGGAGAATTTGACGACGATTCAGACTCAATCCCCAGTGATGGTTCTACCGGAGATTCAGAATAAATATTAGTTGTGCTTATTCATGTTAGTCTCTCACATTTGTGCATGTGTTCCTTATAACATTTTACATTTCATAAACAAAACCGATTGTGGACGAAAATCTGAGTATTGCAACTCCAATAAAACATTAAACAATGAAACATATATTTTTAGTTACGAATTTAAAAAAGTACAATAAGGAATTGCAAATTTTTAACACCTAACAATTATGGTACAAGTCCACAATAACCTCCCCAAAGGACTATCAGATGTCTGTTTCCACTCCGAACTTACCATTTGTTAAAACCATTTCATGATGTTCTTTCCCTTTTTTGTCTTTCTTGGAGAATCTACAAATCCGTCGCACAATTCACTTTTTATTGCATCAACGTCTACATTTATGTTTGGCTTTTCTGGGCTTTGGGCGAATTGGAAGTCATAGTAATGATCCGTTGTTGGAGATTCTAAAAAACCGTTCCACAAATCTTTTTTGATTGCATCAACATCTAAATTTAAGTTTGGCTGTTCCGGGCTTTGCGCGAATTCAAAGTCATACGACTGATCCTTACCTATGTTTGAAGTACTTGCACCGTAAGTATCTGACTTTTCCACCAAGTCACATGGTGGTTCACCTTCGGTATCCCGCTCTTGATGAAGACATTGTGGCTGCCTATCGTAAATGTTGTGGATGTTTGGCGCGAACTGGCTGTCAGGCACTACTGTTGCTGTGGAATCTTCTTCATCGATTGGTGAGCACGTATCTAATTCCCATGAGTAAGTGGGAATTTGCTGAGTGAATTCGTCGCATAGGGATTCGGATTCCCACGAGTATTTTGGAACAATGAAAAAATTAGCCACGCCTTTTGTGTTTGAGTCTTCATTAAGAGAGTTGGAAGACATTTTTTTTATAATTTGAAGCTGTACAACATAAAAAACTCGATAGGGAGTATTTATAGAAGACGTTATATGTCTAAACCGTCGATATTCCATCATATACAGTGGCCGTTACCGCCGGAATACTGACGGAATTCAGACAGCACGATGTCGGCAAAGTATGATTGGTCAGTGGGTATGGACGGATTTCCGACGCATTAAATCTGTCGTAAGTAATGATGAATTTCCGACGGTATTTATACGGAATCAGATGTCGGCAAAGTATGATTGGTCAGTGGGTATGGACGGATTTCCGACGCATTAAATCTGTCGTAAGTAATGATGAATTTCCGACGGTATTCATACGGAATCAGATGTCGGCAAAGTTTGATTGGTCAGTGGGTATGGACGGATTTCCGACGCATTAAATCTGTCGTAAGTAATGATGAATTTCCGACGGTATTCATACGGAATCAGATGTCGGCAAAGTTTGATTGGTCAGTGGTTATGGACGGATTTCCGACGCACTACATCTGTCAGTAGTAATGAAGAATTTCCGACGGATTACCGACGGACATAAGTAAGTTTTATATAAGCATCCCGGCTCTGCATTCATTCATAAAAATTTGAACCCATACTCATAACATAAAATATTCTATTGCGTAATGGCTAATAATGATCTATAGAATTACTATATGCAAAACCGAGCCCCTGGTCAAAACACTCGCAACACACCTCGTGTTCCATCAAGCCCTCCTTACGATAACTTAAATGTTATTGATGGTGAACCGACAATTTCACTCCATCCAACTCAACAAATCGCAGAACCAAACGCCCGTAATACCGGGACCTGGCCAAGTCGTACGGCAAGGATTGTTTCGCAAGAGGACTCATGATGCAAAGGTGCTGCAAGGTGAAAGTTCTCAAACACGCCCAACACAAGATTTTATTTCTGAGGTGATTAACGAGGCACCACAAGCCGACCATGATTTTAGTAGTCCGCGGTGGACTTCTACTATCGATTACATAATCCGGGAAGGTATATATATATATATATATATATATATATATATATATATATATATATATATTTAATTATCATTTTTACTTTTTCAAAAATGAATTAATGTACGTAGGTGACTAATACAAAATCTATCATTCATAAATGTAGGTTCTTATCATAATAGGATCACACCATTCTGGACCCAGGTTGCAGAAATTCAATCCCCGCGTTCACAATTTGTGAAAATAAAAAAGGTTTAGGTTTCCGTCCAATTTTATTAACATTAATTTATAGACACATTTTATCTGAGAAGCTAGTATTTATATTTTATTTAATTTTCAGATTGTTGTTATGCTCTCTTCTTTATCCCCCAATGACCAGGGAGATCTGCTTGTAACCTTAAAAGATCCTTCGGGAAAAATCGAGGGAACCATGCACCATAACATCTTAAAAAATGACGAGTACAGACTCATGACTGGTGTAGGTGCGGTATTCATCTTGAAGAATGTTACCGTTTGCCGATTTGATAGGACCCCAAAGTACCTAAATATCACAGAGCGGAACATTGTTAAGGTAGTTACACCATACGTTTATAATGATTTTTGGGAATGGTTTTAACTATATTCAGTTACGAATCAGATAATCGGTGCTAATTCGATGATTGCTGAATACCACCCAACGGAAATATGCACCATGGAGGAGGAAGATGAAGAAACTACTGGGTACGAATATGAAACAGTGCCAGACTCCGATGAAGAATAAATAATTTAAACCTCTAAAGCTTTATGTTGCAGTAATAATAAATAATGTCGTACTATTTATTGTACGATTTTATAATGTTGTCATGTTTTTTAATTCCTATTATGGAATGAGAAATAGAGGTGTTAAATATGTGTAATACGTTTCGAAGCCGTACTAATATATTTATGTTTCTTGACTGCGATGGTCAAATTAACATTTTAGCGACATATAATTTTGACAAAGCTTAAATTTAATTTTTAAAAACCTTATAATCAACTTTCAAACCATATGATATACTTTTATATCAAACAACTTAATATTTTTATAAACTTTATAATCAACTTTAAATTTGTAGATAATATTTAAAAGGATTAAGGAAAGAAACCGTCGGAATTCCGTCTTATATGAAAGACGGAATTCCGACGGTTTTGGAGTTATATTATTTGTAAATTTTTTCCCCAAATTTAAAATCATAAAAACCCCAAACCGTCGGAATTCCGTCTTAAAATTTAGACGATATTCCGACGGTTTCGGATTTTTTATTCTATGTAATTGTAGCAAGAAATGTAGTTTAATTAAAAATCCCAAAACCGTCGGAATTCCTTCTTAAATGTAAGACGGAAATCCGACGGTTTTGGGATGTTTTTGATTTTAAAGTTTAAAAGTTCATTATAAGGTTTATAATCACATTATTTGTAATTTTAAAGTTCATTATAAGTTTTAAAGTTATAATCACATAATTTTAGTTTTAAAGTTGATTTTAAAGTTTTAAAGTTCATTATAAGTTGTAAAGTTAATCACCCTAATCACATAATTTTAAAATCACATATATATGTTTCATAGAAATAATGTATTTGTAAGAGAAAATATATAAAAAAATTTACAACTAAATTTTTTAAAAGAATAACCGTTTGAATTCCGTCTTAAATGTAAGACAGAAATCCGACGGTAACCCTAATTTGCCCAACCGTCGGAATTCCGTCTTACATTTAAGACGGAATTCCGACGGTAACCCTAATTTGCCCAGCCGCCAAAAGACTTCGTAATCTTCGTCAAAGCGGGAAAACCATCGGAGGTACCGTCGGAAATTTTTATTACCGTCGGAAAGCCGTCTGATTTCCGTCGGACCCTCTTTTATATCCACAGCCATCGTCTTCTCCGATCTTAGATCAGAAAACAAAAATTTCTTAAAACCGCCGATTGCTCGCCGATTGCTCGCCGAATCTCCGGTTGCTCGCCAAATCTTCTCCTCCGTCGTTAATCTTTCACCAAAACCAAATCAATGTAAGTTTTCCATATTTTATTAGAAATTTTCAAAAAGTGTTCTTCATGATTCGGATCCGAAATTTGTTCATGGATTAGTTATGAATTTATTCGTGGATTACTTAATCGGATCCGAAATTTGTTAGTGGATTAGTAACAAATAATTGTTCATGAGAATTGTTAAGAAATTTTTCATTAGGAATTGTAGATTATTTTGAAAATTTTATAAAAATATTGTTAATATTTTTTTTAAACGAATTATGAATTAACAAATTAAGTAAATAAAAATTTTAGGGTTTATGAGGATGTTATAAATTTATTAGATTAGGTTTCAAATAAATTTGCAAAATTTTTGAAATTTGATAATTTTTGGAGTTTACTAATTTTAAGAATTAGATTTTCATTTGTGTTATGTGAGTTTAAGGGATTTATTATGATTTAATATGTAATTAATATATAAATTGTAATTTTCTAAATATCTTATATAGAATATTTGAAGGTAATCTATTTAAATCCGTATAATTTAAAATTTTTATCACATTAATAAAAGATTTTAAACCTTAATAATTTTAACATTATATAAAAATAAGTAAATTTAAAACTTTAAATCCTCTAAATTTAAAATTTGATAAATTTAAAATGTATAACGTCGAACAATTTTTCTATTAATTTTAAATGTTAAATCCTCTAAATTTATATATATCATATATATACAAAATTTTATGAAAATGTATTAAAATCCTTACAATTTTAAATAACATTAATAAAACAATTTAAACTTTTACAAATGTAAATTTATACATATCAATTTCCCAACAAAACCTAATTCCATAAACTTCGATTTCTTAATAAACAATATTTTTAAAAAACCCCAACTTAATTCAATGACATAAAACCCCAACTTAATTCAATGACATAAAACCAATAAATTACATAAAACCCTAATCTCCAATATCCTTAAAAACCATAATGTAAAATTTTCAATTAACTAAATTCCAAAATCTGCAACTCACAAAATCTTATACATTCCAATTTTCATAAATCCCAAAAAATCTAAATCTCCAAAATACGGAAATCGTAGGGCAAATTATGGGGATTTTCATAACTCTAGACGTGGTGCGAGTTCTAGTAGGGGAGGTCGGTCTCCGAGTCAGACCGAGTTCCCCGAGGAGACCCCATTCCCCGAGGAGACCCCATTCCCGTCTCAGCCCATGCCTACAGCCCACTCAGCCCCCAGCTCGTTGACCATCGACCAGGTTGTGGCGCAACCTGGGCGTGATAGGTTGACGCGTCTGGATCCAGACTTGCCACCTAACACGACGTGGTAAGTCTTATTTTAATATGTTGTGGATTTAATAATTTTACATAAATATTTAATAAACAATTTAATAGGTTCCAATTCTCACAAAACGATATTACGAGTTCCATCAACGAAATGATGAACTCCATGCTCAATAAACCTTACCCCACGTACAACGACATGCCTCCAGAGGACCAGGACACTTGGTTCCGACAATTTGCGGTAAGAGTTTATTTTATTTGTTTCAATTGTATTTCTTATATGACGCTTAATTTAATTACTAATGCGGGAATGTTTTTTTTTTTGCAGCAAGATTTTACATGGGACCCAGTCCTCACATCCAGGGTCCGAAAGGAGTTCGACAAAAAGGCAAAGAGGAAGTTCTCGTTGAAGATGAACGAGTGGAAAGACAAGTGGTACAAAGAGGGGAAGGTGGCAAAGGTTTTCAAATATAAACCCGCTGAGATGTGGACTGGACTTCTTCGACACTGGGAGTTAGAGGCAACCAAGACGGACTCCGAGAAACACTCGACTAACCGCAACAGCGACCGGAAAGGGAAGGGAAAAGCGACCCACAACCTCGGTGCGATTAGCAAGGCTTCAGCTGCTCTGAAAATAGTAAGTAATTAAATATTTCATAAAATTTTTGAATTCTGTAACGTAATTGTATATGGTAACAGATGGAGGAGACCGGTGTCTATCCTTCCAACCTCGATATGGTCAAGTTTTCGCACACCAACAAGAAGACCGGTGAAATTGAAGACCCGATTGCTCGTGAAATCGTGGAAGCTGTGCAGAGGCGGGAGGAGGAGTTCCTCCAATCGCAACCGATCGTGGAAGGAACTCCGGTGCCAACCGAAGTTCCAGTCGAGATGACCAACCAGTTCACCTTCGAGGTTAGTAACCGTCTCACATTTAATGGAATTTAAACATTATTTTTAATACAAGTTATGACATTTGAAAAAATAAATTTTTGTAGGCGACACCCAAGACCAGAGGCCGTGTTTACGGCCTCCCTGAGGAGAGTAGCTCGTCTGTTGCGTCGGTTCGATATGATCGTCATAGGAGGTTGGAGGCGGAAAACCGAGAGCTGCACGACCGGCTTAGGGCAGTGGAGGAAGCGAGAGCGAGAGATAAGGAGGAGGCCGATGCAAAATTCAAAGCGATGGAAGAGAAGATGACCAACTTCTTCAGAACCGGGAGGCCGGAATAGGCCTTTTAGAGTTTTAAATTTGATTGTAAAACTGTAAAACACATTTTAATTTTATTAGTTTTTAATTTTAAAATTTAATATATTTTATTTTAAATAGTTTTTATTTTTCATTATTAAAAATATTAATATATTATATTATTAAATTAAATAATTTTTTTTTAAA
Source organism: Draba incana (assembly GCA_963576765.1). NCBI lineage: Eukaryota > Viridiplantae > Streptophyta > Magnoliopsida > Brassicales > Brassicaceae > Draba > Draba incana. The sequence continues at coordinate 32,137,232 of OY755209.1, forward strand.
AAAAATAAAATAAATTAAACCGTCGGAATTCCGTCTGTTAGCCAGAAAACGGAACCCGTCGGAATTCCGTCTGTTATGGCCGGAAAACGGAACCCGTCGGAATTCCGTCTGTTATGGCCGGAAAACGGAACCCGTCGGAATTCCGTCTGTTATGGCCGGAAAACGGAACCCGTCGGAATTCCGTCTGTTATGGCCGGAAAACCAACTACCGTCGGAATTCCGTCTCCTTTGGGTCGCCGACATAATTCCGTCGGGATTCCGTCGCAAAGTAGCGACGGATTCCCGACGGTTTTTGTTTTTCCGACGTGATAGAAACGACGGCCTGTTCCCGTCGGAAACCGTCGGAATACGTCCTTTTCCGACAGCTTACAGACGGTTTTGGCCGTCGGAAAAGGCCCTGTTTTCTTGTAGTGTTTGATCCCCTTGGCTAATGCTACAGAGAGCATTTGAAACAGAAAAAAATGTCTAAAATGAAAAATTCTGGCGGGTAAAAAAGACTAATGATTTCTTTTTAGAATAGCTTGAACTGTAGGTATATATGTGTGTGGGCTTGCTTAGTTATGCCAATAGCTTTGTGTTTGTAATATTGGACCGGACTTGGTTCGGGTTTTTTTCAATAAAATTCAAACATATGGAAAAGAAGGTTCGGGTTTTTTCAATAAAAATTCAAACAGATGGAAAAGAAAAAGAACTGTAAGTATATTGTTGGAACTGAATCCTTGATTGAACCTGCACAATAGAAAGTGAAATCAATGAGAAAGGAGGTGAAGATCAAAGCTTGAAGGGAAGAAGAAGAAGAAATTGCCGTGAAACAAGGTCAACGACAAGACAAAGAGAGAAGTCAACAAAAGAGAAGAAGTTGACTTTGGTTTTGTGTTAATGGGCCATCGGTTTGGTTAAAGCCCAAATAATTTGATTTAGTTTTAGCTAACAAAATCAGAACAAGACAAGAGTGTTGTTAGCTAAAAGTCTAAGTAATTGTTGGAGTTGTTAGAGTTGGCTTGTGTAAGAAAGCCTAGGATAGGCATGGATGCAAGTGTGTTTGTGTCAAGTAAAAGCACTATATGTATGAGTGTGTGTTGTGTAAGAAACATATGAATCAATGTTAACAATGTAGTTTCTAAGGAAACGTTTCTTGTTCTTTTCTCTTTAGAACAAATAAACAAAACACAAGAAAGAGCAAGAGAGAACTAACCTTTGTTGAGAGTGAATCATAGGTTAGATGCAAGAAATCCAATATATATGCGTAAATTCCGAGTGGGAATTAAATGTATAGATAAAAACTATGAGCTAAAAGGAAAAGAAAAATAATTTCCTAGGGACTGAATTGTAATAGGAAATAGTTTAATAAAGAGTTCGAGAGACAGGAGAGAAAGAGAGAGAGAGAGAAACACATCGCAAAAATCACTTTCCAAAAAATTAGGGTTTGATTCTTGAGGAGCAATGGAGAAGGAAGGTTATGATGGTACGAATCGAACTTTAAATTCAAACTTTTTACTTGTAAATATTCTGATTGAAATTTTGATTGTGTGTAAAAAAGCTGGGACTTGGTGGCTTGAAGAACCGTATTTGGTACATTCACCTGATGAGCCTGAAGAATGGATTAGACCAAATTATCTTATACGAACGGCCTTCTTGTTACAGGATCAAACTTAGACTTAATTCTTGAGTTTAAGAAAGAAATGGCTGCTAAATTTGAAATGAGTGACCTTGGAAGACTAACATACTATCTTGGGATTGAAGTAATTCAACACAAAGAGGGTATTACTCTACGACAAGAGAGATATGCTATGAAGATTCATGAAGAAGCCGGTATGAGAGAGTGCAATGCAGTTCACATACCAATGGACCCGGGTTTAAAACTGTGTAAGGCACAAGGAGAAAGATCGATTGATGAGAAGGAATACAGGAAACAGATTGGATGTCTTCGATACTTGATACACACGCGTCCCGATCTTGCTTACAGTGTTGGGGTTTTGAGTCGATATATGCAAGATCCTAAGGAGTCTCATGGAGCAGCTTTGAAACAAGTTTTAAGGTATCTACGTGGAACTACATCTTATGGTCTTATATTTAAACGCATGAACAGAGATGGGTTATAGTGACATTAGCCACAATGTTGATGAAGATGATGGTAAAAGTACCTCTGGTCACATCTTTTACATGAATGATTGTCCAATATCTTGGTGTTCACAAAAACAAGGAACTGTGGCATTGTCATCATGCGAGGCCGAGTTTATGGCAGCAACAGAAGCGGTGAAACAAGCAATTTGGTTACAGAAACTATTGTGTGAAGTCACTGGAGAAGAATGTGAGAAGGTGAAAGTTCGGATTGACAATAGATCAGCTATTGAGCTTACGAAAAATCCAGTCTTTCATGGTCGAAGCAAACACATACACAGGAGATACCATTTTATTCGAGAATGTGTTGAGAATGGGCAAATAGAAGTGGAGCATGTTTCTAGCAACGAGCAAAAGGCTGATATTCTAACCAAGGCACTCGGGAGGATCAAGTTTAAAGAGATTAGAAGTCTTATTGGAGTTCAAGATGTGAGACAAGATCAATTCAAGCTTAAGGGGGAGAATGTTGACATAAGCTTGAAGGTAACTTGAGCAATAAGTTATCTTATTAGAGAAAAGGAAATTATCCTTATTGATGAATAAGGGAATTATCCTAAAGAGAATAGGAATTAGTTTATGTGTTTCTTATATAAGAAGATGTCAAGGTGTGACATAACTTATGAGATTTGTGAGATTGAGAACTTTAGGTTTTGAGTGATTTTCCTAAAGATATTAATAAAGAGAGTTATTCTTTGTTAATCTTTGAGTTTTATAATCTTTGTGATTCTATAGCTTGGTTGGTTTTTCGTTTTTTTTTCTCCTAAATCCTTAGGTTTTGGTTATGTCAACTTTATAAGATTTGATTTAGTTTGTATGTGAATATACGTAGGGGTTCGATATCAATTTCTCGATGTTCCGATGCCTTTTCAACTACCATCTTGTTGATTTAGAGGCGAGTGATCTCCAGAGCCGTGGCTACGGCCACTTGAAGGAGACATTGGCCTAATATTTTTGAAAAAAAATAAAGGCCGATAATTTTATTAGATTCAGTTAGGAATAAAGAAACATGATTTGTTTTTTTATCAAAGGACTTAATTAAGGGTTACCAAAAAGTAAAAACAATAACTAATTAAAATTTGAAAATAAACAAAGAAAAAAATATATAGGGTAATACTCAACCGCTTAATCTCTTTCAATTTTTTATTTTTAAACATGGTCTTCCTCTATTATAGTCAAGAACATAACAAATTTGTAAGTAATTATAATTATGTTCATCTAACATTAGTTTTGATTTTTTTTATATGATTAAGAATAACCCAAACATGATTTGAAAATATAATTTTTAAATCTCTTATTTTAAATTGGAATAGTTTTATAGGTTTGCAATTTTTATTTGTAATTCATTCTAAATAAAAGATATTGTTACTAATGATCTGTTTTATGAATTAAACGTTCTACGAGAAGTTTTACTTGGAGAAACTTTAAAACTTATTGAAATGTTAGATTTTTTGAAAACGGTTGAAGATTGTTATTCGAACTTATGGATTTCTTATCAAACATTGTTGACGACCCCAATTTCAGTTGCATATGCGGAAATAATTTTTCCAAAGTTGAAGTTGATAAAATCGTATATTCACTCGAATATGTCACAAAAGAGATTGAAGGTTAAATATGTGTTTTGAAAGTGGTTAATATATATATATATATATATATATATATACATATATATACATATATTTTAGAACTAGCCTTTTTTTTTTGCTTTTTTTGATGATATATTTATTATTTATTTTATATAAATTATGTCAAAAAAATTTAGTAATTTGTCTCGCCTCGGGCGTCATATGTCTAATAACGGTTCTGCATGTTCACAAGTTTGACTAAAAAAACTTTAGACAAATGGTTTGACAAAAAAAAAACAAACTTTAGACAAATGGTATTTGCATCATGTTATTCACCCAAAAGCCCTACAAAGGGTACTCACTGGTGCACAATAATGAACAACCTTGCCTCTCTCTAACTGCGCATTCTCGAGGTGGCGCCAAAGTTAAGAAAATCAGGTTGTAAACCAGTGGGATCGGTTCAAACACTTTCTCAAACAATTCAAGAAAACATAATGGTTTTTGACCATGAAAATGATCAATAATTGGTTAAAAATAGCATTTTTTGATGATCTTTTGATCAAATCCTGTTCGTCAAAAAACGGTGATTGAAAATGACTTTTTCGTCAAAAATGGTCAAAAGTTCTAACAACATAGATTGGTCTAAACATGATCAAAATTATTTTTGACAAAGTAAATGATCAATAATATCTAACCGGAAATAATTATCAAAATATTTCTGACCAAACAATCGATCGAAACGTCATGAAAATTTTGATCAAAATGGATGGTCAATAATTTTTGATTCATTGGTCCAAATATTTATAAACAAAATCGTAAAATTCAGGCAACTGACGTTCATCCGAACGGTGAAAAATGTCAACCAACTCGACTTTCACATAACCGGGTTAATTATGCGACGAGCACTAAATTGTTAACCAAATTTAACCAAATTTGATTTATATGGGTCTATACTTTTAATAAACCTGTTAAATTTTAGAACTTAAGCTACGAACCATAATATTTTATATATACAAAAAAAATTTTGTTTTTCTTTTAGCCTTAGTCGATATGGGACATTGTAAAGCGTAAACTAAGGGATAATTAGGCGGAAGTATTTATTTTCTATATTTTTAGTTTTCTTTTCTTCCTTTTTTACTTGATGGCTTGATTCGTTTAACAACCAAACTGATTTTGGATATAACGCACTTTTAAAAAGTTTGACCAATTGCAATTACAATTTTTATATAGAAAGATCACGTTGATGATTTTAGTAAAATAAATATCATCAACGTGATAATCTCATTTTTTAGTAAAATAAATACTAAAAATTCGGATTCAATAAATAACAATTCAAAAGATTTAATAAATTACTATAACTGTTTTGAATTTATTAACAATAGTTTTTAGGGGGAATTGCCAAAATAACCCACTTTTTTTTTGAAAATGTCCCATTAGGACTATGTAAATTTTGCCCCATATTACCCTTTATGTAATTAAAATTAATTCAAATAAAATGTTTTTAAATATTTGAAAAATATGATAATTATAAACAAGTCATGAATAGTGGTTTTGTATAAAAGTTTTTATTTTTTCAAGTTGAAAACTTGTATTTAAAATGAATTTAGTTTTTCATTCTACGGGTGATGGTAGACAGAGGCGGAGCCAGTGTAGTGGCACAGGGGTCAATTGACCCTGGTGGATTTTAGGAAATTTTTTTACAGCAGCTATTGTTGACCATAATTTATAAACTGTTATCATAATTCATTAACCCGTTAGCATATTAATATTTACTAATGAATAATTTTATATTTGTTTCTCTCCCCGTAGTAAATGGGTACTTTGTAGCTATATACAAAGTCCAACAGATAAATACTAATTATAGGCCCATTAATAAAATTACCCTAATTAATTTGTTTTGTTCTATCGTTGCCTAACTCTTCAACTTCTTCTTCCTTGTTTAACTCTATCTCAGACCATTACAAAAACAAACTTTCAATCTCACAAACCTTCATCGTTTGATTTTATGATCAGCCAAAACTCTAGGTATTTTGATATATTTTTTCGTTTATGAAATTCCATTATCTAATTTCAATCTAATATATAAACCAAATTCACTTGTGTTTAATTTAAATTTCTTACTATATCAATTCTGATTTTTGTGTGTAGGCAGCCACAAAATAATGGATCGCTTTTTGAAAAGAAAAACTCCACCATCTAATATTGATTTGGATGATTTGCCGTGGGATCCAGCCAAGAGGAAAAGTATTCTAACCTATCATTATAATCAAAGAGATGAAGTACGACGCAAGTATTTGAGTAGAGGACCTTGTCAACCTCGTGGTCATAATTTTAAACAAAAGGACATTGGAGGGGTGTCACGACGTTTTAATCCAAAATGGTTTGATAAGTATGGTGATTGGTTGGAATATAGTGTGGAGAAAGTGAGAGCTTTTTGCTTGTATTGTTACTTATTTAGAGATCAAGCTGGAAATCAAGGTGGGAGTGATAGCTTTGTATCAACTGGTTTTTGTGGTTGGAATAAGGGGCTGGATCAACATGTGGGATCTGATGTGAATAGTTTTCACAATAATGCCAAAAGGAAATGTGAGTATTTGATGAGACCAGGTCAATCTATCAAACATGCTCTCCATAAGCAAAGCGATGTTGTGAAGAATGATTACCGAATCCGATTGAATGCTTCCATCGATGTGTCTAGACATTTGTTACATCAAGGATTACCATTTCGTGGTCATGATGAGTCAGATGAGTCAGCCAATAGAGGTAATTTCTTAGAGCTTCTGAAATATACTGCTGGTCAAAATGAGGATGTAAAAAAGGTTGTATTGAATAATGCTCCTAAAAATAATCAGATGACATCTCCTCCAATTCAAAAGGACATTGTGCATTGCTTTGCGGAAGAGGTAACTAAATCTATTATTGAAGAAATTGATAACGATGTCTTTGGTTTGCTAGTAGATGAATCTGCTGATATGTCAGACAAAGAGCAAATGGCAGTGGTTTTTCGCTTTGTTGATAAGCATGGCATAGTCAAAGAAAGATTTGTTGGCGTTAGTCACGTGAAGGAGACATCTTCTTTATCTCTAAAGTATGTTATTGATTCTTTGTTTGCGAAATATGGATTGAGCTTGAAAAAGGTGAGAGGACAAGGGTATGATGGAGCTAGTAATATGAAGGGAGAATTCAATGGACTAAGATCATTGATTTTGAAAGAAAGTAGCTCTGCATATTATGTTCATTGTTTTGCTCATCAACTTCAGTTAGTTGTCATGGCAGTAGCAAAAAAACATGTTGAAGTTGGAGAATTTTTTGATATGATTTCTGTTTTGTTGAATGTGGTTGGGGCTTCTTGCAAGAGAAAAGATATGATTCGGGAAAGCTATAGAAAAATAGTGGAAGAAGGGATTAGCAATGGTGAAATTAAGACTGGAACTGGCTTGAATCAAGAAATTTCTCTTACAAGACATGGAAATACTCGTTGGGGTTCACATTATAAGACTTTATTACGACTTGTTGAGCTGTTTTCTTCTGTAGTTAAAGTTCTCGAGTATATCCAGGATGAAGGCATAGATTCCACCAAAAGACAACAAGCATATGATATTCTCAAGTATTTTCACACCTTTGATTTTGTTTTCTATCTACAGTTGATGGTGTTTGTTATGGGTCTCACTGATAACTTATCAAAGGCTTTACAAAGGAAGGACCAAGATATCTTGAATGCTATTTCATTGGTGGAATCCACTAAAAGTCAGTTGCAAAAGCTTAGAGATGATAGATGGGATGCTTTTATGGCTAAAGTTAGTTCTTTTTGTGAGCAAAATGACATTGGAATGCTCGTAATGGAGGAAGAATTTGTTGATTCAAGAAGACCAAGGAAAAAGACCGGCATAACCAACTTGCATCACTATAAGGTGGATTGTTTCTACACTGTCTTAGATATGCAACTTCAAGAGTTTAATGATCGTTTTGATGAGGTAAATTATGAACTACTTGTTTGCACGTCATCCTTGAGTCCGGTTGATTCTTTTCGTCAGTTTGATAAGTCGTTGCTCATGAGATTGGCTGAGTTTTATCCAGACGACTTTAGTTTTATAGAGCGTAAATCTCTTGATCTTCAACTGGATATTTATCTTGATAATATGCAAAGAGATGAAAGGTTTACAGATTTAAAGAGTCTTGCTGATCTTGCTCGTGTCATGGTGGAGACAAGAAAACATCTTTCACATCCTTTGGTATATCGGCTTTTGAAGCTATCCTTGATTCTTCCTGTTGCTACTACAACCGTCGAAAGATGTTTCTCTGCAATGACTTTTGTGAAGACGACTTTGCGTAACCGTATTGGTGATGTATTTTTAAGTGATTGTCTAGTTTGTTTTATCGAAAAACAGGTACTTGACACTATTACAAACGAATCGGTGATGAAACGATTCCAAGACATGAGTGAGCGTCGAGTGCATCTTTAGGATTTATATTTGTGATGACATTTTTATGGTTTTAATCGATTTTATGCATTTTTAGTTATAAAATATTTTTTTGACCCCGATGTAAGAATTTTCTGGCTCCGCCACTGATGGTAGAAGTAGAATTCGGTTTCTGGCGATTAACATAATTCTACGATGTGTAGAAACATACTTCTGTTGTATACCAACGTTCTACATCTACCCAGAGCACTATTTCCACCACTTACACTGGTATCTACCAGGCGCCCCAGGGAATCGAACTCGTGACTTGGGAGGCATGGGCTTGTTTTCGTTTATGGAATTGTACCAGTTGAGCTATAGATTATTTCTTGTTCAGTGTTATTTTGTAAACATAATATACTGCTACTATCTTAATTACTTAAATAAATAAATAAAATGTTGCCGCATACATTCGAACACGCGATTTGGGAATCATGGGCATGTCATTGTTTATGGGATTGTACCGGTTAAGCTGAAGAGTTTTGATTGTTCAATGTTATTTTCTGAACAAAATATACGTTAGCATCTTTATTACATAAAATGATTGTTTGCGTAAAAATCACTAGTATAATCTGAGTTATACATCCCTAAAAACGAGCATATAAATATCATTTAATGTTGAATATGGTTTAAACAAACTTATTTGCCCAAAATCTTGGAGAAAATAAGTTTGTTTCCTAAAATATTTTTTTGCAGATTTTATTTCCTTAACCATTTTCCTAAAATATTTGCACGTAATATCCATCTTCTTCCTCACGTTTCTATCGTCCAAAACCTATCTTTCTTTTTTTTCTTAACTGGTAGTTTCTTGGGATACAAAGAAACGTAAAATACACTTGTTTTGGCTAATATGGTGGATATCTATGCGATTTGTGGTGAATGGATCGGCTTCGAGTTTGTTGGTGACGAAGAAAGAGGTGGTCGTTTACTGGTTTTGGAAGAGACAACGGCTATTGAGGAGTTGAAGAATATTGTGTCAGAAGGTTTCAGAATCGATCAACACCAAGTTACGATGGAATTCAGTTATCTTCCTCAAGATTTAATAACCAAGTTAGGGTCTCCTCCAGTAATCATCTCCAATGATCGCCAAGTAAGGAATTTTGTTGCATATGTTACGAAGAAACCATCCACACAGTTGTGTGTCACAATGAAAGCTAGAGTTGGTTTTGTTGTCAACAAAGAGCCTGAGAAAGCAGCTAAATCCGGTTCTCGTGTCTCAAAAAAAAAAAATCAGAAGCTCGTGTTGATGATGATATTGATGATTTCTTACTACTTGAAAACGGAGAACAAGGTAGTCAGCAAGTTGCTCCATTATCTGTTGAGAATGTTGCGAAGAAGGGTCAACGGTTTAACACCAAAAGGATGATGAAGGCGCGAATGGAAATGTGTGCAATGAAGCACAACTTCGACTATAAGGTTGTTAAATCTACAACTGAATGGTGGAATATACGCTGCAAAGATAATTTATGCGATTGGTGTCTTCGTGCAAGGAATGTATCCGGGTCTAATGTTTTCAGAATCACCAAGTATGTCCCTACACATACTTGTGCTCCTTCCACCAAAACGAAAGGTGGAAAGACAGCTTCGGCAAAAACAATTGCTACTTTGATTATGCCTAAATATCAAGGTGCCAAAGACGGACCGTCACCGATTGATGTCATGCAATGTATGCTTTTGGAGCAAGGAGTGAATATAAGCTACTCTTTAGCATTCGATGCTCGTGAGTACGCCATTAACGCAGTTAGAGGTATACCAAAAAAAAGCTATGAAAAAATACCAATGTACTTGTACATGCTTCAAGCAGCAAACCCGGGTACGTATTATAGCTTTGAAACCGATGGAATAGATAGATTCAAGTATTTTTTTTGTTGCTTTTGGTCAATGTATCAGAGGCTTTGACAAAGCAATGAGGAGAGTGGTTATTGTTGATGGTACATTTTTGAAGAACAAGTACAAAGGAGTACTACTTGTTGCCACAGCTGTTGACGGTAACAACAACTTGTATCCAATCGCATTTGGAGTTGTTGATTCAGAGAATGACCTTTCATGGGACTGGTTTATGAGGCAGTTAAAGGTTGTTATTCTCGAAGACAATGGTTTGGCTTTTGTGTCTGATAGAAATTCTTCTATTGTTAAATCAGTTGGAAATGTTTTCCCGCAAGCAAAACACGGTATTTGCATTCACCACTTGCTGAATAATGTGGTGACTGGTTATCAAGGCAGAGGTTTGGTGAAGATGGTTGAAGAAGCTTCGAGAGTTTATACGGAAGTCGAGTTTGAAGAAAAGTTCGAAACAATTTGCAATAGTAGTCAAAAGATTGGAACGTACCTAACCGAAGCCGACATCACAAAATGGGCACGTTGTTATTTTCCTGGATTCAGGTTCGACATTAGGACCAACAAACCCGTTGAATCGATCAATTCTGCGTTGCGAGCACCTAGAGAGTATCCACTAATTCCTTTGTTGGATAGCATAAGAGAAATGTTAACTAGATGGTTTAATAAGAGGCGAACAAAAACCTCAAATCATCACCAGCCTTTGACCATTGAAGTTGAGAAGAAGATAGCAAGGAGGATCGAGAAGGGCAAAACATTATTTGTTTATCAGATTAACAATGACAGGTTTCATGTTAAAGGCGATAAGAACGACCACCTTGTTGATCTAGCTGAGAGGACGTGTACATGTAGGAAATATGATTTGTCTAAAATTCCTTGCAAACACGCCATCAAAACAGGATTATCAATTGGAAGAGATGCACATTCTCTGACCGATGACAAGTACACGACTGTGACATGGCGAGCAGCTTATGCGGAATCTATTTATCCAATATCTGTTCCGGAAGATGCTTGGCGTGTCCCGATGGACGTTAAAAGTACAAAAGTGTTACCACCTGAAAGCAGACGCGGTGCGGGTAGGCGTAGAAAATGAAGATTCGAAGGCGTTGAAGACAAGTTACGAAAAATGGATCCAGGACCGAAAAGGGCAAAGAAGCAAAACAAATGCACTCGGTGTCGTCATGTTGGTCACAACAGGCAGACGTGTGATATGTCAATCTAGGGATGGTTCCATTCCACACTACTCTCGTTTGATTTTCTTATTTATTTTTGAACTTTGTTATGGCTTTTATCTTTACTTCAAGACTTTTTTGTGTTTTGGTTTCATTACTTTTGGTTTTGTTCTTAAGTTTAAGACTTGTTAAGACTTGATAAGTCTTGTTTTGTTTTGGTTTTAAGACTTTGTTGTATTTTGGTTTCATTACTTACGGTTTTGTTTCTTAAGTTTAAGGTCAGTTAAGACTTGATAAGTCTTGTTCTATTTTCGTTTTAAGTGTAACTTTAAGTGTCATTTTCCGGTTCAAAAGAGATTGAAGAAAGGCGGTGATAAAACCAAGCAAAAAAATCCTACAAATAAATGTTGAAATTAGCAATGAAATAACACGGCAACATAGAAGCACAGATCACACAATTGGTCTAGAATAGACAATATGTGAAATAAACACAAGCAACAATTGAAGCACATATCACACTTTTCTGTACTCTTGCTTTCATTATCTTCATGTCATTGTCTAGAATCTGTGTCTTCTTCTGTAGCTTCTCTATTGTGTCCATGATATGCTTTTGGTGACGTTCTATATTTCCAATGTCATTCACAATTGTTTCTTGGTTTTCTGACAATACCTCGAACTCTTCCAACTGATTCTCCTTAGCCCACCTGAAAACATGACCAACAGACGAGGCATTTGCCGTTGTGCATCGGTAAAACTTGCGGCCTGGAATCGTAGTAGATTTGAGAATCGTAGTTCGTTGTCCACATGTACAACGTCTTGGAATTCCTCTTAAGCAGATACCACGACTTGAACCGGAAAATACGATACTCATCTGTACAAAAAAATCTGAATTTAAAGAGTCTATAAGCCAGTCAATTCTTCATCATTAACCCCAAATTCAAAACACTTGTCAATTGATTGACCTAGACATAGAATCGAATGTTGTCTACGAAACGGATTGTCGATTTGCAAAATTTAGAAGATAATTGACATACCTTCACTGATCGATGGACTTAAAGATACAATAAGGAACCGTAGTCACCATAGGCTTGAGATTATTAATTTAGGATTTCACTAAAATTTGGGTCTCCACAAATTAAGCACAAATACAAGACAGAGCCTTCATATTTGTATAGCAAGTCGTGCTTGAACATAACTTTCTGGAAATTACAAACACTCTATGTATATAACAATTGGAATACCACATTAGACAGATTAAAACACACAACACAATTGGTTACACTTCATATGCAATTCATACGTTCGACTTCCACTGTGGGTGTTCGAGGATAGGTAGTCACATTTTTGTTATTTTCATAAATATTTAACAAATCATTCGTATAGTTGTGTCTTTATATAAATGTTTTAATATCACTGAACATATAATCACAAACAGCAACACCGGTTAATTTCCCTATGACATACATACCACCGAGATTCACTATAAGGGTTCGAGGCTTGGTAGCCACAAATTTTTTTTTTTTTTAAATGACCATATTCTTCCCCATTTAGGGGTTGGTAAATTCAAAAATCTTTTAGGGTTTCGTTTTTGTGGCTCGGTAGTGACAATTGTTTTTTTTTTTAAATGACCATATTCTTCCCCATTTAGGGGTTGGTAAATTCAAAACTCTTTTAGGGTTTCGTTTTTGTGGCTCGGTAGTGACAATTGTTTTTTTTATTTTTTTTAAAAATGATCATATTCTTCCATTTAGGAGTTGGTTAATTCAAAACTCTTTCAGGGTTTCGTTTTTGTGGCTCTGTAGTGACAATTGTTTTTCATTTTAAATAACCATATTCTTCCCCATTTAGGGGTTGGTAAATTCAAAACGAATGTAGGGGTTTCTTTTTGTGGCTTGGTAGTGACAATATATTTTTAAAATTTTTTTTAAAATGACCATATTTTCCCCCTTATATGCAACTGTATAGGGCATAGGCAACTTTGAATATCATAACAAAAAGCAGAAATTACCATAAAACATTTAGGAAGTTTCAACAAAACAAGATAAAATAGTAGTTGCAAGAAAATATGAGAACACCATAAAATCCTTATGGTAAGTCTAAGTCATATCCGAAAACTGAAATGAAATGAAGCAATAACAGTACTGGACACAAAGTACACCATCTCAGGCTATGTCTACAATATCTGGATCCGTACGCGTAATAGGCGGCTCATACTTCGACATTCGGTCAATAAAAATAGGATCATTTGCGGCTAGGAACATATATGTCACCATCTTATGTCGAGCCCACCTGATGTTTTCATCGTTAAGCACTGAGAAGTCCATTCCAAGCATGTCACACTCAATGTATTTCAACGCATACGAACTGCAGTGACAGTGACGCCGATTCAGTCCTTGAGGCATTAGTTCATACTTAATTTTATAAGCTGATACCTTCATCTGTTTGTTGTCTTCTGGTGACTAAACAACCATGACAATGCGCGGAATGATGTGTAGGAATGCGTTTAAAACCCTGTTACGTGTCCCATTCTCACAGTCGAAGACCCGAACTTCCCTCTCCCTGAAATTAATGCACAGTGAGATCCAATGGCTGTTGTGGACATTGAAAGGCACATATATACGATCAACATTGACATCCCACACTTTCCTGGTCCTTCCATGAGCTGGAAGTTCCCCTTTTCCGTAATCCACAAGAATAGAACTCAAGACATACTTTTTCTTCTCTACCAGAAATCTTTTGTATTCACCAGTGATATGTGTACCGAAATTACAAGACATCAAACCAACACGACCTACGTCCAAATGACCCAGAGATATCTTCTCTCGTAGAAAGTACATGAATGCATCCATATCCTGCAAAAAGATTTTACAGTAAATTAGTACATGTTCATTACATACTTTTCTATCAAAGTGTAAATCATATTTAACTAACCTGGGTTTTCAGCCATTTTTGGTGGCTCATAAACCTGTCAGCTAAGTCAAAGGTGAAAATGGTTGGCCCAAATGGGAGTTCAGGCTTGGTCCTGCATAAATATTAAACTAGTTAGACTTTGTGTTTTGCAAGGAAATTTAATGCACAAAACTACACAAAAAAGAGGCCTTACTTGTAATCCCGTCCCCATTCTAATAACAATGCAATCTCCTTCTCCCTGACCAACACCAATGGAGCATCAGGCTCATTGTAGGATGCCTCCTCAATGTCAACTAGAGACAAACCCTTCCATTGTTCTTCACCTTCTTTGCCAGAGCTATTTTTACCCGTTGATTTTGCTGCTGATTTGGGTTCCACCACTGACTTAGCTGCCGTAGAGGGAGTGGGATCAAAACCATTGACCACTGATCTTTGTGAGAGATTTAGCAATGTTTTGTCAAGAAACTCATCAGGGCTTAAGTCTAGGTCTAGGTCAAGGTCTGAAGTCTGAGTTACATTTACGTCCCTAAGATTCTCTAACATCACTGGAGGCATGTCAGTTTTTTTGCCCTGTTTATCAAATGAAGACAAGACATTATAAACCAGAGTACAATACAATACTTAACCATGATTAAAAAGATGGTAAATAACATGTTACCTTGTTCTTTTCTGACTGAGATTGCCTCTTTGTAGTTGCAATGGGGGCTTTAGTGCTTGTAGATGCTTCAACTCGGCTTGTAAACAACTTATTTATTTTGGACAGATCTTTAAGATCTTTTAACTCCCTATGAACTACATCAAATCGGGCAGCAACCTCTTTCTGAATAGTCTTCTGAATCTTCTTCTCCAAATTAGCAAAAGATGCTTCAAACATACCTATGATGAAGGACTTATACTCATCAGTAACAGCTGCATTTGCAGCAGCTGCTCTTTCACACAACACCTTCTGCTTCCTTTCTTCTGCACCATAATCACGTATTTTGCTCTTCCCCTTCCTTGAAGTAGAGGCAGAGCTGACCTCGGAATTAGGAGGATACACATCTGAAGCTGCATGAATATTCTCATTCTCCATCTCTGCATCATCTACAGGCTCATGATCAGACTCATTCTCTCTCTTTGCATCAACTACAGCTTCCAAAGGCTGCTTTGGCACAACAACTTTCCAGACTAAATTACTCCAGTCTTTGTTTTTGCTGATGAGTTGGTAAATCAGGTCCACACGTTCGTCTCTCATTTCTGAAATCCTCGTATACTCAGCAGCTTGAACAATCTCGACATTTCCTCTAAAAGAAATGAATGGATGCAGGACACCCTATGGCAAAAAAATTAATAAACGTGGTTAGACTCCACTAAAGGCAAATCCTTATATATTATGCTGAGTATACAAAGAACAATAACTTACTGATCCAAAGGTTGACTCTAGTCGCCTGAGTTCAGGATATTTCAAGACACAAGAACCTGACCAGTTAGAACATCTAGGAAACACAACCATATCCTCTGTTTTCTTTCTGGCCAACATTGTCCCAATGTCAGGAATATCCTCCATGATCCAAATTTGCAATGCGTAAGTGAAACCATGCAGTGAATAGCTTGATGCCTGATCCAGTTTGGGATGCACATCCTTGATTGCTTTTAGTAGATGATCAAATGAATCTAGACCCCAATGATATGCTCTGAGCTTAGCCACATCCATCACCAGACGGATATACTTGTGTGAGATAAATATTTTCTCATCAGTTGGTACCAATAACTCAGCAATGACACACACATACACCAAACGCAGTCTATCTGCACGAGACCACTGGTTACACTTCAGAAGATGCTCTTTCCTTATGGACTTAGTGGAAATGGTGTTTCTCATTCTTTAGAAACTCACTCCAGAAACCCTTATCATCAACCCATTTACCAAAGTCTTGATCATGTACTTCCTCAAACTTCAAACCAGTTACCGCATGAAATTCTTGCATCGAAAAGCGAAGCGGCCTCCTAGCAAAAACAAACCATAGCTCATGCAGCTTACATGTATCAAGCTGCCTAGTCAGAAAGCTATGGACGAGTCTTGCTGAGTATCTTAACCCATTTTCACTGATTGACATTATAGGACCAAACACAGGATCACTTCTAACTACTTTGTAGTTTTGAATATCCGCGTCCAAGAACACCACCTTGTTGTACTCTTCAAAATGCAAGTTTTAATAAACTTAAGACTTTCAACGTATCTTAGAAAAATTTACTCTGTTTTGTAGTTTCTTGAAGATTTTAAGATGCTTACATATCCAAATACTAAGCTTGGAGTAGTTGATAATGTAGTATTCCCTTGCGTATGAGACTCCGTCGTTTGGAGGATTGACAATTTAATACTTCATTGACATGTGCAGTACGAATTGTTTCTTTTTAGTTACTCTTGATCAATCTGCATCTCCTTATGTTGGTCAGTGTTTGTTAGTTTATGTCCCTCAGGATTTGCTAAATTAATTGAGCAAATGAAAACATATTCAAATAACTTATTACAGTGTTGGCTAATTTTATTCGTACCACGCAATTAAACAAAGACAAATAACTCAAAGCTTAAAAATCAAACACACCAAATTGCTTCATCGCATTGTAAATTAATTTGGCTTTACTTTCACACCAAATTATTCCTTAACGGCACTACAAGAAAAGACCCGCGTTTGCGACGGCGGTATTCGTCGCAAATATCCGTTTGCGACGAATTTGCGACGATTTTGAGTTTGTCGCGAATGGCTCGTCGCAAACTCAGAATGGTCGCAAAATTGTCGCTAAAGTCAGGAACGTCGCAAAATCGTCGCAAAGTTTGCGACGTACTTGCGGCAAACGTTTGGCAACGATTTAGCGGCTGTTTCAATTCGACGCTTTTTTGCGACGTGTTGGCATCCAGTTTGCGGCGAAAACGTTTGCGACGATTTTGCGACCACTTTAATTTGCGACGAAATTGCGACGTACTGTCGATCTGATTAAAAAAAATTAAAATTAAAATAATTATTAATTTTAAAATATAAAATATAAAATTTAAATACTAAAACCGTTCGAGAATAATTAAAATTACACAATTTTTTTAAAAGTTTCAAAACATAAAAATAAAACCGAAGAAAATCTAATCGAAATTAATTTGGTTTTCGATCGGTTCCTCGTCTTCGTCTTCGGCTTCCTCTTCTATCACTCTCTTCTGCGCTTCTGCCGCCTCTCTCTTCTCCCGCTACAACTCGTGTAAGAGGGGGTTATCTTGCGCTAACATCTCGAACATCTTATCGTAGGCCGTATCGCTAGCTTGCAACATCTTGATAATCTTTGCATCTTTCTTCTGTTGTTTCTCGTGTTGCAAGACCGTCTTTTGCAACGTTGGATCAGTTGGATAGCTGGAAACGGGACAAAACGGAACTCCTTGTTCATTCATCCGGATAGATCCAGTAAATGCCATCTTCCCCTTACGGTTTTTTGGAGCCATCTAAAAAAAAAGGAGAAGGTTATAATGTAATTAAAATTACTAATAAAAATTAAATTTTAATATAATAATTCTTACCTCAGCAGCGATGCGGTTGACCTCAAATGGTGTCACCTGAGTAGGCTGACCTTCAGGAGTAGGCTGGGTTGCGAGTTCCTTGACCCGGGTAAGCACATCGTCGTGGAGCTTCTCGACACGTTGATCAATCCACGTTCCATCCGGCCTACGGTGCGTCTTCTCCCAAAGCTCTGGCATCGTAGCGGGACCTCCTTTTTTCATGCCTAAAAATAAAAATATTTTTAAAATGTTATTTTTGTAATACGTAAAACAAAAAAAACATTACAAACTTACAATCTCTCGCGCGTTCTCCTCGTAAGATATTTGTCCCGCACAATGCTTTGACGGCTGGTCACCGTTAACTGGCGTCAATCGAGCGGAAGAACACATGGCCGATTTGAGCTTGCTAGTCTCCTTCTCCCAAAACTCGACAAGACCAGCCCAAATGTTTGGGTTAAACCAGCGAGGCATACAGAATTTCGGATCTGGGTTTTCCTCCCATTTGTCCTTCCACCGTCCAATTTGGTCGTTGAGGCGTACCTTCGTTTTTGCATCAAAATGTTCCCGAATCAAGCCGTTGATCGCGGGGTCCCAGTAATATTTTTGCTAAAAAAACAAGAAAAACCAAGTTAATATAAATTTAAAAATTAAGAAAGAAAAAAAAAGTTATATAATTACCGCAAATGTTTTGTACCACCGGGCCCTCGTATCCTCGGGAACATACTTCCAACTCGTATGTAGCATAGTGAAATCCCGCTCGATAATCTCCCTAATAGACTTGGAGACTTTGTTTTTCGAGAACCTGAAAAAAGAACAGTAATTGAAAACATGTTAAGTTATAAATGTAATTAATAAAAATATGAATTTTTAAAATAAAATGTTGTACCACAATTGTTTGCCGGACGGCTCAGGATGTAGCTCGGGAAGTACTCGGCGTGCAGGACTAACGAGAAGCTGAGCAAACGTCATATCGTCCATCGACGGAACTCTACGATCGTCCTCTGGAGGAGCCTCCGGAGGTGGTTGAGTCTCGGGAATCGTAGAAGAAGAAGACCCGTCGCCTCTATGCGCATGAAATCCAGGACGTGGAGGTCTACGTCCAGGGTCCCTCTGTAGAAGGTCGGTGTACTCGTTGGGTGAACGCCTCGTCATCTACAATTATGTAAAATTATAAAAAAATTAATAAAAATTTATGTTAAAATGTAAAACTTTATGTTAAAATTAATAATATATTTTACCATTTTAAACTTATAATCCTAACAATTGTAATAATTCTCATAATTGTAATTATGCTCATAATATATTACAAACCTTTCTACTAAAATATAAAATTCAATAAATAGTAAAAATTAACATTCTAATATTCTAATCATACCAATAATAATAATTTCCAAAATCCAAATTATTCTAATCAACAATATAATTGTAACCATTCTAATAATCATATCATTCTAACAATTCCAACAATTGCAAAAATTAAAACCTAACAAAGATAAATAAATTAAAAGAAAAGAAGAAATTTTTTACCTTAAAATCGGATTTGGAGAGACTTTTCACGTTTTTTGCGAGATGAAAGAGAGGACTGTGCGACGATTCACTGTTCTGGGCTCGCGCTTATATAGGAAAAAGGTCCGTCGCAAAACCGTCGCAAATTTCCGTCGCAAAACCTTGTTTTCACCGCCACTTCCGTCGCAAAATCGTCGCAAAACCAACCACTTCCGTCGCAAAGTCGTCGCAAATCGGTATAGGGTTTGTTTAAGGTTTAGGGTTTGTTTAGGGTTTCGAGTTTTGTGAACCAATTTTAGGAATACAAAATGGTAAATATACTTGTTTTTGGGTCCCTTATGCATATAGCGAACAAAGACAGACAATAAATAAAGAAAATCAACAAATCGGTGTAATTGATAGATTTACCATATTTATTGTATACGTGTATGATGTTTATACTTATGTTTCTTACGGTTGATAGATTTATGTTATAATAATTTCAACAACAAATTTTTTATTGCTTATACTACTGACCCTTTTGGTAATATAACCAATAAAGGATGTTAAGAAGAGGTAAAACAAAAAGTTCTAGGGGTTAGGCTTTGCGACGATTTTGCGAGGGAAACGTCGCAAAATTGTCGCAACTCTGGATATGTTGCGACGTTTTTGCGACGTTTTCCTCGCAAAAGCGTCGCAAAGCCTTACCCCTAAACCATGAACACATAATTTTTGGGTTACCTCTTATTAACATCTTCTTTTTGTGTTATTAACATCTTCTTAAGAGGTAACCCAAAAATTATATGTTCAGGGTTTAGGGGTTAGGCTTTGCGACGATTTTGCGAGGAAAACGTCGCAAAACCGTCGCAAATGGGGATCGGTTGCGACGGTTTTGCGACGACTCCCTCGCAAAATTGTCACAAAGCCTTACCCCTAAACCCTTAACATATGATTTTTGGGTTACCTCTTATTAACATCTTCTTTTTGTGTTGTGTAGATTTTCTTCTATTGTGTGTGTGTATTGTGTTTAAGAGGTGAGGATTTTCTTCTTATTTTTTTTTTTTTGTTGAAGAAAAATATAATCTTCTCCAAAAATTAGCTGTTAGGTTGAATATATAAATATTCATCTCATTTTATGTTAATTAATAAATGAAGAATAGAGAAATATAGAAAACAAAATGATTATTAACAATATATACTTTATATTAATTATAAAATATATCGTAAAATATAAATAGCCATAAATATCAGATGAATTTAATTAATAGGAGAATTTTCTCATCAAACACTAATAACACTCAAACAAACAAATCCTTTAAAATTTTAAAATCTCAGTAGAATTACATTTAATCTTCGCCATTACTTTTATTAATCTTCTTCTTCATTATCATCAATATAAGTTCCTACTCCCCCTTCATTTTCCTCCTCATCTTCCTCCTCGTGATCTTCTTCTTCGTGGTCTTCATCAAATTCATCTTCGTTTCCATCCGAATCCTCAAATATCACATCAAGACCACTGTGGAGTGGGTCAATTCTTGTCAAATTAGTGTTTACCTCCGTTGGGATTGAAACTTCTTCGGTTCTAGCAGGTTGCAGTGGGGGTTGATCATCAGCATCAGCTCCTAACCCACCGACAATTCGACCCCTTGGGTTAACTTTTATCACAGATAGCCAATCTTGATCCCGTCGTGCACGAGTGCGTGGGTAAGGAATGAAGACTACTTGCTCTGCTTGAGATGCTAAAACAAATGGCTCAAATTTGTCGGTGTACCTCCTATTTCCTTTGACGTCAACTACTCCAAATTTGCTGGTTCTAACCCCGACACCAATGTGTGGATCAAACCAATCACAACGGAATAATACACTTTTCAAGTTCAAAACACCTGCATACTCAATCTCGATGATTTCTTTCAAAATACCATAAAAGTTTGTATCGCCAGGGACATGAATACCATAATTTGCAGTGGCTTTATTTTGGCCATGTTCAAATGTGTGAAAAATAAAGCCGCAAGTACAATACATCTTACTCGTTTTTATGCTTGCAATAGGCCCCAAAACAAACTCATGTACCCATAAAGGCCAAGTTTGGCGAGATCTTCTCGCCACCTATTCTCAAAATGAAATAATTAATTAATTAGTATACATAAATATATACATCTACATATATATACATGTATATATATTACCAGTGTCCACCCACGTGTGTGTCCACCTATATATATGTTATGCAACTCTTTTACCAGTGTCCACCCACGTGTGTATCCACCTGTATATATTCAACGTAGAATAAGTAAAATATAATTAAATGTCAAGTAAACAATATACTAATATATATAATTATTTCTGTTTTTTATATATATACAAACTTTGAAATATTAGTAATTACCAATATATATTAATAATAATATTATACCTGTTAATTTGTTGATATTTCCAATTGTCGTCTTCCAAAGGACATCGGTGAACGTTGGATCTTCTGCCTCAACAACACAGTTAACCATCTGTACATGTCTCTCATAAGAATTGCATTTTTCCAACATCGATTCTTCAAGTCTTTTCCTTGCCCTTTCTTCTGCTTGTCTCACACCAGCCGGACCCGGAATCAAAGCTCGATTGTTATCCATATTTGTTGAATTATAGAATGTGAGGTATATAATTAATTAATGTGGATTTTATAGAATGTTCATTTCAGTTTGCGACTAATTTGCAACGAATTTCTAAGACTTTTGCGACTGATTTGCGGCTAAAATATTACACTCATAAACAAGTGAGAATCAATTAAAACATGTTCAACCTACTTTCGTCGCAAATCCCTCGCAACCCTTAAAACGTCGCAAATTCGACGCAAATGTTGCGACAATATTGCGTCTAAACGTAAAACTCGACGCAAAACCGTCGCAACCTATAAGTCGACGCAAACACCTCGCAAATTTTGCGACGGTTTTGCGTCCAAACTAACAAAGCGTCGCAAAACCGTCGCAAATTTGCGAGGTTTTTGCGTCGTCAAGTTCCTACGCAAATTTGCGACGGTTTTGCGAGTTATTAAGAATATTCGTCGCAAACTAGTCGCAAATTGGACGCAAATTTGCGAGGGTGTAAAACCGTCACAAACTTCCGTCGCAAAACCTCCTGTATTCTTGTAGTGCGGGTTCTTCAAGGCTTTCGGGTTTAAAATCAAGGGACTCGTCGTTATAAATATCCCACCATTTGTTAATCCACATTTTGACGTCTTCTCTGTCCATGTTAGGTTCTTCTCCTGTGTACCTCCATGGCTTGGCTCCCTATCATTTTCATTTATCAAAAAAAAAAAAAAACACTAAAGTATCAAAGCCAAGCTAGACAAGTTAAGTAATGTTATGAAGAAACGTTAGGTGCTAATCGAGTGTAATGATGCCTATCGCTTAAACGCCCATTAGTGTTACGATAGGATTGTTCTGAACATTTCGGGAAATCGAGAACATATCTTATTATATAAAGGAGGGTTCGCAAAATTGTAACTTACGAGATCGCGACACGTGTTACATAGTCGATTAGATTATAACACATGTCACTAATTTAAATATGTAAATTTCTCAATATCAAAATTGTTAATTATAAAAAAAGGAAGAAGTTAAAATGGAAAAAAAAATATAAAGTAATTTTACAAATTGCACAAAACCTCTATAAGAATAGTTATATAAGATATTTAGTTCAAAATAATTAATAAAGAGAAATTTAACATAAAAAAAATTAGAAAAATAAAAATAGCAAACTATGTAATTATGAGGAACACAAAATAATTGACCATGGATAAAAATAAAAATAACCTCTACGCAGAAGTTTAACATATGTATATTTATGATGAACACAAAATAACTAACCATGGATAAAAAGAGAACTATATCAAGAAGAACAAGCAAAAATAAAAAAATTGGTTAGTGGTATTTTTTCATGTGTAAAGTTTACGAAATATCATCAAAGAAGGATCGTCTAAACATGTAAAAATGATTTAGTTATTATATCAAATAGTTTAATGATTCAAACCATATTTAAATATATCAAACGTATATACTTTATTGATCTCCAAATTCTTCAAATTATATATGTAATTAAAAAAAGAATTGACCATCTTTCTATCATTATATGTAGACAGATGTTTAACATATGTATATATATATATATGGGAAACACAAAATAAATGATCATTAACAAACAGAGAACTATAGCAAGAAGAATAAGCAAAAAAAAAAAAAAAATTGGTTAGTAGAATTTTTTTCATGTGTAAAGTTTACAAAATATCATCAAAAAAATATCGTCAAAACATAAAAATGATTGTTTGTGACAAAAAAAAATTAAAAATGATTTAGCTATTATATAAATAGTTTAATGATTCAAACCATATTTACATATATCATGCGTATATACTTTATTGATTTTCAAATTCTTCAAATCATATGAGATATGAGACTATATTTTTTTAAATTACATATGAACCTATAACTTTAATCACTACATTATCTAATTTGGGGTTTCAATTAAGAATATAGTATACTTCTTCTCTAAACATTCTTTAAACATAACTTTTTACTATAAATCAAATAATTTGTGAGGGTCTTATTCTAGTTGTTTATAAGCAAGAGAAAGTTAAGTACTTACAATTGGACAATAGTGAACAACTTTGACCCTCTCAAGGTCAACGCACCCAGGGTGGCGCCAAATCACAGAAAAAAGCAGGTTGTAAACCGGAGGGACCGGTTTAAAAACTTTCTCAAAGAACATATTAAGAAAATCCTGTAAAAGTACAACAAACATGATATAAATTAATATATGTAACAATATATTGAAATAGAACCCCGTAGTTATTATACATATATATATATATGTATATGATATATGTGTGAGTGACTCACTTGCTCCGCGAATGGTTGGTGTGGAGTGACCTGGAGGGTTCGAATGAGGCTCTCATAAGTCAAACGGTTGGGCTCAAATACAAACATACCGCCGTTGAAGTATGGACGAGGAGGAGATCCCATCTTGGCCGGCCACGTCACCTTTGGACCATATTGACAATAACCGATCGAATATTGCGGCGAGTAGCTCCAATATGACTCACAGAAACAACTCAAAACACCGTGTATATAACCATCTTCCAGATCAAAGAGTTCGTCGATATTATCGTAAACTTGAATATCAGCGTCTAAGAAAACCATCTTGTTGTACTCTTCAAACTACAAGTTCAAAAGTACAAAAAAATACCATTAGCTTTTAACTCTAACAGAAGTTACATCTGTATAATGTTGCCAAAAAATAAAATTTATATGTAAGTTTATGGTGAATTTTTCAAGCCCAAGCATACGTCCAATTCTTTCCATGTACTTTGGATCGAAATGGCAAAGCCCGCACAAATTTGTTTTTGGGTCATCAGAAAACTCGACAGCTACTCTTACTCTTTGGGATTAGTCGGGTAATAAAACCCGGGTTACAATTTGATTATCAAAAAAAAAAAAAAAAATCTAAACGTTTAAGCAAACCAACAATTAAATCTGCTTTTTTCATTTTACAAAATCTGCTTACGTTCCAAATTCCGAATTTTGAGTAGTTGACAATAAAATAATCCTTTGCGTATGCATCTTGGCTCTCCGGAGGATGAACAGGCTCGATCTCACGCACTATACAGCCTTGAGACCTCACGATCTCTCTATGTTCCTGAGGCACATCAGGCAACATAGCAACAACAAGAGGATAAGCACTTTTAACCTTACGCAAACCCTTTGCTAATCCCACCACTCCCTTCACGTAGTCTCCTTTACCGGCCAAAAACGTCACATAAGCTCTCCTTAAAGGTGCTTTATGCGCCTTGTCAGATACATAGATCGAGTTTACAGGAATCTCATTAGCCATTTTGAGGAAACAAATAGTACTGGAGAGAACTGAAAATAAAGGTTTTTTATGGCTATTCCCACTTTTGGTTGGTGACTTTGCATTGGGCTTGTGATTTCTACGAAGGCTATGATTTATAGCCGTGGAACGATATTATAGTTTATTTTTTGTAGGCAGGGTAATATAGTTTTAAAAAGAGCAATTGGCAGGGATATCATGTTTTGAACCCCATGTGACTTCTGCTGTACCTAGAAACGATTCAAAGTGTCGACCAATATTACAACATAATCACTAAATTATAACCACTTGCTGATTAATGAATAAGTTCCTTGAATGTTTGAGAAGTAAAAGGAAATAGAAGTTGAGTTTTTTTTTTGTCGGCAGGGTAAGACTATATTTTTCACTCTAAAATAAAGTAACTCTATTTTAGAGTCGGTTTTTTCCAACCCATTATTTTATTTTTCACTCTAAAAGAATATTTTAAATATATTTTTTTCAATTTAGTCTTTGACTTATTAACATAATACAATTTACCAAATTATTTATAATTAACAAAAATTTACTAAAATTACAATAATATTTTTTTAATTGAAATTTTATATAGAAATAAAATAACATTGTACAATAGAAAAAGACAAATTAATATAATCTAAGCATTATTATTACCGAATTTATCCACAAATTATCAACTAGAGCAATTGAAGAAGACAAGTGCACAAAGACAACACCATTTAAAGATTCAAGACAAGAATTACGCTTTAAAAAACTTTAAAAAGAAAATAGAATTTTGCATCATGACTTAAACTCTGTAGGGGTCGGATCCCCCCTAGAAGAATCGATAAGTCAAAACGACGTCGTTTTGGCCAACAGTCAAGCCCAGAAGACGGAAACCCATTAGCAGCCCGTTACTATTTGACTCAACCGACTTGTATTTTCTATAAATAAGCATATACCCCTCACATGTGAGGGATCGGAAATTTCAGATAGAAACACTGTTTACAGCTCTGATCTTGAATGAATAAGAACCCTAATTCTATCTTTCTCTAAGTGTTTTAAAAACCCTAAAGAAGCTCTATTTCAGCGAATCTTTACAAATTCTATTGTGTGATTATTCCAGCTCGCACAAACTCCATTCATAATCCGAATATTCGTATGTATTTTGAGACTTGAAAAACACGGATTTTTCAAAAAAGGGTAGAGCAACATCAACATCAACAAGCTCCACTTTCGTCATTTTCATTTAGACAATATTTTGATGATTTAAATTATTAAACAATTAATTATAATATTTATTTTATGTTATTTATCTTAATTTTATTATTTTCCATTAATAAATTTCATCGTATTTGAAATTTTTTGCTGGATTTTAATTTTGGTGGTTAACGATTTTTTAAATATGAATTTTGATTATCATTTTATAATTTGTCATTAATTATTTAATCAAAAATTAAAGAATCAATAATAAAAGTATATATTTAATAATATGTTTTAGGTGTAAAAGTATAATGAGTAAAAAGTTAAAGGATTTTTATATAAATAAAAAGTTCAATTCTAAAATAGTGTGAGATTTATGATTACTCTAAATATAGAGTAAAAAATGTGGTTGCTCTATTTTGGTATAAGATTTAGAATGGGGTTAGAGATGATTTTACTCTAATCATATTTTTAGAGTAAAATTTAGAGTGGGATTGAAGATGCCATAATAAGTAAAGTTGAACTGTTTAAGAAAGAGAAAATGGCTAATGAGTTTTTTTTTGTCGGCAGGATATCAATGATATCATATCATGTTTTGAAACTCATCTGACATCTGTACCTGGAAACGATTCCCAGTGTCGACCAATATCACGACATAGTAATTACTAATGATAATCACTTGCTGATTATGAATATGCATATAATGTTTTAGGGTAGTCTTAGGCTTAGGTGGATTAAAATTAATGTTAAATAGGATTAATAAGCAAGATTCGGATTCATAACAGGACTTCTGAGACCTGTTAAGACACGGACATGTGTAACACCGTGAGTGATTTTCCGATTTTAATTAAAACAAATGAAAACAAAAAACACTACTCTCTCTCCTCTCTCTTTTCTTTCTCTGTTTGCAAAACAAGTGAGTTATGATTCAAACTCAGGCTTTCCAATACTCCAAATCAAAATTAAGATCTGGTTTTGATGTTTTTGGTATTTGTAACTTTAATTTTTGGTAGGATACTTGCTTACAAACTCGAGCCTGTTTCGATTTTTTTTTCCTGAAATTTGATTTTTTTTTCTGATTATGATTGAATCGATAGGGATCAAGCCATGAAGGTACACATGAGAAGAAGCTAACATGGACAGAGAAGAGATCAAAAATAAAAATCTCCTAATATTAATATCCACCTATAGAAGCCAACAAAATTAAAATCTCTTAGAGCATCTCTAATGTATCACACCATATTTTACACTAAAATGGTGTAACACCAAAATAGTGTTGGGTTTTACTCCAAAATATTACACCATTTTCTACACCAAAAAAAGACTATTCTATATTTATTCTTTTACAAATTTACATATTAACCCATATATTTTTTTAGTTTGATTAATTATAAAATTATTTAAATGTAACATTAAATATGAAAAGAAAAATATAATACATCATATAAAATAAAAGTATGTATAATAAATTTTGGTTTAATCATCATAAATATATTAGATTTTGGTTTAATTGTCATCATTTATATATGTTTCTCATTAAATTTAAAATTATTTATAATTTGAAAGGCCAATTTATATAAAAAAAAGTTCTACACCAAAATAGTGTAAGATTTGGTGTTGGATTGGAAAAGATTTTACACCGAAATGGAATTTGAAGTAAGAATTGGTGTAGGGTTGGAAGTGGTCTTAGTAAAGATTTTAAGAAGTGATGATTAACAATTTATATTAAAAATATTTTTAAAAATCAAAATTAGGGATCCATTGATGAAAATGCTCTTACAACTTCTAAACCACATATTCATAGCATTGGTATTCGTTCCAACATTCGTGGTTCTTATGTGTTAATTCCGATTCTGTATTATACTTATTTGTTGTTTCGTCCAAAAAAAGTATTATATTCGTAATATTTTTGGAAAAATAAATAAAAATTAGTAATAGAGAATTTTTAAAGATATGCTTAATTAGATGATTTTTAAGATTTATATACTCTTGTTAAGAAATTATTTTAAAAAAATATTGATTTTTATCTACTTACACAATTCAATCAATCGGAAAACATGCAATATGCAAAATTTCAAAAATCAAAACAACAAAAACACAATTAATTTTTTTTTTAAAAAACTTGAAAACACTATTTAGTTTAGAACTAAAAAATCCTCTACAACATCACTTGAAAAGCAAAGACAGAGTATATCAGAATTTAAGACATAGAAATCTAAAAAGGGTCTGAAATTATAGAAAACCTTTGGTCCAAATTTGAAATCTCGTGACGTGGTAATTTGATAAACAAATTTATGAAGTAGGTTTTCTTAAGGAAAAAGAAAAGGTCTTGATAAACAAACTTTTTTTCTTTTAACAACATTTTATATGCAGTGTGATTTATTAAGGAAAAAGAAAAGAAAATAAAAGAAAAGAATAGTGAATATTCGTTTTCTGTGATGACAATAAAACACACATGTGTTGGGTCCAATGACGAGAATTAAAACAATTATTGGACCATATGCATTGGTCACCCTCTTGGATTTTAGTGGGTGTCTAATAGCCCAAAATGCAATTAAACAAAAATCAAGCAAATCCAAATCGTTTGGAACGTGTCTAATTTAAACCTTTTTCTGAGTTTAGATGGCGTGTGTTGATTGGCCAAGCAAAAATGTTTTTGGAGGAGAGAAAACAATCCCGTGTTTCTTCATTCCTCTCTTTCTCTCTGGTTCCTCGTTCGCCATTTCTCCGGCGAATTGCATCGGTTTTGTGATGATAAATCGATGAATAAATGGTTAAAAAGTGGTGGATTCTCCGTGGTGAATCGATTGTGCTCTGATTCGGGGGTTTTGGTTGAGAAAACCAATCTGAAATTTCTTCGAGTCATTAACATCCTTCCCGGTCAGCTTCATCATTGACTGCGCCATACTCGCGAATCCCTTAACGAGTCTTCGATAATAACCTGCTAAACCAAGAAAACTCCTGATCTCGGTAGCATTAGACGGTCTAGGCCAATCCCTGATAGCCTCTATCTTAGCCGGATCCACAAAAACTCTATCTGCAGAAACAATATGGCCAAGAAATCTCATCTGTCTCTGCCAAAAACAGCACTTGCTCAACTTAGAGGTGCATACCTTGTGAGGCTAATAGTGTTTCTTCAAGATTAATTCAAATGAGCAATTCCTTGTCTTTTTTTTGCAATGATGAAGTGATTTTGGAGTTTTTGTAATGATGCAGGCTGCAAAAGTGCTTTAGTCTGACCCTAAGCTGTGAACCTCAAGATTGTATTGAAGTTTTAATGAGACAAGGGAGAGGAAATAAGAGAGGTTTTGTCAAGCTAAATGACAATGACAATGATGAATCAGTTTGTAACAAATAGACACAAGCTTTGCTTTCTTCTTGGGAAAACAGAACTGTATGAAGAAAGAAGAAACTTTGAAGAACAAGCTCATTCATGAGATGTTGTAAAATTTGTTTCATGTTATGTAATATCTATTATGTTTCTTTGAATTCTAGTGTTGGCAATTGAATCACAATTCTTTTTTAAGAGTCATTAACAAGAAAAATACATCAAACCAATTTTAAAAGTTATTAAGAAACACATTCTTTATGTTTTGTGGCTTTCTAAAGTTTTCTTATTGAATTATTAATGACAGTTTTTTTTTTTTTATAAATTCACAAATTATCCAATCTAAACATTCACAAATTAACCAATCTACTATATTTATAAAATTTATTAACATAACTCTATTTAAAATAAAAGAATTAAACTTTTTTTAGACACCTTAATTTGGTGTCTCCATTGTATGAACAAATACTTAAGAGTGTCTTAAGACTCAAATTCCCATTAAATTAAAAAAAAAAAATTTAAGACCTTTTTTTTGAGGTCTCCATTGCACTTACCCTTAATAAAAGAGATGTACAATCTGCTTTACAAAGGTAGTACCTTACTTCAATCCTGACACAGAAGAAATAGAAGCAAACAAGTTTTCTTGCGTGAAATGCTATGGGATGAGGCCCCAATGTTGCACAAACATTGCTATGAAGCTCTTGATCGAAGTCTAAGAGATATCACCCGAGCTGCAAATCTTAGTAATTGTGACAAACCATTTGGTGGTAAAACTATTGCATTTGGCGGGGATTTTCGTCAAATTCTACCAGTGATTCATAAGGGTACTAGAGAACAAATCGTCCATGCATCGTTGACTTCCTCATATTTGTGGGATTCATGTGAAGTGCTAGAGTTAACAAAGAATATGAGATTAACTGTTGAATCAGTGCAATCAGAAGCTGGTCGCATCAAGGAGTTCTCTGATTGGATTCTTAAGCTTGGAAATGGGAAACTTTCAGAACCAAATGATGGTCACGCTCTGATAGATATACCTGAAGAGATGCTTCTCCTCGACTCATTTCATCCGATCGATTCGATGGCTAACGCTATATATCCTTCATTGCTTCACAACCTTGAAGATAACTCTTTCTTCAAGGAACGTGCGATACTTTGTCCAACAAATGATGATGTTGAGGAGGTAAACAATCACATCATGGATATGCTACCGGGAGAAGCTAAGGAATACCTAAGCTCTGATAGAATCTGCAAATATGATTTTACACCAACAAGAGACGCTGACATCTCCGATGAATTCTTAAATGCCATCAACTGTTTAGGTCTACCAAACCATATTCTCAGATTGAAAGAGGGAGTTCCTGTCATGTTAATAAGAAACATTGACCAAAAATATGGTCTTTGCAATGGCACAAGGATGCAGATTTCACAACTAGGAACCCATATCCTTGAAGCTAAAGTTTTAACAGGGAGTAATGCTGGAATCAAAGTCTATATCCCGAGGATGGTTCTTACTCCTACAGATGTTAAATTGCCGTTTCGCTTTCAGCGACGACAATTCCCAATCATTCCTTGCTTTGGGATGACCATTAACAAGAGTCAGGGTCAGAGCTTATCTCATGTTGGTATCTATTTACCGAAACCAGTCTTTTCCCACGGCCAATTGTATGTGGCAGTATCACGAGTTAAAAGTAAAGGAGGTTTGAAGATCATAATCTTGGATGAAAATAGTAACCGGGTGAAGAAAACAAAAAATGTCGTTTACAAAGAAGTACTCCAAAATCTGTGAGGTATGTAAACTATTTAGGAGAAGTTAAAACGAAATGAAACTATTTCATACATTTTTTGGTTTCTGAAAATAATTTCTATTACAACTCTATCTTATTTGACAAATTTCCAAATCACCTAATTGATTCATTGTGTTTATTCACAGAAAACGCTCTTCGTATAGTTGGGAGATGCATCCATCTTTCGGTGGAAGTACCCAAAGGAACTGAAGATCTCTAATTTCTCAACTTTCTCTTTAATTGTGTTTTCATGTATTACCTATCCACAAGATCTCTGATTTCACGTGTTTTCAATGTAAATATATGTTAATCTCTCCTAACATTAATCTGTTGATCTCATACCACTTTCGTTTATTAAAAACATGTTAACAAAATCCACAAAAAATAGCCAAATATCATTTACCATATCCAAATTAATATATACACACGCAGACACAAAAAAAGAGATATTGAGTAGTACCTTATTGAAATTTCGTTCAAATTGACTGGGTAATCACCGACCAATAAATCGATATGAAGCTTCACAATTGAAGAAACGATCTTCGCAATCATCGCGTTTTACTCTACTTTAGCCACCGAGTTGGCCATTTCTAATGGAAAAAAAAAGAACTGAAAAAGCTCAAATCTACTGCAAGGATCTTGAAGTTTAGTTAATGGAGTTTAACTAACATGAATTGATTAATATATTTGTCGACCAAAAAAAAAAAAGAATTGATTAATATATTTAATATTATTTTACAATAATTCATGTCAATAATTTTGCCCGTGCGTAATCCTAGTTTTTTTAATATTTTACCGGGTGTTTTAAAAAGTTTAATGGGGTGAAGACTATTTTCAAAAATGCTATCAAACTTTAAAAAGTGTTTTGATCCTAACAAAATCTAAACCCTAAAAACTAAATTCCAACATAACATAGTTAACTAAAATATAAATGATATAAAGAGTAAATGATATGATGTATTGTATAGTGGTATTTTTTAAAAGATAAAAAATGGCATTTTTATAAACAAGCATTTTTCAAAATGTCTCTTTTTAACAGTTTGGAAATTATTTTTCTTTAAGCATGATAAGAATCAGGTTCTCATATAATACCTATACAAGAATCTCATCAAGAATCATAATGATGCCTTCTAATTCTAATAGTTTTACTACTGTTATTTAATGGCATTGTAATTTCTAATATCAAGAATAAAAACGATGTTTGAGTTGAATTTGTAATGAGAACAATAATAAACCGTAAGAAACACCGACAAAAAAAAACTGTAAGAAACAAAATTTATTTTTTCTTTGACTAATTGATTCAAAACCATGCGCTTACGTGCACACTTGTTTTTCTGGGCGGGGGGGGGGGGGATTTTCCTTGCTTTCTATCTTTGTTTCTTACAAGAAATACACACACACACATGATTACACATGATGGGATTCCTAATCTCATTGGTAAATACTAATAAACTAATAATAACAAAAAAAAAATATGGCATAAAATATGTCCTTATCTATTAAAGATGGTTAGTTAGATTGGTACGAGATAATGATTCTTAAAAAATCTGTTATCGAAAAGTTCAATAAAATGAAAATTGTAACACTCCAACGAACTTGCTATACATTTCAACTACAATATATAGCGAGAATTTATGTATACAATTAGTACCAATTAGTAACTTATTGTTAGTCTCTATATCGTCACAAATAGATAAGTTTTGTCACAAATTCGTAAAAGTTTAGCTATGACATTTATGTTACAATGCCGTCACATTTGCTATGGGTGCTACTTTAGTCACTATTAAGTCACTAATTGTTACAAATATTGGTTACGACATACTTTGTCACAAATATTGTGACAAAATATCTACAAATCCGCGACTTAAAACATTCGGTCACGAAATCCTATCTATATCGTCATAAGCTTGTGACGAATATGACCCGTCTCAAATTTTCGTAACAATAACTTTATTTTTTTGTAGTGAAGGAGCAATACACCACCTAAGCAGGTCTTGAAACAAGAGTGGTGGAGAGATCGATGAGTTAATGAAGAAGGAGTCCCATACCTGTTTAGAGAACTCACACCCAAAGAATAAGTGTTCAATACTCTCCGCTTCTGAGCCACAGAGAAGACACGTATCCGGGACATTCATTCCCCAAGACCGGAGCCTATCTCGGGTTGATAGTCGTCCACGCACCAAGAGCCAGAATATAAAAGCATGTTTTGGGATTCGATGTTTAAACCAAACCGCAGACTTCCACGGAACCGTAATTCGCAACGGGTGAAGACTGTTCCAGATCCGCACCGAAGAGAATAGAGCAGGAGCGTCAACGTTATTTACCTTCCACATGAAGCAGTCCGGATTAGATGAAAGGGAGATAGGTCCAGACGGTAAACAATTCCGGAGCAAAACCACCAACGGGTGTCTTCCTCTTGGTAAAGCCCACTCATAATTCACAATAGCATCAGCAACTGTAGCCGCCGAAGGATATGTACGTAGAGTTTCTCTTGTAGTAATACAACTTTCAAACATATCAATAAGAGAAACTCTACCCATATTTTTAAAAGCGAATATTAAACCATTTTGAAAAATAGGCGAATATCTCTGTTTATATTTAATTATTCTTGATCAATCTGCTCACCTTATTGTGGTCAGAGTTAATTAGTTTATGTCCCCCAAGATTTGCTAAATTAATTGAGAAAATGAAAGCATATTCAAACAAATTATTATAATGTTGGCTAAATTTATTCTTACCACACAATCAAACAAAAGACAAATAACTCAAAGCTTAGAAACCAAACACATCCAGATCTGAACACATCAAATTGCTTCATTGCATTGTAAATTAATTGGCTTTATTCTCACGCCAAATTATTCCTTAACGGGTCCTTCATGGCTTTCCGGTTTGAAATCAAGGGACTTGTCGTTATAAATATCCCACCATTTGTTAATCCACATTTTGACGTCTTCTCTGTCAATGTTAGGTTCTTTTCCTGTGTAACTCCATGGCTTGGCTCCCTATCATTTTCATTTATCAATAAGAAAAAAAAGACTAAAGTATCAAAACCAAGCTAGACAAGTTAAGCGACTTTAAGTAATGTTTTGAAGAATCGTTATACTAATCGAGTGTAATGATTCCTGTCGCTTAAACACCGATTAGTGTTAGGATAGGATTGTTCTAAACGAATAAATAGGAAACAATAGAAAAAGGTTTGAACTTTCTATCGACCGCTTTAATCAAAATCGGAGCATTTCAGGAAAGCGAGAACATATTGTTTATAAGCAAGAGAAAGTTAAGTACTTACATTTGGACAGTAGTGAACAGCTTTGACCCTCTCAAGGACGCTCCCAGGGTGGCGCCATAGCACATGAATAAGCAGGTTGTAAACCGGAGAGACCGGTTTAAAAACTTTCTCAAAGAACGTATTAAGAAAATCCTGTAAAATAGAACAAAGATGATATATATATATAAAAAAGAAGAAGATGATATATATATATATATATATATATATATACATTATTAGAACAAAGATGAAATAGAACCCATGATTATTATACATATATCATATATGGTGAGACTCACTTGATCCCCGAATGGTGCGGGTGGCGTGACCTGGACAGTTCGAATGAGGTTCTCATAAGTCAAAGGGTTAGGCTCAAATACAAACATACCGCTGTTGAAGTAGTGGCGAATCTAGAACAGATTTTTATGAGGGGCAATGTTTATAAAAATCAATATACAAGAGGGGCATAAAAAAAATTTAGTGCAAAATTACACTACAAAAAAAAAAATATATGTGGGGCAAGTGCCCCCCTAGTTATAAAGCTGGCTTCAACATATGGGCGAGGAGGAGATCCCATCTCGGCCGGCCACGTCACCTTTGGACCATATTGACAGTACCCGATCGAATATTGCGGCGAGTAGCTCCAAAATGCAAGACAGAAACAACTCAAAACGCCATGTATATGACCGTCTTCGAGATCAAAGAGTTCGTCGATATTATCGTAAACTTGAATATCTGCATCTAAGAAAACCATCTTGTGGTACTCTTCAAACTGCAAGTTTTAAAAGAACAAAAAATACCATTAGCTTTTAACTCTAATAGAAGTTACATATGTACAATGTTGCGAACAAAAAAAAATGTACGTTTATGTCCAATTCTTTCCATTTATGCTTTGGATCTAAATAGCCAATCTCGCCCAAAACAATTTTTGGGTCATTAGAAAATCCAATGAATGACTACTTGATGGTTACATTCACTATGGGTATTAGTCGGGTAATAAAACCCGGGTTACCCTTGGTTATCACAAAATAAAAAATTTAAATGTTTAAGCAAAAAAACAATTAAAACTGCTTTTAGCGATTCACGAAATCTGTGTATACTTACGTTCCAAATTCTTAATTTTGAGTATGTTACACTGAAATAATCCTTTGCATATACATCTTGGCCTTCCATAGGAAGAACAGGCTCGACCTCACGCACTATACATCCTTGAGACCTCACGATCTCTCTATGTTCCTGAGGCACATCAGGCAACATAGCAACAACACGAGGATAAGCGCTTTTAACCTTACGCAAACCCTTTGCTAATCCCACCACTCCCTTCACGTAGTCTCCTTTACCTGCCAACACCGTGTACGATGTTTATACTTATGTTTCTTACGGTTGATAGATTTATGTTATAATAATTTCAACAACAAAGTTTTTATTGCTTATACTACTGACCCTTTTGGTAATATAACCAATAAAAGATGTTAAGAACAGGTAAAACAAAAAGGTCTAGGGGTTAGGCTTTGCGACGATTTTGCGAGGGAAACGTCGCAAAATTGTCGCAACTCTGGATATGTTGCGACGTTTTCCTCGCAAAAGCGTCGCAAAGCCTTACCCCTAAACCATGAACACATAATTTTTGGGTTACCTCTTATTAACATCTTCTTTTTGTGTTATTAACATCTTCTTAAGAGGTAACCCAAAAATTATATGTTCAGAGTTTAGGGGTTAGGCTTTGCGACGATTTTGCGAGGAAAATGTCGCAAAACCGTCGCAAATAGGGATCGGTTGCGACGGTTTTGCGACGACTCCCTCGCAAAATTGTCACAAAGCCTTACCCCTAAACCCTTAACATATGATTTTTGGGTTACCTCTTATTAACATCTTCTTTTTGTGTTGTGTAGATTTTCTTCTATTGTGTGTGTGTATTGTGTTTAAGAGGTGAGGATTTTCTTCTTATTTTTTTTTTTTGTTGAAGAAAAATATAATCTTCTCCAAAAATTAGCTGTTAGGTTGAATATATAAATATTCATCTCATTTTATGTTAATTAATAAATGAAGAATAGAGAAATATAGAAAACAAAATGATTATTAACAATATATACTTTATATTAATTATAAAATATATCGTAAAATATAAATAGCCATAAATATCAGATGAATTTAATTAATAGGAGAATTTTCTCATCAAACACTAATAACACTCAAACAAACAAATCCTTTAAAATTTTAAAATCTCAGTAGAATTACATTTAATCTTCGCCATTACTTTTATTAATCTTCTTCTTCATTATCATCAATATAAGTTCCTACTCCCCCTTCATTTTCCTCCTCATCTTCTTCCTCATGATCTTCTTCTTCGTGGTCTTCATCAAATTCATCTTCGTTTCCATCTGAATCCTCAAATATCACATCAAGACCACTGTGGAGTGGGTCAATTCTTGTCAAATTAGTGTTTACCTCTGTTGGGATTGAAACTTCTTCAGTTCTAGCAGGTTGCACTGGGGGTTGATCATCAGCATCAGCTCCTAACCCACCGACAATTCGACCCCTTGGGTTAACTTTTATCACAGATAGCCAATCTTGATCCCGTCGTGCACGAGTGCGTGGGTAAGGAATGAAGACTACTTGCTCTGCTTGAGATGCTAAAACAAATGGCTCAAATTTGTCGGTGTACCTCCTATTTCCTTTGACGTCAACTACTCCAAATTTGCTGGTTCTAACCCCGACACCAATGTGTGGATCAAACCAATCACAACAGAATAATACACTTTTCAAGTTCAAAACACCTGCATACTCAATCTCGATGATTTCTTTCAAAATACCATAAAAGTTTGTATCGCCAGGGACATGAATACCATAATTTGCAGTGGCTTTATTTTGGCCATGTTCAAATGTGTGAAAAATAAAGCCGCGAGTACAATACATCTTACTCGTTTTTATGCTTGCAATAGGCCCCAAAACAAACTCATGTACCCATAAATGCCAAGTTTGGCGAGATCTTCTCGCCACCTATTCTCAAAATGAAATAATTAATTAATTAGTATACATAAATATATACATCTACATATATATACATGTATATATATTACCAGTGTCCACCCACGTGTGTGTCCACCTATATATATGTTCTGCAACTCTTTTACCAGTGTCCACCCACGCGTGTGTCCACCTGTATATATTCAACGTAGAATAAGTAAAATATAATTAAATGTCAAGTAAACAATATACTAATATATATAATTATTTATGTTTTTTATATATATACAAACTTTGAAATATTAGTAATTACCAATATATATTAATAATAATATTATACCTGTTAATTTGTTGACATTTCCAATTGTCATCTTCCAAAGGACATCGGTGAATGTTGGATCTTCTGCCTCAACAACACAGTTAACCATCTGTACATGTCTCTCATAAGAATTGCATTCTTCCAACATCGATTCTTCAAGTCTTTTCCTTGCCCTTTCTTCTGCTTGTCTCACACCAGCCGGACCCGGAATCAAAGCTCGATTGTTATCCATATTTGTTGAATTATAGAATGTGAGGTATATAATTAATTAATGTGGATTTTATAGAATGTTCATTTCAGTTTGCGACTAATTTGCAACGAATTTCTAAGACTTTTGCGACTGATTTGCGGCTAAAATATTACACTCATAAACAAGTGAGAATAAAGTAAAACATGTTCAACCTACTTTCGTCGCAAATCCCTCGCAACCCTTAAAACGTCGCAAATTCGACGCAAAACCGTCGCAACCTATAAGTCGACGCAAACACCTCGCAAATTTTGCGATGGTTTTGCGTCCAAACTAACAAAGCGTCGCAAAACCGTCGCAAATTTTCGAGGTTTTTGCGTCGTCAAGTTCCTACGCAAATTTGCGACGGTTTTGCGAGTTATTAAGAATATTCGTCGCAAACTAGTCGCAAATTGGACGCAAATTTGCGAGGGTTTAAAACCGTCACAAACTTCCGTCGCAAAACCTCCTGTATTCTTGTAGTGCGGGTTCTTCAAGGCTTTCGGGTTTAAAATCAAGGGACTCGTCGTTATAAATATCCCACCATTTGTTAATCCACATTTTGACGTCTTCTCTGCCCATGTTAGGTTCTTCTCCTGTGTACCTCCATGGCTTGGCTCCCTGTCATTTTCATTTATCAAAAAAAAAAAAAAACACTAAAGTATCAAAGCCAAGCTAGACAAGTTAAGTAATGTTATGAAGAAACGTTAGGTGCTAATCGCGTGTAATGATGCCTATCGCTTAAACGCCCATTAGTGTTACGATAGGATTGTTCTGAACATTTCGGGAAATCGAGAACATATCTTATTATATAAAGGAGGGTTCGCAAAATTGTAACTTACGAGATCGCGACACGTGTTACATAGTCGATTAGATTATAACACATGTCACTAATTTAAATATGTAAATTTCTCAATATCAAAATTGTTAATTATAAAAAAAGGAAGAAGTTAAAATGGAAAAAAAAATATAAAGTAATTTTACAAATTGCACAAAAACTCTATAAGAATAGTTATATAAGATATTTATTTCAAAATAATTAATAAAGAGAAATTTAACATAAAAAAAATTAGAAAAATAAAAATAGCAAACTATGTAATTATGAGGAACACAAAATAATTGACCATGGATAAAAATAAAAATAACCTCTACGCAGAAGTTTAACATATGTATATTTATGATGAACACAAAATAACTAACCATGGATAAAAAGAGAACTATATCAAGAAGAACAAGCAAAAATAAAAAAATTGGTTAGTGGTATTTTTTCATGTGTAAAGTTTACGAAATATCATCAAAGAAGGATCGTCTAAACATGTAAAAATGATTTGGTTATTATATCAAATAGTTTAATGATTCAAACCATATTTAAATATATCAAACGTATATACTTTATTGATCTCCAAATTCTTCAAATTATATATGTAATTAAAAAAAGAATTGACCATCTTTCTATCATTATATGTAGACAGATGTTTAACATATGTATATATATATATATATATATATGGGAAACACAAAATAAATGATCATTAACAAACAGAGAACTATAGCAAGAAGAATAAGCAAAAAAAAAAAAAAAATTTGGTTAGTAGAATTTTTTTCATGTGTAAAGTTTACAAAATATCATCAAAAAAATATCGTCAAAACATAAAAATGATTTAGTTTGTGACAAAAAAAAATTAAAAATGATTTAGCTATTATATAAAATAGTTTAATGATTCAAACCATATTTACATATATCATGCGAATATACTTTATTGATTTCCAAATTCTTCAAATCATATGAGATATGAGACTATATTTTTTTAAATTACATATGAACCTATAACTTTAATCACTACATTATCTAATTTGGGGTTTCAATTAAGAATATAGTATACTTCTTCTCTAAATATTCTTTAAACATAACTTTTTACTATAAATCAAATAATTTGTGAGGATCTTATTCTAGTTGTTTATAAGCAAGAGAAAGTTAAGTACTTACAATTGGACAATAGTGAACAACTTTGACCCTCTCAAGGTCAACGCACCCAGGGTGGCGCCAAATCACAGAAAAAAGCAGGTTGTAAACCGGAGGGACCGGTTTAAAAACTTTCTCAAAGAACATATTAAGAAAATCCTGTAAAAGTACAACAAACATGATATAAATTAATATATGTAACAATATATTGAAATAGAACCCCGTAGTTATTATACATATATATATATATATATATATATATATGATATATGTGTGAGTGACTCACTTGCTCCGCGAATGGTTGGTGTGGAGTGACCTGGAGGGTTCAAATGAGGCTCTCATAAGTCAAACGGTTGGGCTCAAATACAAACATACCGCCGTTGAAGTATGGACGAGGAGGAGATCCCATCTCGGCCGGCCACGTCACCTTTGGACCATATTGACAATAACCGATCGAATATTGCGGCGAGTAGCTCCAATATGACTCACAGAAACAACTCAAAACACCGTGTATATAACCATCTTCCAGATCAAAGAGTTCGTCGATATTATCGTAAACTTGAATATCAGCGTCTAAGAAAACCATCTTGTTGTACTCTTCAAACTACAAGTTCAAAAGTACAAAAAAATACCATTAGCTTTTAACTCTAACAGAAGTTACATCTGTATAATGTTGCCAATAAATAAATTTTATATTTAAGTTTATAGTTAATTTTTTAAGCCCAAGCATACGTCCAATTCTTTCCATGTACTTTGGATCGAAATGGCAAAGCCCGCACAAATTTGTTTTTGGGTCATCAGAAAACTCGGCAGCTACACTTACTCTTTGCGATTAGTCGGGTAATAAAACCCGGGTTACAATTTGATTATCAAAAAAAAAAAAAAAATCTAAACGTTTAAGCAAACCAACAATTAAATCTGCTTTTTTCTGTTTACAAAATCTGCTTACGTTCCAAATTCCGAATTTTGAGTAGTTGACAATAAAATAATCCTTTGCGTATGCATCTTGGCTCTCCGGAGGATGAACAGGCTCGATCTCACGCACTATACAGCCTTGAGACCTCACGATCTCTCTATGTTCCTGAGGCACATCAGGCAACATAGCAACAACAAGAGGATAAGCACTTTTAACCTTACGCAAACCCTTTGCTAATCCCACCACTCCCTTCACGTAGTCTCCTTTACCGGCCAAAAACGTCACATAAGCTCTCCTTAAAGGTGC
The DNA here is from genome assembly GCA_963576765.1 of Draba incana. NCBI lineage: Eukaryota > Viridiplantae > Streptophyta > Magnoliopsida > Brassicales > Brassicaceae > Draba > Draba incana. Next base: position 32,178,428 of record OY755209.1, read on the forward strand.
TTTATGCGCCTTGTCAGATACATAGATCGAGTTTACAGGAATCTCATTAGCCATTTTGAGGAAACAAATAGTACTGGAGAGAACTGAAAATAAAGGTTTTTTATGGCTATTCCCACTTTTGGTTGGTGACTTTGCATTGGGCTTGTGATTTCTACGAAGGCTATGATTTATAGCCGTGGAACGATATTATAGTTTATTTTTTGTAGGCAGGGTAATATAGTTTTAAAAAGAGCAATTGGCAGGGATATCATGTTTTGAACCCCATGTGACTTCTGCTGTACCTAGAAACGATTAGTCTCTTGGGCCTAGAAAGCCTTTGGGGAAACTGTGTATAATTCAAAAAAAAATATTACAACATAATCACTAAATTATAACCACTTGCTGATTAATGAACATGCATTAATGTGTATTAATTAGGAGTGAATTTGATAGGTGAGTTATTGTAATTAGAAAAGTAACAAATAGAAACTTTTGGTCCAAATTTGAAATCACTGAACGTTGTAATTTGATAAACAAACTTAATTTAGAGAAATTTGCTAAATTCAACCACATTTAGTGGAAAACTATCTCACTAAGACTTATTTTTCCCAACTAAGGTTCATTAGGCTTTTGCAAATTCTAAACCCCAAAACTAACCTTATATTTAAATAAATATAATTGTTTTTACTATTAATAATAATCCGAAATTATTTTTAAAAGGAAACAAAATAAATATTTATATTCTTTAAATTTAAAAGAAATTAATATATATTTTATATCAGAAAAATAACAACAAAATTGAAGAAACATAGAAAATGAAAAACAATATTTTAATAAAACATGATAAATAACAATATGTTTGATATGTTTATAATTAATTAATTACAAATTTTAAATGAAATCAGAATCAAAACAAAATAATATTTATTAACAAATTATAATTTTTTTTTAACGAAATCAGAAATAAAACAAAAATATTTAAAATTAAAAACATGAAAAACGAGAATTAAATATATTTATAATATTAAATTTTAGAAAATTAAATATTCATTCCTTAATTAAATATATTTATAATATTACATATTAGAAAATTAAATATTCATTCTTAATTACAACAAATTACAGAAACAAAAAAAACGAAAAAAACAAAAATTAGTAAAACATGATGTTTAACTTAAAAAAAAAAAAAATTTAACGAAATCAGAAATAAAACAAAAATATTTAAAATTAAAAACATGAAAAACGAGAATTAAATATATTTATAATATTAAATTTTAGAAAATTAAATATTCATTCCTTAATTAAATATATTTATAATATTACATATTAGAAAATTAAATATTCATTCTTAATTACAACAAATTACAGAAACAAAAAAAACGAAAAAAACAAAAATTAGTAAAACATGATGTTTAACTTAAAAACAATATGTTTGATATGTTTATAATTAATTAATTACAAATTTTAAATGAAATCAGAATCAAAACAAAATAATATTTATTAACAAATTATAATTTTTTTTTAACGAAATCAGAAATAAAACAAAAATATTTAAAATTAAAAACATGAAAAACGAGAATTAAATATATTTATAATATTAAATTTTAGAAAATTAAATATTCATTCCTTAATTAAATATATTTATAATATTACATATTAGAAAATTAAATATTCATTCTTAATTACAACAAATTACAGAAACAAAAAAAACGAAAAAAACAAAAATTAGTAAAACATGATGTTTAACTTAAAAAAAAAAAAAATTTCACAAAAATTATTATGTTTGATATGTTTATAATTAATTAAATTACAATTTTTTAATGAAATCAGAACTAAAACGAAAATAATATATTACGTAATTAATATTTTTAAATAATAAACGTGAAAATGGAAATTAATATACAGATAATATTATAATATTATAATTTATTCTTTAATTTACTCCTATATTTATGGGAGTTGTAACCACTTGGCAGAATGCCTGTTCTACCAATCGGCAGAGAGAAGTTATAATGGTAGAAAAAGGCGGTATAATTGGCAAACCGGTCGCGACATAATTTAGTAAGATGGTAGAATTTAGATACTGCGAGCCGTAGATAGTTGAAAAATGGTAGAATTTAGATTCTAGCTGTCTTAGAACATTGACAATTAGGTAGAATTAACGTTTTGCGCCTAGTAGAATAACAATAACTGGCAGAATCTACTCTCTGCCAATGGTAGAAGGAAAAACTCAAATCATTTAAAAACTATGTTGTTTATTTTTTTTTTTAAAAATGTTTTCACAAAAAGTACTATGCTTAATATGTTTATAATTATCAGAATTTTTATAATTTAAAATACCATAAATCTAAATTATTTTTAGTTAAATTAAGGGTATTTTGGGAAAGAATTCTTAAAGGTGTATTAGGATACTTTGTCACTAAGGAATCGCGTTTTTATAGTGGTTGTGGGGTCACCACGATGAATCACCACCAATCATGAAAAAAATATATATTCTTTCACACGTGTGGATTATTGGTTATAACTGTCAGCTTTATAACACTAGAAATCAAAGAGTTAAGGGGCACGGTAAGCGGCAAAAATCTAAACTGATATTTATTTTTGTGCTTTATTTTTAAATATCTGATATTTGATTGGATATTAAACACAAATTTCTTCTTCTGTTTAGGGATCGTCCAATACAAAATCTATCAACAAACAGAATGGATCCCAAAAAGAATATATTTCCAAATCTGAATTTAGATTTTCTAATTAAAATATAAAATTGATAAAAAAAAATTCTATAAATACCTATCTCAGCACTAATCATTATCATTCCATTTCTCAAACTAAACCTACAAGTATGATTTTTACTCTTTCTTATGTTAACAATTTTTAATCATTTCTTTGTAGTTAATGATGAGCTTATATGGTCGTAATTTTTGAATATTATGATTATACTCATATTTGTTTGTTTCTTTTCAACAACTTTTTGGAAGCATAATCTATGATAACTAATTTTCTATAATCAACTTAACGTATTTTTTTCATATTAGTTTGTAGTCAATTTATGTTCCATGTTTGTTTTACTGGCTATAATTTTAAAGTTGTTATTAGAGATACTGATTTTTTTGCTCTCTCTAAAATACAGATTACAATGGTGAATCCTTCACAAGCATCTCCACAACCATCCGCTGAGGTAAATATTTTTTGTTGTAATATAGCTAAATCATTGTTGTTTGAAACGCTAAATGTAGATTGATATGTTTTCTTTATATATATATATATATATATATATAGATTGATATGTTTTATATGTGTATTATTCGTTAGCCAAAGTTTTATTGGTCCCATGCATTGAGTCACGGGTTATTGCAATTATGCAATGATCAGAAAGACAAAGGTCACTGGAAGGGTACATGTCTTGAAGAAATTGGTAGACAAAGCGTTCGAGCCGAATTTTTAAAAATTTTTGGCATGGATTTTCCGTGGCTTAAATTCATATATATGATGTTTACAAGCAAATCACACGAACGGCTTCTGGAATGGGTTTTAATGATTTTGGAGAGCTTGATATGTC